>CM035425.1:39824294-40256794 GCA_020310875.1 Ceratopteris richardii
TAAGATCTCTATGTTTAGTGGGGGGGATCACAATTGGTATCCCCCTATCCACCTTGCATTTACACCAAAATTCACCCATAGCTCCTTGCTAATGACCTATTGAACTACAACATGTACACATTTTATTAAAAGTATTTGTTTGTTTATATTTTTGTCGATTTTGTCAAGTGTTATTGTTTAAAAACTTCCTAGGTTTTTATATATTCTGAAATCAAGACCTAGAAGACTGTGGTGCTACCATATTTTCCTAGACCTCCATCTTTCCCAAAAATGTGGGCTGGTCTTCTTCCTTGATAATTGTGGTTTTAATAACGTGACTCATATCTATGCCCCATCCTTTGAAAAATTTTGTGTCATATAATTGCTTTGTAGTCATGGTTGTTTTCTACAGTTCAGCTAGTTATTTTAATAATCTATTGATATTACATGAGTCTTCTCCTTCAACTTTCCTTTAGATAAAAACTATCCATATTGTATCGAACCAAGTCATATCTTTATCTTCCAATGTAGTTACAAAGTATTATTTCTTCAAAGCATCTCCAAGCTTGTCATATCCGCTAGTAGCTCACCTCGTTTCAAACTGCCCAATGTGATTGTCAGGGTCTTCACCCCTTTGACCACTATACTTATTTGCTACCACTCTAGGGTATGCAAGATGCATAGGTGCTCCTAGCATTGGAAGTTCAATACTCTAGTAGCCTTTACGAATCCTTGAGTTGATTGTAGGACATAGAATTCTTGAGGGCCTCCTTGGATCTTCTTGCTCTGCATGGGATTACCGCGATATGAAGGGGTTGGACGTGCGCATCTATCAACACCGGGTTATGTTGAAACCAGATGCTCCGCCTATTAAACAACCCAGCTATAGAATGAATCCTCAATATGCAGCCCAGGTCAAAGCAGAACTGGATCGATTGCTGAAGGTTGGGTTCATTGTCTCTATCCAGCATGCAGAGTGGATTTCCCCCATTGTCATAGTCCCTAAGAAGAATAAACAACTATGAATATGTGTGGACTACCAAAAGTTAAATACAGCAACAATACCTGATCCATTCCCTCTACCGTTTCTGGACACAATGTTAGATGATGTGGTAGGCCGTGAGATGTACTCTTTTTTGGACGGATATAGTGGTTATGTATGAATGGTGGAGCAGGACATTCCAAAGACAACATTTATAACCAATTGGGGCGTTTATGCGTGTACAGTGATGTGGTTTGGTCTGCGAAAGGCTCCAAGTACGTTTCAGCGCTGTATGCAGGAAGTTTTATCCCCCTATCTAACTACATTCATGAGAGTTTACTTGGATGACTTCTCTTTATCCGGAGATACTTCGGTGCATCTGTATCATTTACGGTGTTGTTTTTTAAAGTGTCGAGAATACCATTTGTGCTTAAACCCTAATAAATCTATATTCTCTGTATCTTGCAGAAAGTTGCTAGGGCACATCATCTCAAAACAGGGGATCCAAGTTGATCCAGATAAAGTGAAGGTGGTACCAGAGGCACCTGCTCCCAAGACTCGCAAAGAAGTGATGTGCTTCTTGGGCCAAATCTGATGGCATGGGCGACATTTGCGGTGGCTTGCTCATCTGACCATGCCACTCAATCACCTGATAACCAGTACTTCTCGTGAGTTTGAATGGACTGAAGCATGTCAGCTGTCTTTCGATCCGTTGAAATCACTGTTAAGGCAGGCACCTATTTTACAAGCGCCAAATTGGGAACTCCCATTTCACGTCTTTGTGGATGCATCCAACATTGCAATTGGTAGCGTGTTGATGCAACAAACAGAGAAATGGTTCCATCCAGTGTATTATACGAGTTGCTGGTTAGCTCGGTAGAGTGCAATTATTCAGTCACTGAACGTGAATGTCTTGGCTTAGTGTATTCGATGAAGAAATTCCGGCATTATTTATTGGGATGACACTTCACTTTCCACGTCGATCATGCAGCCTTGGTGTACCTTGTTCGCCAACAACATCGGGGAGGAAGGTTAGCAAGATGGGTATTGTTGCTCCAAGAGTTTAATTATTTAGTAGTACATCGTCTAGGGTCCGCACACGCGCTTGCTGACTTTTTATCTCATTTGGATTCTGGTGAACTTCCAGAAGGAGTTGATGATACCACACCCGCTATTTATGCAACTGAGACTGTATAGGACGATCAGTGAGAATTGCCAGTAACCTCCTCCTACTATGACACTTTGATGCTTTTCTTGACCAGTGGATGTCCTCCCAACATGACCTCTCCTCTTGCTCGATGAAAACTGCCATAGTCGACGATTCCAGCTAATTGTAGGGCAGTTATATTATATGGATCAATCGAAAGTGCTGCTAAGATGTGTTCCACCACACAAAATTGCTTCAGTAATCACAATGGCTCATTTTGCCCTAACTGGAGGTCATTTTATGGTTGACCTCACCCACCCGAAGATTTTGCAGAGTGGCTTATGGTGGCCTACTATGTACCGTGATGTGACCAAGTATGTGCGACAATGCGATGCGTGTCAGCATTTGTGTCAACCTTTACAGAGACATTACTTTCTGCTCCAACCAATTTTGCCTCTCAAACCCTTTCAGAAATGGGGCTTGGATTTTATCGGACCGATTACACCTCCTGCGACACTTAGCAGTAACATATATATTCTTACATACATGGGTTATGCGACTCGTTGGGTCAAAGCTTGGGCTCTACGGTCAGCCACAGTTGCTACGGTCGCTAAATGTTTGATGAAAGATATTTTTCCATGCTATGGTTGACCTTTGGAAATTGTGACTGATCAAGGTATGCACTTTGCCAACACATTAATGCAAGTGCTTACTAATACCTTCCAGATTGTGCATAAGTTTAGTTCCCCCTACTACCCACGAGCGAATGGACTCGCCGAGAGCACAAACAAATCTCTGTTGAACATCTTAACAAAATTGGTATTGGATTACCCAGAGAGATGGGATCAATTCCTACCTGCAGTATTATGGGCTTACCGTACAACATATAAAGTGGCGATCGGAACAACTCCCTTCAAGTTGGCATATGGTTTTGGAGGCGATTTCCCCTATGGAACTAGTGGCTCCTAGTCTGCGAGTGGCATTAGAGCAGAAGTTACTACTAGTAGAATCATTCCCTTTTTGATTGGATGCTTTACGATCTCTAGATGAACAACACCTAGAGAGTTTTCTAGTGCTGCAGGAAGTTCACCTCACAATAGCAAGAACCCATGATCATTTCCTTAAAACCCCCATTTTTACAATAAATCAGTTAGTGCTCTTTTATAATGCTAAATCTAATCGATCAGCAGGAAAGCTTAAACTGTACTGGTTCGGTCCTGAACCGTATTGCCGAACAAGTGGGACCAGCGACTTTTCCGGTTATCCACCTTAACTGGTACTCTTCTCCCTAAGGCGATCAATGGATTGAAGCTTCGTCCCTACTATTCTCCGTCTTCTTCCTCGTGATGGTTGATCGGCCTTTTTATTCCACACCCATTTTCTCCCACTGTTCTGACTCGATGTTCCTTTCCTCTCTACGTGTTCCGGTTGACCGACTGATCGTAATATTTCTGTTTTCTTACCTAACCATGATTAGTAGCCGCCTTAGGTGTCTCTGATTCTGTTAATGTGTGCATGTCTCCATGATGTTTGTATCTTTCCAACACTGCGTGATGATTAACATTGTTACCTTCCATACTCGCCTTGCTCCGAAAGTGAGCGAGTTTTTGCGTGTCCGTGGCCTCTTGGCCTTTGCTGAATTGCCCTGGCATTTGGTGGAGTGCCATCCTTTATTTTCACAGATTATCTTTGCCATTGTTGTGACGCCTGCTACTGAAACATGCTGGCCACTCGCATGCCTTAACCCCCGTGTAGTCGTCACTCTTAATACAGTAGTTGAGGGATTCCATCTTTCTCATGAGGGTCTGGTAGATGGACCTCTCTTACCGATGTCCACTATGAAAGAAGTCTTTCCCCGCCACTCGTCTAACGAGTTTGCAATCTTGTCATATTAGAGTTTTGCGTCTAGTTTTCAATTGATGATGAAAGGCAATCCAAATGCCTTGTCTTTTGAGGAGTTAGTCTCTGTTCTGTTCCAGGAGGATCAGTCTAGGCAAAATAGATCCATTATGCATGTTGCAGGTCAAGCTTTCCTGGCTAGTGAGAAGGGCAAAGGAAAATGGAGCTCTTCAATTAGTAAGTAGAAATGTGCTAGTTCTGCACAATTGAAGAGGGAAGACAAAGATGAAAAGAAATCAGAAAAGAAAAAATTGTTTTGCAAGTACTGGAAAGGAAATGATAATATCATAAAGAACTGTCCAAAATTGGCTGCTAAAGAGGCAAAGAAGAAAGAGGCTAGAATGGTTGTTGTAGAGGCCTCTACACCAAAAACAGAGTCTGCTAATCTCGTGCAGGAAGAAGAATGGGCATTTACTACTGTTTGCAGTTTTGACCCATCTTCCCATGAATAGTGCATGTCTGTAGTAGACTCAGATGTTTGGTACTTTGACAGTGGGGCGACCAAACATGTTACCTCGCAGTGCAGATTCTTCTCCTCACTCGAGCATGCCCCTACAAGGAATACTCTTACATGCACCAACAACTCCTCTTATCCTGTTATGGGAGTTGGTAAGATCATTTTGACTATTGTAGATGGTAGTTCTTTCCCTTTTATGCATTAGTGCCTGAACAACATCACAGAAAATTGGATGATAAAGTAGTAAAATGTGCTTTTTTTGGGTATAGTTCTGAAGGTAAAGGCTATCGTTTGTATCATCCACAAAACTAAACGCATTTTGGTTAGCCGTGATGTTGTTTTTGTGAAAGATGCTATTCAACCATTGCTTTCATGTACTAAGGAGACATTTGTTAGCTCCAAAGACATGTATGATACTTTGCTGCCTCTTTTTGCAGGTGGACATTCTAGTGCTAGTCCTAATGAGGCAACTTCTCAATCTTTGCAGGTTTCATGTGATGATGCAAATCATCCCATTTCTAATGTAGATTTACATGATGCACTTGTTGATGAGAGAGCTGACATTGAGGAGGCAAAAACTATGCCAAATGGTTGGTGCAAACTTTGCATGACAACAAATTAGATGCACCTCTATCATATCATACCTAATCAGGCTCTCATAGTGCCTCTTTTGCACCAGATTGCTATGCTATGGCTGCATCTAGTCTCTATGATGAGAATGAGCCTGTTTCATTTGATGAGGAACAAAATTCAGAAAATTGGATGACTGCTATGCAATCTAAATATGATGCTATAATGAAGAACGGTACTTGGTCTTTATGTGACTTGCCTCCTGGCAAGAAGGCCATTGGCACTAAGTGGGTTTACAAGCTAAAGTGTAAGCCTGATGGAACAGTTGATAGGTATAAGGCTAGGCTTTTTGCAAAGGGTTATGCACAGGTCGGAGCATCTGTGCACTTGAAGCTCATCACGTTTGGAATGTACATCAGTTGGACATTAAAACAACATTTCTAAATGGTGACTTGCAGAAAGAAGTGTATGTTTTTTATCCCTATGGCTTTGTGCAAAAAGGGCATGAAAACCAGGTGTGAAGGTTAAAGAAGGCATTATATGGTTTAAAGCAAGCACCACATGCTTGGTATGAAAAGATACATGCCTATATGATTGCACATGGTTTTGAGAACATTCCAACTGAAAGCACCTTATATCTTAAGCATGCTAATGATGTAATTCTGATCATTGTGATTTATGTTGATGACATGCTGCTCACTGGTCCTCATGAGAGGCATATTGCTGATTTTAAGGCTGATTTACATGCCTCATTTGAGATCTCTCATTTGGGCATTTGCATCATTATTTGGGGATTCAATTTATGCATGTTGATGGTGGAATGGCTTTGTGTCAAACAAAATATATTCACACATTATTGTAGTGTTTTGGCCTTGAAGACTACAAACCTATTGCCACTCCTATGGAGACAGGTTTATGACTAAGCGTTCATGATGTCGGAGATGCATTTGATGACATTCTATATCAGCAAGCTGTTGGATGCTTGATTTAGTTATGCATTACTCGGCCAGATATTTAGTTTGCTGTCTCACAGATGAGCAGGTTTATGCATTGCCCACGAGTCAAACATTGGTAGGCAGTTAAGCACATCTTTTGCTACTTGAGTGGTACTCGGCTACTTGGGTTGTTTTATCCCAAGGGGGGGATCACTACTGCCAGATTTGCATGCTTTTTTTTACTCTGATTGGGCTGGTTGCTATGACACTCATGTGTCCACTAGTGGCTTTTGCTTCATGCTTGGTAGCTCATGTATATCTTGGTTGAGCAAGAAGTAGCCTACTATGGCCACTTCCAGTTGCGAGGCTGAGTATAGGGCAGCTTTCACAGCAACTGTTGAGTGTGTGTGGCTCAGATGCCTTATGGCTGATTTGGGTGTTGGTCAGTCTTTTGCCACCACCATCTTCATTGACAGTAAGAGCACATTGGCAATTGCGAGGAACCTTGTGTTCCATGCTCGCACTAAGCACATTGAGGTGCATTATCATTATCTCAGGGAGAGGTTCTCTGTTGGGGAGATCAACTTGGCATATGTGCCGACGCAAGAAAACATTGCAGACCTTTTCATGAAGGCTCTGTCTAGGGAGAAGTTTGAAGCTTTCCGCAAAGCTTTGGGCTTGCTTCCTTTTGTGGATTGATTTCTTTTGGAGCAAGTCTATGACAAGCCTAAGTATTGGCTTGACTCCCACAAAGTCATAGAAAAAGCCTTAAAATGAAGACTATGTAAAGTTCACTTGTGAACTACCTCTTGTAACTTTTGAAGAGTTTACTTAATGTAAAAGTGAAAGAATCTTAAGTGGTTGAGTCCACTTGATCAAGAATGGAAAGAGGAGCCACGAATTTGTGATTTGTGGTAGGTAGAGAATCAAATCAATCATTGATTGATTGGAGAGTGACTGAGGGAAGTTAGCCTCCCAAACTCAACTATAAATAGATGGCAGTTTTAGTCGTGGTTAGAGAGACCTATGTGAAGTCCTCCAAGAGCTGAGCTTTATGCCATATCAAGGTGTGATTACAAGGCACACATATGTATCAATAAGTCATTGTATTGTACAAGCAATATACTTTCATTTTCATGATTATTTGGGTTCATATTTCCATGTTCTCTTGAAGTGTACTACTCACTACCATTACTCTCAGTTTTCTCAGTCAGCTTGCAGAGATGTTTTATCTGAGCTTGGTGCATCATTTTCAGTGATTTAACTTGGTAAAGTTAGCTCTATCAGTCTACTATATGCTCACAAATTTTCATGTCATTTAAATGTTGCAATCTTCAGTTATATTCATTTGAAGTCAAGAGGGTCTATTCATCTTCACTTCTCTGTCAGGTACCCGACTTTTTCACTCATCTTATTAGAGCCAATTCTTAGTGGTCACTTATCCAAATTCAATGATTTAATGCTTGTTGGATTTCACTTACTGTCTAATATAACCATACAAATTTTCATAATCATTGGATTCCTAAATGTTGAGTTATCTTTATTTTTCTGCTCACTAGTCTCAAACTATAGCAGCCCGTGAAAATCGGGATGATGTCATCTCTTGTTAAAACTCATTCTCAGTGTGTGGTTTATTATTTTTGATGCGATTACTCTTGAAAGTTAGCTCTTTAAGTTACCTAGACTTCCCCAGGAGGAATTAAGCTAATTGCTGCTGTGCTCAGAGAATTATGTAAAACACTGAATAGGTGTATGAACCAAGAATATCAAGTTTTCACCTCTGAGCTAACTCCAACTTATCTGTTTTGATCTATCCTTTTGAGAGTGATCTTCCAAGGTACATAGGGTGTCTAATACATCCATTGGCAAGCTAAAAGGGCCCACGATATACTCATGGATTTCATTTGGGTGGTGTAGATCAAGGATTTTGCAACACCTCTTCATCTTCAAGCACATACCTATCCATCTCTTTACAGTGGTATCAGAGCAAGGTTGGACAACATGGCAGATGGATTTCCTTCATCAATTGACAAATTGGACAGACATAACTACTCAGCTTGGTCATTAAGAATGGAAGCTTATCTCCAAGGTAGCAGTTTATATGGTTATGTGGCTGGAGATGAAGTTATGCCAAGTTTCAAGAACAAAAGTCAACCAACACAAGAAGAGCAAGAAAGATTGAGCACATGGTGCTCCAAGGATGCACTTGAAAGGTCTTATCTCCTCAACTCTATCTCAGATTTTTTGTTGCCTCACATTAGGAGTTGTAAGACATCTCAGGAAGTGTGGGATGCACTTGAAGCTTTCTTTTCTTCAAGTACCAAATCTAGGAAGCATCAACTATGGCTGGATTTCACAACTCTCAAGAAGGCTCCCAAACAAAATGTGACTGATTTTGTCACAAAGCTCAAGGACATAGCGGATCAGTTGGGAAGCATTGGAGAGGTAATAGATGAAGAGCAAATTGTAAGGCAGGTCATCAATGGCTTGAAGGCAGATGACAAGTGGGAAGCATTCACCACAGCTATGGATTTGTACATGGACATACATGTACCTGATTTCAATACACTGATTGGACAACTACTTACTCAAGAGGCAAAGCTTATAAAAAATGGAGAAAGCTCTAAAGATAATCAATCTTCAGCTTTATACATTGATAAAAGCAAGTCCAAAGATAACAAAGGAAAGGCAAAGAAAGTGGATGATGAAGCAGGTACATATCAAGCTAACTATGCAGGTAGAGGAAGACATGGCAGAGGTAGAGGAAGAGGAGGTAGACAAGGCAGGGGGAGATCCCAAGACTCCAACTCATGTTCTTTTTGTGGATTAACTAATCATACAACTGAAAATTGCTTTAGGAATTCCAGGAATCAAAGAGGCAGAGGATACAATAGAGGAAGTTATGGCTACTCAAGAGGAAGGTTCAACTACCATGGCAACTACAACAACTACAATCATTAAAACTTTCAAGGAGGCTACAAAGGAAGGAGAGACTACAATAACTACACAGAAGACTCAAACAAAGAGGATTCATTATTGATCATGAACATGGCTATGCCACAAGGTAAATCTGATGAGCATGTTTTCTACATAGATTCAGGTTGTTCAAATCATGTGGCAGGAAATGTGGCACTCCTATCAGATTTAGAAGATCCAAGGAATAAGCATGAGGTACAAACAGGAGATGATACAAAACATCCTGTGCAGAAAATAGGCAATGTCAAAGGACCCGATGGAAACATCAACCTACTCAGTAAGGTACTCTATGTCCCTACCATTACAAAGAATTTGATAAGTGTTGGGCAGATAGTAGAGAAAGGGTTGCAAGTCAGGTTCACAAAAGTAGGAGCATTTGTTGAAGATCCAAGTCAAGGATTTAGAAGAATTGCAAAAGGTGAAAAGACAGGTAGATTGTTCACATTTGAATTACAGGACACTAGAAACATTGCTCTCTTTAATTATGGTAGTCAGACACTCACAGAATTGGAAGTATGGCACAAAAGGTTAGCACATATTGGTGAAAGGTCATTAAAGCAAATTTGCAGGTACCAAAGTGTACTTGGACTCCCTAATTTGTCAAAACAACATATGATTTATAAGTGTAGTGCATGTCAATTTGGAAAGTCTCAGAGGTTACCATTCATGAAGAAAGGTTATACGCATGGAGATCTGTTGGAGTTGGTTCATACAGATGTATGGGGACCTAGCAAGGAAGCTTCAATATCTGGATCAAGGTATTATGTTTCCTTTATTGATGATTGCAGCAGATGGACTATCATATTCTTTATGAAACACAAAGATGAAGTTTTTTCATGTTTCAAAAGATATTTGGCTCTTGTGGAGAATCAAACAGGTAAATCACTAAAAAGGCTAAGGTCAGATGGAGGGGGAGAATACGTCTCCCATGAGTTTGATTCTTTTCTTCAAGAAAGAGGAATCAAAAGAGAGGTAACTACAAGGTACACTCCTGAGCAAAATGGAGTGGCAGAAAGGAGGAATAGGACAATTGTTGAAGCTGCAAGGTCTATGTTAAATGAAAAGCATTTACCTAATTACTTATGTCCTGAGGTTGTATCTATAGCCACTTACTTGATTAACAGGTTGCCTTCAATATCCCTTGATGGGATGACTCCATATGAGGCTTCAAATGGAAGAAGACCAAGCTTAGATCATTGTAAAATTTTTGGATGTATTGCTTTTGCTGATGTTCCTTCACAGGTTAGAGGCAAGATGGATCCAAAGGCAGAAAGGTGTGTATTTATTGGATATGACAACAATCAAAAGGTCTACAGGTTATACAACCCTACCAATAAAGGATTCTTGGTAAGCAGAGATGTAGTTTTTGATGAGAACAATTCATGGTATGAAGATTCATGCAGGAAGATCAATTTACCATATGATCTTGAAGAAGATTTTCCAAAGCTTGGTAGAGAACAATCAAAGATTGAAGAACAAGACACCTCGAAGGATGATGAAGAATCTCACATGGAAAAGATCAAAGCATGGAAGTCTAAAGGTAAAACAAAATTGCAGGAACTTGGACATGAGGCAGAATCAACACATCATGGCCTAAGAATATCTATGAGGGAAAAGAAAAAACCAGAAAGGAATGGGTTTGAAACCTCATTAGTAACTAAACATTCTATCTACATAGCACAGGACATAAACCAAGAGGAGCCATCATCATTTGAAGAGGCCAAAGCAAAAACAGAATGGAAGCATGCAATGAAGGAAGAGATTGAAGCACTTGAGGAAAACAAAACTTGGGATTTGGTGCCCAAGACTTCATCCATGAAGGTAATAGGCTAAAGATGGGTCTATAAACTCAAGAAGAATTCTGATGGTTCCATTAGCAGGTATAAGGCAAGGCTTGTAGCAAAAGGCTTTGCACAAACTCAGGGAATTGATTATGAGGAGACCTTCTCTCCTGTGGCAAAGATGCCTACTATTAGGGTTTTGCTTAGTATTGCCTCTTCCAAGAATTGGAAGATACTTCAACTAGATATAAAGAATGCATTCTTGAATTGTTGGATAATAGAAGAGGTATATATGGCACAACCACCTGGTTTTGAGAATCAAGTTTATCCTGATTATGTGTGTAAACTTAACAAAGCATTGTATGGTCTCAAGCAAGCTCCAAGAGCTTGGAATTTTAGGCTTGTTTCATTCTTGCAGGACAAAGGCTTTCAACCAAGCAAGGCAGATCCTTCACTCTTTATTAAAAAGAGTAATTCTGAGGTCATCTACTTATGTGTATATGTAGATGATATTATATTGACAGGAAATGATGCAGATGGTATGAAGAAGATCAAAGATCAGATGAGAGAAGAGTTCAAGATAAGTGATTTGGGTTCACTTACCTACTTCCTAGGTTTGGAAGTTGTCTACAAAGATCATGGTTTGTTTCTCACTCAAAGGAAGTACATTAAGGACATGTTGGCAAAATTCAAGATGCAAGATTGTAAGATTGCAGGTACTCCAATGGAGGTCAATCACAAATTGAGCTCAAATGAAGGTGAACTCATAGAGGACATCACATCATATCAAAGTCTAGTGGGTAGTCTCAACTATGCCACATTGACAAGAGTAGATATATGTTATAGTGTGAGTGTGCTAAGTCAATTTATGCACACACCAAGGAAACCACATATGGATGCTGCCAAAAGGATTCTCAAGTATCTCAAAGGAACCATAAATGAAGGACTTTATTATCCTTATGTATCTGATTTAGGTTTGAAGCTATTTTTTGATGCAGATTGGGCTGGCTCCAAGGAAGATAGAAGGAGCACTTCAGGTTATCTTACCTTTGCAGGTTCAAAGCTTATTTCATGGTCATCCAAGAAGCAACCCATAGTTGCTCTCTCTTCTACTGAAGCTGAATATAGAGGTCTTGCCATAGCTACACAAGAAGCTATGTGAATGAAGACATTATTCAAAGATCTTGGATTGGAGTTTGGAACTCTAGCTATTTTTGGTGACAATATGAGTTCTATTCATTTGGCTGCTAATCCTATTTTTCATGCAAGGACTAAACATATTGAAGTTCATTATCACTATGTACAAGAAAAGGTTCTAAGCAAAGAGATTCAAATATCATATGTGTCCACTCATCAACAATGTGCAGATATTCTAACCAAAGCATTGGATGGTACAAAGCTTTGCAAATTCAAGGCTATGATTGGTTTGCAGGTAATCTTGGAAG
Source organism: Ceratopteris richardii (assembly GCA_020310875.1). Classification (NCBI taxonomy): domain Eukaryota; kingdom Viridiplantae; phylum Streptophyta; class Polypodiopsida; order Polypodiales; family Pteridaceae; genus Ceratopteris; species Ceratopteris richardii. Next base: position 39,836,466 of record CM035425.1, read on the forward strand.
ATTGAAGACCTCAAGCATACTTGGCTTGAGGGGGAGCTGTTGGAGCAAGTCTATGACAAGATTAAGTATTGGCTTGAGTCCCACAAAGTCATAGAAAAAGCCTTAAAATGAAGACTATGTAAAGTTCACTTGTGAACTACCTCTTGTAACTTTTGAAGAGTTTACTTAATGTAAAAGTGAAAGAATCTTAAGTGGTTGAGTCCACTTGATCAAGAATGGAAAGAAGAGCCATGAATTCATGATTTGTGGTAGGTAGAGAATCAAATCAATCATTGATTGATTGGAGAGTGATTGAGGGAAGTTAGCCTCCCAAAATCAACTATAAATAGATGGCAACTTTAGTCGTGGTTAGAGAGACCTATGTGAAGACCTCCAAGAGCTGAGATTTATGCCATATCAAGGTGTGATTACAAGGCACACATATGTATCAGTAAGTCATTGTATTGTACAAGCAATATACTTTCATTTTCATGATTATTTGGGTTCATATTTCCATGTTCTTGTGAAGTGTACTACTCACTGCCATTACTCTCAGTTTTCTGAGTCAGCTTGCAGAGATGTTTTCTCTCAGCTTGGTGCATCCTTTTCAGTTATTTAACTAGGTAAAGCTAGCTCTATAAGTCTACTATATGCTCACAAATTTTCGTGTCATTTGGATGTTGCAAACTTCAGTTATGTTCATTTGAAGTCATCAGGGTCTGTTCATCTTCACTTCTCTGTCAGGCACCCGACTTTTTCACTCATCTTGTCAGAGCCATTTCTCAGTGGTTACTTATCCAAATTCCGTGATGTAAAGCATGTTGGATTCACCTTACTGTGTAGTATAACCATAAAATTTTTCATAATCATTGGATTCCATAATGTTGAGTTATCTTTATGTTTCTGCTCACTAGTCTCAAACTATAGCAGCCCATGAAAATCGGGATGATGTCATCACTTGTTAAAACTCATTCTCAGTGTGTGGTTTATTATTTTTGATGCGATTACTCTTGAAAGTTAGCTCTTTAAGTTACCTACACTTCCCCAAGAGGAATTAAGCTAATTGCTGCTGTGCTCAGAGATTTATGTAAAACACTGAACACGTGTATGAACCAAGAATAGCAAGTTTTCACCTCTGAGCTAACTCCAACTTATCTGTTTTGATCTATCTTTTTGAGAGTGATCTTCCAGGTACATAGGGTGTCTAATACATCCATTGGCAAGCTAAAAGGGCCCACCATATACTCCTGGAGTTCATTTGGGTGGTGTAGATCAAGGATTTTGCAACACCTCTTCATCTTCAAGCACATACCTAGCCATCTCTTTACAGTGGTATCAGAGCAAGGTTGGACAACATGGTAGATGGATTTCCTTCATCAATTGACAAATTGGACAGAGGTAACTACTCAGCTTGGTCATTAAGAATGGAAGCTTATCTCCAAGGTAGAAGTTTATATGGTTATGTGGCTGGAGATGAAGTTATGCCAAGTTTCAGGAACAAAAGTCAACCAACACAAGAAGAGCAAGAAAGATTGAGCACATGGTGCTCCAAGGATGCACTTGCAAGGTCTTATCTCCTCAACTCTATCTCATATTTTTTGTTGCCTCACATTAGGAGTTGTAAGACATCTCAGGAAGTGTGGGATGCACTTGAAGCTTTCTTTTCTTCAAGTACCAAATCTAGGAAGCATCAACTATGGCTGGATTTCACAACTCTCAAGAAGGCTCCCAAACAAAATGTGACTGATTTTGTCACAAAGCTCAAGGACATAGCGGATCAGTTGGGAAGCATTGGAGAGGTAATAGATGAAGAGAAAATTGTAAGGCAGGTCATCAATGGCTTGAAGGCAGATGAAAAGTGGGAAGCATTCACCACAGCTATGGATTTGTACATGGACATACATGTACCTGATTTCAATACATTGATTGGACAACTACTTACTCAAGAGGCAAAGCTTATAAAAAATGGAGAAAGCTCTAAAGGTAATCAATCTTCAGCTTTATACAATGATAAAAGCAAGTCCAAAGATAAAAAAGGAAAGGCAAAGAAAGTGGATGATGAAGCAGGTACATATCAAGCTAACTATGCAGGTAGAGGAAGACATGGCAGAGGTAGAGGAAGAGGAGGTAGACAAGGCAGGGGGAGATCCCAAGACTCCAACTCATGTTCTATTTGTGGATTAACTAATCATATAACTGAAAATTGCTTTAGGAATTCCAGGAATCAAAGAGGCAGAGGATACAATAGAGGAAGTTATGGCTACTCAAGAGGAAGGTTCAACAACTACCATGGCAACTACAACAACTACAATCATTCAAACTATCAAGGAGGCTACAAAGGAAGGAGAGACTACAATAACTACACAGAAGACTCAAACGAAGAGGATTCATTATTGATTATGAACATGGCTATGCCACAAGGTAAATCTGATGAGCATGTTTTCTACATAGATTCAAGTTGTTCAAATCATGTGGCACTCCTATCAGATTTAGAAGATCCAAGGAATAACCATGAGGTACAAACAGGAGATGATACAAAACATCCTGTGGAGAAAATAGGCAATGTCAAAGCACCTGATGGAAACATCAACCTACTCAGTAAGGAACTCTATGTCCCTACCATTACAAATAATTTGATAAGTGTTGGGCAGATAGTAGAGAAAGGGTTGCAAGTCAGGTTCACAAAAGCAGGAGCATTTGTTGAAGATCCAAGTCAAGGATTCAGAAGAATTGCAAAAGGTGAAAAGACAGGTAGATTGTTCACATTTGAATTACAGGACACTAGAAACATTGCTCTCTTTAATTATGGTAGTCAGACACACACAGAATTGGAAGTATGGCACAAAATGTTAGCACATATTGGTGAAAGGTCATTAAAGCAAATTTGCAGGGACCAAAGTGTACTTGGACTCCCTAATTTTTCAAAACAACATATGATTTATAAGTGTAGTGCATGTCAATTTGGAAAGTCTCATAGGTTAACATTCATGAAGAAAGGATATATGCATGGAGATCTCTTGGAGTTGGTTCATACAGATGCATGGGGACCTAGCAAGGAAGCTTCAATATCTGGATCAAGGTATTATGTTTCCTTTATTGATGATTGCAGCAGATGGACTATCCTATTCTTTATGAAACAGAAAGATGAAGTTTTTTTATGTTTCAAAAGATATTTGGCTCTTGTGGAGAATTAAACAGGTAAATCACTAAAAAAGGCTAAGGTCAGATGTAGGGGGAGAATACGTCTCCCATGAGTTTGATTCTTTTCTTCAACAAAGAGGAATCAAAAGAGAGGTAACTACAAGGTACACTCCTGAGCAAAATGGAGTGGCAGAAAGGAGGAATAGGACAATTGTTGAAGCTGCAAGGTCTATGTTAAATGAAAAGCATTTACCTAATTACTTATGGGCTAAGGCTGTATCTACAGCCACTTACTTGATTAACAGGTTGCCTTCAAAATCCCTTGATGGGATGAATCCATATGAGGCTTGGAATGGAAGAAGACCAAGCTTAGATCATTGAAAAATTTTTGGATGTATTGCTTTTGCTCATGTTCCTTCACAGGTTAGAGGCAAGATGGATCCAAAGGCAGAAAGGTGTGTATTTATTCGATATGAAAACAATTAAAAGGGCTACAGGTTATACAACCCTACCAACAAAGGATTCTTGGGAAAAGAAAAAACCAGAAAGGTATGGGTTTGACACCTCATTAGTAACTAAACATTCTATCTACATAGCACAGGACATAAACTAAGAGGAGCCATGATCATTTGAAGAGGCCAAAGCAAAAACAGAATGGAAGCATGCAATGAAGGAAGAGATTGAAGCACTTGAGGAAAACAACACTTGGGTTTTGGTGCCCAAGACTTCATCCATGAAGGTAATAGGCTCAAGATGGGTCTATAAACTCAAGAAGATTTCTTATGCTTCCATTAACAGGTATAAGGCAAGGCTTGTAGCAAAAGGCTTTGCACAAACTCAGGGAATTGATTATGAGGAGACCTTCTCTCCTGTGGCAAAGATGCCTACTATTAGGGTTTTGCTTAGTATTGCCTCTTCCAAGAATTGGAAGATACTTCAACAAGATGTAAAGAATGCATTCTTGAATGGTTGGATAACAGAAGAGGTATATATGGCACAACCACCTGGTTTTGAGAATCAAGTTTATCCTGATTATGTGTGTAAACTTAACAAAGCATTGTATGGTCTCAAGCAAGCTCCAAGAGCTTGGAATTTTAGGCTTGTTTCATTCTTGCAAGACAAAGGCTTTCAACCAAGCAAGGCAGATCCTTCACTCTTTATTAAAAAGAGTAATTCTGAGGTCATCTACTTATGTGTATATGTAGATGATATTATATTGACAAGAAATGATGCAGATGGTATAAAGAAGATCAAAGATCAGATGAGAGAAGAGTTCAAGATAAGTGATTTGGGTTCACTTACCTACCTCCAAGGGGAAGTTGTCTACAAAGATCATGGTTTGTTTCTCACTCAAAGGAAGTATATTAAGGACATGTTGGCAAAATTCAAGATGCAAGATTGTAAGATTGCAGGTACTCCAATGGAGGTCAATCACAAATTGAGCTCACATGAAGGTGAACTCATAGAGGACATCACATCATATCAAAGTCTAGTGGGTAGTCTCAACTATGCCACATTGACAAGAGTAGATATATGTTACAGTGTGAGTGTGCTAAGTCAATTTATGCACACACCAAGGAAACCACATATGGATGCTGCCAAAAGGATTCTCAGGTATCTCAAAGGAACCATAAATGAAGGACTTTATTATCCTTATGTATCTGATTTAGGTTTGAAGCTATTTTCTGATGCAGATTGGGCTGGCTCCAAGGAAGATAGAAGGAGCACTTCAGGTTATCTTACCTTTGTAGGTTCAAAGCTTATTTCATGGTCATCCAAGAAGCAACCCACAGTTGCTCTCTCTTCTAAAGAAGCTGAATATAGAGGTCTTGCCATAGCTACACAAGAAGCTATGTGGATGAAGACATTATTCAACGATCTTTGATTGGAGTTTGGAACTCCAACTATTTTTGGTGACCATATGAGTTCTATTCATTTGGCTGCTAATCCTATTTTTCATGCAAGGACTAAACATATTGAAGTTCATTATCACTATGTACGAGAAATGGTTCTAAGCAAAGAGATTCAAATATCATATTTGTCCACTCATCAACAATGTGCAGATATTCTAACCAAAGCATTGGATGGTACAAAGCTTTGCAAATTCAAGGCTATGATTGGTTTGCAGGTAATCTTGGAAGATTGAAGACCTCAAGCATACTTGGCTTGAGGGGGAGCTGTTGCAGCAAGTCTATGACAAGCCTAAGTATTGGCTTGAGTCCCACAAAGTCATAGAAAAAGCCTTAAAATGAAGACTATGTAAAGTTCACTTGTGAACTACCTCTTGTAACTTTTGAAGAGTTTACTTAATGTAAAAGTGAAAGAATCATAAGTGGTTGAGTCCACTTGATCAAGAATGGAAAGAGGAGCCACGAATTCCTGATTTGTGGTAGGTAGAGAATCAAATCAATCATTGATTGATTGGAGAGTGATGGAGGGAAGTTAGCCTCCCAAACTCAACTATAAATAGATGGCAGTTTTAGTCGTGTGTAGCTCAAGCGTAAGCACCACCTCCTTTACTTGTCAATCCGCGGAGACGTGAGGACCGGTATGAAGACCACGAGCAAGTGAAGGCACAAGTGCGTGAGTGAAAGCACACCAACATGCACACACATACACACACACGCGCACAAAGTAAGATCAAAGAGAGGAACAATGGAAAGCTTTGATTGCAAAAGAGTTCTCTTACAAAAGTTCTATTCTCTAACCAGCTAACCCCAAAAATGAGCTCTCTAGCTCTTTTTATAGTTTTTTGACTAGTTTTGGCCCTGTCCAGACCTAGTGTCCGGCCTAGTTAAAAATTAGGTTCCAGGGCTTATTTGAGGGCTCAAACGAAGTCTAAAAATTATGAAAATTGGTACGATGGTACTTCTAATACTCCTCAAGCTCGAGGACTCCTCGGCTTGAACAAAATAGAGTTACTAAAAATAGATAATGGTATTTACAATGGTTTCTAGTGATGAAAATCACTATTTTTGTAGGGGATTCTTCTGAAAATTTGACATACACTTATTGGAGCTCCCTACTTGCTCCCTTTCCTCGTGTGTCCACCTTTTGATGTGCTTCCATGCTTTGTCCTTGACTTTGAGCTTCAACACTCCCCCCCCTCTCGAGTCTGTCGTCCTTGACAGACCCTTGTTGGAAGGGCTGTTCTGTGTAGTGCTTTGAGAGGTGGTGTCCATCCGTTGTATGAGCTGGTTCCTTGGATTCCAGCAAGAATGTGTCGTTGTGAGCTTTCAAAACTGCAAGTCGCTCAGAAGAGGTTGTCAAGAGTGATTTGGAGCAACTACTGGCTTCAATTTGCTTCCGAGATATGGATGTTGTTCCCATGATGTCTGCTAGCTCTTTTAAAGATGATGTTGAGAGCATTCATGCCAACTACTCATAACCCATAATGAATGATGGGTAAGTGTGTTCGTGCCTGGGTTGAAAAAAGTATGTGCCTTGTGCACGGCCTTGTAATGTAGCCCTACGCATGCTTACTTGGAAAATGCATTGGAAGAAGTATGGTGCAAAAATTGCGGGTCTTGAGCTAAGTGCTCAAGGGTATGCTGACGAAGAGGTTTCCTAAACTATCATGGTTATGGTGTTTCCAGAGTAAAGATACTTACCATGGCGAAGGTTGATGGATGTTTGCCTCTTCGTGTTGTACACTCGGCCTTTGGGATGGAACCTTGTTGATGAATGTCCATGTTGATTGTCCACTGATGAGATCTTTTGAGTGGTGGATCCCCTCTCCTCTTTTCAAAGCAACATTTGTCACTAACAATGTGCATTTCTGAGCTTGGGCTCATGCACGTTCACTTCCCTATATTGACACTCAGAGGAATATTGGACACGTGCCGGTTTCTAAGAGATTACGATGCTGATTGACATAGACCATTCACCAGTGCTACTGTTCCATACTGGTTCAGGAAATACTGAGAATTGAATTGCTTTATATTCCTTGGCAAGCAACATCGGGTAACTACACCAAGCTGAGTGTCACATATTCTCTTTAGCTCACCATATGCAAGAGTCTTCTCCTCCAGAACTACCTTGTGCAGATATCTCCTTGGGTGCTCTGGTACATGAAGTAGTTAAGCATCACTCAAGTTGCGGACCTTCAAGCTCTTCATTCCTACCATGGTAAGAGAAAATCATAGTTGTGGATGCCATGTTCATGCTAAATGCTTGTCATCTATCAGATAAGGCAGCAATAATCTCACTGCTGGCCGAGACACACTTTTATCCAAATTGATAAATGCCTAGTAATCAACAGTTCCACCTTCAACTAAGCATGACTCATTCATGTTTCATAAGCCAAACCTGGGAACAAGCTCTCTCCCACTTCTTTTTTTTTTTTTTTTTTTTTCTTGAGGAACAGGATATCACAAAACAAGAACACAAAAGTTAGTATCAATAGAAATGTTCGACATATGTCACTGTGCTCTTGTGCATGGGATTCTCTAGTGTGTCTATGCACGGCCGTGTAATGTGGCCCTATATTAATGCATACTTTGGAAATGCATGACCTAAATGGTGCAAAAGACAGGGTTGTGCAAGGAGCACATGGTTGTTGCTCGTTCGAGGCTTTCGATGTTATTTGTGGAGGTTGATGCCGACCTTGGTGGAGGTATCCATTGAGTCTCGAACTGATGTAATCCTCCTTATTGGAGTCCATTTTAGAACATCATTTGGCACTGTAGAGGTCACTTCAGGCGTCTTTCTCTTTGGATGCTTTCTGAACTGTGGTATCCAGTGTGGTTGATGCTTTGGTTCGGTGGAGGCTACTTGCACTTTTGGCTTCCAAACCCATATCCTTTTTGCATGTCTTCCTACTAATGTTGAAGAGCTGATTTGATCTTCCTTTGGTCTCTGTACGTGGTTCTTACCCTTTTCTCTTTTTGGCTTCTTTGTTGAAACCTTTTGCATGTGGGAGAACAAAGGTTGTTGTGGGTGTAGGATCTTCTTAGGTACCCACATCTGTAATTGCCCTTGTTGAGCTGCAGCTAACCTCTTAGGCACCCAAACTTATTGGATATCTTGTGATGGAGCTTGTCTGAGCTGCTTCCTTCGTCTTCTGGCCTGGTTAGTGTGCATGGATGGGATTTGTGGGGGTAAGGCTGGTGGTTGCTCTCCTTTGCGTACCCAGATCTACTTCATGCCCGGAACCGCTTTTTTATCGAATGGTGTCTTTCTATTTGATGTAGCAGTTGTCGTGAACGGTTGTGTTTGCTTGTGTGGTGGGCTCACTACTGTGGCTACTTGAGTCTTTGGAGAAGAAGAAAGATCCACCCGCCTTCGAACCTGGTCTTCCACGATTGACTCCTTCTGCATCATAGAGCTTTTGACACATACAACATCTTCTTTCATATGATTAGTCTTGGAAGAACTAAGAGAGTGTGTGGTGCCATGATCTAGGAGCATGCAGTTCTCTAATTCTAATGTAATGCATTGTTCATGTACCCAAACTTGAAGAATTTGACTTCTTAGGTTTAAGTTAACTGCATGGTCATAGATCCAATCTTGACCCAAGACAAGTGGTTCTGTAAGGTTCTCATCTTGACATACTAGCACTTTGACTTTCATTGGAACATCTTGAAGGTAGATGGGAAGTTCCACCTCGCCCAAACTAGGGGTTTCCACACCTCCCAATCCTATGAGATAAGCTTCTATGGGATTGATGTTCAACCCCAAGTCTTGGCAGTAGGAAAGTCTAACTGCACTACTTGCTGCACCTGAGTCAATCAATGCTTTCACCGTCCTTGCACCCTTCCCTTGTCCTATCTCTATGGTCACAAAGGGTCTTCGGTCAATGACCTGAGAAGTCGCAATGCCTGACTTTTGACACATATCCATGTGATATTTTGGGGCTTTTGAGTTGACATCTAGGCCTAATCGCCTTAACTTATTTCGCCTAATACGCTCTCTGGCCTCTACCTGTGCTTCTTCTCTCACTCTTAACTCTTCTTCTTTTCGCTTCTTAGCAGTGTTGAGTCTCATTAGCATATCCTCAGTAAGAGGTTCTTGATATAGCTTGACTCTGCAGCCACTAATATAGTTTGGCAAGATATCTCCTTCTAGAGTGGCCAACTGAACTGCACCACTAGTGGAAATTCTATTAATGATCATGGGTCCATATCCTCTTTTTTCCAACTTACGGGCATGTTGTTTTAGTGTGTATACCAACACTAGATCTCCCTCTTTCAATCCCTTATCCTTGATGTGTGCATCAAAGTATGCCTTTTGCCTCTTCTTTGCAGCGTAGATGCCTGCTGCCGCTCGTAGCCTCGTCTCACCCAAGCGTTCGAGATCAAAGATCCTAGAGGACAATTCGTGCCCATTCCACTCATACTCTTGTGCTACTTTTAAGGCAGGGATTAAGAAATCTAATGGTAGCACAGCGTTCTGTCCGAAGACCATCTGAAATGGGGTGGCGTTGAGTACCGTTTTGTAGGCAACTCGATAAGCCCAAACAGCATGATGAAGTTGTTTGTCCCAATCAGAGCGTTTATTATTCACCAGTTTTGTCAATACATTACAGAGGATCTTATTGGTACTCTCGGCTTGTCCGTTGGCTTGTGGATGATAGGGGGCGGATTTCTTATGTATCACCAAGAATTCTTGGAGAAGATTTTCAATGACTTCATTCAAGAAGTGTGTGCCTCTATCGCTCACTAACTCTATTGGTAGCCCATATCTCGTGAACACATTCTCGAATAAGAACTTAGCCGTCGTTTGAGCATCATTCTTTGTTGTGGCTTTCACTTCTACCCACTTGGTAAGGTAATCTGTGGCTACAATAATATACTCTGCATGGGAGTTTCTAGCAGGGGGATTAATAGGGCCTATGAAGTCTATGCCCCACTTGGAAAATGCACGCCCTCCCATCATTGGCCTCAAAGGCATCTCGTCTTTTCTAACTGGATATTGTGCACGTTGGCATGTGTCACATTTCTTCACATATGTATGTGCATCCATATGAAGAGTGGGCCACCAAAGTCCTGAGAATAGAATGGTCTTGATCACTCGGTCAGGACCAAAATGTCCACCTGCAACACTGCTGTGTGCAGTTTCTAAGACTTTCAAATAATCTGATTCGTGAACGCACAGTCTTAAGTAACCATCTTTGCCTCTTCGGTATAGGTTGTCTCCTACTAGGGCATAGCCTTGAGCCTCTTGCTCCATGCTTCTTCTTCTTGCTAGACTAGCCTCTTTGGGTAATTTTCCCGATCTCATAAACTCTACCAATGGAGCACTCCAATCTGGAATTAATGACACTTGATAAAGGGTCGCATGCTCCACTGGGGGTCTCTCTCTGCACCTTGGACAATTCTTAATCCACTCATGTATTTCTTTGTCCATGCTAGGCCAATACACTCCTAAACGCTTTAGATTCTGCAATGTTCGTTGTTTAGAATAGTGATTTCCTAGCAATCCTTCATGAGCTTGCTGCAACCAACTATTATGTTCATCATCCTCGACACAACAAGCTAATACGCCCTCCGTATCTTGTTTGTACATGCTTCCTGCTAATATGTGATATTTTTGTGATTTTACAATTTCTTCTTGTGATGTTTTCACATTCTTATTTGCAGGGCCAAAGGTTAGGACTGGTACCAACTTATTTGCCCATTTAGGGACAACTTCTAAATTGAACAGATAAGCATCGGGTAATTCGTCAGACACTCCTTGCGGTGACTCTCCTGAAGTGATGCGAGAAAGGTTATCTGCCCGAAGGTGGGTTCTACCTTTCCTGACAACAACTTCAAAGTCATATTCCATTAGTAAGAGGAACCATCTTACTAAGCGTCCAGTATTGCAAGGTTTATTGACCAAATATAACAAAGCTTGATGATCAGTGAAAAACTTGAACTTGTTGGCCAATAAATAGTGTCTAAACTTCTTCACAGCATATACCATGCCTAAGCCCTCTCGCTCAGTTGTGGTATAGTTCCGTTCAGCTGCAGTGAGCTGTCTACTAGCATATGCTATGGGCAAATCTAAGTTTCCTTCACTTGTGGGTTGTGCTAGCACACATCCTATGGCATGATTGGATGCATCCACATGGACATGGAATGGTTTATTCCAATCAGGAGTGGTGAGTATTGGTGCCGTGCACAAACGTTTCTTCAGTTCGTTGAAAGAATTCTCGCATTCGTCGTTCCACTCAAAATTAGACAACAAGGCATAAAGGGGTCTAGCTATGATCGCGTACATGTGGATAAACCTACGGTAGTATCCACAATGGCCCATAAAGGCTTGTACCTCTTTAATATTCCTTGGCCTTGGTAGCTCCGCTATGGCTCGTACCTTATCTTCATCTGTTGAGATTCCATTCTTAGAAACAATATGACCTAAGATTTTACCTTGACGCACCATAAACACACACTTTTCTGGGTTTAGACACACTCGATATTCTCTACACTTGTTGAAGATTTGTCTGAGCTCAGGGATGTGAACCCTTCTTTCTTGGGAATGAGCACATAAATCATCCACATACACTTCTAAGCTCTTTCGCAAGAACTCTTTGAAGACATGACACATGAGCCTTTGGAATGTTGCAGGTGCATTGGTGAGCCCAAATGGCATCACCCGAAATGCAAAGATTCCCCACTCTGTAGCAAAAGCTGTTTTGTGTTGATCTTCTGGGGCAATGGCTACTTGATTGTAACCTGAAAATCCATCAAGGAAGCTATAAACTTCCTTGCCTGCAACACGCTCCAATAGGTGTTCTGTGATTGGAAGTGGATAACTATCTCTAATCGTAGCGGCATTAACTTTTTTAAGGTTAATACACACTCGCAACTTCCCGTTCTTCTTGGGTACCACAACAATGGGGGACACCCATTCGGTATGCTCAATCTCATAGATGAATCCAGCCTCAATCAACCTATCAATTTCTTCTTTGATTTTGGCTGCATAGGTATCATTATATGTGTAGGGCTTCTGTTTGGTGGGCTTAGCATCAGCAGTCATGGGGATAGTATGAGAGCAAATTCTTGGATCTACCCCTTTCAAGTCTCTATAGTGCCATGCAAACACATCCCTATATTCCCTTAATAGAGCTATGAGCTCCATTTCTTCTCTTGCACTTAGGTCATCTCCTATATATGTGCATCTCTCTTCGTTCTCTTCAATGGTCACTACGATCTTCTTGGTCTTTTCTTTATTATCATATGATTCTCCTATGATGGCCTCTCTCTTAGGCATTCGTACCAAAATTTTGCGGTCGTCAACTTCATATTTCTTGAAGTTTTCTGGTACTTCAAACAATGATTCCTCCTTTTCTTGTTTCACTGCTTTTCTTTTCTTTTTCTTTTGACTACTCTCACTTCCATCCTTTGAGTTTACTGTTTTAATACTTGTGAGAGGTTCTTCTTCTTTCTGGGTGAACACTCCTATATCTTCTAGATAGTGCTGCTCTGAGTTAAAGCAACTATCCATCACAATAGACTCCAAATCATCGTCATTCTCTTCTTCTTCTATGACATCACTAGGGTCACATTCTTCTAGCAAGGGTTGACACATGAACACTGAGATATCATAACCCTCCTCATCACAATGAGGTGTCCACTGTTCCTCATTGACAGCAATGTCCATGGTGGCTAAGATTTCTGGCCAGCCATGAGGCTCAAACTCCTCATCTGGAAAGATCATCGGTGTGTAGGCTGGGTCCCTAACTGGTCTATCTCCTAGCGAAGTTCCTTCTTCTCTTGCCTTTAAACGTTTTTCCTCTTCCTTTGCGACCTTGCACATCCACAAATGAGTATCTTCATGCAGCCATGATGGATCAGGTGAACTTTCAGAATGCACAGAGATGGAATCTTCTTTCGCTTTGTGGATAGAATTCCACTGTAGGGGTGGTACATCTCTGAAGGTGTAATCCTTCAAATTGACCTTAGTGGTGACCCCTAAGTGCTGTAAGTACAAGGAGTTAGTTCCCCAATCCTGTACTATTTGCAATTGTCGTAGGAAGGGTCTTCCTAGGATCATCTCAAAGACATTATTTTTCTCAAAGTCACATATAGCAAATGTGTGCTCAAACTCTACACCACAAGTGGTTAGAGTGATCCCTTCTAGCAATCCTAGAGGTCTTTCAAAATGACCATCAGCCATTTGAAGCTTCATTCTAGTTGGTCTTAATGTGGGCTTGCCCCATTGCTTCCACAAGGAGGTGGTCGCAATAGCAACACCAGCACCTGAATCTATGATTGCTTTGGTTGTGTAACCTTGGTAGGTGATGGGAAGATAAGTATTACCTTCTTCACCCTCACACATGTCCCCTATTTTGTCTAGAGGTATCTCTGGTACCCTTTGCTTGGAGCCTGCTTTTGGCATGTTGGAATCAAGTTCTGGAACCTGATCCTTCACATGATTCCAGAGCTCAGGTTTTGCTTTGAGCAGCTCTTCTACAGTGAGATGACACTGAACCTTAGTGTTCTTCACGACATCCGTGTTCCTTGGAACCACTGAGTCTTCATTTCTTACTAGTATTGTGGGAGCTCTAATCTGGAGTGATTCAGATTCCCATGGGCCTGGAAATTGAGGCAGTTCTTCTAAGGTATTAGATTCAAAATCTAACCTTTCGTCCTCTTGTTGTTCTGCTTCATCTTCGTAAATAGATGGGATGTCTTGGGGAAATTGATCATGAAGATCATCAATCTCAGGAATAGGAGGGGAATTACCCTTCTCCTTGGCCCATTTCTCTTCTTGTATTTCCCGCAAGAATTCTTGAGAGTACTGTTGAATTGAAGGAGGTATTCCTGGATCCGTGGAATTAGGAACATAAGCTCCCATTGGTGGTGAGCTTCCTCTTTCAATAACTGGTTGAGCCTGAGGAGGTAAAGAAACTTGTGGTTTGTTTACCAACTGCTCTAATCTTTCTAGTAAGCCCTGGAAATGCAAATATGATTTGATAGAGTTCGTCTGATTGAACTTTTGACTAGTCTCAAGTATGGCTTGAGCTTGTTCTACCATTTTCATGCACATTTTCATCCGTTCAATCTCTAAATCTGCTCTAGGGTAACTCTTGTCTAGGTTTGCCGCTGTAGGCCCTTCTTGAAGTCGAGCCTGGTAGGCCTTGAACATCATGTCCAAGCCTTCTGGGGTTGGATCTGCAAGAACAGACCCTGGTTGCGGTCTATTTACAATGGGTGGTGGGGTGGGATGAGGTGGAGTGGATGGAGTTTCGGCATGCGAGGGGCTTTGAGATGCAATGTCTTCTATTTTTGTTTTCGCTTCTTTTAAGCTTTCTTCTAGTTCCGATAACTTTTTATTCCACTTGCGATTGGCCTTCTCTCTGGTATCCTTCCATGTTCTTGTTTTCCTCTTACTAGGCTCTCCCGATTCACTCGACTCTGATTGTTCTACTGGTTTATCCTGTTTTAAGGCTTGTGCTCTAGTAACAGCTTGTATAGGAGCCACATTGCTACTACTTGAACTTGGATCTGCCACTAAGCCTACCACATTAATGGGTGTAATCTTGGGTGCACTAGAGGGGTTTCTTGGACAATCTCTGGGGAGATGGTCTTTGCCACAATCAGGACAAAAAGCCTGTATTGTGATAGCCTGTCCTTGACTCGGAGATGGTGGGTGGGGACAGTCACGAATGAAATGGTCACCATGACATCTGAAACAAGATCCTCTAGGGGCTTGTGGTCTCATTTGTCTCAACTGGGGCCTAGGGTTAGGATTTGTGTACATGACATTGGAGTATTCTGGCTCCCAATTTTGCTCCATAGGCGGTGCCTCATATTGATACGAGTAAATCTCACTATGTTCAGGTGACTCTGTGTAATAAGCATGTGGACTACCTTCATGGGAGTAGTCTGAACTATGAGCATGAGAGTCATTATCTGGTATCAATGGGGTTAGTGGCACCAAAGCTCTATCTGGATTTTCCTCTCCCACAGCATACTTGACTGGAATCACGTTGGCTGGAGCTGGTGGTTGGTTTCCCAAGACAGGTTGTGGCCTATATGGTACCTGATATTGCTGTTGTGGTCTATAATATGGCTGTTGGTATTGGTTCTGATACCTACCTTGTGGGTAAGGTTGCTGATAATTCTGTCTAACAGCCTGCCTATTGTAGGGACAATCTTGAGCCGTGTGGTTTGTGTATTTTCTCTCAATAGTGCAATATGGAGCATTCCTTTCTCTAATGTTTTGGTTTTGCATTGGGCATACATTAGCCATGTGGTCGCCTCCGCAAGTATAGCACCGATTCAATGGAGTGACTCTCTGTGTTTGTTTATTTTGGACTCCCAGCTTCTTGGCAACTTGCTCAGCTATCTCTTCTATTTCTGTGGAGATCTTTGAAGTATGACTAGTAGAACTATCCGAATCTTTGTAGAGTTTGGACAATCCTAACTCCTCACCCAAGTTATCTTCTATGTCTATGCACGTCCGCACACACTCTTCTATGGATCTAGGATCTTTCAAGTACACATATGATCTTAACTTGGTGCTCAGTAAGCCATCTAAGAACAAAGCCACTTGTTTGGCCGGAGTGGGTAACTCTAGAGCAGGGCATCTTTCTAGATACTGTCTGAATCTTCTACCTGCTAGTCGCACTGTTTCTTGGGGAGTCTGCTTGAAGCTGTGGATCAAGGATGATGTGTTATGCCTGATACCACTCTTGGAAAATTCTACAATGAATTCGTCTAGCAGTTGACCTATATTGCGATAGTTGCGACTACTCAATGGTTGAAACCAAGCTAAGGCAGTGCCCTTAAGAGTCAGACCAAATGCCTCGTACTGGGTGAACAAATCCTCAACCTGTTCAGCTCTTAACACTTGTTTGAACTCAGCCACATGATCATAAGGATCTCCTGACCCGTCAAAATAATTCTTCATTGCCTTGATCACTTGAGTGGGTCTGAGGGTTCTTGGGTGCTCTCGGGTTCTAGGCAATGGAATTTCATGTTCATTTCTTTGTTGCCTATGTGCTTGATATCTCTCTCTTTCAGGTCTTTCATTTTCAAATCCTGACCTATTCCTGCCCACGGTGTGTGCAAAATTTACCTCAGGTCTCTCTCTAGTTCTTTCTCTCTGGGCTTCATGAGCGTGGGATGATCCTACTCCTTGGAGGCCATGGGAAACATTGGATCTTGATGGGGGAAAAATCAATTCATTCTTCCAAGTATATGCATGTCTATCATGTTCTGTTACCAAGAATATCTTCTCTGATGTGTTATCCAGGTAGACAACTTTGCCTGGTATCTCAGGATCTTTGAATTCATAGATGATAACTATGCCCAATTGGCTGGGTTGATCTGGCTTGAACCTCCAAAAGGCTTCCTCTGTTTCTCTATTCAAAAATAGTTCTATGTTTTTGTTGTCTTGAGGGATCTAGTCTGGAGTGATCACTCGGGTCAAAACTGACTTGCCTCTAGGAGTCTGGGGTCCTTGTCCTATATTTCCTTGTTCTAGGTCTCCTATCTCATTCTCATGAATGATATTTGCAAACTCATCGGTCCTATCTGGTTGGTTGGTAACCACATACATGGTTCCTTCCTTATCAATGTATGAACCCTCTTCGAACTTGACCACCGCATGTTCAAGTCCAAAGGATTGATCTGGATTTTTGAGTTGGACCACTGATCGCCTCAGACCATCCTCATAGATGCGAGCACCTAATTGGTTGGTCCGAATATATTCCAACTGTGTCTTATAGGGACCTTCCAGTGTTTGTAGATGGGCAGTCCCTGAGCCACCTGCAGGTTTTCCCATGCTAAAAGACATTTCTGAATCACTTGTGTCTGAACTTAGTAAAAGATCACCACTTAGTTGTTGTGTCCAAGACTTGGATGTATGGTTGACACTAGCCTCAGAAGATCTAATGCTTTGTTTATCCTTGCCTAAGTGTCTACCAGATCTCAGGTTCATAAGCTTTAGTCAAGAGTCCAAATTTTCCCTTTGGTATGGTTCAGAATTCTTTGGAGCCCCCTTGGTTCCCTAGTCCCACCTGAGGGTCAACTTCAAATTATCCTATCTCAAAATCAATGCGTTATTCTTGAAAAAAACAGTTGAGGTCGTGTAGGATTTGAAACGAGCTTTCCAACAAGCTATAGAGCTCAAAAAATGGACTTTGGATGAAAAAGTTATGCCAATTCAGGCTCCTGGGGGTCAAAACAGGCAAACAGGGCCTTTGGAGAGAATCGCGATTTTGTGAACTTTCAGAGAATCGCGATTTTGTGAACTCAGAAAATCGCGATGTTGAGCACAAAATCGTGTTTTTGAAAATCGCCATTTTGAGCAGAAAATCGTGATTTGAAAATCGCGATGTTGATCACAAAATCGTGTTTTTGAAAATCGCGATTTTGAGCAGAAAATCGTGATTTGAAAATCGCGATGTTGATCACAAAATCGTGTTTTTGAAAATCGCGATTTTGAGCAAAAAATCGTGATTTGAAAATCGCGATGTTGATCACAAAATCGTGTTTCTGAAAATCGTGTTTTTTAACATGAAAATCGCGATGTTGAGCACAAAATCGTGTTTTTGAAAATCGCGATTTTGACTCAGAGAATCGTGATTTACAAAGTCGTGTTTTTTTTTTTTTTTTCACAAAATCGTGTTTTTTGCTGAAAATCGTGATTGGTGAGAATCGCGATTTTGAGCAGAGAATCGTGTTTTTTTTTTGAGAATCGCGATTTTGAGCAGAGAATCGTGTTTTTTGAGAAAAAACACAGAATCGCGATTCTTTTCAACCAACTTTTAGGCGGGAAAACAGAAAATTGTGATTTTTCAAAAAATTTTGAATTTTCACAGAATCGCGATTTTCATCACAGAATCGCGTTTTTTGGCGGGAAATTCAAATTTTTGAGCGCCGGCTATGGCGAGCTCCGTATGAGTAGAAAATCATGAAAAAAACACAGCGCTTGCTCTCCCTTGCTTCTCCTAACTCCTTCCCACACAATAATGCATGAAAAATGGTATGAAAATGGTGAAAATGCACTAAAAAACAAGAAATTTCTATGAAGAAGAAGATGGAAGAAGGTGGAGATGATGATGATGATGAAGATGAAGAGGAAAAAACAGAAAATGAACTGAAATGACAGTTTTTTTACCTTCCAACGTCGCAAATCTACGATCTTACCATCACAACGCTCGTCCTCGAAGCTCTCTCCCCGGCAACGGCGCCAAAATTTTGTGTAGCTCAAGCGTAAGCACCACCTCCTTTACTTGTCAATCCGCGGAGACGTGAGGACCGGTATGAAGACCACGAGCAAGTGAAGGCACAAGTGCGTGAGTGAAAGCACACCAACATGCACACACATACACACACACGCGCACAAAGTAAGATCAAAGAGAGGAACAATGGAAAGCTTTGATTGCAAAAGAGTTCTCTTACAAAAGTTCTATTCTCTAACCAGCTAACCCCAAAAATGAGCTCTCTAGCTCTTTTTATAGTTTTTTGACTAGTTTTGGCCCTGTCCAGACCTAGTGTCCGGCCTAGTTAAAAATTAGGTTCCAGGGCTTATTCGAGGGCTCAAACGAAGTCTAAAAATTATGAAAATTGGTACGATGGTACTTCTAATACTCCTCAAGCTCGAGGACTCCTCGGCTTGAACAAAATGGAGTTACTAAAAATAGATAATGGTATTTACAATGGTTTCTAGTGATGAAAATCACTATTTTTGTAGGGGATTCTTCTGAAAATTTGACATACACTTCTTGGAGCTCCCTACTTGCTCCCTTTCCTCGTGTGTCCACCTTTTGATGTGCTTCCATGCTTTGTCCTTGACTTTGAGCTTCAACAGTCGTGGTTAGAGAGACCTATGTGAAGACCTCCAAGATCTGAGCTTTATGCCATATCAAGGTGTGATTATAAGGCACACATATGAAATCAAGTCATTGTATTGTACAAGCAATATACTTTCATTTTCGTGATTATTTGGGTTCATATTTCCATGTTCTTGTGAAGTGTACTACTCACTGCCATTACTCTCAGTTTTCTCAGTCAGCTTGCAGAGATGCTTTCTCTGAGCTTGGTGCATCATTTTTAGTGATTTAACTGGGTAAAGCTAGCTCTATAAGTCTACTATATGCTCACAAATTTTCATGTCATTTGGATGTTGCAATCTTCCGTTATGTTCATTTGAAGTTAACAAGGTCTTTTCATCTTCACTTCTCTGTCAGGTACCCGACTTTTTCACTCACCTCGTCAAAGCCATTTCGTAGTCGTTACTTATCCAAATTCATTGACTTAAAGCTTGTTGCATTCAGCTTACTGTCTAGTATAACTATACAAATGTTCATAATCATTAGATTCCGAAATGTTGAGTTATCTTTATTTTTCTACTCACTGGTCTCAAACTATAGCAGCCCGTGAAATCGGGATGATGTCATCACTCGTTAAAACTCATTCTCAGTATGTGGTTTAATATTTCTGATGAGATTACTCTTGAATGTTAGCTCTTTAAGTTACCTAGACTTCCCCAAGAGGAATTAAGCTAATTGCTGCTGTGCTCAGAGAATTATGTAAAACACTGAACATGTGTATGAACCAAGAATAGCAAGTTTTCACCTCTAAGCTAACTCCAACTTATCTGTTTTGATCTATCTTTTTGAGAGTGATCTTCCAAGGTACATAGGGTGTCTAATATATCCATTGGCAAGCTAAAAGGGCCCACCATATACTCCTGGAGTTCATTTGGCTGGCGTAGATCAAGGATTTTGCAACACCTCTTCATCTTCACGCACATACCTATCCATCTCTTTACAGTGGTATCAGAGCAAGGTTGGACAACATGGCAGATGGATTTCCTTCATCAATTAACAAATTGGACAGAGGTAACTACTCAGCTTGGTCATTAAGAACCGAAGCTTATCTCCAAGGTAGAAGTTTATATGGTTATGTGGCTGGAGATGAAGTTATGCCAAGTTTTAGGAACAAAAGTCAACCAACACAAGAAGAGCAAGAAAGATTGAGCACATGGTGCTCCAAGGATGCCCTTGCAAGGTCTTATCTCCTCAACTCTATCTCAGATTTATTGTTGCCTCACATTAGGAGTTGTAAGACATCTCAGGAAGTGTGGGATGCACTTGAAGCTTTCTTTTCTTCAAGTACCAAAGCTAGGAAGCATCAACTATGGCTGGATTTCACAACTCTCAAGAAGGCTCCCAAACAAAATGTGACTGATTTTGTCACAAAGCTCAAGGACATAGCGGATCAGTTGGGAAGCATTGGAGAGGTAATAGATGAAGAGAAAATTGTAAGGCAGGTCATCAATGGCTTGAAGGCAGATGACAAGTGGGAAGCATTCACCACAGCTATGGATTTGTACATGGACATACATGTACCTGATTTCAATACACTGATTGGACAACTACTTACTCAAGAGGAAAAGCTTATAAAAAATGGAGAAAGCTCTAAAGGTAATCAATCTTCAGCTTTATACACTGATAAAAGCAAGTCCAAAGATAACAAAGGAAAGGCAAAGAAAGTGGATGATGAAGAAGGTACATATCAAGCTAACTATGCAGGTAGAGGAAGACATGGCAGAGGTAGAGGAAGAGGAGGTAGACAAGGCAGGGGAAGATCCCAAGAATCAAACTCATTTTCTATTTGTGGATTAACTAATCATACAACTGAAAATTGCTTTAGGAATTCCACGAATCAAAGAGGCAGAGGATACAATAGAGGAAGTTATGGCTACTCAAGAGGAAGGTTCAACAACTACCATGGCAACTACAACAACTACAATCATTCAAACTATCAAGGAGGCTACAAAGGAAGGAGAGACTACAATAACTACACAGAAGACTCAAACAAAGAGGATTCATTATTGATCATGAACATGGCTATGCCACAATGTAAATCTGATGAGCATGTTTTCTACATAGATTTAGGTTGTTCAAATCATGTGGCAGGAAATGTGGCACTCATATCAGATTTAGAAGATCCAAGGAATAAGCATGAGGTACAAACAGGAGATGATACAAAACATCCTGTGGAGAAAATAGGCAATGTCAAAGCACCTGATGGAAACATCAACCTACTCAGTAAGGTACTCTATGTCCCTACCATTACAAAGAATTTGATAAGTGTTGGGCAGATAGTAGAGAAAGTGTTGCAAGTCAGGTTCACAAAAGCAGGAGCATTTGTTGAAGATTCAAGTCAAGGATTCAGAAGAATTGCAAAAGGTGAAAAGAGAGGTAGATTGTTCACATTTGAATTACAGGACACTAGAAACATTGGTCTCTTTAATTATGGTAGTCAGACACTCACAGAATTGGAAGTATGGCACAAAAGGTTAGGACATATTGGTGAAAGGTCATTAAAGCAAATTTGCAGGGACCAAAGTGTACTTGGACTCCCTAATTTGTCAAAACAACATATGATTTATAAGTGTAGTGCATGTCAATTTGGAAAGTCTCACAGGTTACCATTCATGAAGAAAGGTTATATGCATGGAGATCTCTTGGAGTTGGTTCATACAGATGTATGGGGACCTAGCAAGGAAGCTTCAATATCTGGATCAAGGTATTATGTTTCCTTTATTGATGATTGCAACAGATAGACTATCCTATTCTTTATGAAACACAAAGATGAAGTTTTTTCATGTTTCAAAAGATATTTGGCTCTTGTGGAGAATCAAACAGGTAAATCACTAAAAAGGCTAAGGTCAGATGGAGGCGGAGAATACTTCTCCCATGAGTTTGATCCTTTTCTTAAAGAAAGAGGAATCAAAAGAGAGGTAACTACAAGGTACACTCCTGAGCAAAATGGAGTGGCAGAAAGGAGGAATAGGACAATTGTTGAACCTGCAAGGTCTATGTTAAATGAAAAGCATTTACCTAATTACTTATGGGCTAAGGCTGTATCTACAGCCACTTACTTGATTAAGAGGTTGCCTTCAAAATCCCTTGATGGTATGAATCCATATGAGGCTTGGAATGGAAGAAGACCAAGCTTAGATCATTGTAAAATTTTTGGATGTATTGCTTTTGCTCATGTTCCTTCATAGGTTAGAGGCAAGATGGATCCAAAGGCAGAAAGGTGTGTATTTATTGGATATGACAGCAATTAAAAGGGCTACAGGTTATACAACCCTACCAACAAAGGATTCTTGGGAAAAGAAAAAACCAGAAAGGTATGGGTTTGACACCTCATTAGTAACTAAACATTCTATCTACATAGCACAGGACATAAACCAAGAGGAGCCATCATCATTTGAAGAGGCCAAAGCAAAAACAGAATGGAAGCATGCAATGAAGGAAGAGATTGAAGCACTTGAGGAAAACAACACTTGGGATTTGGTGCCCAAGACTTCATCCATGAAGGTAATAGGCTCAAGATGGGTCTATAAACTCAAGAAGAATTCTGATGGTTCCATTAATAGGTATAAGGCAAGGCTTGTAGCAAAAGGTTTTGCACAAACTCAGGGAATTGATTATGAGGAGACCTTCTCTCCTGTGGCAAAGATGCCTACTATTAGGGTTTTGCTTAGTATTGCCTCTTCCAAGAATTGGAAGATACTTCAACTAGATGTAAAGAATGCATTCTTGAATGGTTGGATAACAGAAGAGGTATATATGGCACAACCACCTGGTTTTGAGAATCAAGTTTATCCTGATTACGTGTGTAAACTTAACAAAGCATTGTATGGTCTCAAGCAAGCTCCAGGAGCTTGGAATTTTAGGCTTGTTTCATTCTTGCAGGACAAAGGCTTTCAACCAAGCAAGGCAGATCCTTCACTCTTTATTAAAAAGAGTAATTCTGAGGTCATCTACTTATGTGTATATGTAGATGATATTATATTGACAGGAAATGATGCAGATGGTATGAAGAAGATCAAAGATGAGATGAGAGAAGAGTTCAAGTTAAGTGATTTGGGTTCACTTACCTACTTCCTAGGTTTGGAAGTTGTCTACAAAGATCATGGTTTGTTTCTCACTAAAAGGAAGTACATTAAGGACATGTTGGCAAAACTCAAGATGCAAGATTGTAAGATTGCAGGTACTCCAATGGAGGTCAATCACAAATTGAGCTCACATGAAGGTGAACTCATAGACGACATCACATCATATCAAAGTCTAGTGGGTAGTCTCAACTATGCCACATTGACAAGAGTAGATATATGTTACAGTGTGAGTGTGCTAAGTCAATTTATGCACACACCAAGGAAACCACATATGGATGCTGCCGAAAGGATTCTCAAGTATCTCAAAGGAACCATAAATGAAGGACTTTATTATCCTTATGTATCTGATTTAGGTTTGAAGCTATTTTGTGATGCAGATTGGGCTGGCTCCAAGGAAGATAGAAGGAGCACTTCAGGTTATTTTACCTTTGCAGGTTCAAAGCTTATTTCATGGTCATCCAAGAAGCAACCCACAGTTTCTCTCTCTTCTACTGAAGGTGAATATAGAGGTCTTGCCTGTTGGTGCATATCAATCACCAATTGAAGATTTGGAGTGAAGAAAATGGATACATTCATAAGAGTGAAGGACATGTACACATATGTACATTAGTTATAACATAGGTTACATATACTTATGTTTTGATGAGAGTTTGTACATAGATGTCTATAAATACTTTTGAAAAATGTCGGGCAAAGAGAGAGAGCAGAAGAGAGAAGACAAAGAGAGACCATGTATGAACATAGGAATAGAGAAATTAGTGATTGAAAATGTCAATAGACAGTTGAGAAAGAAGTTGAAGTCTCTCTCACTTTTCAGTTGTAGTCTTCTCCTGAAATGAAGGAAATGTTGCGCCCGATGTTTCTGCGTCTACTCCGTCTGTGGTAGATCATTTGTGAAATCCTTTTGAGGATATCTAAGTTGTTAGTTAATGAGTCTGTGGTTTGAATTTTAGAGTCTAATTGTAAACAGGTGAAGAGAATTGCTGATAGGAACATTCACATGTATTGAGTGTTCACAGCTCTCTGAAACAGGCGCATATTTCGAGTCCAAAGAAATGAGTAGTGCTCAGTGCACAGTGTAAAGTTTTACACATATGATAGCTTAAAATCTAAGTTGAGAGATAAGCTATCTTCAGTCAAAAGGATTTGGCAAAACGGGTTCGACATTGTGAGAACCAAAGTTAAGAAGTTAGGGGTGTAGAATCGACTGTTCTGAGTAACAGTTTTGGACATAGGTAACTTGTGAAGTCAGTTTCTCAAGTTATACTATAGCTTTTGAAGTAATTTAACTTGGAGGTGATGCGCAATCCCTAGGAGATGATTCGTACAAAGTTTCATGAAAAACTTTACATGTTTGATAAGTCAATGTGAAGAAATTCTGCAGCAGACTTTTCTGTGTTTCATTTTCTTCACAGATTTTCTTAATTTTGAGAATTTGGAGATTGGACCTATAATTTAGTGAAGGTTTTGACTTACTCTTGATATAGAGGTGTTCTAAACTCAAGAGTAGGTTGTTCTTTTGGAGATTAACACTCTCCATCAGTGGTATCAGAGCAGGAGACATCAAAACAAGGAAAGGAAGGTCCCGACTGCTGCAGATTCAAGAAGTTCAACATTTGAAGAGCTAAGAAGTGAAAGCTTGGAGTCAAAAGCCTGAGAAGAAGATTACTCGACATCAAGAAAAGCAAAAGGAGCCTAATTCGAAGTAAAGGTACATATATTGCTTGTAAAGCTTGAAGTTTTCAATACACAGGTGGATACAAGATGGGAGATGCTCTACAGATAGAGAAATTGGATAGGGAAAACTATCCTGCATGGTCAATGAGGATGGAAGCTCATCTTATGAGCAAAGATTTAATTGGTTATATCACAGGAGAAGAAGAGAAGCCAGAATTCAGAGATCCTAGTGTTCCAACTAGGGAAGAGTTAGCAGATCTGAAAAATTGGATGAAGAAAGATGCTCAAGCTAGGAGCATTATCTACATGGGAGTCAATGATTACTTGTTACCTCACATTAGAGGTCTTGAAAGTGCAACTGACATATGGAATGCTTTGGAGGAGCATTTTCAGAACACTACAAAGTCAAGGAAGGCATCCTTATGGGCAGAGTTTACTACCTTCAAGAAGAAGGCCTCTCAGTCCATCTCAGATTATGTGACAAGGATGAAAGATATTGCAGATGCTTTAGGAGCTGTTGATGAAGACATTGAGGAAGATAAATTGGTAAGGCAAATCCTTACAGGGTTGAGAGGTGATGACAAATGGAAGCCATTTATTTTGTCTACAGAACTATCACTTGACCATTTCACTCCTGATTTAAATCAATTGTTAGGTCATATGCTAACATTTGAGCAGGATGTTAAAGGAGATGGTGAAAAGAGTACAGGACATGCAATGTATTCAAAGGATAAGAAGAAGAATAGCAAAGGAAAACAACAAGCAGGTGAAGATGAAGGAACAACTACTCAAGCCAACTTCCTAAGAGGAAGAGGAGGTGGCAAAGGTAGAGGAAGAGGCAGGAACAATAAAGATGGAGGCAAAGCTTGCTGGATTTGTGGTAAGACAAATCACTTAGCTAATGATTGTTGGCACAATACTCAGAATAATAATGGATATAGTCAAAACTATAATGCAAGAGGAAGAGGTGGCAGAAATCAAAGAGGTAATTACAGAGGTAGAGGTGGAAGGAATTACTTTGGAAGAAATGCAGGTAGAGGATTCCAAAGTCAACAATACAATAACACCTACTACAATTATGCTTCAGATCAAAAGGAAGATTCAACACTGATAATGAATGCAACTTGTGAAAGGCAGAGTGAAGATCAAAGAGTCTTCTACATTGACTCAGGATGTAGCAATCACCTGAGTGGTAACATATCTTTGATGACTGATTTGGAAAGTAAAGTTTTTAATCATGTTGTTCAAACAGGTGACAACACAAAGCACAATGTGAAGTCAATAGGATCAGTGAAGGCCAAGGATGGAAGCACCTTATTGAGTAAGGTCTTGTATGTTCCTACAATCCCTAAGAATTTGATAAGTGTAGGTCAAATTGTTGAAAAGGGATATGAAGTAAGGCTCACTAATGATGGAGTATATGTGGAAGACCCTAGCCAAGGGTATAAACAGATTGTTTCAGGAAAAAAGGAAGGAAGATTATTTACATTGAAGATTCAAGGTAACATTGGTCATGCAATGTTCACATATGGAGGACATAAGATCTCTGAGTTAGATCTTTGGCACAAGAGGCTTGGACATTTCAATGAAAGAGGTATTAAAGATATGGTTAACAATGGTTCAGTGCTTGGATTGCCTAATGTTGCAGGTCAACATATGACATACAAATGTGAGGCATGTCAATTAGGTAAGGCTCATAAACATTCCTATTCCAAGCATGGTTTTATGCACTCAGAGAAGCTTGAATTGGTACACACAGATGTGTGGGGACCATCAAAAGATTTCAGTATAAATGGATCAAGGTATTATGTGATTTATGTTGATGATGCTACTAGGTGGATCACTATCTATGTGATCAAAGATAAGTCAGAAGTGTTTAATACATTTAAACACTATCATGCATATGCAGAAAGAATTACAGGACATAAGTTGAAGAGACTAAGGTCAGATGGAGGGGGAGAGTATTTCTCAAATGAGTTCAGTGATTACTTATGGAATGCAGGTATAAAAAGGGAAATTACTTGCAGGTACTCTCCTCAACAAAATGGTGTTGCAGAAAGGAGAAATAGAACTCTTGTTGAGTTTGCAAGATTCATGATGAAGGAGAAAAATTGCCCTAATTATTTGTGGGCTGAGGCTGTAAATACAGCCACTTATTTGGTCAATAGGTTACCATGTAAAGCCTTGCAGGGTATGACACCATATGAGGCTTGGTGGGGTAAGAGACCTACCTTGGATCATTGCAGAGTATTTGGGTGTGTGGCATATGCATATGTGCCATCACAATTAAGACACAAATTGGAACCTAAAGCTGAAAAGTATGTTTTCATTGGCTATGATGACAAGCAGATGGGCTATAGATTGTGGAGTCCATCAACAAAGCAATTTATGGTTTCTAAGGATGTTACATTTGATGAACAAAGCACTTGGTATGCAGGTACAATCAATATCAATACAGGTGATGAAGAAGAAGTGAGTCAAAGGAAAGGTAAATCAAAAGTTCAAATATTTGATGAGCAAGAGAATAATGAAGTGCAGGTTGAAGTGGAAGAGACACCAAGATTTGATCGTGAATGTGAAGAGCCAAAAACCTCAAGGAGTGGAGAACTCAGAAGGTCAACAAGAAATAGGTGGCAACCTACAAGGTATAGTTATGATACTTCATTTCTAGCCACAAAAGATTATGCTTATATGGTGAATACAGATGAAGACCCTTCTACATATGAAGAGGCAAAAGGTAAGGAAAAATGGGAGAATGCTATGCAGGAAGAATATGATGCACTATTGGAGAATCAAACTTGGGTTTTGGTTCCTAAACCAAATAGTCAGAAGATTATTGGATGCAAGTGGGTCTACAAGACCAAGAGATTTGCAGATGGAAGTGTGACTAGGTACAAAGCTAGACTTGTGGTCAAAGGCTTTGCTCAGACATATGGTATTGATTATGATGAGACCTATAGTCCTGTGGCAAAGATGACAACCATAAGGACACTTATTGCTATTGCTGCATGTAAAGGTTGGAAGCTATGTCAACTTGATGTGAAGAATGCTTTTTTGAATGGTTACATTTCAGATGATGTATTCATGGAGCAACCTCAAGGGTTCAAAGATAAAAGGTATCCAGATCATGTGTGCAAGCTCAAGAGAGCTTTGTATGGCTTGAAGCAGGCCCCAAGGGCATGGAACTATAGACTTGTGAAGTTCCTAAAAGAACTTGGGTTTCAGGTGTCTAAAGCAGATAGTAGCTTGCTTGTTAAGGCAAGTGAAAATGGTTTCATATACATGTGCATATATGTTGATGATATAATTCTTACAGGTACAGATGAAGAAGGAATACAAAAGCTCAAGAGGCAAATGGAAAAGGAGTTCAAGATAAGTGACTTGGGAGACTTGTCATACTTCTTGGGCATGGAGATTGCATATACTCAACATGGAGTATTTGTGACCCAAGAAAGGTATTTGAAGAACTTGTTAATCAAGTTTAAAATGGATGATTGCAGGGTAGCACCTACACCAATGGAAGTGAATCACAAATTGAGTAAGTATGGAGGTGAAGAATTCAAGGACATGAGACAATATCAGAGTTTGGTTGGTAGCCTTATCTATGCTACTCTAACTAGACCTGATTTATCATATGCAGTAGGAGTTTTGTCTCAATTTATGCATTGCCCAAGGAAAGAACATTGGATTGCAGGACAAAGGGTGTTGAGGTACATTAAGGGTACACTCAATGAAGGTTTGTATTATGGGTTTACCTCAGATACAAATATCAAAATTTATAGTGATGCAGATTGGGCAGGTAATCCAGATGATAGAAGATCTACATTTGGATACATGTGTTATGTGGGAGATAAACTTATCTCATGGTGTTCCAAGAAGCAACATACAGTTGCTTTATCTTCTACAGAAGCAGAGTATAAAGGCATGGTTGAAGCTGCAAAAGAAGTAATTTGGGTCAAGACATTGATGAAGAGTCTTGATATTATGCATGGAGTACCAATCATATATGGAGATAACATGAGTTCATTGTATTTAGCTGCTAATCCTGTTTTTCATGCCAGGACCAAACACATTGAGATTCAGTATCACTTTCTAAGAGAGAAAGTGATGGATAAGGAAATTGAAGTCATACATACTTCAACAAAGGATCAGATAGCTGATATGCTTACAAAGAGCTTGGATGGACCAAAGCTACAGAAGTTTAAAGACATGGCAGGTATAAAGAAGAAAGGAGAAACCTCAATTGATGATTGAGGGGGAGCTGTTGGTGCATATCAATCACCAATTGAAGATTTGGAGTGAAGAAAATGGATACATTCACAAGAGTGAAGGACATGTACACATATGTACATTAGTTATAACATAGGTTACATATACTTATGTTTTGATGAGAGTTTGTACATAGATGTCTATAAATACTTTTGAAAAATGTCGGGCAAAGAGAGAGAGCAGAAGAGAGAAGACAAAGAGAGACCATGTATGAACATAGGAATAGAGAAATTAGTGATTGAAAATGTCAATAGACAGTTGAGAAAGAAGTTGAAGTCTCTCTCACTTTTCAGTTGTAGTCTTCTCCTGAAATGAAGGAAATGTTGCGCCCGATGTTTCTGTGTCTACTCCGTCTGTGGTAGATCATTTGTGAAATCCTTTTGAGGATATCTAAGTTGTTAGTTAATGAGTCTGTGGTTTGAATTTTAGAGTCTAATTGTAAACAGGTGAAGAGAATTGCTGATAGGAACATTCACATGTATTGAGTGTTCACAGCTCTCTGAAACAGGCGCATATTTCGAGTCCAAAGAAATGAGTAGTGCTCAGTGCACAGTGTAAAGTTTTACACATATGATAGCTTAAAATCTAAGTTGAGAGATAAGCTATCTTCAGTCAAAAGGATTTGGCAAAACGGGTTCGACATTGTGAGAACCAAAGTTAAGAAGTTAGGGGTGTAGAATCGACTGTTCTGAGTAACAGTTTTGGACATAGGTAACTTGTGAAGTCAGTTTCTCAAGCTATACTATAGCTTTTGAAGTAATTTAACTTGGAGGTGATGCGCAATCCCTAGGAGATGATTCGTACAAAGTTTCATCAAAAACTTTACATGTTTGATAAGTCAATGTGAAGAAATTCTGCAGCAGACTTTTCTGTGTTTCATTTTCTTCACAGATTTTCTTAATTTTGAGAATTTGGAGATTGGACCTATAATTTAGTGAAGGTTTTGACTTACTCTTGATATAGAGGTGTTCTAAACTCAAGAGTAGGTTGTTCTTTTGGAGATTAACACTCTCCATCATTGCCATAGCTACACAAGAAGCTATGTGGATGAAGACATTATTCAAAGATCTTGGATTGGAGTTTGGAACTCCAACTATTTTTGGTGACAATATGAGTTCTATTCATTTGGCTGCCAATCCTATTTTTCATGCAAGGACTAAACATATTGAAGTTCATTATCTCTATGTACGAGAAAAGGTTCTAAGCGAAGAGATTCAAATATCATATGTGTCCACTCATCAACAATGTGCAGATATTCTAACCAAAGCATTGGATGGTACAAAGCTTTGCAAATTCAAGGCTATGATTGGTTTGTAGGTAATCTTGGAAGATTAAAGACCTCAAGCATACTTGGCTTGAAGGGGAGCTGTTGGAGCAAGTCTATGACAAGCCTAAGTATTGGCTTGAGTCCCACAAAGTCATAGAAAAAGCCTTAAAATGAAGACTATGTAAAGTTCACTTGTGAACTACCTCTTGTAACTTTTGAAGAGTTTACTTAATGTAAAAGTGAAAGAATCTTAAGTGGTTGAGTCCACTTGATCAAGAATGGAAAGAGGAGCCACGAATTCGTGATTTCTGGTAGGTAGAGAATCAAATCAATCATTGATTGATTGGAGAGTGATTGAGGGAAGATAGCCTCCCAAACTCAACTATAAATATATGGCAGTTTTAGTCGTGGTTAGAGAGACCTATGTGAAGACCTCCAAGAGCTGAGCTTTATGCCATATCAAGGTGTGATTACAAGGCACACATATGTATCAGTAAGTCACTGTATTGTACAAGCAATATACTTTCATTTTCATGATTATTTGGGTTCATATTTCCATGCTCTTGTGAAGTGTACTACTCACTGCCATTACTCTCAGTTTTCTCAGTCAGCTTGCAGAGATGCTTTCTCTGAGCTTGGTGCATCATTTTCAGTGATTTAACTTGGTAATGTTAGCTCTATAAGTCTACTATATGCTCACAAAGTTTCATGTCATTTGCATGTTGCAATCTTCAGTTATGTGCATTTGAAGTCAATAGGGTCTGTTCATCTTCACTTCTCTGTCAGGTACCCGACCTTTTCACTCATCGTGTCAGAGCCATTTCTCAGTCGTTACTTAACAAAATTCAGTGATTTCAAGCTTGTTTAATTTAGCTTACTGTCTAGTATAACCATACAAATTTTCATAATCATTGGATTCCTAAATGTTGAGTTATCTTTATTTTTCTGCTCACTAGTCTCAAACTATAGCAGCCCGTGAAAATCGGGATGATGTCATCACTTGTTAAACTCATTCTCAGTGCGTGGTTTATTAGTTTTGATGAGATTACTATTGAAATTTAGCTCTTTAAGTTACCTAGACTTCCCCAAGAGGAATTAAGCTAATTGCTGCTGTGCTCAGAGAATTATGTAAAACACTGAAAAAGGTGTATAAACCAAGAATAGCAAGTTTTCACCTCTGAGCTAACTCCAACTTATCTGTTTTGATCTATCTTTTTGAGAGTGATCTTCTAAGGTACATAGGGTGTCTAATACATCCATTGGCAAGCTAAAAGGGCCCACCATATACTCCTGGAGTTCATTTGGCTGGTGTAGATCAAGGATTTTGCAACACCTCTTCATCTTCAAGCACATACCTATCCATCTCTTTACAGTGGTATCAGAGCAAGGTTGGACAACATGGCAGATGGATTTCCTTCATCAATTGACAAATTGGACAGAGGTAACTACTCAGCTTGGTCATTAAGAATGGAAGCTTATCTCCAAGGTAGAAGTTTATATGGTTATGTGGCTGGAGATGAAGTTATGCCAAGTTTCAGGAACAAAAGTCAACCAACACAAGAAGAGCAAGAAAGATTGAGCACATGGTGCTCCAAGGATGCACTTGCAAGGTCTTATCTCCTCAACTCTATCTCAGATTTTTTGTTGCCTCACATTAGGAGTTGTAAGACATCTCAGGAAGTGTGGGATGCACTTGAAGCTTTCTTTTCTTCAAGTAGCAAAGCTAGGAAGCATCAACTATGGCTAGATTTGACAACTCTCAAGAAGGCTCCCAAACAAAATGTGACTGATTTTGTCACAAAGCTCAAGGACATAGCGGATCAGTTGGGAAGCATTGGAGAGGTAATAGATGAAGAGCAAATTGTAAGGCAGGTCATCAATGGCTTGAAGGCAGATGACAAGTGGGAAGCATTCACCACAACTATGGATTTGTACATGGACATACATGTACCTGATTTCAATACACTGATTGGACAACTACTTACTCAAGAGGCAAAGCTTATAAAAAATGGAGAAAGCTCTAAAGGTAATCAATCTTCAGCTTTATACACTGATAAAAGCAAGTCCAAAGATAACAAAGGAAAGGCAAAGAAAGTGGATGATGAAGCAGGTACATATCAAGCTAACTATGCAGGTAGAGGAAGACATGGCAGAGGTAGAGGAAGAGGAGGTAGACAAGGGAGGGGGAGATCCCAAGTCTCCAACTCATGTTCTATTTGTGGATTAACTAATCATACAACTGAAAATTGCTTTAGAAATTCCAAGAATCAAAGAGGCAGAGGATACAATAGAGGAAGTTATGGCTACTCAAGAGGAAGGTTCAAGAACTACCATGGCAACTACAACAACTACAATCATTCAAACTATCAAGGAGGCTACAAAGGAAGGAGAGACTACAATAACTACACAGAAGACTCAAACAAAGAGGATTCATTATTGATCATGAACATGGCTATGCCACAAGGTAAATCATATGAACATGTTTTCTACATAGATTCAAGTTGTTCAAATCATGTGGTAGGAAATGTGGCACTCCTATCATATTTAGAAGATCCAAGGAATAAGCAGGAGGTACAAACAGGAGATGATACAAAACATCCTGTGGAGAAAATAGGCAATGTCAAAGCACCTGATGGAAACATCAACCTACTCAGTAAGGTACTCTATGTCCCTACCATTACAAAGAATTTGATAAGTGTTGGGCAGATAGTAGAGAAAGGGTTGCAAGTCAGGTTCACAAAAGCAGGAGCATTTGTTGAAGATCCAAGTCAAGGATTCAGAAGAATTGCAAAAGGTGAAAAGACAGGTAGATTGTTCACATTTGAATTACAGGACACTAGAAACATTGCTCTCTTTAATTATGGTAGTGAGACACTCACAGAATTGGAAGTATGGCACAAAAGGTTAGGACATATTGGTGAAAGGTCATTAAAGCAAATTTGCAGGGACCAAAGTGTACTTGGACTCCCTAATTTGTCAAAACAACATATGATTTATAAGTGTAGTGCATGTCAATTTGGAAAGTCTCATAGGTTACCATTCATGAAGAAAGGTTATATGCATGGAGATCTCTTGGAGTTGGTTCATACAGATGTATGGGGACCTAGCAAGGAAGCTTCAATATCTGGATCAAGGTATTATGTTTCCTTTATTGATGATTGCAGCAGATGGACTATCCTATTCTTTATGAAACACAAAGATGAAGTTTTTTCATGTTTCAAAAGATATTTGGCTCTTGTGGAGAATCAAACAGGTAAATCACTAAAAAGGCTAAGGTCAGATGGAGGGGGAGAATACTTCTCCCATGAGTTTGATTCTTTTCTTCAAGAAAGAGGAATCAAAATAGAGGTAACTACAAGGTACACTCCTGAGCAAAATGGAGTGGAGAAAGGAGGAATAGGACAATTGTTGAACCTGCAAGGTCTATGTTAAATGAAAAGCATTTACCTAATTACTTATGGGCTAAGGCTGTATCTACAGCCACTTACTTGATTAACAGGTTGCCTTCAAAATCCCTTGATGGGATGAATCCATATGAGGCTTGGAATGGAAGAAGACCAAGCTTAGATCATTGTAAAATTTTTGGATGTATTGCTTTTGCTCATGTTCCTTCACAGGTTAGAGGCAAGATGGATCCAAAGGCAGAAAGGTGTGTATTTATTGGATATGACAACAATCAAAAGGGCTACAAGTTATACAACCCTACCAACAAAGGATTCTTGGGAAAAGAAAAAACCAGAAAGGTATGGGTTTGACACCTCATTAGTAACTAAACATTCTATCTACATAGCACAGGACATAAACCAAGAGGAGCCATCATCATTTGAAGAGGCCAAAGCAAAAACACAATGGAAGCATGCAATGAAGGAAGAGATTGAAGCACTTGAGGAAAACAACACTTGGGATTTGGTGCCCAAGACTTCATCCATGAAGGTAATAGGCTCAAGATGGGTCTATAAACTCAAGAAGAATTCTGATGGTTCCATTAATAGGTATAAGGCAAGGCTTGTAGCAAAAGGCTTTGCACAAACTCAGGGAATTGATTATAAGGAGACCTTCTCTCCTGTGGCAAAGATGCCTACTATTAGGGTTCTGCTTAGTATTGCCTCTTCCAAGAATTGGAAGATACTTCAACTAGATGTAAAGAATGCATTCTTGAATGGTTGGATAACAGAAGAGGCATATATGGCACAACCACCTGGTTTTGAGAATCAAGTTTATCCTGATTATGTCTGTAAACTTAACAAAGCATTGTATGGTCTCAAGCAAGCTCCAAGAGCTTGCAATTTTAGGATTGTTTCATTCTTGCAGGACAAAGGCTTTCAACCAAGCAAGGCAGATCCTTCACTCTTTATTAAAAAGAGTAATTCTGAGGTCATCTACTTATGTGTATATAAAGATGATATTATATTGATAGGAAATGATGCAGATGGTATGAAGAAGATCAAAGATCAGATGAGAGAAGAGTTCAAGATAAGTGATTTGGGTTCACTTACCTACTTCCTAGGATTGGAAGTTGTCTACAAAGATCATGGTTTGTTTCTCACTCAAAGGAAGTACATTAAGGACATGTTGGCAAAATTCAAGATGCAAGATTGTAAGATTGCAGGTACTCCAATGGAGGTCAATCACAAATTGAGCTCACATGAAGGTGAACTCATAGAGGACATCACGTCATATCAAAGTCTAGTGGGTAGTCTCAACTATGCCACATTGACAAGAGTAGATATATGTTACAGTGTGAGTGTGCTAAGTCAATTTATGCACACACCAAGGAAACCACATATCACATCATATCAAAGTCTAGTGGGTAGTCTCAACTATGCCACATTGACAAGAGTAGATATATGTTACAGTGTGAGTGTGCTAAGTCAATTTATCCACTCATCAACAATGTGCAGATATTCTAACCAAAGCATTGGATGGTACAGAGCTTTGCGAATTCAAGGCTATGATTGGTTTGTAGGTAATCTTGGAAGATTGAAGACCTCAAGCATACTTGGCTTGAGGGGGAGCTGTTGGAGCAAGTCTATGACAAGCCTAAGTATTGGCTTGAGTCCTACAAAGTCATAGAAAAAGCCTTAAAATGAAGACTATGTAAAGTTCACTTGTGAAGTACCTCTTGTAACTTTTGAAGAGTTTACTTAACGTAAAAGTGAAAGAATCTTAAGTGGTTGAGTCCACTTGATCAAGAATGGAAAGAGGAGCCATGAATTCATGATTTGTGGTAGGTAGAGAATCAAATAAATCATTGATTGATTGGAGAGTGATTGAGGGAAGTTAGCCTCCCAAACTCAACTATAAATAGATGGCAATTTTAGTCGTGGTTAGAGAGACCTATGTGAAGACCTCCAAGAGCTGAGCTTTATGCCATATCAAGGTGTGATTACAAGGCACACATATGTATCAGTAAGTCATTGTATTTTACAAGCAATATACTTTCATTTTCATGATTATTTGGGTTCATATTTCCATGTTCTTGTGAAGTGTACTACTCACTGCCATTACTCTCAGTTTTCTCACTCAGCTTCCAGAGATGTTTTCTCTGAGCTTGGTGCATCATTTTCAGTGATTTAACTTGGTAAAGTTAGCTCTATAAGTCTACTATATGCTCACAGATTTGCATGTCATTTGGATGTTGCAATCTTCAGTTATGTTCATTTGAAGTCAACAGGGTCTGTTGATCTTCACTTCTCTGTCAGGTACCCGACTTTTTCTTCATCTTGTCAGAGCCATTTCTCAGTGGTTACTTATCCAAATTCCATGATTTAAAGCTTGTTGGGTTCATCGTACTGTGTAGTATAACCATGCAAATTTTCATAATCATTGGATTCCATAATGTTGAGTTATCTTTATGTTTCTGCTCACTGGTCTCAAACTATAGCAGCCCGTGAAAATCGGGATGATGTCATCTCTTGTTAAAACTCATTCTCAGTGTGTGGTTTATTATTTTTGATGCGATTACTCTTGAAAGTTAGCTCTTTAAGTTACCTAGACTTCCCCAAGAGGAATTAAGCTAATTGCTGCTGTGCTCAGAGAATTATGTAAAACACTGAATATGAACCAAGAAAAGCAAGTTTTCACCTCTGAGCTAACTCCAACTTATCTATTTTGATGTACCTTTTTGAGAGTGATCTTCCAAGGTACATAGGGTGTCTAATACATCCATTGGCAAGCTAAAAAGGCCCACCATATACTCCTTGAGTTCATTTGGGTGGTGTAGATCAAGGATTTTGCAACACCTCTTCATCTTCAAGCACATACCTATCCATCTCTGTACAATGGTATCAGAGCAAGGTTGGACAACATGGAAAATGGATTTCCTTCATCAATTGAAAAATTGGACAGAGGTTACTACTCAGCTTGGTCATTAAGAATGGAAGCTTATCTCCAAGGTAGAAGTTTATATGGTTATGTGGCTGGAGATGAAGTTATGCCAAGTTTCAGGAACAAAAGTCAACCAACACAAGAAGAGCAAGAAAGATTGAGCACATGGTGCTCCAAGGATGCACTTGCAAGGTCTTATCTCCTCAACTCTATCTCATATTTTTTTTTGCCTCACATTAGGAGTTGTAACACATCTCAGGAAGTGTCGGATGCACTTGAAGCTTTCTTTTCTTCAAGTACCAAAGCTAGGAAGCATCAACTATGGCTGGATTTCACAACTCTCAAGAAGGCTCCCAAAGAAAATGTGACTGATTTTGTCACAAAGCTCAAGGACATAGCGGATCAGTTGGGAAGCATTGGAGAGGTAATAGATGAAGAGCAAATTGTAAGGCAGGTCATCAATGGCTTGAAGGCAGATGACAAGTGGGAAGCATTCACCACAGCTATGGATATGTACATGGACATACATGTACGTGATTTCACTACACTGATTGGACAACTACTTACTCAAGAGGCAAAGCTTATAAAAAATGGAGAAAGCTCTAAAGGTAATCAATCTTCAGCTTTATACACTGATAAAAGCAAGTCCAAAGATAACAAAGGAAAGGCAAAGAAAGTGGATGATGAAGCAGGTACATATCAAGCTAACTATGCGGGTAGAGGAAGACATGGCAGAGGTAGAGGAAGAGGAGGTAGACCAGGCAGGGGGAGATCCCAAGACTCGAACTCATGTTCTATTTGTGGATTAACTAATCATACAACTGAAAATTGCTTTAGGAATTCCAGGAATCAAAGAGGCAGAGGATACAATAGAGGAAGTTATTTGGCTACTCAAGAGGAAGGTTCAACAACTACCATGGCAACTACAACAACTACAATCATTCAAACTATCAAGGAGGCTACAAAGGAAGGAGAGACTACAATAACTACACAGAAGACTCAAACAAAGAGGATTCATTATTGATCATGAACATGGCTATGCCACAAGGTAAATCTGATGAGCATGTTTTCTACATAGAATC
This sequence comes from Ceratopteris richardii, assembly GCA_020310875.1. Lineage (NCBI taxonomy): Eukaryota > Viridiplantae > Streptophyta > Polypodiopsida > Polypodiales > Pteridaceae > Ceratopteris > Ceratopteris richardii. The sequence continues at coordinate 39,874,062 of CM035425.1, forward strand.
AAGTTGTTCAAATCATGTGGCAGGAAATGTGGCACTCCTATCAGCTTTAGAAGATCCAAGGAATAAGCATGAGGTACAAACAGGAGATGATACAAAACATCCTGTGGAGAAAATAGGCAATGTCAAAGCACCTGATGGAAACATCAACCTACTCAGTAAGGTACTCTATGTCCCTACCATTACAAAGAATTTGATAAGTGTTGGGCAGATAGTAGAGAAAGGGTTGCAAATCAGGTTCACAAAAGCAGGAGCATTTGTTGAAGATCCAAGTCAAGGATTCAGAAGAATTGCAAAAGGTGAAAAGACAGGTACATTGTTCACATTTGAATTACATGACACTAGAAACATTGCTCTCTTTAATTATGGTAGTCAGACACTCACAGAATTGGAAGTATGGCACAAAAGGTTAGGACATATTGGTGAAAGGTCATTAAAGCAAATTTGCAGGGACCAAAGTAAACTTGGACTCCCTAATTTGTCAAAACAACATATGATTTATAAGTGTAGTGCATGTCAATTTGGAAAGTCTCACAGGTTACCATTCATGAAGAAAGGTTATATGCATGGAGATCTCTTGGAGTTGGTTCATAGAGATGTATGGGGACCTAGCAAGGAAGCTTCAATATCTGGATCAAGGTATCATGTTTCCTTTATTGATGATTGCAGCAGATGGACTATCCTATTCTTTATGAAACACAAAGATGAAGTTTTTTCATGTTCAAAAGATATTTGGCTCTTGTGGAGAATCAAACAGGTAAATCACTAAAAAGGCTAAGGTCAGATGGAGGGGGAGAATACTTTTCCCATGAGTTTGATTCTTTTCTTTAAGAAAGAGGAATCAAAAGAGAGGAAACTACAAGGTACACTCCTGAGCAAAATGGAGTGGAGAAAGGAGGAATAGGACAATTGTTGAACCTGCAAGGTCTATGTTAAATGAAAAGCATTTACCTAATTACTTATGGGCTAAGGCTGTATCTACAGCCACTTACTTGATTAAGAGGTTGCCTTCAAAATCCCTTGATGGGATGAATCCATATGAGGCTTGGAATGGAAGAAGACCAAGCTTAGATCATTGTAAAATTTTTGGATGTATTGCTTTTGCTCATGTTCCTTCACAGGTTAGAGGCAAGATGGATCCAAAGGCAGAAAGGTGTGTATTTATTGGATATGACAACAATCAAAAGGGCTACAAGTTATACAACCCTACCAACAAAGGATTCTTGGGAAAAGAAAAAACCAGAAAGGTATGGGTTTGATACCTCATTAGTAACTAAACATTCTATCTACATAGCACAGGACATAAACCAAGAGGATCCATCATCATTTGAAGAGGCCAAAGCAAAAACACAATGGAAGCATGCAATGAAGGAAGAGATTGAAGCACTTGAGGAAAACAACACTTGGGATTTGGTGCCCAAGACTTCATCCATGAAGGTAATAGGCTCAAGATGGGTCTATAAACTCAAGAAGAATTCTGATGGTTCCATTAATAGGTATAAGGCAAGGCTTGTAGCAAAAGGCTTTGCACAAACTCAAGGAATTGATTATGAGGAGACCTTCTCTCCTGTGGCAAAGATGCCTACTATTAGGGTTCTGCTTAGTATTGCCTCTTTCAAGAATTGGAAGATACTTCAACTAGATGTAAAGAATGCATTCTTGAATGGTTGGATAACAGAAGAGGCATATATGGCACAACCACCTGGTTCTGAGAATCAAGTTTATCCTGATTATGTGTGTAAACTTAACAAAGCATTGTATGGTCTCAAGCAAGCTCCAAGAGCTTGGAATTTCAAGCTTGTTTCATTCTTCCAGGACAAAGGCTTTCAACCAAGCAAGGCAGATCCTTCACTCTTTATTAAAAAGAGTAATTTTGAGTTCATCTACTTATGTGTATATAAAGATGATATTATATTGATAGGAAATGATGCAGATGGTATGAAGAAGATTAGCGATCAGATGAGAGAAGAGTTCAAGATAAGTGATTTGGGTTCACTTACCTACTTCCTAGGTTTGGAAGTTGTCTACAAAGATCATGGTTTGTTTCTCACTCAAAGGAAGTACATTAAGGACATGTTGGCAAAATTCAATACGCAAGATTGTAAGATTGCAGGTACTCCAATGGAGGTCAATCACAAATTGAGCTCACATGAAGGTGAACTCATAGAGGACATCACATCATATCAAAGTCTAGTGGGTAGTCTCAACTATGCCACATTGACAAAAGTAGATATGTGTTATAGTGTGAGTGTGCTAAGTCAATTTATGCACACACCAAGGAAACCACATATCACATCATATCAAAGTCTAGTGGGTAGTCTCAACTATGCCACATTGACAAGAGTAGATATATATTACAGTGTGAATGTGCTAAGTCAATTTATCCACTCATCAACAATGTGCAGATATTCTAACCAAAGCATTGGATGGTACAGAGCTTTGCAAATTCAAGGCTATGATTGGTTTGCAGCTAATCTTAAAAGATTGAAGACCTCAAGCATACTTGGCTTGAGGGGGAGCTGTTGGAGCAAGTCTATGACAAGCCTAAGTATTGGCTTGAGTCCTACAAAGTCATAGAAAAAGCCTTAAAATGAAGACTATGTAAAGTTCACTTGTGAACTACCTCTTGTAACTTTTGAAGAGTTTACTTAATGTAAAAGTGAAAGAATCTTAAGTGGTTGAGTCCACTTGATCAAGAATGGAAAGAGGAGCCATGAATTCATGATTTGTGGTAGGTAGAGAATCAAATCAATCATTGATTGATTGGAGAGTGATTGAGGGAAGATAGCCTCCCAAACTCAACTATAAATAGATGGCAGTTTTAGTCGTGGTTAGAGAGACCTATGTGAAGACCTCCAAGAGCTGAGCTTTATGCCATATCAAGGTGTGATTACAAGGCACACATATGTATCAGTAAGTCATTGTATTGTACAAGCAATATACTTTCATTTTCATGATTATTTGGGTTCATATTTCCATGTTCTTGTGAAGTGTACTACTCACTGCCATTACTCTCAGTTTTCTCAGTCAGCTTGCAGAGATGTTTTCTCTGAGCTTGGTGCATCATTTTCAGTGATTTAACTTGGTAAAGTTAGCTCTATAAGTCTACTATATGCTCACAAGTTTGCATGTCATTTGGATGTTGCAATCTTCAGTTATGTTCATTTGAAGTCAACACGGTCTGTTGATCTTCACTTCTCTGTCAGGTACCCGACTTTCTCACTCATCTTGTCAGAGCCATTTCTCAGTTGTTACTTATCCAAATTCCGTGATTTAAAGCTTTTTGGATTCAGCCTACGGTCTAGTATAACCATACAAATTTTCATAATCATTGGATTCCTAAATATTGAGTTATCTTTATTTTTTGGCTCACTGGTCTCAAACTATAGCAGCCCATGAAAATCGGGATGATATCATCACTTGTTAAAACTCATTCTCAGTGTGTGATTTTTTATTTTCGATGAGATTACTCTTGAATGTTAGCTTTTTAAGTTACCTAGACTTCCCCAAGAGGATTTAAGCTAATTGCTGCTGTGCTCAGAGAATTATGTAAAACACTGAAGAGGTGTATGAACAAAGAATAGCAAGTTTTCACCTCTCAGCTAACTCCAACTTATCTGTTTTGATGTATCTTTTTGAGAGTGATCTTCCAAGGTACATAGGGTGTCTAATACATCCATTGCCAAGCTAAAAGGGCCCACCATATACTCCTGGAGTTCATTTGGCTGGTGTAGATCAAGGATTTTGCAACACCTCTTCATCTTCAAGCACATACCTATCCATCTCTTTACAGTGGTATCAGAGCAAGGTTGGACAACATGGTAGATGGATTTCCTTCATCAATTGACAAATTGGACAGAGGTTACTACTAAGCTTGGTCATTAAGAATGGAAGCTTATCTCCAAGGTAGAAGTTTATATGGTTATGTGGCTGGAGATGAAGTTATGCCAAGTTTCAAGAACAAAAGTCAACCAACACAAGAAGAGCAAGAAGGATTGAGCACATGGTGCTCCAAGGATGCACTTGCAAGGTCTTATCTCCTCAATTCTATCTCATATTTCTTGTTGCCTCACATTAGGAGTTGTAAGACATCTCAGGAAGTGTGGGATGCACTTGAAGATTTCTTTTCTTCAAGTACCAAAGCTAGGAAGCATCAACTATGGTTGGATTTCAAAACTCTCAAGAAGGCTCCCAAACAAAATGTGACTGATTTTGTCACAAAGCTCAAGGACATAGCGGATCAGTTGGGAAGCATTGGAGAGGTAATAGATGAAGAGCAAATTGTAAGGCAGGTCATCAATGGCTTGAAGGCAGATGACAAGTGGGAAGCATTCACCACAGCTATGGATTTGTACATGGACATACATGTACCTGATTTCAATACATTGATTGGACAACTACTTACTCAAGAGGCAAAGCTTATAAAAAATATAGAAAGCTCTAAAGGTAATCAATCTTAAGCTTTATACACTGATAAAAGCAAGTCCAAAGATAACAAAGGAAAGGCAAAGAAAGTGGATGATGAAGCAGGTACATATCAAGCTAACTATGCAGGTAGAGGAAGACATGGCAGAGGTACAGGAAGAGGAGGTAGACAAGGCAGGGTGACATCCCAAGTCTCCAACTCATGTTCTATTTGTGGATTAACTAATCATACAACTGGAAATTGCTTTAGGAATTCCAGGAATCAAAGAGGCAAAGGATACAATAGAGGAAGTTATGGCTACTCAAGAGGAAGGTTCAACAACTACCATGGCAACTACAACAACTACAATCATTCAAACTATCAAGGAGGGTACAAAGGAAGGAGAGACTACAATAACTACATAGAAGACTCAAACAAAGAGGATTCATTATTGATCATGAACATGGCTATGCCACAAGGTAAATCTGATGAGCATGTTTTCTACATAGATTCAAGTTGTTCAAATCATGTGGCAAGAAATGTGGCACTCCTATCGGATTTAGAAGATCCAAGGAATAAGCATGAGGTACAAACAGGAGATGATACAAAACATCCTGTGGAGAAAATAGGCAATGTCAAAGCACCTGATGGAAACATCAACCTACTCAGTAAGGTACTCTATGTCCCTACCATTACAAAGAATTTGATAAGTGTTGGGCAGATAGTAGAGAAAGGGTTGCAAGTCAGGTTCACAAAAGCAGGAGCATTTGTTGAAGATCCAAGTCAAAGATTCAGAAGAATTGCAAAAGGTGAAAAGACAGGTAGATTGTTCACATTTGAATTACAGGACACTAGAAACATTGCTCTCTTTAATTATGGTAGTCAGACACTCACAGAATTGGAAGTATGACACAAAAGGTTAGCACATATTGGTGAAAGGTCATTAAAGCAAATTTGCAGGGACCAAAGTGTACTTGGACTCCCTAATTTGTCAAAACAACATATGATTTATAAGTGTAGTGCATGTCAATTTGGAAAGTCTCACAGGTTACCATTCATGAAGAAAGGTTATATGCATGGAGATCTCTTGGAGTTGGTTCATACAGATGTATGGGGACCTAGCAAGGAAGCTTCAATATCTGGATCAAGGTATTATGTTTCCTTTATTGATGATTGCAGCAGATGGACTATCCTATTCTTTATGAAACACAAAGATGAAGTTTTTTCATGTTTCAAAAGATATTTGGCTCTTGTGGAATCAAACAGGTAAATCACTAAAAAGGCTAAGGTCAGATGGAGGGGGAGAATACTTCTCCCATGATTTTGATTCTTTTCTTCAAGAAAGAGGAAACAAAAGAGAGGTAACTACAAGGTACACTCCTAAGCAAAATGGAGTGGCAGAAAGGAGGAATAGGACAATTGTTGAAGCTGCAAGGTCTATGTTAATTGAAAAGCATTTACCTAATTACTTATGGGCTAAGGCTGTATCTACAGCCACTTACTTGATTAACAGGTTGCGTTCAAAATCCCTTGATGGGATGAATCCATATGAGGCTTGGAATGGAAGAAGACCAAGCTTAGATCATTGTAAAGTTTTTGGATGTATTGCTTTTGCTCATGTTCCTTCACAGGTTAGAGGCAAGATGGATCCAAAGGCAGAAAGGTGTTGTGTACTTGAGCTACGAAGACTCAAGGACTTGTGCCAATGAGACTATACCTCAATTGCCACACAAGTGCATATAGTAGGTTCTTTAACACACCTTTAAATGTCAATCCTAAGGAGCGACTAACCAAGTGTATGAAGACGTGTGCACACGTGATGGAAAATGAAGTGTTTCAGCTATTCACGCATGAGAAAAGACTACTACCTCTCACACCTACTGAAATACCGAAAGTGTTGCCGCAAGCCTCTTTTTAGCAGTTTTGGTATTTTGAGGTTTTCTCCCAGCCCAGAACTCCGAATATAGGCAATAGGGTACTCGTTTCGAAGCTCTCGACGAGACGAATCCAAGGGTGGTGCTTTCACTCAATTCTGACCACTCTGCTTCAAGTTATGTCAAAAATAGTGAATTACGGGAGTCACAAACACCCGCGCCACAGCTTCTCCTAGCTTACGCACGCACTACAACAGCTCAAAACAAAGGGGAATGGGTAGACAACAGTCCTACATCTGCATTTCAAGCATCACACACACATACAAGAGCAAAATAAAGATCAAAATCAGCAAGAAAGAGGCAAACTCGAAAATTCAGAAGTGCTCCTTCTTCACAATGACAAGAGTCCTTTACAATGAGTCACTTTTGACTTATATACTAGTGCCCTAAGTTTGGTCCTTTCACACAAGAGACCGGCACTTTATTCACTAAGAGACTAATTTCCTACTATTGTACATGGGTAAATCACTAATCTTCTGTGGGGATGCATCTAGAGGACTCCTCTAGTGCATTTACAACGGAAAATATATACAAAAGTGGTTATGATACAAAAGTTGTGTGTCCAAATCGAAAAAATTTTGGGGCCCGTCTTTTTCTCTGCTTTGTGCGCTCTTTAGCTCTGCAACACTCTCTCCCTCTTCGTCTCTGTCGTCCCTTGACAGACTTTGCTTCGCGCACGCGTCTAGTGGTTCGTGTTGCCTGATTCTTGATCTTGCATTACGTTTTAGAGGCGCTCTGCTTTTCTCCGCATGCTCCCCTTGGTCAGTATTGTCTGTAGTTAAACAGACATGCAGATTCGATGGCCTTCTTGATTCAAGCTCTACAACTCGAGAGCCTGATGCAGTTGTCTTGCCTGTTGACTTGGGTTGCCACGCACGCCACCAGTGACTAGGAATGTGCTGTTCTTAGTCACCCTCTTAAACTTTTCAGCCTCTACCCCTTTGTAACTTTTGGTCCTCTGATTTGTCCTGGTTGCACACATCTGACCCTGTTGTATTGCTTTGAGGCTGTTTACTTCTTTTCCACCGTGCATGACCTGGATGATTTCTCTTTTTGCCTGATGCGTGCCCCTGCGGGGCTCTGTGCAGAGATGGGTAATGCGCCCCTGCGGGGCTTTCTGCAGAGATGTGTATTTATTGCACTGTCTTAGACTTTGATTTTCTTCTTCTTTTCTTTTTGCTTGATTGTCCCTCTACACGTCCCTCCTCCTGAACTCTGTCGTCCTCGACAGGCTTTCTGTGGCGACGTGTGTATGTTTGAATGGCGGTTTGCTCTCGTTGGTTCAGCAGATTTGCATGACATAGCATGAATTCCTTCCATTGCTTTGACTTTACTCCGTCTTCTGGCGCCTGTCTATGATCAGCAAAGAAACTTGTTTCATAGGCCACCAGCCGTGCATTTAAATTGGAAGTCATTTTCACGAAAATTTCTGAATCCATTTCAAAGAAGCCGGTGAAGAATGCTTCTTCGAAAGTTTGCATATATGTCGATGGCAAAAACATAAGGCGAGAATAATATGCCATAATGGTGAGTCGGCTCGGAATGGTTGATAAATCAAAAATAAGAGCCTCCGACCCTTGCGTAATGCCGATGAAATTCAAAAATGTATATTTAGCATGCTGGAACACCTTCAACACTGTAATGAGCATGCTAAATATTTTGTTGGTCATCTTGACGGCTAAGTCCGGAACTGTAGCATACCTTGCAATCCAAAATTCCATTGTCTTTACCATATATTCTTCTGTAGGTAAGTAATTATGTGGCGGACTAGGTAGTAACGGATAGTTAAGCCACTGATTATTGATATTGCCTTGACACTGTCCTTCCCAAAATTGAGTCCAAGAGCGTCTGCGGGGTACAGGACAAAAAGATGGATTTACCTGAAGTGCATATGGTGATGCTTCCCACTGTACCCGCAATGTCGGATTCCTCTCCAAAATTTTTCTTCGCCATATCGGATCCACCTTCTCAAATTCCTCTTGAGTATACTTGAAAGTGTCATGCTGGAATTGAAGGTTGTGGTCCGGATCTTTGTTCGTTGCAGACTTTATATACATCCGTGTCTGTTCTTTAAGTAGACCATATGGTACATTGAATGGCTTCAAAATTTGATCCAATTGTTTGTTTTCTATTCGAGCTTCTTTCATTATCTGTATAATTTGATCTTCAAAGTCAGCAGTGAGCTGGGACACCAGTAGTGCCCTTTCTGGTCTGCTCAGTTCTGCAATTTCTCGTGTGTTAGGTTCTAATGGAACCTCCTTTTCCGCCCTTATTGGTGAATGATACAAGGGGGGAGAGAGAGGACGTACCTCTTCCTCCACAGTAGCCGTGGTTTCTGGAGGAACTACTGGTGTCCCCTGCTTTCCTGTTAGCTCTATCTGCTCCTGAAGTCGTTTGATGATTCCATCTTTATTCTTAAGTTCTTCTTCAGCCTTTGTAAGCTTTTCTTGATGTTTGATTAATTCCTGTGCAACTATGTGCATGTGATCTGTGTCTTCTTTGCACTGCCGGAAATAATCTTTCTCTGCTTTTTTCCATTTCTTGCGTAGAGCTGCAGTATCATTCATATATCTTTGTTCCCATTCTGCAATTGTCTCTTGCTCTTGTTTGAGCTGATCTGCCATCTTGGTCAACTTTTCTTCCATGTCTTTTATATCCTCGTTTGATTTGTCAGTATCTGTTGGTGGTTGATCACTGAGGAGAGCTGTCGTGAGCTCCTTATTCCTGTCCCTTAAGTGGTCTGCTTCTTCCATGCTCACCTTGAGCTGTGATTCGAGTACCTTGCTACGAGCATGGATCCTTGTTTTCTCTTTTTCAGTCACGTCTAGTTTCTTTGTAAGCTCCAAAACTTGCTCTTTTAGTTGGGCATTTTCCGTTTCTAATATTCTGTACTGTGTTTTGGTTGTTTTTATTTCCTCGTGTTTCTTCAAAACTTGAGCTTCTGCTTTGGATAATTTCTTAGCCAGATTCATACCTTCTTTTTGAAGCTCCTGCTTTTCGAGCATGGCTTGGTCGTAATCTTCATCAGCATCAAGCATCAATTGTTGAGTGTCTAGTGCAGTGCGAATCATATCCTGCACCACAGGCTTGAGCTGAGCTATATCCACATTCAGCCATGTCTTTGGTATGTCTGGGGTTTCTCCTGTATGTACATCTTGTCCCTTTGCGACGTGGATCATTTCCTTATGTGGTTGTCGGACCTGTAGTTGTACTTGCAATTCTGCGTCATCTTCCATTACCTTACGAACCTTCGTGGCACTCCCTTGAAATGTGACATCCATTGGGGACGGTTCTGCCACAACCCTTAGTGGGGTGAAGGGTTCTTCGTCTTCTTGTCCTTCTTCCTGAGGCTTATCCTCTGATATCATTAAATGTTCTTCATCATCAGATTTGCCCTCCTTGTTGTGGGTGGTGGAGGCATCTTTTGGTGGAATAGGGTGTTGCCGTTCTTTTTCTGCCTGCTTTTTGGTGGTACTTTGGTCTACCAGTGGTGATTGAGCTTTTTCCGTGTGGCCCGCTTGGTCTTCGCCATAGTCTACTTCATTTAATTCGGCCCACTGGCCATCATCCTTCGATTCACTTTGAATATCTACATCCAATAATGATGTATTGGGCTTTTCTTGGCCGTCGGATCCAGAACTCGAGTTGTCTAGCCCAATTTCCCGATATCTATGTACCTTAGTAAGTTTGCCTTTTGGTTCCTGAGCTTTTGCGGACTGTTGATAATGATGACCCTACACTGGCAGATTAATTTGTCCTTCTGTATATTTGTGAGTCTCCTCCAGTGCTTGGGTTAATTCTTCTTCCGTGATCTTTCTGGTTCCTTGAGTAGTGGTTGTAGGCAGTACATGTACTCTCTTTGTTTTTGGTACTTCCTCTTCTGTTTGTTGGACTTCTCGAGGTCGTTTTGTGCCTCGCATTGTGCCTCTCATTCGGGGTTGCGAACTTGTTTCTGCTTCTTCTACCTGTTTGCTTCCTTTCTTCTGTTTCGGTACAGTGGCTGCTTTGACAAATTGAGCCAACTCCATTGAAGATGGCATCTCCTGTAAGAACTCGCGCATGCCCAATGCGTGGTAAATCATAATTGTTAGGGCAGTGGTCCCATTGAGGAATTTCTTATTTTCCCATTTCTTCTTCGCCTCAAACAATCTTTCTTGCACATAGGGTGTAAGGTTTACCTGGTTGCCGATCTGTTTTATGGCATGAGACAATAATTGAACAATGATTTTTTGAGGGGCCGTGTATCTATTCATACTCGGGAAGCAGAAGTGTTGGTGAATCAATCTGACTTCTTCTTCGATGTCCACCCTGTTGATGTCGACGAAAGTTCTTGTTTTGGCTCCACGACTCTCTTCCTTGACCGTGTTGACACCATCCTTTTCCCATCCAAATGCTTCTTTGATTAAGTCGTGGGAGAATTAAATGACTACCCATTCTCCATTCTTATCCATCACATTGGCTTCTGGTACCAATGGATCATGTAGTGCTGGTCGTAGAGTGTTCATGACCTGTGTACAGCGTTGGAAGTCCGGTTTGTAGATAGGTAGCTCAAAATATTTATGAATTCCTGCTTTCTTCATGATATCGATTGTGGATGGCAGTCCATGTAAAACTTTGAAGTCCTGGGACATGATCGGAAAGTGATGCTCTGTGTCCATGATCTTTATGTTGGCCAAGAAGAGATATTCCTCAACTGGCTGCTCATCTCTGAACCAATGGCCTTTTGCTTTCGTAAGACATTGGGGAGGAAATTCTTGGACCTCCTCTTGGATTGTAGCTTCAGAGTCTTCAGAAGCCATCTGCACTTACAAGGAAAAGTGCATTAGCTTGAAAGGCTTTCATGAAACCATACAGTGTATTGTTGTGATTATGGTAGCTCGTCACTCCGTTCCCCATTATTGCAAGAGTGGGATTTCTTACCGCCTCTTTTTATATTTTTTCCTGAAAGAAGACAATCTTTAGTATAGCCGAAGCATAGTTTATGTACATAGTATGTCCATTCCTATCAGGTTAAAGCTAAGATCTAATCTCATTTGGAGATCGTGCACCACTAGTTTGATAATGCACATCCGGTGCCGAATGCTTGGCCTTGTATTGCGGCCCTATCATGCTTACTTGAGGTGCATCAGACACTACATGAGTGCAATTGGGTGCTTTATCTCCTCGATCATCTGCTCCTCGTGGTAGCTTTGGTTTCCAGATCCATTTTGAGAACACTGAGAGAGATCGCTTGCTTTTCTCAATTTGTACAACTGCTCGTGTTCCATTTGCTTTATCCATTGCCCGAGTGAACTTGGCATTGCTCTTCGATTTTCTCTGATGACTCTTATGTTTTGTTGACTTTTGCCCTTTCTGATGTGGTATTTCCTCCTTTGTCCTTACATTCGGTTTAGCTGCTTGTATGACCTTTTTGGGAATCCATATCTGATGTCGCGATCTTTGAGCTTCAAGCAAGGGCTTGGCAATCCATACTTGCACTGGTTCTTTTCGTCTGTAGTTCTTTGCAGCGGGTTTGGTGATGCCTGTTTCCTTCTTCAGAGCGCTTGTGGACGTTTCTTGACTCTGTATTTGATCCTTGCATACCCACATATATTTGGGTGGTTCTCGATTCGAGTATCTGCTTGTTGGTTTCCAATAGTGCGATCTTTGGATGTTTTGAGCCTGTTTAGGAGAGCGCGTCTCCTCATTGGTTGGCTTTTCCACAATTGCATTGGATAACTTCGACCCTATAGTGGATGTCGTTAAGTTCGCAGTTTCAGCTCCTATGCATTTGCTTCCTGATTGGTGAGCATAGTTGATACTTTCTTCTGTCGTTTTTTGAACTTCCTCCGATCCTGGTATTGACATGGTTTGGATACATGGTTTCTCTTCAAGCAAGCTGAAAATATCTTTATGCCCTATCGTAGCTGAAATATAACCTTGAGCTAGATGGATACACGCTTCTGTCTCAATGATCCAGTCGTGTCCTAGAATGAAGTCTTCTATCAAATCGTCATTCTCACACACTAGGACTCTTTGTTCCATGGAGGAATTTCCTAGGTGGAGGGATACATTCGTAGTTCCAATGCATTCTATGGTGTGGCCTCCAATTCCTATTAATTGGGCTTTTGTGGGATTCAATTCTATTTGCAGCTCGTCTGCTATTCTCTTTCGCATGTAGCTAAGGCCTGCTCCTGAGTCTATCAATGCGTCTATCAATTTATACTCTGTCTTGCCAATCCCTAGGTTTAGGTAAGGTTGCGTTTTACACATACCCGTTGAATCCTGATTTTTGACCTGATAGTTTGCCATAGGGATGGGCTCTGCTCCTTGGAGATAGCGTTCATCTCTTTGCCTGATCCACTCTTTCCGTTTCCTAATGCGTTCTAGTGCTTCCTGTCGGGCTTCCTCTCGAATTCGTTCTTCTTCCTTTTTCCTATTTTGAGCTCCTAACAGCCGTGCTAGCATTTGATCAGTCAAAGGCTCCATGAATCGTCTCACTCTGCATCCACTGATGTAGTTGGGAAGAATGTCTCCGTCTATTGTAGCGAGATTGACTGCACCACTAGTAGAGATTCGATTTATAATCAAAGGTCCATATCCGCGTTTTTGTAGCTTCTTTGCATGTTGTTTTAGGGTGTATACTAAGACTAAGTCGCCTTCTTTTAGTCCCTTATCTTTTATATATGAATCATAATATGCCTTTTGTCTCCGTTAGCGGCATAAATGCCTGCTACAGCTTGCAATCTAGTCTCGTGCAACTTTTCAATTTGATCTAGTTGCTGGGACAGTTCATGACCGTTCCACTCATATTGCTGGGCCACTTTCAATGTAGGGACTAAGAAGTCAATTGGCAAAATTGCATTCTGCCCATACACTAGGTTAAAAGGTGTAGTTCCAATGGCCGTTTTATATGCCACTCGAAAGGCCCAAATTGCGTGATGCAATTGTTTGTCCCAATCTGACCTTCCATTATTGACAATCTTTGTCAATACAGTGCATAGTACCTTGTTGGAACTCTTAGCTTGTCCGTTAGCTTGAGGATGGTATGGGGCTGATTTTTTATGAATCACTAGAAAGTCATTCATTAGCGACTCAATGACTTCGTTTAGGAAATGCGTTCCTCGATCACTCACTATCTCGATCGGTAGTCCAAAGCGTGTGAAAATGTGCTCAAAGAGAAATTTTGCTGTGGTTTGAGCATCATTTTTTCTAGTGGCTTTTGCTTCTACCCACTTGGTTAGGTAGTCGGTGGCTACTATAATGTACTCCGCATGTGATCCTTTAGCCGGTGGATTGATAGGTCCTATGAAATCTATACCCCACTTGGTAAATGCTCTCACACACACCATTGGTCTTAAAGGCATGTCGTCTCTTCGAATGGGATATTTCGCTCTCTGGCATGTTTCGCAGCTTCTCACATACGTCTCCGCATCCATATGTAGAGTTGGCCACCACAAGCCTGCAAAGAGAATCATCTTGACCGTTCTGTCTGCTGAAAAATGTCCTCCAGCCGCTCCCGCGTGTGCCATCTCCAATATGGGAAGGTATTCTCCTTCATGCACGCACAATCTGAGTTGATTGTCTTTTCCTCTTCTAAACAATTGTTTCCCCATTATCACATAATCCTTGCTCATTTCTTCTAGGGATCGCTTTCTTGCTAAGCTAGCTCCTATTTCGTGTTCTTTCGTTTTGAGGAATTGAACTAATGTCTTACTCCAATTAGGTGTTATGGTCGAAAAAGGTAAGGACACGTGATCCTCTGGGATAGTCTCTTTGCATTCCACACAATTACTTACATAATCATGAACGTCTTTTGACATGTCAGGCCAATATACGCCTAATCTTTTTAATTCTCGAATTGTTCCATGCATCCCTTGATGGGTTTTCCACTTGTTTACATGTGCCTGCTGAATTAGTTGCTTCTGTTCGTCCTCCTCGACACATCTCAATAAGATTCCGTTAGGTTCCTTATAATACATGCTTCCAGCAACAATGTGTAAATTTCTCGTTTGAAGAATCTCTTTTTTGCTATCCTTATTTATTGAGTGTTGAGGGCCATGGGTGAGTATGGGAATTAGTCGTTCCGCCCACTTTGGATATACTTCAAGATTAAACAAATACATATCTGGTAAATCATCCGGTACTCCGCTAGGTGGTTCTCCATGCGTTAGCCTTGAAAGGTGATCTGCTCTTACATGTATGTTTCCTTTTTTGACTATTACCTCAAAGTCGAACTCCATTAATAGTAAGAACCATCGTACCAATCTTCCTGTGTTGCAAGGCTTATTGACTAAATACAACAAAGCCTGATGGTCTATGAAGAACTTGAATTTGTTGGCTAAGAGGTAGTGTCTAAACTTCTTCACTGCATAAACCATTCCTAAGCCTTCCCTTTCAGTAGTCGTATAATTTCTTTCTGCTTGGTTTAATTGTCTACTTGCATAAGCGATTGGATGGTCAAGCTTCCCTTCATCAGCCGATTGAGCTAGGATACATCCAATGGCATAGTTCGAAGCATCAACATGAATATGAAAAGGCTTGCTCCAGTTGGGTGATTTTAGAATTGGGGCTGTACTCAGCCGCTTCTTAAGCTCGTTGAAGGCCTTCTCACACTCGTCTGTCCAAGTGAACTGAGTCAATAGACCATATAAAGGCTTAGCTATTATGGCATACATGTGGATAAACCTACGGTAATATCCACAATGTCCCATAAAGGCTTGTACTTCCTTTGCATTCCTGGGTCTTGGTAGCTCTAAGATAACTTTAATCTTTTCTTCGTCCGTGGATATTCCATTCTTTGAAACGATGTGTCCTAGGATTTTTCCTTGTCGTACCATGAAGACACATTTCTCAGGGTTCAAACAAACCCTATACTGTCTACATTTATTGAATATTTTTCTCAGTTCCGGTATATGATCTGGTCGTCGATTTGAGTATGTACACAGATCATCTACGTATACTTCCATACTTTTTCTCAGAAATTCTTTGAATACATGACACATCAGTCGTTGGAAGGTGGCTGGCGCATTAGTGAGCCCGAAAGGCATTACCCTAAATGCATAGATTCCCCATTCAGTCGCGAATGCAGTTTTATGCTGGTCCTCAGTTGCAATAGCTACTTGGTTGTAACCCGAGAATCCATCCAAGAAGCTATAGACCTCCTTGCCGGCAACTCTTTCCAAAAGATGGTCTGTGATAGGTAAAGGGAAACTATCACGTATGGTTGCTGCATTTACTTTTTTCAAGTTGATACACACCCTTAGTTTTTCGTTTTTCTTGGGCACTACCACTAGTGGCAATACCCATTCTGTGTGTTCAATCTCATAAATGAATCCTACCGCTAGTAATTTGTCAATTTCTTCCTTTATTTTTGCTGCATAAACTTCATTATACGTATAAGGGCGTTGTTTAGAAGGTTTTGCATCTGATGTCATAGGGATTCGATGAGCGCATATGCTGGGTTCTACACCCTTGAGGTCTTTGTACGTCCAAGCAAACACGTCTCGATATTCTCGGATGAGTCGTATGAGATCCTCTTCTTCCTCTTCCGATACATCTTTCCCAATATATGTGCACCTCTCTTCTCCGTCTTCTATCGTTACAACAACTTTCTTTGTTTGTTCCTTGTTGTCATAGGCTTCTCCATCCCGGGCCTCTCGTTTAGGCATTTGAGTAGCTATCTTTCTTTCTTCCACTTCGTATCTTTTAAAATGTTCTAGAACTTCGAAATGGTCTGGTTCTGGTTCCACTTTTCTCATGTCCTCTCTAGGCTCGGGGATTATTGGGATGGTTTCGATTGCTAAGACTTTTGTTGGTCTTTCTTTTGTTTCTTTTTGCATGGTTTCTAAATATTGTTCCTCAGAGTCAAACTCTGGTTCCATTTCTATGCTTTCGTACTCTTCTTTCCACTCTTTCTCTTCAATTTCCCCTGCTTCTACTTCTTGGAGGACAACCATGTAGAGGTTCACGTCATATCCTTCCTCGTCTATACAATCGTTCATCGTCAGTACTTCCTCATTCACACACACATCTAATGTGGCTAGGATTTCCATCCAGCCATGTGGTTCGAAGAGTTCATCTGAAAAAATTTTAGGCATGTAATCGGGGTCTTCTATCGATCGATAGTTAGTGTGCCCTATTGGCCACATTTGTTTTTTACACTCCTCCTTCTTTGCTTCTTTGCACATCCACAACTGGGCATCCTCGTGCATCCAAGATTGATCACTTGATCCAGCACTGTGAATGGATAGGTCATCTTCTTCTTTGTGGACTGGATTCCATTGTAATGGAGGGACATCCCGATAAGCGAATGTGTGCAAGTTTATCTTGGTAGTGTTCCCTTGATGTTGGAGATATAATGAATCTCTGCCCCAATCTTGTACGACTCGCATCTGTCTCATGAAGGGTCGTCCTAGTATCATCTCATAATTGTTTGCTTTTTCGAACTTACATATGGCCAGTGTGTGTTCAAATTCCACTCCACACGTTGTTAACTTAATTCCTTCCAATATTCCTAGGGGTCTCTCCACATGACCATCTGCTAACTGGAGTTTCATGCGAGTGGGTCGTAAGGCTGGTTTTCCCCACTTTTCCCAAATCTCCTTCATTGCAATTCCTACCCCAGCTCTTGTGTCTAAGATAGCTTTGGTCATGTACCCATTGTAGATGACAGGTAAACAGGTGTTCCCTTCATCCCCTTCACTGAACTCTCCTACTTTATCGACTGGAACCTGTATTGTGAACTTATTTTCCATTTCCTTTTCGTTTGATCCTCCATTGTTTGACAGTGGCTTCAATTGATCTGCCATTTGCTTCCATAACTGGGGTTTAAGTCGAAGCAAATCTTCCACCGTTAATTGACACTGTACTTTTGTTTTCTTTAACTCCGTTAAGTAATGCGAACTCTCCTTTCCTTTTCCTGTTCGTTTTCCATGCACCGTGGGTGCTCGTATTATTACTGACTCTCTTTCGTACTCTCCCATATAGTTAGGCAATGTTGAAATGCTTATGGTCTCCTCTCTACCTCTATCGAGTCTTGAAATCTCCTCGTAGGCCTCCTCAAGGTTAGGATGGGGTTGACAGTCTTCCACATCTATTTCATCAAATGGTGGTGGATCGACACCATTCTTCTTCCATTGTTCCTCTCTGATTCTATTCCACAAGTCCTTGGGCCATTCTGCTTCTAAGTCTGGTATGGCTGATACAGGGCCATCTTGTGCTGCCTCTTGTTCACCTTGAGGATCTTCTTCCCTAAGTTCTTTATCCTTTGGTTTGATGCATTCTTCATAAGGTTCCGGTTCAATCCTTGTCTCTGGTAGAGTTGGGATAGTCTTTTCCAGGGTTGTTTGTGCTACTTCTATGAGTTTTCTGCATATGACTAGTCGTTCCTTTTCTAATTCCCCTCTAGGGTAGATTTTTTCATGTTGCTCTCTGTTCGGTCCCATTTTGATTCTAGCTTGGTACGCTTTTAGCCACATATCCAAGTCGTCTGGCTTTGGGTCTGCTAGAATTGATCCGGGCTTCTCCCTATCTGAGCTAGGTTCGATTAGCTCAGGAGTCTCCTTAGACTTCCCTTGTTCTTTGTATTTACTTGATTTTTCAATTTGCTTTTTACTGTTTGTACTCTTGTTCTTTGCCCATTTATCCTTAAGTTTCTCTCGTCTTTCTTTCCATTTCTGAGCTTTTGTGTTGCGGGAATTTTCACATGGGTCCTCGGAATCTTCCACTATCTGAGTTGAAGGGCTTATTTTCGTGTTGTTTTTTTGTTCCTCTTCTGATTGCTGTTCTTTTTGTTGTTTTGTTTGGGCTCTAGTGATGGCTTTTAGTGGCACTGTGTACTCCTTATCACTTCCCGATTCTTCTATGACCTCTATTACATTGATTGGTGCAGAACCTTGGTTTTTTACAGGGTTCTTAGGGCAATCCCTAAAAAGATGTTCTTTTTCGCAATCACTGCAATATCCTTCCCAGATTCTAGGTGGTGGAGGGTTGTAGGGTCGAGGGCATTCTCTAATGAAATGGTCTCCTCCACATCTATAGCATGGTCCTCTCTGCACTGGTGGTCTACTGGGTGGTCTCATGGGTTGTGGTGCCTTAGGAGCTGTATACATTAGAGTGGAAGTCTCTGCTCCATAAGTCTGATCATAGCCTTCATACCCATAGTATGTAGTTTCATATGCCGGTTCGTATTCCATCATGTAGGCCTCATACAGATAGTACTCACTTGGTAGGGTTTCGTATCCAAGGTTTGTTGATTCTATCTGGGTCATTGTCGTGGCTGGTACTATAGCTCTTTCTAGATTTTCTTCTGGTTGCGCATACTTTACTGGTACTACTTGTTGAGGTTGCGACGGTTGGGGTCCTAGCACTGGTTGTGGTGGTGGGTATGGTGTCTGTTCAATTGGTCTAGGTACTCCCGTCTGTGCTGGATAAGGGTTGTACCTTGGGATCTCTCTGTTCGGGTCTCTAGGTGGATATCCATACGGTCGATACTGAGGTGGTTGGAAAGGGCGTGTTTGCCTATTAAATGGACAGTTCTCAGTAGTGTGATTAGTGTATTTCTGTTCTATGTGACAATACCAAGAAGTCCCTTGTTGTTGCTGCCTGTTGTATGGATAAGCTGGTTGTGCACCGCCCCCTCCTCGAACACACAAGTGAGTGGGGTGATCTCCTCCACATAAGCTACATCTCCGTAGCATAGGCAATCTTTGAACTGGGGGTTGATAAGCTCTTTGCCCCTGTGCTCCTAATTTCTTGGCTAATAGCTCTGCTAATTCTTCCACGTGACTGCAGTTGGAAGAAATAGCACTCCTTGAATCGTCCAATTTAGCGTGGCTGGACTTGCTGTTGAGGTCCTCAGCCAAGTTATCTTCCAAATCAATACACTCCTGAAGACACTCACTCAAAGTTTGTAGTCTTTTCACGTACACTAGTGTTCTTAAGGTTCCATTAGTGAGCCCATCCAAAAATAATGAAATCATTTTTTGTTGAGTCGGTCTCTCTGTTACTGGGCATCTATCCACATACTGGTTGAACCTTCTGGCGGCATTCTTCACCGTTTCATTAGGATTTTGTTTGAAGATGTGAATTAGCGAAGCTGAATTGTGTTTGATTCCCCTCTTAGTGAATTCTCCTATAAATTCTTGAAAAAATTGTTCCATGTTTCCAAACTGATTGGGATCTAAGGGTTGGAACCAGGTCAGAGCTGTTCCTATGAGGGTGAGTCCAAACGCCTCATACTGTACAAAGAAGTCGTCCACTTGTTCCGCTCTTAGGACTTGTTTGAATTCAGCAATGTGATCATATGGTTCTCCTGATCCATCATAAGGGTTTCTTACACACTTAGCCACTTGAATAGGCCTAAGCCTTCTAATCGGTTCAGGTGGTCTGGGCATCACAGGAAGAATAGGGACAGCTGGTCGTATTGGTGGCATTCCAGGCTGTCTTCCTATCGGTGGTTGTGGTCTTACCGGTGGTCTGTACTGATTTCCTATCCCTGGTTGGGTCTGATAGTGTGCTTGTGTTCCTGGCGTGGTAAATTGTACATGAGCATGATTAGGTACGCTCCTATGGCTGGTCTGTCCTGATGCAGTATTTTCTGTTTCTTCTTGATTTCCAAATGGATTTTGTGAGGTTGTTGCCTGCTCTCTCTGAGGAAACACAGGTGTATCCATATATCTTAATCGAGACCTGTCTAAGATACTCACAGGCCAATACCTTCTTTGATCTTTATCTAGGTATGTGAGTCTAGTCTCATCATCCGGGTCTTTCAGTTC
The DNA here is from genome assembly GCA_020310875.1 of Ceratopteris richardii. NCBI lineage: Eukaryota > Viridiplantae > Streptophyta > Polypodiopsida > Polypodiales > Pteridaceae > Ceratopteris > Ceratopteris richardii. The sequence goes on from CM035425.1 coordinate 39,894,155, forward strand.
ATAGAGTGTCATGGGGTTCTCTTCTCTCCCTGGAACAGGTGAATCGGTTTGCAACAGTAAGTTTGATCCGTGAATCATATAGACTTCTAACAAATAGTCGTCTTGAGGTATCAAGTCACCTCTCAAGACACGTGACACTCGGGATCTGCCTCTAGGGGTGGTCACAAACTCTTCTGGTTGTGTCCTTCCCAGGTTTTCAGGGTCTGAGAGTTCCCCTCTTTCATTGATCCTTTCCGGGAATTCGGTTACAATGTAGATGTGGCCAACTTTGTCAACATATGCACCTCCTTCGTATTTGGCAGCTGGTCGGGGTACAATAGTGGCATTCTGGGAAGTTACCATCCTGGCCACAGACCTATTTAAGCCGTCCAGGTAGATTGGAATATCCTGGGCATTGGTGGACACATACTGCAGGGAAGTACGGTAATCCCCCTCCGCAGTAGTCATGAAGCTTCTCGTTGGTGTGGGACCTTGCATGTCTTCCAAAGCCATAGGTAATTCCTCCTCCGAGTCACTAGAAGTTTCTAAGTAAACAGAGTGGTGACTAGCCTGGGCAGTACTTCCTACTGAAGATATGATACTCCTTCGACTACTTAGAACTCTTCCTGACCTCAAGTTCATTCACTCTCCCAAGCCTCTCTTTATGCTTCTTAGATTCCCCTTGGGTAGCTGTCCCAATGACTCAATTTGTCTGCCAAAAGAAGGGGTCAACCTGGGCGATACCACTTCCTGACGATACCACTTTCGGCGATACTGCACTGACCGCGATACGATACCAGAGGTCTATGCGATACGATACCAGACACCCAGACGATACGATATCAATCTGGTGTCGCGATACTATCCCGGAAAACAAACGATACGACACCTCAACTATGCACGATACGATACTGGCAAAATCGACGATACGATACCAGAGATCACAGGCGATACGATCTCACCGTGATGAGTGCGATCGCGATACCAATCTTGGCGACACGATACCACTACGGTGTCGCGATACCAAGATAAGCAACCAACGATACGACACTTGGGGAAGGCCCGATCACCATACCAAAGTAGTGTCGCGATACCAATGTATCAAGCGATACGATACCACCCGGTAAAGTGAGGTCGCGATACTAAAAACTTAGGCGATACGACACCACAATGGTGTCGCGATACCAAGTGTTAGTACCAGACGATACGATACCAGGGATCGGACACGATCGCGATACCAACTCAGTGTCGCGATACTGAAATAGTGTCGCGATACTAATACTGATATCCAACGATACGACACCTCTGGCGAGTGTCGCGATACAAGGGAATTTTGGTATCGCGATACCAAAACTCAACCGATCGCGATACTCAAGCCAAAAGGTCTCCAAACTTGAAAATTTCTGCAACCCCTTGCACCTCTCACCCTTCTCCTCACTCCTAAGCCTCTGTCTCTCTCAAAATACACAATTAATCAAAAAATTTCCCCCCCGCGATACTGCGCATTCCTTTTAATCATTTGTTTGTGCAAGTTTAGAGAGTTTTGGGTATTAAATCTTGATGGGGACTCACCTTGGGTCTATCTAGTTTGCTTCTTGATCTTCTGCACAAGCTTTGAAGCTCTCTTTTGCACGATACCAACCTGACGATACCAGTCGTTGCTCGCCACGATACCAGTGAGCAGTGAAGTGTCAAATGAACAATTTTTTTTGGTTTTTATACTTTTTGGACAGAACTTGAAATTTTGGAATTTTTTGGTGATTTTCTGGGGATTTTGGTCTACTCCTACTCCTCTTCTCCTCACTTCTCCTCTCCTTCTAACCTAAACCTAACTCCTTCTTCTCTTCCCTCCTCCTACACCTAAACCTAAAACTTATCACACGCACCTCGAAGATGAGAAGTGACAAGTGCTGAAATGGTGGACTACTTGCCAATGGACAAATTTGCGTCTACAAGTACGATTCGATCACACTCGGTCTATAACCATCACGAAGGCACCTCGGTTAAGTGACTCCCCGGCAACGGCGCCAAAAACGTGTGTACTTGAGCTACGAAGACTCAAGGACTTGTGCCAATGAGACTATACCTCAATTGCCACACAAGTGCATATAGTAGGTTCTTTAACACACCTTTAAATGTCAATCCTAAGGAGCGACTAACCAAGTGTATGAAGACGTGTGCACACGTGATGGAAAATGAAGTGGTTCAGCTATTCACGCATGAGAAAAGACTACTACCTCTCACACCTACTGAAATACCGAAAGTGTTGCCGCAAGCCTCTTTTCAGCAGTTTTGGTATTTTGAGGTTTTCTCCCAGCCCAGAACTCCGAATATAGGCAATAGGGTACTCGTTTCGAAGCTCTCGACGAGACAAATCCAACGGTGGTGCTTTCACTCAATTCTGACCACTCTGCTTTAAGTTATGTCAAAAACAGTGAATTACGGGAGTCACAAACACCCGCGCCACAGCTTCTCCTAGCTTACGCACGCACTACAGCAGCTCAAAACAAAGGGGAATGGGTAGACAACAGTCCTACACCTGCATTTCAAGCATCACACACACATACAAGAGCAAAATGAAGATCAAAATCAGCAAGAAGGAGGCAAACTCGAAAATTCAGAAGTGCTCCTTCTTCACAATGACAAGAGTCCTTTACAATGAGTCACTTTTGACTTATATACTAGTGCCCTAAGTTTGGTCCTTTCACACAAGAGACCGGCACTTTATTCACTAAGAGACTAATTTCCTACTATTGTACATGGGTAAATCACTAATCTTCTGTGGGGATGCATCTAGAGGACTCCTCTAGTGCATTTACAACGGAAAATATATACAAAAGTGGTTATGATACAAAAGTTGTGTGTCCAAATCGGAAAAATTTTGGGGCCCGTCTTTTTCTCTGCTTTGTGCGCTCTTTAGCTCTGCAACAGGTGTGTATTTATTGGATATGACAACAATCAAAAGGGCTACAGGTTATACTACCCTACCAACAAAGGATTCTTGGGAAAAGAAAAAACCAGAAAGGTATGGGTTTGACACCTCATTAGTAACTAAACATTCTATCTACATAGCACAGGACATAAACCAAGAGGAGCCATCATCATTTGAAGAGGCCAAGCAAAAACAGAATGGAAGCATGCAATGAAGGAAGAGATTGAAGCACTTGAGGAAAACAACACTTGGGATTTGGTGCCCAAGACTTCATCCATGAAGGTAATAGGCTCAAGATGGGTCTATAAACTCAAGAAGATTTCTGATGGTTCCATTAACAGGTATAAGGCAAGGCTTGTAGCAAAAGGCTTTGCACAAACTCAGGGAATTGATTATGAGGAGACCTTCTCTCCTGTGGCAAAGATGCCTACTATTAGGGTTTTGCTTAGTATTGCCTCTTCCAAGAATTGGAAGATACTTCAACTAGATGTAAAAAATGCATTCTTGAATGGTTGGATAACAGAAGAGGTATATATGGCACAACCACCTGGTTTTGAGAATCAAGTTTATCCTGATTATGTGTGTAAACTTAACAAAGCATTGTATAGTCTCAAGCAAGCTCCAAGAGCTTGGAATTTTAGGCTTGTTTCATTCTTGCAAGACAAAGGCTTTCAACCAAGCAAGGCAGATCCTTCACTCTTTATTAAAAAGAGTAATTCTGAGGTCATCTACTTATGTGTATATGTAGATGATATTATATTGACAGGAAATGATGCAGATGGTATGAAGAAGATCAAAGATCAGATGAGAGAAGAGTTCAAGATAAGTGATTTGGGTTCACTTACCTACTTCCTAGGTTTGGAGTTGTCTACAAAGATCATGGTTTGTTTCTCACTCAAAGGAAATACATTAAGGACATGTTGGCAAAATTCAAGATGCAAGATTGTAAGATTGCAGGTACTCCAATGGAGGTCAATCACAAATTGAGCTCACATGAAGGTGAACTCATAGAGGACATCACATCATATCAAAGTCTAGTGGGTAGTCTCAGCTATGCCACATTGACAAGAGTAGATATATGTTACAGTGTGAGTGTGCTAAGTCAATTTATGCACACACCAAGGAAACCACATATGGATGCTGCCAAAAGGATTCTCAAGTATCTCAAAGGAACCATAAATGAAGGACTTTATTATCCTTATGTATCTGATTTAGGTTTGAAGCTATTTTCTGATGCAGATTGGGCTGGCTCCAAGGAAGATAGAAGGAGCACTTCAGGTTATCTTACCTTTGTAGGTTCAAAGCTTATTTCATGGTCATCCAAGAAGCAACCCACAGTTGCTCTCTCTTCTACAGACTAAATATAGAGGTCTTGCCATAGCTACACAAGAAGCTATGTGGATGAAGACATTATTCAAAGATCTTGGATTGGAGTTTGGAACTCCAACTATTTTTGGTGATAATATGAGTTCTATTCATTTGGCTGCTAATCCTATTTTTCATGCAAGGACTAAACATATTGAAGTTCATTATCTCTATGTACGAGAAAAGGTTCTAAGCAAAGAGATTCAAATATCATATGTGTCCACTCATCAACAATGTGCAGATATTCTAACCAAAGCATTGGATGGTACAAAGCTTTGCAAATTCAAGGCTATGATTGGTTTGCAGGTAATCTTTGAAGGACTTTATTATCCTTATGTATCTGATTTAGGTTTGAAGCTATTTTCTGATGCTGATTGGGCTGGCTCCAAGGAAGATAGAAGGAGCACTTCAGATTATCTTACCTTTGCAGGTTCAAAGCTTATTTCATGGTCATCCAAGAAGCAATCCACAGTTGCTCTCTCTTCTACTGAAGCTGAATATAGAGGTCTTGCCATAGCTACACAAGAAGCTATGTGGATGAAGACATTATTCAAAGATCTTGGATTGGAGTTTGGAAATCCAACTATTTTTTGTGACAATATGAGTTCTATTCATTTGGCTGCTAATCCTATTTTTCATGCAAGGACTAAACATATTGAAGTTCATTATCAGTATGTACGAGAAAAGGTTCTAAGCAAAGAGATTCAAATATCATATGTGTCCACTCATCAACAATGTGTAGATATTCTAACCAAAGCATTGGATGGTACAAAGCTTTGCAAATTCAAGGCTATGATTGGTTTGCAGGTAATCTTGGAAGATTGAAGACCTCAAGCATACTTGGCTTGCGGGGGAGCTGTTGGAGCAAGTCTATGACAAGCCTAAGTATTGGCTTGAGTCCCACAAAGTCATAGAAAAAGCCTTAAAATGAAGACTATGTAAAGTTCACTTGTGAACTACCTCTTGTAACTTTTGAAGAGTTTACTTAATGTAAAAGTGAAAGAATCTTAAGTGGTTGAGTCCACTTGATCAAGAATGGAAAGAGGAGCCATGAATCCGTGATTTGTGGTAGGTAGAGAATCAAATCAATCATTGATTCATTGGAGAGTGATTGAGGGAAGTTAGCCTCCCAAACTCAACTATAAATAGATGGCAGTTTTAGTCGTGGTTAGAGAGACCTATGTGAAGACCTCCAAGAGCTGAGCTTTATGCCATATCAAGGTGTGGTTACAAGGCACATATATGTATCAGTAAGTCATTGTATTGTACAAGCAATATACTTTCATTTTCATGATTATTTGGGTTCATATTTCCATGTTCTTGTGAAGTGTACTACTCATTGCCATTACTCTCAGTTTTCTCAGTCAGCTTGCAGAGATGTTTTCTTCAAGCTTGGTGCATCATTTTCAGTGATTTAACTTGGTAAAGTTAGCTCTATAAGTCTACTCTATGCTCACAAAGTTTCATGACATTTGGATGTTGCAATCTTCAGTTATGTTCATTTGAAGTCAACAGGGTCTGTTCATCTTCACTTCTCTGTCAGGTACCCGACTTTTTCACTCATCTTGTCAGAGCCATTTCTCAGTGGGTACTTATCCAAATGCAGTGATTTAAAGCTTGTTGGATTCAGCTTACTGTGTAGTATAAGCATACAAATCTCCATAATCATTGGATTCCTAAAGGTTGAGTTATCTTTATGTTTGTGCTCACTCGTCTCAAACTATAGCAGCCCATGAAAATCGGGATGATGTCATCACTTGTTAAAACTCATTCTCAGTGTGTGGTTTATTATTTTTTATGAGATTACTCTTTAAAGTTAGCTCTTTAAGTTACCTAGACTTCCCCAAGAGGAATTAAGCTAATTGCTGCTGTGCTCAGAGAATTATGTAAAACACTGAACAGGTGTATGAACCAAGAATAGCAAGTTTTCACCTCTGAGCTAACTCCAACTTATCTGTTTTGATCTATCTTTTTGAGAGTGATCTTCCAAGGTACATAGGGTGTCTAATACATCCATTGGCAAGCTAAAAGGGCCCACCATATACTCCTGGAGTTCATTTGGGTGGTGTAGATCAAGGATTTTGCAACACCTCTTCATCTTCAAGCACATACCTATCCATCTCTTTACAATTTCCACATAGCTTGGCACTTCCTTATACATGAGTGCCAACTCCTTGTTCACGACATCACTCCCAGGGGGGATTTGTTGATATATTTAGGTAGTGATGTGTGTGAACACAATAGGACCACCGGGGCACTTTTTTCCCTCTTTAGGAGGTTTTTTTCCCCAGCTTGTATATATGCATATTGCGCTAATGGGCTACTTATCTTTGTACATTCTAGTGGTAATACATTCAGTATTGTGTGTTTTGCTCCAAGCTTCTTCTTCTTCTTCTTCCTTATGGTGTGTGCATGCTTCCGCAGATGTCTAACTCCAATAAGTCCAACTTTTGTTTTTTAGTATCTTTTTCCTTTGAAATTGGGAATATTGTAACTGTTGGAAGGAATAAAAGAACTAGAGCTTATGACTTTTGACAAGAAAAAGTGAAAAAGTGATGTAGAAATGCAATATACATCATAGGTTGTTGAAAGTGATCACAAATATAACTAAGAAAGAGTTTCAACTCCACGATTGGCTATGAAAAATAATCGATAATCCTTAATTGGCTATGATAAATAATCAATAATCCAAAAATTGACTAATAAAGAGTTTCAAATCCACCATTGGACAATCAATAAACCAATAGCTAAATGAATATTGATAATCCCCTAGTTAAATGAATATGAACCTAGATCAAAAACATCACAGAATACGTTTTTTGTGCATAATAAAACACTCTAAATGTTAGTGTGTTAACAACTCAAACATCTTGAGTAAATATTAGGCCATTTCAAAGGATTTCTTTCTAATTCATCATTGTTAGCAAGAAACCATGGTGTAAAAAAATTATGAGGAAATACACTAAATAGTATATGCAAGAACATTTGAGGCCCAAAATAAATAAAAAATTTAGTTTTTTCTCTCAAGGAATTGAATTTTTCACTTTGTCATCAAATATTTTCTTTGTGCTCACCAAATTGTAAGACAATCAATAGAGTTGGATAGGGGAGGACTGGTGTCTCTTTTCTCCACATTCTTGTTTCCTTTCTTCTTTTGGGAGGTCAACAGAGTGGATAAGGAAGAGAGATGGTTCCTTTTTATTCCAATGTATAATATCACAAAACTTTGTAGTATCTTCATAATTAAACATACCATACTTTATTATGTATCTTAAAACTTTTATTATGTATCTCAAAACTTTGTCAAGTCAAACTTGGTCAAAATAAATCACATAGTTAATGATGTTTGATTAGATTGTACTTTTTCTTAATCTTCATATCTACCCATAATAATTTATGCAATCTATCTTCATATCTACTTGATGTGACACTTTCACTTGATGTTACACTTTCCCTGTTTGAAAAGATATCCCATCTTCATTTCTCTTTGAAGTAAGTGAAGATGAGATCCATCTTTTCAGAAGATGCTTGGGCATCGGCTTCCTCTAATCATCTTGATAGAATTCTGAATTACTTGTTTTCAATTGATCCTTTCCTCACGAATCATGTCCATGGCTTAGAATGTGTTGATTCTATGTTTTCAGTTGATTCATTTAAGTTAGATTCTCAATGCAATGTTGCTCAACTAAATGCACCTCTTGATCTCCCTTCTGATCCACCCATTGATCTCCCTTCAGATTCAAGTGCATGTGGAGCAAAGGATGTTAGCAAAGAGAAAGAAAGACAAAGCATGCTCAGTCTACATTTTAAGAGAAGGCCTCGTGAAGTAAGTCGAAAAATATTTCAATTTCTTACTTTAGATAGACAAATTGCATTGGATATTGTCAAGAATTGTTGTGGTATGAAATGTTTGTATAACTTAGGAATGAAGAAACTAAAGCACCTAAGAGAGAAATTCCTCCGTTTAGATAGTGAAAGGCAGGATATATACCTTGTTTCTCACATGCAAATGATTGAGGATAACATGTCAATAACACTTGTTGCTTTTGAATGTTACTTTAGTCAAGGGATGTAGTGTTGTAAGGTTGCATTTAAAATTGCAATGGGTGTGGGAAGTCTTAGAATACATAAGGTTCAATAAGGGCTTATGAATGGAGATCTTGTTTTGGATACATATCATGTTGGGACCAAAGGATCTATTGGATTTCATGCAATAAATTGGATGATGACCTATTTTAGCTTGCATTGTGAGGTTGTGCCTACAATTTGAAGGTTACGCTTGTCAGATAACTTTACTCGTCGAGAAGTATTTCAAGGATATAAAGAAGATATGGAAAGCAGAAATGAGAAGTATGTGTTCTATCATCACTTTACTTGATTATGGAGGGAGGAGTTTAATAATGTGACTATTCCTCATAAGGTTAGAATGGGTGAGTGTTCAATTTGCACCACTTTGAAGAACATGGCAAAGGGGGCTACAACACCACGAGAAAAAGATAACTTTAAAAGCCTTCTTAGGAGCCATTGTGAGAGTCAAGCTTTAGAAAGAAAGAAAACAATTCATCATCGAAGTATAGCACTCAAAAATCTAGAGCAGTACATGTGTTTGTTGATTGATAGTATGGATTAAAAAAAAACATGTTTGCACCATTTTTATCGTGTCCCTAAGGAGATTAGAGATGAAGTCCTTGTGCAAATGCATTTGGTTAGTGCTTTGGTATACAATGGAACTGTAAAGTTCAAGGTTTACTTCACATATCCGAATGTGCATAATGATCCAAACCTTACGGCTAGTGTCATTCGTCAGATTTTGCAATCATGGAAGGGTCTTTTGCCACCAACTCTATATTTGCAGCTTGATAATAGTGCAAGAGAAAATAAAAATTCTACAATTTTTGGATATTTATGCATGCTTGTTGATAGACAAGTGTTTCAGAAGGTTAAGGTAAATTACCTTTTGGTTGGACACACTCATGATCACATTGATCAAATGTTCAGTATGTTCTCTAAGAGGTTGGCACGTAATAATGCTTTTACTCTTCCAATATTATCTGAGTTGATTTCAGAAGCATATACTCCAAAACCTGAAGTTCAACACCTTACACAAATTTATGACTTTAAGCACTTTTGTTCACTAGGCCTTGATAACAGTGCTAAGGTTTTGGCTCCATTGCACAGTATTAGTTTCAACCATGTATTCGTGATGAAGAGGGTTGATGACATAACCCTTTTATTTGCAAAGCAGTATTCATGTTCTCGTGGGTGGGAGCCTAAAGATGGATGCATATTCTTGTTGCAAGTGCCTAATTTGTCTATGTATGGTGTAGAACAAACACCATATGAAGATAAAAACAATATGGAAAGATGTGGAAGTGTGGTCGATCAAAGTAAAAGGTGGATGCATGTACTTATTGAAAAGAAGAGACATATTGAACGTGCAAAAAAGTATGCTAGAGATCAAGATGTATCTTGGTGGGATGACTTTTTCAATCATCAAGAAGAGATTATAAAGAATATGATTCTAGGTCATCGGCCAATTGATGTTCCATTCACATGGGATTTTTGTACACAAAGGTTAGTGAATGTGGTCCAAGCATGTAATGCAAATGCACTTCAAAGTTTTATACATCCACCAGAAAGGAATATTTATGTAGGGCCAAGGATGAAAAAACAGACCGAAGCAAGATGACAAGGAAATTTAAAAGAAATAAATGTTGGAACACTTATTACAGTCCTTGCTGATGATGATGAGGTTAGGAGACCATTTCGGATTGCAAAAGTTTTAGAGGTCAGTACAGATATTGATCAAAGAAGAATAGAGGCTTTGATAGTGCATTGGTATTATACTAAAAGTAGTAATGCATTCATAGGTAAATATAACTTAGAAATGTTATGTGACACCAAACAAACATGCTCAAAAAAGAAAATGAATATTCGAAGCACATCCACTCTTAACATGGATGATGTAGATATTCTTGTTTATGATTTTGCCTTGACAAAAATAGGGCGCTTGAAGAAAGCAACCATCAATATGATAAAGCAAAAGCTTCCAGATGTATGTGGTATAGCTAATCATAGGCAAAAAAGAAGATCTCTACATGATCCTGTAGAATTCGATATGTACTTGGATAAGATAGAGCTCTTGTGGATATAGAAGAAGAAGAGAGCTCTCAACAGTCTTAGACTGAATCAAGTGCATCAGATGATGGGGGTGTAGACATAGATCAAGAAAGTTGTGAGTTGAGTTGAAAATCCATAACATTTTTAGTGCTTATATAAATGCTCCGAAGTATTTTGCTTAACAAAACCATGTTCTATAGCAATTTTAAATAACTATCTGACATCCACCATTGAAAACATGTTCAATGTTTAATTTTTGTATAAGATTTTTTATCACTTTTGTATTTTTTATGTAGATTTTGGACATTTCAATGTTAAATTGAGTGAAATTTTGGCCACATTTTGAGCTCTTTATTTTTGAAAAAAAATACAAAAAATGTCAAAAAATCACATGTTTTCACTTGATTTTTGAAATATGTGTATACTGATATAAAGGGTTTTCAAACATAAGATGCAATTTGCTTGATTTTTGATGAGGGTGTCTCTTTTTATGACATAATTCTCATTTGTGACGACTCACTATTTTATCTTTAAGTTTTATTTTTAGCTTAGGAAGAATAAAAAAAAGTTAGATTCTAACTTCCAAGAATGAGGAGCATGACCTCCCAGATCGGTATCAAGACGGAGTTTTTTGAAGCTTACAACTTTAAATATTCGCATGGCATACTTCTTTGCAACTCTTTTTCCAGCGTGTTACTTGGTACATGTTCGTATTTGGATGACACATAGCATTTTGCAATACTTGCATTGAAAATGAGGCGCAATCTACTTTGCATTTGCTATTCTATAACTTGTGAGTATAAGTGTTTGCGTTTGCATTGCACATTATCTTGAAGCATTAAACTGTTTTTCTAACGTGATAGGAAACTATGATGCAGTGTTTGCATGATTTCTACTTATCTTTCTACATTAAAGAATAATCTTTGATTAAAGTGTTAATGGATGAAAGCCTTGGGGATCCGGATCATCATCATTCTTTACCTACAATGAGTCTAGACACTACTCTACAGTCTTTCGCTCTATATGTTTAAGAATGTTATTAGAGTTTGTAGCATGCAATACCATGGTAATCCCACTAGGCCCTATTGAGTGCGTAGTTATAGGAAGATCAATACTAGGATGTCAAACTTGACACTCTAAATTTACATATAATACACATTGACAATAATGCATGGTATAAGGAGAACTGGATGCCAATCAAGAAGTAACACCTAAAGGATTGGTCAAGGAATTGAGATTTCTAGAATGTTTGGACAATGTCAAAGCTCAGTGTGCTGGAGATGAAGGTGCAATTGTGCCACAAAAGAAAGGGTACTTGAGAGAAGTCATTGTAGAGAAGTTGATACATCAGAGAATTCACGTAGTAGCTGCAATAATTTATCTTGGAAGGTCTCTGATAGTCCCGCCTTAATCTTTACTGGCTGTGGATTGGCATCGTCGCCTAAGTTGCAGGTAACCAACTAGTCTTTCGGTACATAGAACTATCGAGGCATGGCAAAGTCGTCAACTGGTTGAAGCAATTGTTGTAACATTGTATCATCCAAGGTATTTGTTGCACTGGGTTCTGGTTCATCGATCAATGGTACGATCGTACAAGCTGCCGAACTCCAATTATCTGCAACCGTTTGTAAGCCGCAGTTCCGAGCGCCATGAGATCCTTGTTGGCTTTAAGAAAAGCTTCCTCTTCATCATCTGAACGACCATCCAGCATGTGTACAGGCTCCGCTACATATGGTCATGCATGCAAGTCACAAGGCTTCATGTCGTCCAGTGGAATGACATATTTTCGGTGGTTATTCTTAAAACTCAATTCATGCGCTGACCAATCCTGAACTAGCTTAGCTTACTTTAACCCTGGTCATCCAAAGAGCAGGTTATAATCAAGGCTGGATTTTGGTAATTCGAGAACAACGAAGGTCATTTTAAATACAGCTCCTTGAAGAGTAATAGGAATGCCTCGCACCAATCCAACCGGATGAACTCGGGATTGATCAGCCATGCGGACAAAAAATTGGATAGGTTCAATTTGTGTCCATCCCATCCATTGACAAAGTGTTGTTGTTGCAATGTTCACTCTGAAACCTCCATTAACTAATACTTGTGTTATTTTATGATTCTTATACCAGACTGTAATCAAGGGCACCATATGGTCCACCATCGGGTCTAGTTCAGGCTGGATTGTTGTTGTCGAAGGAGCACATGAAGGTCCTGGACTAACCTGTTGCTAGAACTGTTGGAGCACACAAGGAACCAAAGCCAATAATTGTCCCAATGGTAGTGTAATTGACGCCTTGGATAAGACACCCCACACCGGATAAGGTTTTGCTGTTTCTGGTAGGAGTCCGATGGGGACTCTGGTGGTGCGTGGGTCAGATTTCTTCCTTCCGGTACTGCCTACGGTATGCTTTGTTGCGTCACTGGAACTGGGTCAGGAAAAAACCTGGGTTGCCCACTTGCTTGCTTTAGTAAACACCTTCTGTTGTTCATGGATTCTAGGTTCAAAAATCTCCGCAGCTGGCTGTAATTGCTTTCTCAAGCGTGTTTGCACCATTACCATTTGAGTATCTACAGTTGAAATGTACACCATGTTCGCCATCGGGTGTTGTCTTTCTTTTTTTTCCTTTTATCGTACTCAGCTGCATCTTTACAGTACCTACGGATATGCCCCATTTCACCACAAAAATGACATTTAGGTGGTGGAGGAGATGCACCTTCACCTGATGGATCTGCATTCCACCGAGTTTGTCCAAATTTACTTGACCATGCTCCTCTATAACTCTTGTATCCTTGGTAAGGAGTATTCCTCGTTTGTGGTGGTACGTAGTGCCTGGTGGGTTGCCCTTGTTCCTGAATGATAGCATTGAGAGACGCTCTACTCTGTACCTTTGCGTTATAAGGACAGGTCTCCGTAGTGTGGGCCGTTGTATGGAAAATGGTGCAATACATCTGATTCAGAGTGCATGTTGAGCTTCTATGTCCTGTGTTTTTACATTTAGTACAGTAAATTTGTTTTAGAGGATCCTCATTTGAATGCTTGGACACCTTCAACCACTCTAGATCTTCAGTGAATCCACCCACTTTATTTTCTAACTATAAAGCCATAACGATTACAGCATCCAAGGTCATTCCTCCCACACGTCGTATAATCATGATCTGTTTCAATTGGGGATTTAATCCGTTTATGAGCCACTGAGTAATGACATCGTCTGGTAAATTGGCATGCGCTGGTGGTAACTACCGTAAATGAGTCTGGAATAGAGTGGCATAGTCTTGTACATTCTGGTGTGGCTTCTGCCTGTTATTTTGCAGGTAATCAAAAATTTCTGTTGGGTTTTTCTTTAACCGGAATTGTTGCAGAAATGCATTCTTCACATCACCATACTGCTGAAAATGATTCAAGTCATACTCGGTTAGCCAGCACGCAGCTTCATTAACCAAAGTTGACTAGAACACGATGGTTTTATAAGCAGGATCTACTGGGTAATTCAAAACTGCATAATTAATTTCAAATGTCCGCACATGTGCATTGGGATCATCTCTCGGAAAACCTCCAAATTTTGTGTATGTGACTCCAGCTGGCACCGGATGCAGTGGAATAATGTGTTGCTACTGTTCTTGTTGTTGTTGTTGTTGTTGCTGTTGTTGTTGTTGTTGTTTTTGTTGTTGTTGTTGTTGTTGTTGTTGTGAACTACTCATGTTGTCTGAATCTTGGGGAAGTATTTCTTGATGTTCCTGGGCCGTATATTCACTTTGCCAACTTTTCGGTCCTAAGATATCTCTGAACCGATTACTTAGCTCAAAATGTAACAGCCCTTTCTCAACTTTAGTGTCAAAATCGGCTGAACTTGCACCTAAAAACGTTGAATGCAGTAAATTCAGGTCGAACACTATCGTACTATCACCGAAGATCACCGAATTATCACCGGATAATGATGAACTGTTACTGAAGATCACCGAGTAGTGACCGGATAATGCTGAACTATCACCGCACTACACCAAAGTACAACCCGAAACTAACGTACTATCTTTAGAATGTATCGGACTATCACTGGAACGCATCCGATTACCTCCGCAAGCTCTTGAACTGCTGCACATCACCGAACTGTCATCGGAATTGCCACTCGCTTGTTCGACTGGACCTTCTGCAGCTGAACTTGGTTGTTCTTCACTTCTACCACCAGAGGGTGTTCCTAATGAACTCGGAATTGCCCAAGGATGTTGATCACTTTGGTATTTGGGATAAGATTCACCGGAACGTGTTATCGGCATATATCAAAGGATTCTTCTTTGACCCTTAACCTTTTCTTCAACTGGCTACTCCATTTCCCATAGATGGCACCAGTGTTAAATTGTTGTTTATCTTATTTAAACTACTACGCCCTGGGTTCTTGGGATGGTCAGGGTTCTGATAAATCAGAGGCCCTACATATATTTTCCCAATCTGCTAATCCACCGTATGCTACTACACTGACTTAACACTTCTGAATTAGACTGTTTATCAACTACTTCTCTGCTCTGTGAATTACAACTTCTTCACCGCAATAACGCATAGACATGCGATTAGGTCACTTAATCACAATATCATCTTAATTTAACACTTCAACAAAGACTTAAGTAATTATTGAATTGTATTAACGGGGTTAAAGAGTACACAGAAATGTAGACAATGCGACACGCTTTAACTTTAGGCGCTTGTCGAGACCAACAGTCCGGCGTCGACTCCTGTTGTCTCACACACGCTTCTTTCATTATCAAAAAGGTTTAAAACGTTTGCATTACGCCCTTTCAATGTGCGTGCGACTTTCCATAATTACATTTCTTCTATACTAAATATGATAATTCCATTTCGATGGCTAACAGCCTCCTCCACAGTTGTAACATCGCTTGATGAGGTGACCCTTGCTGTCTGCCTACTTTGAACTCCTAGTATCTTGGCAAGCTGCTCAATTATCTCATCTATCTCAATAGAGGTTCTGGAGGTATGACTAGTAGAACTGTCAGAATCCTTATAGAGTTTGGACAGCCCTAATTCCTCACCCAAATTTTCTTCTATGTCAATGCGCATCCGCACGCACTCTTCTATGGATCTAGGCTCTTTCAAGTACACGTATGATCTTAACTTGGTGCTTAATAAGCCATCTAGAAACAAGGCCACTTGTTTGGCTGGTGTGGGTAATTCTGGCAGAGGGCATCTTTCTATGTACTATCTGAATCTTTGTCCTACAAGTCGCAGTATTTCTTGGGGTGTCTGCTTGAAGCTTTGGATCAAGGATGATGTGTTATGCCTGATACCACTCTTGGAAAATTCTACAATGAATTCTTCTAGCAAGCAATTGTCCTATATTTTGGTAATCATTATTGTTCAGGGGCTGAAACCATGCTAAGGCAGTACTCTTGAGGATCTAACCAAATGCCTCGAATTGTGTGAACAAGTCCTCAACCTGTTCAGCTCTTAACACTTGTTTGAACTCAACCACATGATCATAAGGATCTCCTGACCCATCAAAGTAGTTCTTCATTGCCTTAACCACCTGAGAGGTTCTAAGGGTTCTTGGGTGCTCGCAGGGTCTAGAGAATGGAAAATCATGTTCATCTCTTTGATGCCTATGTGATTGATGCCTCTCTCTTCTAGGTCTTTCATTTTCAAGTCTTGATCCATCTCTATCCATAGTGTTTGCAAAACTTACCTCGGGTCTCTCTCTTGTGTGTTCTCGTTGGGTTTCATTAGCCTGGGATGATCCTGCTCCTTGGAGACCATGGGAAACGTTAGGTCTTGGTGGAAGGAAAATCAATTCTCCTTGCCAAGTGTATGCATGCCTATCATGCTCTGTTACTAAGAACATTTTCTCTGATGTGTTATCTAGATAGATGACTTTGTCTGAACTCATAGATGATGATTATTGGATTAGGTTGATCTGGCTTGAATCTCCAAAAGGCTTCCTCCGTTTCTCTATTCAAGAATAGTTCTATGCTTTTGTTGTCTTGAGGGATCCAATCTAGAGTGATCACCCTAGTCAAGACTGATTTGCCATGGGGTGTCTTGGGTTCTCATCCTAGGTCTCCTTGCTCTAAGTCTCCCATCACGTTCTCAGGAATGACATTTCCAAACTCATCAGTCCTGTTTGGTAAGTTGGTGACCACATACATGGTTTCTTCCTTATCAATGTATGAACCCTCTTCGAGTTTGACCACTAGGTGTTCAAGTCCAAAGGGTTGATCGGGATTCTTGAGTTGGACCACAGATTGCCTCAGACCATCCTCATAGATGCATGCACCTAATTGCTTAGTCTTGATATACTCCAATTGGTTCTTATAGGGACCTTCTAGTGTTTGTAAATAGGCAGTACTAGAGGTACGTGTGGGTGTTTCCATGCTAAAAGACATTTCTGAGTCACTTGTTTCAGAACTTAGCATGTAGTGATAACCACTAAGTTGTTGTTCCCACGACATAGATGTATGGTTTACACTGGCCTCAGATGATCTAATGCTTTGTCTATCCTTGCCTAATACCAGATCTCAGGTTCATAAGCCTTGTCTATTAGTTCCAATTTCCCCTTTTATTGCTCAAAATCCTTTGGATCCCCCTTGGTTTCCTAGTCTCACTTGAAGTTCAACTTCAAAATACCATATCTATAAATCCAACAAACCCAAAATCACAACAAACGGATTTTGTATGAGAAAGTTATGCCAGTTTAGAGTTCTACGGTTAAAACAAAGAAATAGGATCTCTCTGGGAGTGCTTCAGAACATATGATACACGATACTGGGTCTGAAGATATAATACTTGTGGTTGGTGATACTTGGAATTCCATGATACGATACCTCTGTTTTCCATGATACACGATACCACAACAGAGGATACCACCTCAGGTGATATGGTACTACAAAGGCAATACTAACTTCCACAATACAATACTGCTATCAAAACGATACGATACTGGAAGTGGTCACGATACGATACCTCTTGGTTCACGATACGATACCGACCTACCTCGTGATATGATACCAAGAGATCCAAGGCACGATGTGATACCAAGTTCTATATGATATGATATCTTCCAGACGATATGATACCACTAAATCAACATGATACGATACCTCTTGCTACGCGATACGATACCGCAAGGTGTACGATATGATACCACTTAAACACGATCATGATACCTCAACCTAGTGATACATGATACCTTGATGGTATCGCGATACCTCAAGGAGGCAATACACGATACTCGACAAGTATTGTGATACACAAGAGTTTTGGTATCGCGATACCAAGACTCAACCAGACATGATAGTTGGAGTTTTTGACACTCAAATTCAAAATTTTTTTGTGGATGTGTGCCTTATGCCTTTGTTGTCACTCATATGTACTTGTAGATGCAAAAGCTCTCACCTATTCCACAATATTGCACTCGCGATACCACACGTAGGCCCTCTCACATCGCATGATTGTCACTGAGTTTTTGGGGTATTCTGAGCGTATTTCAAGAGTATTCTTCAGCCTTTCAGCTCTGCATCCCCTCTTGGGTTCTTGCTCATAGCCACAAGTGAAATTGAAGTGAATGTACAGTCAAAAATGGAGAAAATATGAGAAGATGAATGTGGGAGGAAATGGTGGTGATTGTGAAGATGAAGATGAAGAAAAACTCAGAAACTGAACTAAAAATGGTGATTCTTTTACCTTCCAATGTTGCTACTCTACATGTTACCGTCACACGCTCGTCGTCCAAGCTCTCTCCCCAGCAACGGCACCAAATTGCTGTCACTCTAGCACAATGGAAAGTACCAATGTGAGAAGTTTCACCTCATAAATGTCAATCCATGGAGACGTGAGGACTAGTATGAAGACCGTGAGCAAGTGAAGGCACAAGTGCATGACTGAAAGCACACAAGCATGCACACACAGACACACACGCGCACAAGGTAAGAGCAAAGAGTGGAACAATGGAAGGACTTTGATTACAAAAGATTTCTCTTAAAAAGCTCAAATCTACAACAATCCAACCCCCAAAATGAGCTCTCTAGCTCTTTTTATAGTTTTTTGAGTGGTTTTGGCCATGTCTAGACCTAGCGTCAAGCCTAGTTAAAAATTAGGTTCCAGGGCTTATTTGGGGGTTCAAACAGAATCTACAAATTATGAAAATTGGTAGGTTTGTACTTCTAGTACTCCTCAAGCTTAAGGACTCCTCAGCTTGAACAAAATGGAGTTGCATAAATATAAAACGATATTTACAATGGTTTCTAGTGATAAAAATCACTATTTTTATAGGGATTTCTTTGGAAAAATTGACATGTGCTTCTTAGAGCTCCCCACATGCTCTCTCTTCTTCTGCGTCCAATTCTTCGATGCGCTTCGATGCTTTGTCCCTGACCTTGAGCTTCAACAACTACATACATGGAGATCTCTTGCAGCTTGTCCACACAGATGTTTGGGGACATAACAAAGAACGTTCAATTTCTAGATCAAGGTACTACATGTCATTCATAGATTATTGTAGCAAATGGACTATCTTATATTTAATGAAGCATAAGGATGAAATGTTTTCATGCTTTAAACATTGCTTAGCTCTTGTAGAGAATCAAAGAGGTAAAACCCTAAAAAGACTAAGGCTAGATGAAGGGGGAGAATAAGAGTCTTATCTCCAAGACAGAGGAATCAAGAGGGAAATCACCACTAGATACACTTCTGAGCTTAATCGAGTGGTAGAGAGAAGAAATAGAACAATTGAGGAGGCTGCAAGGTCCATGCTCAATGAGAAGAAACTTCCTAACTCGTGATTACAGCAGTATCTACTGCCACCTATTTGACAAATAGACTACTATCAAAGGCTCTGAATGGCATGAATCCATATGAGGCATGGAATGGAAGAAGACCTAGCTTGGATCATTGCAAGATCTTTGGGTGCATTGCATATGCACACATACCTTCATAAATAAGAGGTAAAATGGACCCTTAGGTAGAGAAATGTGTGATCATAAGTTATGACCTTAATCGAAAGGGCTATAGATTATTTTATTCAAGAAATAAAGGCTTCATAGTAAGTCGAGATGTTGTGTTTGATGAAAACAAGTCATGATTTGAAGATAATTGGAGGAGAATCAAGCTACCTTATGACCTAGAGGAAAACTTTCCAAATGTTTCAACAAAGAATGACCACACTTGAAGCATCAAGTGACTCTAAAGATGATTAGAAGAATCCAAGGAGAGAAGTTAAATCTTGGAACTCCAAAGGTAAAGATAAAGTGCAGGTGTTGAGGGATGTAGCAAAATCCTCTCAACAAACCATCAGAAGACCAACTAGAGAAAAGAAGAAGCCAGAAAGTTATGGCTATGATACATCATTGCTCACCAAACACTCTATCTATTTATCAGGGGATTCAAACTCTCAAGAGCCCCCATATTATGAAGAAGAAAAGAAGAAACTAGAATGGATGAATGCCATGGGGGAAGAGATTGAAGCCCTACAAGAAAACCGTGCTTGGGAGTTGGTACCCAAGACTTCATCTATGAAGATCATAGGATCAAGGTGGATATACAAGGTAAACAAAAACTATGATGGAACTATCAACATGTCTAAAGCAAGAATTGTGGCCAAAGGATATGCACAATCAAAAGGGATTGACTAGCAAGGGACTTTTTCAAGTGTGGAAAAGATGCTAACTATGCAAGTGCTTATGAGCATTGCAACTTCCAAGGTTGGAAGATTTATCAAATGGATCTAAATAATGCATTTCCAAATTGGATATTTGAAGAGGTACATATAGTTCAACCTCCTGATTTTGAAGATTCATCATTCCTTTCATGTATGGAGGTTAAGGAAGGCCCTATATGGTCTAAATCAAGCCCCAAGGGCTTGGAATCATAGGCTTATCACCTACCTGTAGGATAAAGGATTCATGATTAGTAAAATAGATCCTTCACTTTTGATAAAGAGGAAAAAGTATGAATTCATATACCTCTGTGTATATATTGATGAGATAGTAGTCATAGGTAATTATGATAAAGGTATAAGGAGGATCAAGTTTCAAATGAAAGGAGAATTCAAAATCAGTGGCATCGGACAACTCACATGCTTTCTAGGGTAGAAATAGTGTATACAAAAAAGGGTATGTATCTCACTCAATGGAAATATATAAAGATGTGCTTACTAAATTTAAGATGGAGAACTCAAAGGGTGCAATTACACCCATGGAGTTGAATAAAAAGCTCAGTGCTCATGAAAAAGAGCAAATTGAAAACATAATTAGTTATCAAAGTTTACTAGGTAGTTTGAACTTTTCCACATTGACAAGAGTTGACATTTGCTATAGTGTAAGTGTCCTAAGTGAATTTTTGCACACTCCTAGGAAACCTCACATGAAGCTAGCTAAGAGGATACTCAAGTACGTGAAAGAAACCATCAATGAAGGTTTGTATTACCAATGCATATTTGAATTAGATATCAAACTCTTCTATGATGTAGATTGGGCATGTTCTAAAGATAACAAGAGAATTACATCAAGATATCTAATCTTTGCAAGTACAAAACTTATCTCATGGTCTTCAAAGAAGAAACCTATTATTTCACTTTCATCAACTCAATCTGAATATAGAAGACTAGCTAATCCAATTCAAGAAGCAATGTGGATCAAGACCTTGAATATTTTTTTTTTAGGCCTCGTCCTCTACTCCTTAATTTTTTGGGGGCAAAACTAGTTCATTACACCTTCTAGCTAGGCCAATCTACCATGCTAGGGTCAAGCATACAAAAGTGCACTATCACTATGTTAGAGAAAAGATCACAAAGTAAAGAAATTGAGTTGTTATATGTATATCTACTCACCAACAATGTGTAGGCATGATGACCAAGGCATTGGATAGAGTTAAGTTGAACATGTTCAAAGCTATGATTTAATTAAAGTAAGTGTTGAAGAAATGAATACTCAAGCATCTTAGGCTTGAGAGGGAGCTGTTGATGCAAGGTGCAAGCCTAAGAGCTTGTTCAATGCTCACATGATTTATCTCTTATTGTATGGCATAAACATATGGTTCGAAAACTAAAGGTTAAAGCTTTCAGTTTATCTTAGTCAATAGTAAAAGCAAGATATGGAGAGATTCTTGTGATTGAATGGAGCCAAAAGTCATGAATTTGTTTTTTAATTCGAATTCAAATTGTTCCTAGATATTAGGACTATCTTTTAGGTAGAAGATCTAACCAACGTCAAAATCTTGAAGCATTACACTATTTTCTAAAGTGATAGGAAACTATGATGCAGTGCTTGCATGATTTCTACTTATTTTTCTGCATTAAGTCATGATTTTTTTATGGTGTTCATGTAAACATGTGATGGAGTAGACTATAGAGATGAGATTGTATTGGAAAGATCCTCCTCAATGCAAGCCCAAGTAACCTCACAAAAACTTAGTACACTCCCTAAGCTTCTAAAGTATGCATTGAATTCACCTAAGTCTTTTGGAGCATCATTCACAAACTTGTGTGTCAAAACAGATGAGTTTGAAGTTCAAGAAACCTAAGAAACTTTTTATTTATGGAGGAGAAGATCTTAGAAATATGTTCATTGCTCATAGCCTAGTAGAAATTATCCAAAGAGCTTTTGCACACTTTAAATAAAAAATATTTAGGCTAACCAAAACAAGTTATTTCATGAATTCAGACTCACCCTACACCGAGATATACATCTAAGAAGTTTGGGCGGTCACCAGGACTTTTTAGAGAGACAAAGATGTGTGGAGACAATCACAATCACTCATAACTTGAGATCTACACATTCAATGTTGATGAAACTTTGTAAGCATGCTTGCAACAATTGAAGCTAAGTGATCCAATTGATGGATTGGACATTGAGCCAGATAGTGAGAAATGATTATGAGAAGACAAGAGAGTTGCACAAGGTATTCTAACAATAGACAAAGGATGGCAAGTCAATAGAAATAAATCATAATGTGTATTGATATTGCACATATGATATAAATGATTTGTGTAGATATTACAATTTATACTCAAAAGATAAGTTATAATCACTATATATTGCTCTACCACCCCACACCTAGATACTACAATTTATCCTCAAAAGATAAGTTATAATCACTCTCACTTCTAGGTAGTACATTGTATACTCAAAAGATAAGTTATAATCACTATATATTGCTCTACCACCCCACGCCTAGAAGTGTGGTGTTTATATACACCTTTTTGCACTCACAAATTGTAGAATAGTAAATGCAAATTACATTGCACTTTGAGAAAGAGATAGTCAATACATGTAGTAGATAGTGGCTCATTTTCAATACAAGTATTGTGAAACACTATGTATCATCAGAACATGAACATCTACCAAGTAACACACGAGAAAAAGAGTTACAAAGAAGTATGCCACCAGTCCTCATTAAAATCTTCAACCTCTTTGTCTAATCCTTTGTTTTCCTCTTGGTCCATAGCTTGGATCATTTCTTTTCCATGCCTTTGGCCCCACCTCTTTTTTGTTTTCATGTGCTTGCATAGAAAATGTTTGCTTGATTTCCATTTGATTTTGATCCTCCTTGGTTCATTTATTAAGTCAACATCAAATTATAGAGATTCACGTGTGGAAGAAAAATGAAAAGAGTGTACTCACAAAATGAAAGAGTGTGAGACTCAAAAGTGAGTAGACCATGAAATGAGAAAACTCACATAGATTAGAGTGAGCTTGCCAAGTGCATGGAGTAGGCTCCTCAAAATTCTAACCAAGTACAAATAAGGGGAGAGGCCCTCCTTATATAGAGTTGGAGGGGGCTCTTCAAAGTACATCATATGTGGGATAATTCTCTTGAATTAGAATGAATACATAGGTAGAATAAAATGGCAAGGTTCCCAAATACAAAGAGATATAATATAAAATGGAAATGGAAATGGAGTTTTTCCTAGATCCAAAAGGGTGACACACTCTCATATTCTCAACACCCCCTTTGGAGCTCCATTTTGTAGAGTATGGAGGCTGCTAGGGTATGAGGGAAATGTCCACCATGAGTGTAGCAACAACAACATGAGCACCAAAAGGAAAGTCTCCATGTGGAAATCCATAGTATCCAAGTGGTGTCGACCATGTGTGATCTCTAGGTAATCCGTATGATGTCCACCAAATGGATCAAGCAGATACACCATAGGTAACCACCAATGAGGTACAAGAATGAAACAAGATCTCACTGGATGAGATCACCTCCATGACAGATAGATAGGATGACTCCATGTGGTATGTGGGAATATCCAAAGCTTTGGCAATATCCACCATGAGATGTGTATTGCCAAGAAGTAGGTCTTACAAGAATGAAATGTAAAACATGAAGCATGAAATGATAATCACATGGTAGTACATCTATGTGTAGTCCTCCATGGAGTGTACAAAGTCTTGATATGTGTCAGTAGGACCATGAAAGCCCCCTACGAATTGAGAAGATGGTTCACGGAAAGATCCAACCAATTGATGTATCCATGTAGATCCAAGGGTATCTGGTGGAGAATGGAAAGATGTTGGAATCCATGAATGGAACATTATATGCTCAAAAGTTTGCTTTAAATGAGGTAAGTGTACTCTCGAAGAGATGAATGGAAAATGACGAGTCATTGATCCTAGAGTAAAGCCCAACTGAAGTTGAGGGAAAATGAACCTTTGATGATATGCTAGGAAGTGTAGCCATCTGAGGTGTAAAGTGAGACTGTATCTCTGGGTCCTCATGCTCCAAAACTATACTATGATCTAGAAAGTTATGTACAAAGAGAGTGTGCTCCTTGTAGTGTAATTGTACAATAGTGAAATGATCCCTCTGTGAAGATGAAATGGGAGGATCTCGATCCTAAGAAGAATCCACAAGGGATGAATAACTAGAGCATTCATCAAAATTATAGTCTTTGGTAATTGTAACTAAGTGACTCTTGGGTTATAAAGTTTGTATGCCTTCTGATGGTCATTGTAACTCATGAAAATGTATTGCTTAGGCTGATCATCATCAAAGCCTTGCACATAGGCATCATTACCAAAGACCATAAAATAGTTCACACTCAGTTTCTACTGAAAGTAAGCATCCAATGGACTTTGGTTCTTTGAAAGATGTGAGAACCTACTATTAAGGATATGCACTGCTGTCTCTATAGCTTCACCCCAAAACTTTAGTGGAAGTTGCTTTTGATGAAGGATAGTCTTGGCCATCTAGATCAGACTTCGAATCCTCTAAAGAACAATACCTTACTGAGTATCCTTCTTTGGCTGGTACTTAATACCGTGTTGCTTCAAGTAATTTAAGAAATTTTGGTTGATAAAGCCACTATTTCCATTTGATTTGATGGTCTTCAAAGAACTTGGAAAGTCTTCGTAAACTATTTTTGTCCAACTCCTTGAACTTGGAAATTTCATCCTTTTTATGTTTTAGTGAATAAACCCAAGTCTACCTAGTGAAGTCATCTACAATCAAGAAGAAGTAAATTGCACCACTTAGAGAAGGTGTATCCATTGGTCCATAAAGACTGGCATGGACTAATGCTAAGGGTTTACATGAGGAAATGGATGCTTCTATAGGCAAAGGGATGAATTTCTCCTTAGCACATGCTTGGCAATTTAACTCTACTTTTATGATCCTGGGGAAACCCTTGACAAGATGACTTGAAGAGATCTTTGCTAAGTAAGAGGTATGTCCGAATTTGCAATGCCACAAGCTAAAGCTTGAATCCTTGGCCATAGAACTTGAAAATTTGTAGAGACCATTGTCTTTGAATCTTTGAGTTATGACTTCTTTGGATTTGCGATTGATGACTTGAACTTTGTCATTATCAAATTGCATTGTCATATTGCACTTAGTCATGGCCTTCACTAAGAGAAGGTTCTTACAAAGGCTTGGTACATAAAGAAAAGCTTTGAATGACTTGGTCTCACCTTCTAAGTTTGTGACTTGAACTTTGCCTCTTCCTTGGATCTCAAAGCACTTGTTATCTCCAAGATAAACTTGGCCTTTGTGTTCTTGAAACTCATGAAAGTCTTCTTTGTCACTGAACATGTGTGATAAAGCCCCACTATCAAAAATCCATTCTTTGCTAGGGGTGGATGCAACAAGTGCCTTGTGTTTAGTGGTAAGAAAAAGGTCTTCACTTGTGTAGTGAGAGTGATGCTCTTTCTTTGGAGTAGACTTGGACTTATCCTTGTTCACCTTCTTGAAGCAATACTTTTTTATGTGTCCACGCTTGCCACAAAAATTGCAAGTAAACTCCTTCTTGCCCTTTTCCTTAGACTCTTGAGTGCCTTTTTTACCTTTATTCTTATGGAAAGTAGCTTTGGCCTTCGTAGTTTTTTCTTGTGTAGCTTGTCTTTTGCCTAGAGTCATGGAGAAGAAAAAGTCTTCTTACTTCTTCCCATGTGAGTTCTTGAACTCTATTGTAAAGAGTGGTCACAAAAGTTTCATAGGACTTAGGAATCTGTTAAGAAATCTGATTGCCATGTCTTCGCTTGAAATCTTGCATCCACAAAGTGCTACTTTTCTTTGATCATCTTCAAACTCTGCTATCACCTTTGTGATGGTGTCTTGAGGGCTAATATTAAGATTCTGAAACTCGGCCTCTAAATCATAAATCTTTGAAGGACTTTTATCTTCCTATAGACTTGCTATTGTGTCCCAAGCTTCTTTAGAATTCTTAGAGGTAGTGATGTGACCCTTTGCCAATTCATCACATACTAGAAGAATTTTTCCTAATGTTCTTTTGTCTTTGACATTCCAAATATTCCAAGACTCTAAATCTTTGACTTTATTTGGTTCGGGTTGAAACCCATCGAAAACTTCGTGGTGAAGATTCATGTATAGGTATGCACGCATGATATCATATTATAGTTTTGTCCATCTAAGGGTTATTCCATAGGCATAAACATGGGTGTAAAAGAAGGCAAATAACCTACCATATATGAAGAACTTACTTCCTTCTTGGAAATTATAAACTTGGGGATGATCTTCAAATCTTGAATAATTGAACTTGTGCTTGAAAGTTTCAAAAATAAGTGCCAAGTGTTGAAGAACACTTCCTTGACAAGAGAGGATGTGGAGAAGTGATAAAAAGCACGTTCACATATGCCTTCAAGTGGAAAAATGGAAAGTTTTTAATAACACATGCCAAAGACACATTGTTGGAGAGAATCTAACCTCCACTTCTTTTCGAAGAACAAAATGAATCTCAGTTACATGCTTTGACTATTCTACAATGAAAGTCATACAAAAAGAGATCACCCTCATTTGTATCCTCAAGGAAAAGGCATTCTCAATGCATTGAAGGAGCAAGAAGTAACACTTGCAATTGCATCCCAAAAACCTACTCTATGTATTACTCAAGTTTTTCTCACCAAGCTTGGGCTTACAAACTTCTTTGTGAACATGAAAATATTTCCAAGTTGGACACACAAAACAGAAGATTTAGAAAAGATTCATAAGAAAATGGAGATTCCTTTCAGCCCAATGAATTTTTTAGATTATGTGAAACCCCTTGTAAAGAAGCATAAATTTAATTATATGGGAGACGAAAACTGTGCATGTTTTGCGATGGATTTTACAAATTAACTGATGTATGAATTCGATAGAATTAGAAATCAAGTTGCACAATGATTAGTAGATCCTAGAACAATTCTAATATTAGAATTTATTGAATATCAAAGGACCATCGCACACTTCAAAAGAGAAGGCCAATTTTTTCTTTATTCTAGCATAGAAATCATCTGACAAGGGGAAGATTTATGAGATGGACATATAACTGGTCTGAGGTGATCCTCAAGTAAGATTCGTATGTCTTCTGAGGGACCACTCTATACTTTGTAGGTCTAATTTCTGCTCCTGAGGTCCCTTCCATAGCCGCTTAATGAATTTGCTTCTTGTTAATACTGACTGTTTAAGAGTCCATTACCTCTTGAACCTTGTATTTCTTCTAATGTTTCACTTTTTTTGAGAAATGATATGTGATAATTAATGACTGCTGGATAACGATGAGCAGATAAGCTTCATGTTTTTTGCTGAGACATCCATGTAAATCTTCATTTTCTTTTTACATATGAGAGCGATGATATTTTGCATGCAAATAATGATTTTCTATCTCTTTGATCAGATTGGTTGCATGAGATGTAATTTGGTAAAGGTTGGAGTTCTTATTTTACCTATGTATGGACATCATGCACGAGGAAGACACATGATTCAGTGCTCACTTAGAGATTTATTTACCACCTTTTAATTGAAGTTATATTAATGTTTCTTATGTAATTAATGTAATTCATTTAATTGATAAAATATGGTGAACCTTTGAAGCGACACACTCTATTATGTTTCATTCATGGCTAGCAATTGATCATGATTTCTTACATGGCTTATTAGTATAAGGATCACTTCTAAAAATTCAGAAGTTCTATGTACTTAAGAAGAAAAAAACACACGCAATTTCAACATGAATTGTTGCCTCTACTTCTTTCGAAGGGAAATTTGAGAGGAATCAAGATCTTTTGAATCAATGTTTATGAAACTCTATTAAAAATATGTCGATTAGAAGCTTTTAATAGAAATATTTCAAGGATGAGAATTATATATTTGGGCACAAGCTACATTTTTATTTATCATTAAAACATACCAATCATTTATCTTGTGAAATTGAGACAGTGGCACAATACATATTCAAATTTTATCTCATAGCATGATCGATGATTAAGAAAACAATTGACCAAGCATGATGAATTGATTTTCGTTGCAAATTATCTGATAAACTGTCTTGAGTGTGTATGTTTCTTTAAAGCTTTTGTGATCACCTAAGTTTGCTAGAGTCACCCTGTGTGAGTCATTGAACTTGGTATGACTTGATCCTCCAACTGATCGTTCCCATCCTCTCGACATTTGTAAACCCGATGTGAAGAAATGGCATTGGAACATAGGTATGCATAATTCATAATTTCTCGCATATGCATTGATGATTAGCAAATAGTTGCAACTTCTTCTTCCATGTGAGTGGCAGCTTGATTCCAAAACCTTGCATTGTCTTGGGTGTTGAGGGATTATCATATTTGTTCTGAGTGCCTTCGCAGAAATTGATAAGTAGTTATCCTCTTCTTACCACTTCTCTCATTGACATTTGAAGGAAAGATGTTTGCACACATTCATTCACTAGATATTTGATGTATTAGAATTTGATCAAAACAAATTGTATAAAGTTTACACACACATTCACTTTGAACCTCTTCTTCAAACCATATTTTAGGTATTTAATCTATCTTTTGACACTTATTTTTTATCGAATTTCAATGGGCAAGAAGAAGGTCATTCAAATAATCACATACGATAAAGAATTAAATATGGAAGAATTAATTAAAACTAAGATTTTGGAATTGAAAACACAGTTCAAAGATCGAGGAGAAAAGTTAAAATTATCAAATCAAGTCAAATTTGAAGATTTTTTTTTTATTAATTGATAAGCTTAGTGATTTTTCTGATTCAAGTCATGTGATGTGTGATATTTTAAAGGAATTTATTGTGAATGAAGTTGCAAATTTGAAGAATAAAATTGATGAAGTGACCAAGCATGTAAATGAATTATCCATATGCAAATGTAAACATGAACAAGAAGTTCAAAGTTTATAAAATGATAACCCATATCTTTGACCATAGGAGATCCACCCATAGGGCTATGAATAGGAGAGTGAAACATCTAATAAGGTGCTTTTGGTGCGATCAATTAAGCCATATGTATGATGATTGTCTTGATTATGATGATGCATGTAAATTGCACTTAGTCACTATAATTGACCATAAGATTTTTTATTATGATGATGCATGTAAATTGCACTTAGTCACTATAATTGACCATAAGATTTGTGATTTTAAAGCCCATCTAACTTTGCATTTAAACTAAGGTAGAGGAGGGATGAGAGAGTACTTTGATCAAACTAAGTTTAGACCTAAAACATGTAAAATAAGTCAAAAACAATGGAGACATAAGAGCTATGATAAGAACAATTTTTCTAAACTTAAGAGGTATGATGAAAAGAGTTTTTGTGAATGTATGAACAAATTTGAAATTCAAAGTAAATTCTTTGACAAAAAGAACAATGATGAGCAAAATCTTCCTAAACCTAAATTTATGAGTAAAAGTGACAATGAAACTAAATATATTGACATACAAAGATATGATCAAATTAAGTTGGACAAACAAAAGATTAGTAATTAATTTAAAACTTATAAAAAGCAAGATACATATTACATGAAATGTGAACCTAAACTCTTAGAGAATGACAAAGTTTTTGATCAAGATAAATTTGATAAATTAAAAGTTCAACCATATGATGACAAAAATACTCACAAGAAATGTGATCATGACAAAGATATTAGGAAAAATGGAAAATTAACTAATGATCAGGATTTGATGAATAAGGAAAATGGATACAAGAAGATACAAAAAAAATTGAGCAAAACATTAAAAACTCTTCAAAACCTATGAAAAAGATGGAAAAGCAATTGAAAGGATAATTTTCTTATGATTTTTTATTCATATCTATGTTCGAATTTGATGAATTTTTTATTGATGAAATTTAATGATAAACATTTTCTGAATATTGATGAATTTACACATATATTTGATTTTATGGTTGAAGATTTTACTATGAAATTTCCTCATTAAAATGTTTCCAAATTTGATAAATTTATACATATTTTTTATTTGATGGTTGATGATTGTTTATGAAAATTCCTCCTAAATATTTTCCATCCTTGATAAATTTTATTAAAAGTTTATGACAAAGCTTTGCTTTCAAAAGATTTATAGGCTAATTTTTTGTGCTTTTCTTTTACGAAGATGCAAATTTCTTATGACAATTTTCTATGAAATTATTTGAAGAATTTTATAATTTTTCTTTGCTAAAAGTATGATCTTCTCATGACAAATACACTATGATTTCTCTTTTACCAAAAATATATTCGAAAGTATGATGACAAATAGGGTGAAAATTTATGATGAAAAATATGATATGTTTTTTGACAAAAATATGACAACATATGAAGAAAATAGGATTTTATTATGACACAAATGTGACAAAAATATGATGCAAATATGATTATTTTTTGACAAAAAATATAATGAAAACAATATGTTTGAAAATATGTTGAAAAGCATGAATAATATGATTTTCTATTGATACAACTAAGTTTGAAAAATATGAAATCTATGTTTGTAGAATTATGATGATGAATATGATGAAGAATATGAATTTCTTACCAAAATTATGATGGAAAAGATGATTTTCTTCTAAAATATGACAAAATATGAAAACATGTTTGAAAAATATGATGAAAAATATGATGAATTTGAAGAGAGATGACTAAAGATCAAGCTAATTTCCAAGTGGTATAGGATCTATATTTTCTGTGTGTTTGATCTAAGCATATCATATGCATTTCATGACAAAAATTATAATTAAATGATCTCAAAATTGGATTATCAAATTATGAAGTGTGATCTATTCAACCAAAGAAGGTATACAGATCTTGATTTATGTTTCTATTTTATGAATTGAGTAGGAATTTGATATGAACAAAAGGTATTTGCAATTCATTTTAAATGATGAAAGTATTTTTTATATATACATGAGCTTATAGATGCATGACTCTTGTATGTGAGATCCTATTTCTTTCTCCTACATGCATCTAGATCCTTAGGTCGGGTAAAGGGGTTAAGCTTTTCCCCTTCTAAACAAAAAAGTTGCAAATGTTAAAAAAAAAAAAGAGAGAGAGAACGGAAGTTTATACCTTCTTCCAGGCAAAAAAGGTATTTATGAATTTCACCTATGGAAGTTTATAAATTCTTTTACCCCAAAAACATATTTATGAATTTCACCTATATGAAGGTGGCCATGTAAGGTTCAACAATAAAGTTAAGATGAAGATGCAAGTTGGCATGTATGTGCTACATGCTTGTGCTCTCTCGATGTAAAAACCTTATCAAACCTTATGCAAGTGGCTTCCAACACAACTTGTTAATGGGAAAAGAAGGGAGAAATTCAATAATAAAAGAAGTTATTTTGGAATGAGTTTGTGCCATCAGGTACGTGGATGTATGTGGGTCAGAATGTAAGAGTTGTACACATTAATAATGATATCATTGCATATGAGCCCTAAATTTTCATCCTCGCACTGTTGTTGTCCATCTCAAACGATCTTGAACCTTCACACTGTTGGATACAATGTCACAATAGGCCAATATATAACCATAAAATGTAGTCTATAGAATACTCTACACATGCAATCCCATGGGTAAAGTGGCTTAGGAAAATCAATTTGCGGCCCATACACTTCCACCATTTGGTATCAAAGCATAGTTGACATACACCCTTAACATGATGAGTGACTATAGAATTGAGAATGAAGACAAGCTTGAAGGAATCTCTAACTATCCAATGTGGATTTTTATGATGATGAATTGTAAGTATCAAAGGAATCATGGAATATTGTCAATGACACTTATCCAAGGCCAAGACATGTCATTAAAGAAGCTACTTCATCTTCTAGAAGACCTTTTGTTCCTATCTTTGCTCAACAAGGGGTTAGTGAAGAAAAAGAAGGAACTAATTCATCATCATGAGTCCATATTACTACTAGATTACTTCCTACAAAAGAAATGGATCATTTTTTAATCGTCTTCTCAAGGCATAAAGCGTGCTCAATGCAAGTTGAAGAAGATTAACAAGGAGGTCCTATATGTGAAGAAGAGTTTTACACTGTTGGAGGAGGCATACTCTACATCAAGAGTATCTAGATGAGTTTGTGTCAGCCAACCATCACCATCACTTGTTGAGTTACTGTGTGTAACAAGTCTATCTCAACATTTGGTAGGGATTGTTGGGTACAATGTCACAATAGGCGAATCTATAACCATAATATGTAGCCTATATAATACTCTACACACTCAATCACATGGGTAAAGTGGCTCAGGACAATCGATTTGAGGCCCATCCCACTTCCAACATGCACTTGGGTATACAACACAATGCAACTAGGTTAGTTCATGCATATGCCCCATTAAAAGATCACCCTTCAACCATCTACAACTATCTTTCTCTTTGTATGGACTGACGGCCTCCCAATGTATTGCAGTTGAAGTGCAATCAATGTGAGATTACAGACTCTCTCTCTTTAGTAGAGAGAACACATAGGGTAGAGGGGGATGTCTCACTTCTTTCTCTTTCTATCTTTCTCTCTGTATTTATCTATCTATCTCTCTCTTTCTTTGTGTGAGAGATGGAAATGCATAAGGAGGACAAAGAATAGCATATGAGTTTTTTTTCCGATGATGGCAAAGCTCAGAGGTTGCACAATTTTGCATTCTCTATCTAGTACTGTCTCTCTTTGTTGGAGTTTTGAATCCCCTTGTCCACTAACTGATGCTCTTGCTTCTCATCTGTTGCTCACACGTGCTCCCCATCTGTCTCCTTATGTGCACTCAAGTTGATATCCTAGGAGTTCTAGAGAGAATCTCTGCTCATTGAGAGGAACTCCTTTAGCCATCTAATGGTTACCAATTTAAGAGGAAGATTACAACATATGAGGGGCATACCGGGCCCTATAGTGATGCAAATGCACAAGTAGATTTTTGCCCCAATGTCAGTATAAGTATTCATATGCACATCGATACAATAATCTCGGTATAAGTTTCCGTATGGATGTCGGTATCTACATCGCTAACTCCCCGTAGGATCGATATCAAATTTGATATATGCATCAATATATTTTCACTAGTATAGCCACCAATATGTATCTTTAAATTGATGGTATAATTGGCGATATGTGTATCGGTGTCATAATTGCTGGTATAAGCATCGGTATGTCCCTGGGCAAAAGCGTCGATATAGGCATCGGTATATCCTTGGACATACCGGCACTCATACCGTTGCCTAAATCAATGACCATGTTGTTGTGTAGCAAAAGACAATACACTCTACCCAAAAACAACCAAGTACATATGACATGTACTCTAGTGGTTGCCGATTTAGGGTTTACATGACTTGCATTCAAAACATGATTGGATAAAGCAAAACACATTGTTGAACATAAGAGAGATGAGCAGAGTGAACCATGAACCATGTACAAAACATATATATATTCCATAAATGAACCATGTACAAAAGTGTGGCAAACCATTGCCATATATGAGCCAAATACAAAATATGGAAAACCACTGCCATAACGAAATACAAAATTGTGGTGCACCACTGCCATATATGAGAGAAATACAAAATTGTGGCACACCACTATCATACACATGCCCAGAGGGATCAAAACATCTATATATGTAGTCCTGCAACAAAGCAAATTCATGAAATGAGACAAATTGACATGATATTTATAAACAACGACTAAAAAACACCAACCCAAGTTTATAAGCTCACCGCATTGTAGATGCTCTTGTGAAATGATCACACCTCATTCCTCCAAGTCCTCCAACAATGCAACCAATCCATGAAGATATCCATAAGCCTCTTCTCCTTGTGTCGAAAGATGAGCCACTACCAACTTCTGCAAGAAATATGCAAAATGTTAGATGAACATACATGACAAGCTTAACACAAGCAAATTCAATCATCAAAATGATACTTACAAACTCATGATGCATAGTGTTGTACTTGCCACTACCCAAATGTGGTGCTTCAACTATATCGAGACGTGTGGCCACCACAACTTGCTGCAAATGATATCGGTCAAGAATCTGTTGCTGATCATTGTGAATCATATCCCACTTCTTAGCATCTAACCATACAGTCTTCGATAAGCCTACTCTGAAAGAATCATGAGCCTCTGATCATCGATGGGACATCACCTCATGCACCATGTGCTGATTCCAGTTTGAGCTGACAATAGGTTGCCCAAGTGTTGGCCGATACTTGTGATAGATTGATTCTATGATGTAATTTTTTTTTTAGCCTTGCCCATTCACTCTATTTCACCATGATAGAGTGTCCAAAGTGTATGGAGCACAGCTATCGTATTTCCTAATGCATGGGCTTTTCGATCACATCCATCATTGGAGCTCCATCACATATACGATACACCTTGGAGTCATCATGGTCATGAGCACCCCAACGTGGGTGTACTAAGTGGCATATCTACATCTAAGGTACTCACTCTAGGACTAGAAGTCCGAGACACAACATCCATCACACTGCCTCCACAACATCCACCTCCTCCAAAGCCACCTGTAGATCCACCTTTGGAAACTACTCCTCCAAAGTGTGACCTCGATCGACTGAACGAATGAGAGGGGCCAACACATATATCATGCTCTAGTGTTGAATCCATATGTCAACTACACGAGCCACTAGGGGATGACTTAGAGGGAAATTGTGGTGGATTTGTAAAGCCAAGAGTATGTCTGGAGGGAGTAGTCCAACCAAAGGGTGTACCTCTAGTATGAGTAGTCCCGCCACAGGGAGTACCTCCACTGGGAGTAGTCTCGCCAAAGGGAGTGGCATTGACGGGAGTGCCATCGAGGGGGAGTGCTACCGTGAGTGATCCAATGCAGAGTGGTAAAGAGTACCTACAAAGTGATCAATGTCATGAGTACCTGGAAGACTTCATCCAAAAAACCTTAGAAACCTTACATCTCAAAGATATTTCAATTGTCGAAGTTGCAAATATCCTAGAAGAATTGTTGTGATTGGTGGAGAATGGATTTTACAAATTAACTGATGTGTGAACTCGATAGAATTAGAAATCAAGTTGCACAATGATTAGTAGATCCTAGGACAATTCTAATCTTAGAATTTATTGAATATCAAAGGACCATCGCACACTTCAAAAGAGAAGGCCAATTTTTTCTTTATTCTAGCATAGAAATCATCAGACAAGGGGCAGATTTATGAGATGGACATATAACTGGTCTGACGTGATCCTCAAGTAAGATTCGTATGTCTTCTGAGGGACCACTCTATACTTTGTAGGGCTAATTTCTGCTCTCGAGGTCCCTTCCATAGCCACTTAATGAATTTGCTTCTTGTTAATACTGACTGTTTAAGAGTCCATTACCTCTTGAACCTTGTATTTCTTCTAATGTTTCACTTTTGAGAAATGATATGTGATAATTGATGACTGCTGAATAATGATGAGCAGATAAGCTTCATGTTTTTTGCTGCGACATCCATGTAAATCTTCTTTTTTTTTTTTCTACATATGAGAGTGATGATCATATTTTGCATGCAAATAATGATTTTCTATCTCTTTGATCAGATTGGTTGCATGAGATGTAATTTGGTAAAGGTTGGAATTCTTATTTTACCTATGTATGGACATCATGCACGAGAAAGACACATGATTCAGTGCTCACTTAGAGATTTATTTACCACCTTTTAATTGAAGTTATATTAATGTTTCTTATGTAAGTAATGTAATTCATTTAATTGATAAAATACGGTGAACCTTTGAAGCGACACAGTCTATTATGTTTCATTCATGGTTAGCAATTGATCATGATTTCTTACATGGCTTATTAGTATAAGGATCACTTCTAAAAATTCAGAAGTTCTATGTACTTAAGAAGAACAAAACACACGCAATTTCAACATGAATTGTTGCCTCTACTTCTTTCGAAGGGAAATTTGAGAGGAATCAAGATCTTTTGAATCAATGTTTATGAAACTCTATTAAAAATATGTCGATTAGAAGCTTTTAATAGAAATATTTCAAGGATGAGAATTATATATTTGGGCACAAGCTACTTTTTTATTTATCATTAAAACATACCAATCATTTATCTTGTGAAATTGAGACAGTGGCACGATACATATTTCAAATTTTATCTCATAGCATGATCGATGATTAAGAAAACAATTGACCAAGCATGATGAATTGATTTTTGTTGCAAATTATCTGATAAATTGCCTTGAGTGTGTATGTTTCTTTAAAGCTTTTGTGATCACCTAAGTTTGCTAGAGGCAGCCTGTGTGAGTCATTGAACTTGGTATGACTTGATCCTCCAACTGATCATTCCCATCCTCTCGACATTTGTAAACCCGACGTGAAGAAATGGCATTGGAACATAGGTATGCATAATTCCTATTTTCTCACATATGCATTGATGATTAGCAAATAGTTGCAACTTCTTCTTCCATGTGAGTGGCAGCTTGATTCCAAAACCTTGCATTGTCTTGGTTGTTGAGGGATTATCATATTTGGTCTGAGTGCCTTCGCAGAAATTGATAAGTAGTTATCCTCTTCTTACCACTTCTCTCATTGAAATTTGAAGGAAAGATGTTTGCACACATTCATTCACTAGATATTTGATGTATTAGAATTTGATCAAAACAAATTGTATAAAGTTTACAAACACATTCACTTTGAACCTCTTATTCAAACCATATTTTAGGTATTTAATCTATCTTTTGAAACTTATTTTTTATCGAATTTCAATGGGCAAGAAGAAGATCGTTCAAATAATCACATACGATAAAGAATTAAATATGGAAGAATTAATTAAAACTAAGATTTTGGAATTGAAAACACAGTTCAAAGATCGAGGAGAAAAGTTAAAATTATCAAATGAAGCCAAATTTGAAGAATTTTTTTTATTAATTGATAAGCTTAGTGATTTTTCTGATTCAAGTCATGTGATGTGTGGTATTTTAAAGGAATTTATTGTGAATGAAGTTGCAAATTTGAAGAATAAAATTGATGAAGTGACCAAGCATGTAAATGAATTATCCATATGCAAATGTAAACATGAACAAGAAGTTCAAAGTTTATCTACAAAAGTGCATGATAAAACCCATACCTTTGACCATAGGAGATCCACCCATAGGGCTATGAATAGGAGAGTGAAACATCTAATAAGGTGCTTTTGGTGCGATCAATTAAGCCATATGTATGATGATTGTCTTGATTATGATGATGCATGTAAATTGCACTTAGTCACTACAATTGACCATAAGATTTTTTGATTATGATGATGCATGTAAATTGCACTTAGTCACTATAATTGACCATAAGATTTGTGATTTTAAAGCCCATCTAACTTTGCATTTAAACTAAGGTAGAGGAGGGATGAGAGAGTACTTTGATCAAACTAAGTTTAGACCTAAAACATTTAAAATAAGTAAAAAACAATCGAGACATAAGAGCTATGATAAGAACAATTTTTCTAAACTTAAGAGGTATGATAAAAAGAGTTTTGTGAATCTATGAACAAATATGAAATTCAAAGTAAATTCTCTGACAAAAAGAACAATGATGAGCAAAATCTTCCTAAACCTAAATTTATGAGTAAAAGTGACAATGAAACTAAAAATATTGACATACAAAGATATGATCAAATTAAGTTGGACAAACAAAAGATTAGTAATTAATTTAAAACTTATAAAAAGCAAGATACATATTACATGAAATGTGAATCTAAATTCTTAGAGAATGACAAAGTTTTTTATCAAGATAAATTTGATAAATTAAAAGTTCAACCATATGATGACAAAAATACTCACAATAAATTTGATCATGACAAAGATATTAGGAAAAATGGAAAATTAACTAATGATCAGGATTTGATGAATAAGGAAAGGAAATGGATACAAGAAGATATACAAAAAAAATTGAGCAAGACATTAAAAACACACTTAAAACCTATGAATAAGATGGAAAAGAAATTGAAAGGATAATTTTCTTATAATTTTTTATTCATACTATGTTCGAATTTGATGAATATTTTATTGATGAAATTTAATGATAAACATTTTCTGAATATTGATGAATTTACACATATATTTGATTTTATAATTGAGGATTTTACTATGAAATTTCCTCATTAAAATGTTTCCAAATTTGATAAATTTATACATATTTTTTATTTGATGGTTGATGATTGTTTATGAAAATTCCTCCTAAATATTTCCATGCTTGATAAATTTTATTAAAAGTTTATGACAAAGCTTTTCTTTTAAAAGATTTATAGGCTAATTTTTTGTGCTTTTCTTTTACGAAGATGTGAATTTCTCATGACAATTTTCTGTTTTTATTTGAAGAATTTTATAATTTTTCTTTGCTAAAAATATGATCTTCTCATGACAAATACACTATGATTTCTCTTTTACCAAAAATATATTCGAAAGTATGATGACAAATAGGGTGAAAATTTATGATGAAAAATATGATATGTTTTTTGACAAAAATATGACAAAATATGAAGAAAATAGGATTTTATTATGACACAAATGTGACAAAAATATGATGCAAATATGATTATTTTTTGACAAAAAATATCATGAAAACAATATGTTTGAAAATATGTTGAAAAGCATGAATAATATGATTTTCTATTGATACAACTAAGTTTGAAAAATATGAAATCTATGTTTGTAGAATTATGATGATAAATATGATGAAGAATAAAATTATGATGAAAAAGATGATTTTCTTCTAAAATATGACAAAATATGATGAAAAACATGTTTGAAAAATATGATGAAAAATATGATGAATTTTAAGAGAGATGACTAAAGATCAAGCTAATTTCCAAGTGGTATTTATCTAGGATCTATATTTTCTGTGTGTTTGATCTAAGCATATCATATGCATTTCATGACAAAAATTATAATTAAATGATCTCAAAATTGGATTATCAAATTATGAAGTGTGATCTATTTAGCCAAAGAAGGTATACAGATCTTGATTTATGTTTCTATTTTATGAATTGAGTAGGAATTTGATATGAACAAAAGGTATTTGCAATTCATTTTAAATGATGAAAGTATTTTTTATATATACATGAACTTATAGATGCATGACTCTTGTCTGTGAGATCCTATTTCTTTCTCCTACATGCATCTAGATCCTTAGGTCGGCTAAAGGGGTTAAGCTTTTCCCCTTCTAAACAATAAAGTTGCAAATGTAAAAAAAAAAAAGAGAGAGAACGAAAGTTTATACCTTCTTCCAGGCAAAGAAGGTATTTATAAATTTCACCTATATGAAGATGGAAGTTTATAACTTCTTCCACCCCAAAAACGTATTTATGAATTTCACCTATATGAAGGTGGCCATGTAAGGTTCAACAATAAAGTTAAGATGAAGATGCAAGTTGGCATGTATGTGCTACATGCTTGTGCTCTCTCGATGTAACAACTTTATCAAACCTTATGCAAGTGGCTTCATTAGGGGAAAAAATGAACCCTGAATGGGCCTTTTAGATTAAGGAGTGATTAGTGATGGACCAATCAGAAGAGGGTGGTGGCCACAGTCTATGCCCTATAAAATACTAGGTTGAAGGGTGGAGAGGGGACATATTTCTCCCTTATTTAATGAGCTGCCTCTAGAGAGAGAATGAATCTCGTAACTCAGTTGGGCCCAAAAATTCAAAATTTCTGAAAAGTTAAAAAACTCATCATAACACCTGAAAACGGACCCCCCATTACTTTTTAGGGTCAAAAGTACTCTTTTTGACCCCAAATTCAAAATCCGTGCATGTTTTGAGCTGAAAAAAATGAGTTTTTTCAAAAATACTCAAAAAAGAGTTATTTCCCTCCTAAACCTCACATTTTCATACCCAGGTCCCAAAAAGTCATCTTTTCCCACTACTTTTACTCTGTAGCACACCATTGAAGCTCCTATTTCTACACTCCAACCTACCTCCATCTCCTATCTCGAATTACTGTTGTAGCTTGAAGACCTTTAGCTTCAATGGCAACATCTAAAGCTTCTAGGCGACCAAAAGATGAAATCCTCACATTAAGATGTCACAATATCAAAGCCACAGATGGGCAGTGGCTATCACATGAGTACTCCAAAGGTGCATGGGTGTACATGCAACCCTCTAGAGTTGGGCCTCATCGAGTTAGAGATCGTGGAAACTTAGATCTTCATTGGAAGGGAAAGTTACTTGGCTTCAAGAAGCATAGAGACAATGGGATGGTTGCTATTGTACAACATGTTTTTACAATGGCAACTATGAAACTTGAAAACTCTAGTAGTATGAGATATCCTGTGAACTGTAAGTATTACTCTATAATATTTTATGTTTTCTTGTGTCGGATATATTTCTGAACTATTTAGATATGTTTTTGTTTGTTTCAGATGTATTTCCTTCTACTTTGGTGGAAGAGCAACCACTTCATAGTCTTACAGGTACTTTCCAGGCATTGCATGCAGATGTTGGTGCACTAGTCTTTCCAAATATATCTCCTGCTCAACTTTACCATGATAGATTTTTCTTTTACACACATAGATATGTTGTACCCTCTACAATGAATGGTTTTGGAAGGTTAGAGAGAATTGAAGTACATTCTCTTCTTGGCTTGGAGTGGCCAAAACCTGATATATGGTCCGTATCATCTTTGAAGCAAAAGATGGTAATGGATATACATAACTCTTTGAAATTCACAAAAGTGTCTAGGTCTGTAGGTTTGCACTGGTCTTTTCCCATTCATTGTTTTGTATATTTATTCCAAGGATTCTCATTCCAAGAGACTTCCACCATGTTCATGTGTAAAGATATCACATATGAGCAAGTCGAAAGTCTTCTTGGTGAAAATTGGGGTTTGATGGAAGGAATTGCAAAAGGTGATAAATATCTCTGTAAAATAGGTGGAACAGGTATAGCATTTCGATATTTGAAACAACGTACTTCATTATACATCAGATTCTACTATGATTGTTGGATGTGTAAACTTGGCAAATGGATACCATTTCAAAGTTCAGAGGGATCTTTGCATTCATTTGAAATAAAGCTTAGATTGCCCAACAATGAAACAGAAACTATTTTAGTGAATAATCATTGGACCTTGGCTAATCTGAGAGAACACTTGATGATTATGGGGTTTGAAGGACTAACTCAATCCATCTTCAAAATTCAAGGACATAAGGTGAGAAATGTTTCATGTTTTTGTTAAAGTAATCTTTTTGTTATTGGTTATTTTACTTTAATGACTTCAATTTGTTGCAAATTGATTACAGGTGGGCAGAAGAATGGAATACAAAATGAAAGTCCCTGTAGATTGGAGGAAAGATGGAACAGAGCTCTCATTGTCATAGTTCTTTTGCAACCTGATAATGTCACTTCTTGGGCCCTAGTCATTGTATCTCATGGTTTTTGCACTTTCAAGAACCTTGTAAAAAGTAGGACAATTGATTCATGTTAGATATTGTATATACCTTATTCTCTGCAATGATAATTTCAAAACTTTTGGAATGTCAAAAATTCTGTTCACTACTTTGAAATGTGGTTGCTCATGTTTTTTTCTGTGCATTATTTTGTCATCCGAAACTCATTTTTTGAAATTGCACTTCTTTATTCTATACTTTTAAAAGTGGGCCCAGTCAATTTAAAAACTTGAAACTGCTATAAAAATGGCTCTATGTGCTCATTTCTCACATTTGCACTCTCAAAGAGCTAGAAAGCACAGACTGCAAGCCTCTAGAAATCTCGCGCGCAAGCAATGGCTGCTAGCACTTCCACTCCCATGAAATCTCCTCGAGATTTATTCATGGAGTTTTTGGAAACTACAGACTACAATGGTCGTACGGATTTGTATGACCTAGTCTGTAGAGTCCCTAATCTTGAAGGGACAATAGCCATGAATTCCGATGTGATCGATGAGATCACAGATTTTATGGAACTCTATATTTTAAGATATGCCATAGATATTCCAGCATATGAGTGTAAATGGGTCCCCTGTGACCTGCTTTTTTACATTCATAAAGGAGATGAGGCATTTGCGAAGCGCTTAAAGCGTTTCATGGCGATTGCTGAGGCTTCAGGGCACCTGTTAGATGACACAGTGCCCTTAATTAAACAATTAAATAAGAAAAGGAAAATGGGAAGAAAATATCTTTCCTACATAGCAACAACAATCTTTTTTGTCAATGAGGAGCCCGAACCTTCACCCATGGACCTACCCCATCTTGTTACTGGGGGTTTTGTAGATGACAAGAAGGAACCCCAGATAGAAGCTCTCAACTTATTAGAAGAGAGTCAAAAAATTTCCAGAGAATTTCCTCAAGGAGTAGTGGACAAATTAAAGGAATCCAGTACACAGAAGAGTCCACCCTCCAACTTAGACCCCGTGGAACCCACTCTACCAGAGGTAGAGATGGAAATGTTTTCAGTTGTACTTGTTGATGGAGAGGAATTTTTGTTCCTGCACGATATTGAGAAGGCATTCGGTCTACGCCTCGACGAATGCCTTAGTATTTTCAGCTCAACCTCGGATGTTCCCATGGACAACACTTCTGACATTATCGAAAAGGCAACAATTCCACTTGGTGAATCAGTTGCGGACACCATTGCATTTGTGTGTGAAGAGATTTTGAGCCATGCCAACCAAGATGCCAGTGAAGAAGATCTAGCCACAGCAAGGGAAAGAATTTTGGAGAAGAAGATTCCAACATCCCCTGTTGTGGAGCAAAGTGGCATGGCCCATTCATCAATTCCACTAGATGCAATGGGAAGAGG
Organism: Ceratopteris richardii; assembly: GCA_020310875.1. NCBI lineage: Eukaryota > Viridiplantae > Streptophyta > Polypodiopsida > Polypodiales > Pteridaceae > Ceratopteris > Ceratopteris richardii. The sequence goes on from CM035425.1 coordinate 39,937,001, forward strand.
AGAGGATGAAGACAGGCTTCAAGATGTAAGTCTCTACTGACATTTATGGTTGTCTCATATTCATACAAGATGTATCTATTTAATTTTATGATTGTCTATGTGCAGGAAACAATTGAAGTGGATAAATTTGCAGCAAGGAGTGGTGGTGACCGTGTTTCCCGGGGCCATGGCTCTTCCTTGGCACAGTACATTGGAAAATTGCCAAAGGAAGATTTTGTAATAATCCACAAGGACTTTTCCCCTCAAGGACACTTCATGACTTGGTGTATGAAGGCCTTGAGTAAAGTTTTGTGCCTATCTACAATAATGCAAGGGACCAATTGTATATTTCTAGTTAGGAAGTCCCTTGCCCTTACTACCCTAGGAGTTAACTTTAGAGGAAAAATATTAGGTCAAATAGGAATAGCTTTGGGTCTTGGATTGACAGACCCTCAATTAATATCCCAATCAGTTTTGACTTACCAATTGCCTCTATCTTTTCAGAGAAGAAAGAATGTAGTGGAGAGGCTCAAGGCCAAGAGCCAATTGTAAAAACTTTATAATACCAATGTTTTGTTTTTCCAATTTCCATGTGCATTCAATCTATTATATCTTTATGGTTTGACAATCTCATAACTTTTGCACAGTTTAATCAGTCTTTTTCCATTGTTTCTTGTAATTTGTGTTGCCCAAAATGCATGGAATGGCTAAGGAATGCAAAAAAAAGGCCTGCCACAGAAACGCGGGGATGGGCCCTGCAAAACTTTTGCAGGGCCCATCCCCGCGTTTCTGTGGCAGGCCTTTTTTTTGCATTCCTAGGCCATCCTATGCACTAGGTTACCTGTATTGCAAGTCTATCTTCTCAATTAGCACCTTCACTTGGGGAATTGTAGAACACTCTTCTTATATGCAATAATTAGAGAAAATTAAGACTCCTCTGGGTGCATATAAGCATGCAGCAGTAAATCAGTGCATGTATGTTCATAAAGATTGGTTAGCTATTGGTCAGGGGTTTAGCATGCAGTGCACTCTAGCCAAGGCCAATCATATGCCCCCATGTGCATGGCATGGGTTTTCATGGCTTGGAAATGCCAAAAAAAGGCCTGCCATAGAAACGCGGGGATAGGCCCTGCAAAACTTTTGCAGGGCCCATCCCCGCGTTTCTGTGGCAGGCCTTTTTTTGGCATTTCTTGGCCATGAAATGCATTAAATAGCATTACCACTTACAACAAGTACATAAAAAAGAATGATACAACTATGAAAAACACTTCAAAGATGTACTGGAAAAACACACCTACAAACATAGGAGAAATAAACTTCAAAACATGTACACTAAGAGATAAACATTTGGGAGAGCAAATATGAGAAGACAAAGATTATATTCATCATTTGGGTTTTACAAAATATTCATCGTATGGGATATACAAAAGGTTATCCAAACAAGGGAGTACAAATTATGGTTAATGGTTATTCCCTCTAATTCTCCTAGCTAGCTGCAAATCTTTAGGTTGTATTGTCACTCTCTTTGCATGGATGGCACATAGGTTAGAGTCCTCCAACATTGATATAAGATACGCCTCTGCAGCTTCTTGGAGAGCTTCAATGGCTATCCCTTGGATACGAAGTCCAGCGCAATAGCGTTGGATCTCTTCCTTCACAACTCTTGCAAATGACCTTCGTGGAATCAGAAGCTCCACAGACTTTTGATAGTGTCGAATCTCCGCAAAGGCTCTGGTTTGCTTTCTGCGCCTTTGTGGTGCTCTTGCATTTGGGGGGATGTTGGGTTGTGGTCGTTGTGGTCTACGACGTGGTTGATAGTTCTTCTTTCTTCTTGGAGGACGCCTAGATGGTCCTGCCTCATCATTTACTTCCTCTGCCCGACCTTGCTCTCTTTCTTCATCGGTTGGTCTTTGTCCTTGTCCTGGGGGGAGTGTCTTGCCTCCTTGTGTTACTCGATGGTTCACGGGGATATCATCATTGTTCCATGGTGGCTCATTTATACTTTCTTCATCTGAGGAACTCGATAAATTTGATGTCTCAATCACAACTCGTCTATGTCCTCGTTGTTTGGGCCTTGCCTTCATTGGTGTCCTGATTGGGGGCTCATCATGAGATGCAGAAGGGGAATAATTTATTTCTTGGGATACATCTCTCTCTGGTGAACCTTCATCCCCCCGCGATGCAATGCTACCGGACTGTGTCCCTGCACCCGAGTTTCGTCTTGAAGAGTGGCTTGTGGTTCGACGCTTCTTGTGGGGTGTCATCCATGTTGGGCGCTGAGTACCTTGCACATGGCTAGGGTAGACGACATGATCCTTCCTAGCAGTCTGCTTTGTGCGTGCCATTCTCTTAGGTTGTAAAGTGGTAAAATGAGGAAGGACATCTCTATTTATAGGCTTTCACTTAAGAATTGTCATGTTCACATTTAAATGGATAAAAATTAGTTTTAAGACATTAAAAGTATATTCACAAAAATAGTAGAATTTTATTTGAAGTGAAAGGGGTTATAAAAACCTTGAAAAGTATAATGCATTTTAAGAGTTTGGAAATTCTTTCCAAGCAGAACCCTCGCGGACTCTTTGTGCACGCCATTGGGCATGATGTTCGGGTCCTGACGATGACATCCACTTCTCTCTTGCAATATCATGTTGTAGCTTTCGTGTAATCTTTGCTAGTTGTGACTCACATGCCTTTTCCATTACATATTTTCTAGCAAATGTCGCACGAAAGAACCAATTGAACATTTCTTCTAAATAGTTTGATTGGAGTAGACCACCCGCATGACGAGTGTTTTTAAAGTAAACACCTCTAGCCCTGTAATGTGACTTCTCCATTCCTTGTGTACTAAAAATGTCCAGTGACCCATATCGATTCATAAAATATGCTCCATGTGCAAAAAGAATATGCTATGATTTGGTCAATAAGATATACACATAGTGTTTAAGACCAAATAAAAAAATGTAAGCGAAACTTACTATGTAATGTGTAATGTTGCTTTCTCCCCAAGATAAGATGAATGACTGTGTACTCCTTCAAAGTCACTTGGAATAATTCTCGTTGTGAAGCATTAGTAGAAGCCAAACACATCAAATGTAACAATTGATCGAACGATGACCAAACCTTCTTTCGCTTGTTAATGAGATCAACCTGACTATCATTGTCAGTTGTAATTGAACAGAGGTCCTTCCAAAGCTCCCATTTCCCATCATCTTGACTATTCACATCTTTTTTAAAGAAACGTCGTGCCTTCTTCCCAGTCATTGAAACTTGTTGTAAAATCTCTTGAGACTCACCATACTTCTTAACAACTAAAGATACGTGGCCACCATGACAACCTATAGAATTCAAAAGATCTTCTATTTTCTGGATTGCTATTGTAGACCTCTCTAGTTGTTTCATTGCAAATGCATATTCAACATGGAGCTTCAAAAGCCTATCAAAGATCCTCATGAATGCATGCAAAGTACAAAAGTGAACATTGACTAATGGAAATGGGATAATGGGGTTCCAATCATTGCTTATTTTATCACGAGTCGGTTCCTGTAACATTGGACACCTCAAAAGTGATATCTCCCATTCCTTGTGATTCAATGAGTCTGTTTCATCAATTTCTTCAGAGTCATCAACTCTCGTCAATGCCCTTGCATGTTTAGACTGTCTCTTAGATCCTTTGTAACCTTGTGTACAATATGGGCAAGGATAGAGAGAAGATGCTCCTTGTTTACAACCTAACATGCATTTTATACTCTTAAGGTCTCCACCCAAATGCCATTCTACATCAAAATCACCTATATCATCTACAAAAAGATTTTGCCCATGTGTTTGAGAAGAGATTACTTCCGTAATCCACGGAGTCCTACTAAAAATCCATGAAATAACATTATTTGTTTCTTTGGGAACTTCTATAGCACCTAACCACCAGATATCTCTCTCTGATTGCACACTGTAAGTCAAATGGTCCCTCCCTCCTAACGTTTCATCACTCATTGCATGGTCCATAATTTCGTTCATTAGCGTCACACTCAACCTTTCTAGTCGCCGACCCTTTATGATTTGACACTCATCAAGCTTCAGTATGAACTTTAACTTAACATTACAGTCTGCACAAAAGAGAAAACATTATCTTAATATGACACTTGAATGCAATAGAACTTCAACACCAAATAAAATGTAGTAGGGGTACCTTTGATTGTTGAACTATAAAAGTGAACCATTGCTTGTTGAAGCTTCTGAAGATCCACAAATATATTGTTGAATTTAGTGTAAGTAAATCCTTGTGTAGATAGGATTTTTGATTGCTTCTTGGGAATATTTGGATGATAAATAGAGGCAGGCATAGTTTCTTCTATGAATAAATATTGTCCAATAGTACGAGTCACATCCTCATTTGAAGTTTTTTTATTGATAGACAATTTATATGGGCATGGAAATATACTTTGAGAAATACCTTGTGATTGTAAGGCTTGCCTGAGAAGGGTGTACATTGCAGTATACCCATTTCTACTGATGCCTGCTTCGTCACATATTGCCTGCACATCTTGCACTGTGATAAGATTTTTTAACTTCTTTGAAAACTCAGCTTCAACAACAACTCTAATACACTTTCCTATGCGTGAGTCTAAAGCAGAAGTGATTTCTTTGGTGTTTATACAACTATTCATCAGCTTGAATTGGTCTTGTGTTGTTGATGAAGCAGTTATGTCTTCAATAAACGACCTACATAATGAAATATTCCATTACAAATCTTCATTAAAACATATAAAAGTAAAACAAACACTCACCTTGTTGCATATATACGTCGTTTGCGTGCTCCACCACCTTTTGAAAGAGCTTCAAAGGATGACAATGATCTTTTCCTATGTCTCATACCAAGTGGAGTCTCTTTCAGCTGCTGGAGATTGGCAGTTAACTTTGAAATTGTGCTTTGTTTTGCTTCAGTATCCTGTTCCAAATCTGCAAGTTGTTTTTGTAAAGATATGATTGTGCTTTCTAAAGTGACCACCCTCATATGATGGATGTGATGTTGTTGGAACCAATACTTAGCAGTAGCAAGTGAATGTGTAGATAATCTCTTGCAGTAACCTAATAGTCCAGCTTCACCCGCACCAATGAACTGAAGTAAAGTTGAGAGGTTATGGAATGTTGGATGGTAAGAAGATATTGGATCAAGAGGATAGAGTGAACCATGAGCCCAAAGATCAATACTTTTTTCTCCAGCTGCACGACGTTCATTTTGAGAATTGGAATCATTGTTGCATCGTGTATTTGGAGCAAACTCTCTAGGCACACGAACATGGATACTTGTTGATGCAGGAGCATGAGGACGTTCTACTGTGAAGTTTGTGATACATGTCAACACCATCTTTGCTAATGAACAACAATATCAAAAACAAAGATGAAAAACCGGTTGGAAGGGAGTCTAAAGCATAGGTTTTGCTCAAAAAATGTGTTTTCTTGTATGTGTATGGATTAAAGTGTATTTTTCCACTGAGTATGGCTGAAAATGATGAAATTTGAAAAAAGTCATTTTTTGGGGGAAGCATAGTCACGGATTTGATGATGTGGCACTTACTTTTGGAGGGAGTTTGAAAATTATACTTTTTCTAAAAGAAACTTCAGAAAATGGGCCCAAAAAAGTGACTTCTGACATATATATTAAAAAATAGGCTCTTTTGAGTTAATATACACTGAAAATGAGACTTTTAAAAAAAATTCATTTTTTATTCAAATACATGTACGAGTTTGATGATGTGGAAATTAGATTCTCTTTCTCTCTCTCTAGAATAAGAAAGAGAGAGGCCTATTGAAGCCTAAAAAAAAGCCTACTCCAGCCTACTAAAAAGTGCCCTATTAAATGCACTTTGTCCCCTTAAACAAGAACAGAATTAAGCTTAATCCCTAAAAATTAGGGATCCTTACAAGGCCCATGCAGGGTTCATTTTTTCCCCTAATGTCTAACACAACTTGTTAATGGGAAAAGAAGGGAGAAATTCAATAATAAAAGAAGTCATTTTGGAATGAGTTTGTGCCATCAGGTACGTGAATGTATGTGGGTAAGAAAGTAAGAGTTGTACACATTAACAATGATATCATTGCATATGAGCCCTAACTTTTCATCCTCCCACTGTTGTTGTTGACCATCTCAAACGATCTTGAACCTTCACACTGTTGGATACAATGTCACAATAGGCCAATATATAACCATAAAATGTAGTCTATAGAATACTCTACACATGCAATCCCATGGGTAAAGTGGCTTAGGAAAATCAATTTGTGGCCCATACACTTCCACCATTTGGTATCAAAGCATAGTTGACATACACCCTTAACAAGATGAGTGACTATAGAATTGAGAATGAAGACAAGCTTGAAGGAATCTCTAACTATCCAATGTGGATTTTTATGATGATGAATCTGTTAGTATCAAAGGAATCATGGAATATTGTCAATGGCACTTATCCAAGGCCAAGACAAGTCATTAAAGAAGCTAGTTCATCTTCTAGAAGACCTTTTGTTCCTATCTTTGCTCAACAAGGGGTTAGTGAAGAAGAAGAAGGAACTAATTCATCATCATGAGTCCATATTACTACTAGATTACTTCCTACAAAAGAAATGGATCATTTTTTAATCATCTTCTCAAGGCATAAAGCGTGCTCAATGCAAGTTGAAGAAGATTAACAAGGAGGTCCTATATGTGAAGAAGAGTTTTACACTTTTGGAGGAGGCATACTCTACATCAAGAGTATCTAGAGGAGTTTGTGTCAGCCAACCATCAGCATCACTTAATGAGTTACTGTGTGTAACAAGTCTATCTCAACATTTGGTAGGGATTGTTGGGTACAATGTCACAATATGCGAATCTATAACCATAATATGTAGCCTATATAATACTCTACACACTCAATCACATGGGTAAAGTGGCTCAGGACAATCGATTTGAGGCCCATCCCACTTCCAACATGCACTTGGGTATACAACACAATGCAGCTAGGTTAGTTCATGCATATGCCCCATTAAAAGATCACCCTTCAACCATCTACAGCTATCTTTCTCTTTGTATGGACTGACAGCCTCCCAATGTATTGCAGTTGAAGTGCAATCAATGTGAGATTACAGACTCTCTCTCTCTAGTAGAGAGAACACATAGGGTAGAGGGGGATGTCTCACTTCTTTCTCTTTCTATCTTTCTCTCTGTATCTATCTATCTATCTCTCTCTTTCTTTGTGTGAGAGATGGCAATGCATAAGGAGGACAAGGATAGAATATGAGTTTTTTTCCCGATGATGGCAAAGCTCAGAGGTTGCGCAATTTTGCATTCTCTATCTAGTACTGTCTCTCTTTGTTGGAGTTTTGAATCCCCTTGTCCACTAACTAATGCTCTTGCTTCTCATCTGATGCTCACACGTGCTCCCCATCTGTCTCCTTATGTGCACTCAAGTTGATATCCTAGGAGTTCTAGAGAGAATCTCTGCTCATTGAGAGGAACTCCTTTAGCCATCTAATGGTTACCAATTAAAGAGGAAGACTACAACATATGAGGGGCATACCGGGCCCTATACTGACGCAAATGGACAAGTAGATTTTTGCCCCAATGTCGGTATAAGTCTTCATATGCACATCGATACAATAATCTCGGTATAAGTTTTCGTATGGATGTTGGTATCTGCATCGGTAACTCCCCGTAGCATCGATACCAAAATCGATATATGCGTCAATATATTTTCACTAGTATAGCCACCAGTATGTATCTTTAAATTGATGTTATAATGGGCGATATGTGTATCGGTGTCATAATTGCTGGTATAAGCATCGGTATGTCCCTGGGCAAAAGCGTCGATATAGGCATTGGTATATCCTTGGACATACCGACACTCATACCGTTGCCTAAATCAATGACCATATCTGCAAAAAGTTTTTTGGGCAAAGTTTGTTGTCTCTTGCTGCAACAACATTACCATGTTGTTGTGTAGCAAAAGACAATACACTCTACCCAAAAACAACCAAGTACATATGACATGTACTCTAGTGGTTGCCAATTTAGGGTTTACATGACTTGCATTCAAAACATGATTGGATAAAGCAAAACACATTGTTGAACATAAGAGAGATGAGCAGATGAACCATGAACCATGTACAAAACATATATATATTCCATAAATGAACCATGTACAAAAGTGTGGCAAACCATTGCCATATATGAGCCAAATACAAAATATGGAAAACCACTGCCATATAGGAACCAAATACAAAATTGTGGTGCACCACTGCCATATATGAGAGAAATACAAAATTGTGGCACACCACTATCATACACATGCCCAGAGGGATCAAAACATCTATATATGTAGTCCTGCAACAAAGAACCTTCATGAAATGAGACAAATTGACATGATATTAATAAACAACGACTAAAAAACACCAACCCAAGTTTATAAGCTCACCGCATTGTAGATGCTCCTGTGAAATGATCACACCTCATTCCTTCAAGTCCTCCAACAATGCAACCAATCCATGAAGATATCCATAAGCCTCTTCTCCTTGTGTCGAAAGATGAGCCACTACCAACTTCTGCAAGAAATATGCAAAATGTTAGATGAACATACATGACAAGCTTAACACAAGCAAATTCAATCATCAAAATGATACTTACAAACTCATGATGCATAGTGTTGTACCTGCCACTACCCAAATGTGATGCTTCGACTATATCTAGACGTGTGGCTGCCACAACTCGCTACAAATGATATCGATCAAGAATCTGTTGCTGATCATTGTGAATCATATCCCACTTCTTAGCATCTAACCATACAGTCTTCGATAAGCCTACTCTGAAAGAATCATGAGCCTCTGATCATCGTGGGACATCACCTCATGCACCATGTGCTGATTCCACTTTGAGCTGACAATAGGTTGCCCATGTGTTGGCCGATACTTGTGATAGATTGATTCTATGATGTAATTTTTTTAGCCTTGCCCATTCACTCTATTTCACCATGATAGAGTGTCCAAAGTGTATGGAGCACAGCTATCGTATTTCCTAATGCATGGGCTTTTTGATCGCATCCATCATTGGAGCTCCATCACATATACAATACACCTTGGAGTCATCATGGTCATGAGCACCCCAACGTGGGTGTACTATGTGGCATATCTACATCTAAGGTACTCACTCTAGGACTAGAAATCCGAGACACAACATCCATCACACTGCCTCCACAACATCCACCTCCTCCAAAGCCACCTGTAGATCCACCTTTGGAAACTACTCCTCCAAAGTGTGACCTCGATCGACTGAACGAATGAGAGGGGCCAACACATATATCATGCTCTAGTGTTGAATCCATATGTCAACTACAAGAGCCACTAGGGGATGACTCAGAGGGAAATTGTGGTGGATTCATAAAGCCAAGAGTACGTCTGGAGGGAGTAGTCCAACCAAAGGGTGTACCTCTAGTATGAGTAGTCCCGCCACAGGGAGTACCTCCAGTGGGAGTAGTCTCGCCAAAGGGAGTGGCATTGGCGGGAGTGGCATTGGCGGGAGTGCCATCAAGCGGGAGTGCTACCGTGAGTGATCCAATGCAGAGTGGTAAAGAGTACCTACAAAGTGATCAATGTCATGAGTACCTAGAAGACTTCATCCAGAAAACCTTAGAAACCTTACATCTCGAAGATATTTCAATTGTCGAAGTTGCAAATATCCTAGAAGAATTGTTGTGATGGGTGGAGAATGGAGTTTTACCACATGCTATTTTGGAGGATTGGATATTTGAGTGGAGAAACAGAAAACTGGCTAAAGCTTCGAGGTAAGGGGAATTCAGCAGAGTCGACCAACAAAGCTAGCAACAAGAAGAAGAGTGCCCTGTGGACCTAGGCCAAAGCGGTGGAAGCGAACCCCATCTTGAGTTTGTACCTTTTGCTCGAGCCAGTCTCTGGGAAGATTTTACGTGTGATTTGTCCACTACCAGTGAAGAAGAGACTGAAGAAAAGATGCCACACAGAAATCCACTTATGGGATTGAGTTACACAAACTTCTATGGGTGACTAGAAAGGATCTTGATGTACATGTCCGGACTTTCAAAACTAGTATGCCCATAATCATAAACTCCTACAGGATGACAATCACAAACTACAAGTATTCCAAGCCACTTTAGTAGGGTATGCAGTCAAATGGTTAATTGAGCATCCTCCATATCATTTCCCAAAGTATGACGACTTAAAAGAGGCATTCCTAGAAATATTTCAAACTACAAAAAGCATTTTGGAATTATATGACACCTTATAATATTGATGGAGAGTGTTCATCCAAAAGGACAGCTATTCTTGATGTTAGAGCTCTTCTATATCAAGAATAACTTAAAACCTTTACCAATTTGGAGGATCAATACCACATTATCAAAATTTTTAACTAACTGTGAAGAAAATCATTACTCAAAAAAGTCTGATGCACTTAACTCACTCATTGCCTAACCAAATGTGTAAAGTTTTCAATGAAACTTTGTATAAAGTGTCCCTAATGTTTACGCACCTTATCCAAGTCAAATCATCTCAAAAGACTCAATAGATCTTGAGAAATGATTCAAACAATCCACGTATGTCTAAAATTGTACTTCTCTACAGTCAACTTTGACACCTTTAACTTTTAATGCATAGTTCTCTCAAACTACAACCCATTTATTCAAATGCTTTTAGCCATAGATATCTTACCTTCCACCTTAAAGAATGAGTGCTTTTTTGCTCAAAAGCTTACACTATGGAACGAGAACTGACCAAAACATTAGCATCAAATTTTGCACCTGTTACAACTTCACTTCTTCACATTTACACATGTAAATGTTCCTACTCTCAATTCTCTCATCCTGATCACAATTAGGATCTGAAAAATTGTGCAGAGGTCAATCAACTATAGACTTAGTCTTGTACAAAATCATTTCACAAAAGATTAAACACAGAAGGAGTACTAAGCAAAAGATCGGGGGCAATTTTTGTTCTTATCTGAGAATTTTCACATTTGAATGATGAGAGAGATCTTCTACACTTTTAAAGTGTCTAATGACTCTTACAACTTCTAATTCTTCATATCTCATGCTCCCTCATACTTGCCCCGACTTTTCTACTTGTATATATAGGCATATATGTACAAGCTCATGACCATAACAAAGGTATAAGTGAGCTAACTATAAATTAATGTACGTATGTATACAAGTCTTCATTTCCTGAATATGCTCTATCTTCAATCTTCAATTGTTGATATTTTCTTCATCCTTTGACTTCATGTCTTTTGGTTAGCTATTTGCAATCTCATCTTTTGTTGAAATATGTATCACTTCAATCTCCTTATCAATCACTGTTGCTCTAAGGGTTGCCCATAATTTTTCCTCATGCTATGGCATCCTTGAGCCCTCATGAAAATACCATTTTTTTGTAAATTAGGAGAGGTCCATATGAACACTCTCCTAAAACCACTTTTTGATAAATCCCTAAGTCTATGGTATTGAAGCCTTTCCTTTTTGAACAAATCCTTTTTGAACAAACCAAAAAACCCACGTAGGAATTCTCTACGCGCCCACTCTCTCTCTAGGTGGTTATCTTTTGAAATTCCCAAATCACATAAAGATCCTCTTTTTGATTTAGCACATGTGGTCTTTTGACCACATGTTTTTATTCACATATGCCTCTCTTCTCTATATAAAGAAGAGCCTCATTTGTAAAAGGGGGGTCCCTTGGCCATGGCCTTGGCCTCCATGCTAATGGAAAGAAGGTTCATTTGGCTTCCACATTTCTCCTTGTGTGCTAGGCGATGATCCATGTGTGTGGGTTTGGCACTTGGGGTTGGCTTGTGTGTGAGCATTGCCCTCCCTTGTTCCTTTTGATGTTGGCCATGGTGCCATTGTTCATGGACGTGGGTGTGTGTGCGTTGCTTGCACTTCTTGCAACTCCTCTTGGAAGAGCCCCCTCACTTCCATGTGAGGCGGTTTGGGTTGGTTACTCCCCATACTTCAACAAAATTTGGCGCCGTTGCCGGGGATGATCGACCTTCAACCGTTGGGTTTTTTCAAGCTTGCCGTGCCTACACTTGGTGGATGCACCTCATGCTTGGATTGAGTTGTGGATCCGTGTGGCCTTCGGTTGGCCTTGGGTACCTCTTCCCTTTTAATTTTTGGAGTAATTTAGATCTTTATCTCTGTTTGTTTCACAAAAACACCCCCTTACCCCCTTCTCCCTTCCTCTCTCTAACACACACACTCACTGAGAGGCAGCACTCTACATCTCTATCATTTCTTGTTTTGAGTGTCTGTCCTGAAAAGGGGGTGGGATCTATCTCTCTATTCCCTCCCTCTCTTCATCATTTTCGAAAAAAAAAAAAAAAAAAAGGGAGGGAGCTTTGGATTCCCCGCTATGAAATTCAAAATTTAAGCTCATAAAAATATTGTTGTCGGTTTTCACGTAGATATGATTTTCCAGTCAATCGCGTCTCACCTTCTTGGGAACTTGCGAGGATAGCTACGAATGGGGTGGGTGGGGAAGTTAATTTTCTATCTCTTAACAATCTCTGCATGATGAGTGGGGTCTTTATTGCGGTCCGTCCACCCTCCTTGCTTGGTTGCTTGGTTGTTGAAGGATCAGTTCTTTGCTTTCCCCTCCTTGTGGGGTTGAGACCTCGTGTCTCCCCCGCTGCTGCGGGCACAGAAGGTGGATGAGCTATGGTTCCTTCCCACACGAAATCTGTGTGGCGCTGAGGTTCTCCTGCGTGTTCGGTGTTGCTCTCTTGCACGATATGCAAGGTTCTCCAAGAACTCATTCTCGAAAGTCTTTCTAGCTCTGTGACTAGCACAAAACTTGGGATCAAGCTCTTCATTAGCTTCCCTTGCATGCTCGATGCCATCCTTGCAGAGGCCAGGAGGTTTGTGTGCTTCTGTTTTTTTCAGCAGCTCCCTTAACGGGGGTGGAACCTTACTTCCATATTCATTCCATGGGAAAACTTCTGCTTAGGCTGAACCCTCATGGGTTCTCTCTTCCGTTCGGCGTTACAACACTGGGGCATCTCCTTTTATCCCTCCTTGGCCCATGAAAGCCTAGATCTGTGCTTCCTTGAGGCACCCCGGGCTGTGCAGTTCTCAGAATATTACTTCTTCTCCTCTGACGACACTCCAGCCTTATGATCTCCATCGCATCTTTGATGAGCATATCCTTGGTGGAACACACTGGCAAGGCTCCCCTCGTGGCATCATGCTCCTTTGCGTTGCTCTATCAAGCTTCATTTTTGTGGCATTCTATGTGTGATTACGGACTTGTTTCCCCTTGCATGTACTTATTTCTTGTTGGATCACTGTGTGTGGAAGTTGTGGACTTCTTCGGTGGATCACGACTTTCTCACTGGGTCATTCACATTGGAAGTCGGTTCTTCAAAATTCTTCACATAAACTTTGTCTGCATGATGCGGGTAGCCCAAATCCGTGTGCTAACCTGTGCATATGGGTTAGCATCTTTATCCGATCTCCGCTGTTGGTCCGCATTGAAATTATGGATCTTTGCATGTGTTTTCATTACCCGTTTGATTGTGTGTATGAAGACTATCACAGGGATTTGGAATATTATCTATTTCTGTCTTGCCAGGTGCAGTCAGGTGTGCTTGAGGGTTCAACATTTCATACCCTACTGCAGATGGAGGAATTTAAAGTATGGCTTCTGAGGATCCATGCCTGCTGGCTCTTATGATACTTACTCTCAGGGAGGGGTCACATTATTCCTTACTGCACCATGTGCATCCTTCCAAAAGCTACCCCTACATGTAATTTTGGAAGCAAATGACTGAAAGCTCGGGGATACACATGCAATGAACTGTTCGTGCCACGGATTGTCATGATCGGGGAAGTTCTGTGTCATATACATGACTCCAGACAGTTTTGTCCTCCTACATTTCTCGCATTTAGGAGGGCAACTGTCAAATGTGCTGGAATGAAGGGCTTGCGCACTCTGCACCTAGGCAATGTCTTATTGAAGTATATTTCCTGAATTAGTTGTCTGGGCATTCTTAAGCCGGTGTAATTGTTATTTCTCTGCATCTTAGCCTCATGGAGATCTTCTTCTGTTTGAGGTGGAGGTTATGCTTAACAAGCTACTGGGGTTCGGTTCTCTGAATTTATGGGGAGTTTTCACTTAAAATCTCATTGAGACTGTGAACATCGTTTTGGTTATCATGCATCTAGGCAGGTACAACTCTGCATGTAATACGATTCGGGAACATCTTTTTACTACTGTTACGTGTTAAGTTCTTGACATTTGCCTTGGTTATGAAGTATCTCGCGCAGCCTCTGAACGTTTTGATCCATGTGGCTTTCCCACTTCAGTGATAACTCTGGCCCAGGATATCATGCTCTTTAGGTACAATAAGAAACTGAATTGCGATAGGACAAATGGTGATACCCCTTGATGTGCTCCCTTTTCCTCCGCTCGAAAATCACAACAAGGACTTACGGTCATCAATTTATACTGTTTCTTTTTGGCGGGATCCATTCATGGTGTGTACACAGTGAAAATGGGCTCTTTCAGGTTGTCACTATTTCTTGATTGATTGCACATGTATCCACTATCTGGAAGAGATTACGGGGCCTCCAATAACTACTATGGTCATGTTCTGGTTCTCCGGTCATTTTTTTTCCCCCATAACTGACGACATCACAATAGTTGAGGAAGCTATCTCACTATCACCATTAGGAGGGACCCGAGTAGGCACATAGGCTCTAGTAAAAGCACACTCAGGGTGAAACAGAAGTTGATGATGGCTCAGAATTGTTGGTTGATCTTTTGTAGAAGGCTACTACTATGGGAAGCTTTCAACTCGTTTTCTTCCCTCATATGTTCTGTTGTGACTATTTGTGTTCACTTATGGAAAAAATGAGAGTGTTTCATATGGTTGATGTCTGTGATTATTCGGTTTCATGTTTGAGTTCAGGGCCTGATTTCAGTTGGAGCAGATACTGGACTTCTCTAGGGGAAAGACTCACGTGCTTACTTATTGCATGGTCATCCTATTTGCACCTTCATATTATACTATAAAAGGATTGACTTATTTGATTGAGAATTGACCTTTGCATACTCATTTGAGTCACTAAAAGGGAAACTCGTATCTCATATGTTTCAAAGCAATATGTCACACATGCACCTATATGATAACACATCTAAGATGTTGAGATATGGTTGTTGCTATGTATGTTTAGTAGAAAGGTAGATTTTACTTTTTTAATTTTGTCATCATATGGGAAGTATTTTACTTTTTTAATTTTGTCATCACAACTAGCATGGATAGATACTCTGTTTGAAATGGTACAATTGCTTTCTGTTGAGGGAGTGTCCTTTGAACTGCAGACATATCTTGGATGCATAATGCTTGTGCTACAAAACGCTCTTATGTGAGCATGTATTCTCTAAAAAAGATGGTTGCAGGTGAACAGGCACACAGGGGTTGACATTTTTTCAGCCTATTCTACACTTAATTAGTGTGAAAAACATAAGGGATTGAGCAATTGTTTTTTAGAGGAGTAACTCCCTAGTCCCACATTGCTCAAAGGAATATTTAGCAATACAGACAAACACACTTAGATGTTTTACAACTGTGTTTTGCAGGAATAGTGCTGGATAAGCTAACTTAATTTCCTGAATGCCTGCAAAAGGATAGGACTCAATGTTGCACTATTGTTGTTCATTCTATGAGCACATTAAACTTGTAAAATTGCAAGACTGACTAGAAGCATAATTTAAATGAGGGTAGGAATGCATGTTAATCATGATATCATATTCATCTCATGCTATGAAACGTGACATGTCACACTCACTTGGAGATAACTGATGTTGGATTGCAGAAATAAGAAGATTTTCAGGAGCTCTTCTCATTAGAAGAGCAAGTGAAAAATGTCCCTGAAATGGAAACTAAAAATTGGAATTAATATTTTATGGCTGCTTCTTTTCAAATTCAGTCTACTTGTTGTGTATGTTTAAATTTCAGGTATTGGAGCTTTGAAGAGATGACACACTGGAGGAATGCAGGGCTGACTGCCCCCCAAGGGGATTGTGTCGCTCAGCAATATGGAGTTGCAGACTTGAAGATTGGCGACTTGCTGATTCAGAAGAATTGCAGTCTTGCAAAATTCAGATTGGAACTGTTGCATATTTGAAGAATTGAAGACTCCAAACTTGGACCAGTTCGGCATTATATGCTTCTCTCTTAGCTTTGTCGAGGACGACAAAGTCTAGGAGGGGGGGAAGTGTTGCTCTAAGGGTTGCCCATAATTTTTCCTCATGCTATGGCATCCTTGAGCCCTCATGAAAATACCATTTTTTTGTAAATTAGGAGAGGTCCATATGAACACTCTCCTAAAACCACTTTTTGATAAATCCTTAAGTCTATGGTATTGAAGCCTTTCCTTTTTGAACAACTCCTTTTTGAACAAACCAAAAAACCCACGTAGGAATTCTCCACGCGCCCACTCTCTCTCTAGGTGGTTATCTTTTGAAATTCCCAAATCACATAAAGATCCTCTTTTTGATTTAGCACATGTGGTCTTTTGACCACATGTTTTTATTCACATATGCCTCTCTTCTCTATATAAAGAAGAGCCTCATTTGTAAAAGGGGGGTCCCTTGGCCATGGCCTTGGCCTCCATGCTAATGGAAAGAAGGTTCATTTGGCTTCCACATTTCTCCTTGTGTGCTAGGCGATGATCCATGTGTGTGGGTTTGGCACTTGGGGTTGGCTTGTGTGTGAGCATTGCCCTCCCTTGTTCCTTTTGACGTTGGCCATGGTGCCATTGTTCATGGACGTGGGTGTGTGTGCGTTGCTTGCACTTCTTGCAACTCCTCTTGGAAGAGCCCCCTCACTTCCATGTGAGGCGGTTTGGGTTGGTTACTCCCCATACTTCAACAATCACCTTCTCTCTTAAGAAATGATAATAAATCTCAATGTGTTTAGTCTTGGCATGAAAAGCAAGTTAGTAGCTAGATACAATGAACTCATATTATCTCCATGAATAGTGGGTGTACTCTGAATGATGTCAAAACTCTTCATGAGAGTCTTCAACCATATGAGTTCCTTTGCAAATTCAACCATTCCTTTATACTCTGCCTTTGTAGATGATAAAGCAATTGTATGTTGCTTCTTAGAACACTAAGAGATTAACTTATCTCCCACATAACACAAGTATCCATATGTTGATCTCCTATCATTAGGATTACTTGCCCAATCTGTATCATTATATATCTTGATGTTTGTATCTGATGTAAAACCATAATACAAACCTTCCTTAAGTGTACCCTTAATATATATCAACACTCTTTGTCCTGCAACCCAATGTTCTTTTCTAGGACAATGCATTAATTGAGACAATATTCCAACTACATATGACAAAGCAGGACTACTTAATGTAGCATAGATTAGACTACCAATAAGACTTTGATATAACTTCATATCCTTGAATTCTTCTCCTCCATATCTGCTCAATTTGTGATTCACTTCCATTGGAGTAGGTGCTACCCTGCAATCTTCCATTTTAAACTTCATCAACAAGTTCTTCAAATATCTTTCTTGAGTTACATACACTCCATGTTGAGTATATGAGACCTCCATGCCCAAGAAATAGGACAAGTCTCCCAAGTCACTAACCTTGAACTCTCTTTCCATTTGTTTCTTGAGGAATTGTATGCCCTTCTCATCTAAACTTGTAAGGATTATATCATCAACATATATGCACATATAAATAAACCCATCATCACTTGCTTTAACAAGCAAGCTACTATCAACTTTAGATACTTGGAAACCAAGTTCCTTCAAGAACTTCACAAGTCTATAATTCCATGCCCTTGGGGCCTGCTTCAAACCATACAAAGCTCTCTTGAGCTTACATACATATTCTGAATACCTTTTATCTCTAAACCCTTGTGGTTGCTCCATGAAAACATCATCTGAAATATAGCCATTAAGAAAAGCATTCTTCACATCTAATTGACATAATCTCCAACCTTTACATGCAGCAATGGCTATGAGTGTCCTGATGGTTGTCATCTTTGCCACAGGACTATAGGTCTCATATGTTTGAGCATACCCTTTCACAACAAGTCTAGCTTTATACCTAGACACACTTCTATCTGCATACCTCTTTGTCTTGTAGACCCACTTGCATCCAATCATCTTCTGAATATTTGGTTTAGGAACCAAATCCCATGTCTCATTCTCCATCAATGCATCATACTCTTCTTGCATAGCTTTCTCCCAATTTTCCTTACCTTTTGCCTCTTCATATGTAGAAGGGTCTTCATCTCCTTTCATCATGTAAGCATAGTCTTTAGTAGTCAAAAAAGAAGTGTCATAGCTATACCTTGTAGGTTGCCATTTGTCTCTTGATGACCTTCTAAGTTCTCCACTTCTTGAAGTTTTTGGTTCATCACATTTTGGATCAAACCTTGGCACTTCTTCAACTTCAACTTGTACTTCATTATTCTCTTCTTCATCAAATATTTGAACCTTTGATTTACGTTTTTTCTGATCCAAAAATTCTTCATCAACTCCATGAATATTAATTGTACCTGTATACCAAGTACCTTGCTCATCAAATGTGACATCCTTTGACACAAGGAATTGCTTTGTAGATGGACTCCACAACCTATAACCCATCTGATTATCATCATATCCAATGAACACATACTTTTCAGCTTTAGGTTCCAATTTATGCCTCAATTGAGATGGCACATATGCATACGCCAAACATCCAAATATTTTGCAATGAGCTAAGGTAGGTCTCTTACCCCACCATGCCTCATATGGTGTCATACCTTGCAAAGCTTTACATGGTAACCTATTGACCAAATATGTAACTGTATTTATAGCCTCAACCCACAAATAATTTGGACAATTTTTCTCCTTCATCATTGATCCTGCAAACTCAACAAGAGTTCTATTTCTCCTTTCTGCTGCACCATTTTGTTGAGGATAGTACTTGCAAGTAACTTCCCTTTTTATACCTGCATTCCATAAGTAATCACTGAAATCATTAGAGAAATACTCTCCCCCTCCATCTAACCTTAGTCTCTTCAACTTCTGACCTGTGATTCTTTCTGCATACACATGATAATGTTTAGAAGTATTGAATATCTCTGATTTATCTTTGATCACATATATAGTGATCCTACTGGTAGCATCATTGTCACGAGGAAGGAGATAAGGAAGAGAGCTCACACACACACTCTCACTCTCAAAGAGAAGCACACACACAGATTGAGGCAAGGAAGAATGATCTTCTTCTTCTTCTTCTTCTTCTATTACATAAAAGGAATGTACAAGAATGATCTAAAAACAAGAATACAACAAGTGCAATATATAAAGACCAGTACATAACGAAAAACCTAATGTCCATGAATGAGTGAGCTGGCAAGAAACAAATGTGCCATCACTCTCGGTAGATAAATCTAATAAAGCTCAATGAAGTATCCCTGACATATATTGGCATGACCACTATACATGTCAGAGAAATGAAAAACTGGTACGTGTCATCCTGGATCATCACATGTTGAGCTTGATATCTCAACACTCCCCCTCAAGCTAAGCAATCCTTGCATGCCATGCATGCGGAGCCTCCTTCAGCCCATACAAAGCCTTTTGCAACCTGCAAACATATTCTAGATGCTTTGAATCTTCATATCCTTGTGGCTGGTCCATATATACTTCTTCCTGTAACTCACCAGGTAGGAAATCATTCTTCACATCCATCTGATGCAAAGTTCATCCTTTTGTTGTAGCTAATGCAACAAGTGTCCTAACAGTAGACATTTTGGCTACAGGGCTGAATGTTTCCTCATAATCAATGCCATATGTCTCTGCATATCCTTTAGCTACCAATTGTGCTTTATAACTGCTTATGCTACCATCAGCATTATGCTTTACCTTGTAAACCCATTTACAGCCTATGGGTTTCTTTCCTTGCGGCAATGGAACCAGCTTCCATGTATCATTTCCATAAAGTGTAGCCATCTCCTCATCCATAGCTTTTTCCCAATCTGCAATTCCAATTGCATCTTCAAAGCAAGACAGTTCAAGATCTTGTATTACCTTTGTCATGTAGGTATAATGATGAGCCATGTAACTATCATATGTCAATCGTTGCACTGAATTCCTCATCCTCCCAGATCTTTTTGGTCCTTAGTCACTTCTCCTTGTATCATTTGCATGTGCCCTGCTTACTCCTGGAGTCTTCATGGAGGGCAATCCAAGTTCCTCATCAAGACTCTTTTCTGAACCGCTTGAATCTCCATCAACGTCTTCAAAACCTGCACATGTTTTATGACCAGCAGAAAGCTTTTCTTTACCTTTCTTGGATGTATTTGATGAATTTGCTGGACTGAAATTTCCACGTAATCTTCCACTCCATGGATTTGAGTTGGAACCATTGCTTGGTGATGCATCCGGTCCACTCAAAACCTGAGATTCTGCACTTGATTTTTCAGCATTTTCTTTGTCATTTGGTTCAAGACTCAGTCCTTCTTTGGCATCTACAAAGGGAGTAGATGCCAAAGAAGGACATTTCATCAAATAGCACATCTCTGCTCACCTTTACCTGTCGTGTGAGTGGGTTATAACATTTATATCCCTTTTGCTCAAGGGAGTATCCAATGAAGACATGCTTTTCTGCTTTTGGAGCAAGCTTCATGCTCAATTCATCTGGGACATGTACATATGCAATACAGCCAAAAACTTTCAGATGTGATAAGTTTGGCTTTTTACCTGTAAACTTCTCTTCAGGTGTAACTTGATGTATAGCAGCAGTCATAGTTCTGTTCATGATGTATGCAGCAGTATGCACAACTTCTACCCAATAACAATGAGGCATATTCTTCTCAGCCACTAAGGCTCCTGCTATTTCTGCAATATGTCTATTTTTGCATTCAGCAATGCCATTCTGTTGTGGTGTGTACGTGCATGAAAATTGATGTCGAATTCCATGATTTTTTAGAAAACTGCTCAACTCATTTGACATGTATTCACCTCCTCCATCAGATCTTAATGTCTGAATGTACTTCCCTGTCTGCTTTTCCACCATAACTTGAAAATTCTGGAAGTGAGTGAACATCTCACTCTTCTCTTTCATGAAATATACCCATACTTTGCGTGTATGGTCATCAATGAAAGTAACATAAAACCTGCAACCAGCCATAGATGTTGTCTTTCCTGGACCCCAAACATCTGTATGTACTACTTCTAGTACATTCTCACTAACATGCTTGTCATGTGGAAATGATGCTCTTGATTGTTTACCAAATTGACATGCTGCATATACCTTTTGCATTTCTACAACTTTGAAATTTTCTAGTCCATGGACAATCTCCTTTGACTGCATCAGTTTCAGCCTTTGCAAGTTTGCATGTCCAATCTTTTTGTGCCATATCTCTGTATCTGCAATAACTCCTGCACCTTTTGCAAACATGGCTACATTCATTTCAGGAATCTTCACATTTAAGGTGAACATCCTACCCACTTTGTTTCCTTTGGCAACCAATCATCCATCCTGCTGTACTCTTCTACATATAATCCATCAGCATTGAGCCTGACTTGTAATCCCTGGTCAACCATTTGTCCAACAGAAACCAGATTCTTTGTTATATTTGGAACATGCAACACATCAGCAAGATGTTTTACCTTCCCGTCCTCCATAGACAATGCTATGTTTCTTGTTCAATAGCATGCGATGTATCATCACCTGTTTCAACATATCCAGGAACTGGCGTTTTCTGCAAACTACTAAACCATTATGCATGACTGGTCATGTAATTTGAAGCACCTGAATCAACATACCAGACATTATCATTTGATTTTGAAACACCAGCAGACATCATATTCATCATGTGATGTTGAACCATAATGATCTTCTTAGAATCATCTGCACTTGTGGATGCATAGTTGTTTTGTTGCCTTCTGTTATTTTGATTCTTCAACCTGCAATCACGTTCAAAGTGTCTAGGTTTACCACAATTCCATCATCCTTTACTATCATTACCTGAATCATTTCTTTGGAAATTTCTGCGACCTCTTTGGCTCCCCCTACCTCGAAACTGTCCTCTTCCTCCTGTATGATTCTGTTGTTGACCTTGATCTTGGTTACTATTTCCTCTTCCACTTCCAAAACCTCTACCTCTGCATCTTCCTCTACCACAGTAGAATACCTGCTCAGAACTGGGCTTTCCTTGGAAGTTTGAATCCTCACCAAGCTTCTTTTCTTCAATATTCAACATAGATACCAGATCAGCAAAATTTGGAATATTTTCCCTAGAAGTTCTAAACTGCTTATATGCAGCTCCTAAACCACGAAGGCACACTTCCACCTTATCATCATCATCTACATTCACACCAATAGATGCAAGTGACTCACATATGCTTTTGATTTTTAGAGTGTAGTCACTTACCGACATGCTCTTCTTTTCCAATGTATGTAGCTCGTTCTTGATTTGCAATTTCCGTGCCTTTGTATTAGTCTCATACAAAATGACCAAACTGCTCCAAGCCTCTTTTGGAGTCTTGGCATCTTGTATGTGTCCAATCATGATATCTTGTATGCCAACAGATAGCCAATACATTACCTTTCGTGCTCCTTGATTCCATTCCTCATATGCTCTTAACTGGTCTGCAGTCTAATTCCTTACTGGTAACTATGGAGCATTTTCATTCTGTCCTTCGATGTACTTCCAGTAGCCTTTTCCTATCATGAAATTCGTCATTCTGAATCTGCAAGCATAGATGTTGTTCTTGTTGAGCTTATCGCTCATAAGCTGACTCATTCCATCTGCATTTGCCATTTCTATAACAATTTACAACACTGCAAAACACTACAAGCAGCACTTCTGCTTGAACACTGTCGCACTATGACGTGACAGTTCAATGTCAAAAAAATTTCGTGTATCAACAATACATGGAATCGCTTGAAATTCTGGATCTGCAATGTATGAGTGTCCTCGAACACATCGCAAGTTACAGTTTCTGAAAGTGACCTGGTTTTTCTATGGGCCCCACCTTGCGTGCTCAAAATGGAGCTCAAGATGGCTTTGAAACTTTGATCTGACAAAAACGAGTGACCCTAAAGGGGTAAATCTCAAAAATATTTTGAGGTCTTCTACCTTCACACCGATTTTCATAGAAAACGGAGGCCGTTTGTAAAATCACGTTTTCTCCACGCCTTGCTGCGTAGTCTTCACCGTCGCCTTCTCCACGAGCTCCCTACAACCACGCTAGCTCTGATACCATGTCACGAGGAAGGAGATAAGGAAGAGAGCTCAAAAACACTCTCACTCTCAAAGAGAAGCACACACACAGATCGAGGCAAGGAAGAATGATCTTCTTCTTCTTCTATTACATAAAAGGAATGTACAAGAATGACCTAAAAACAAGAATACAACAAGTGCAATATATACTGATTTTGAACTCTTGCATCATTTGATTCTTGATGTGCTTGATGCCATTGGCATCACTACCTGTAAGTATGATATCATCAACATACACACATAGGTATATCACTTCCGAATTACTTCTCTTGACAAACAGAGAAGTATTTGATTTGCTTATGATGAATCCTTGATCTTGAAGGTATGTGGTCAACCTATGGTTCCATGCCCTAGGTTCTTGCTTTAATCCATACAAAGCTTTGTTCAATTTGCATACATAATTTACCTTGCTTGGGTCTTCATAACCAGGAGGTTGAGCCATGTAAACCTCCTCTGAAATCCAGCCATTAAGAAAAGCATTTTTCACATCCAATTGGTACATATTCCAATTCCTTGATGCAGCCACACTTACCAATACCCTAATGGTTGGCATTTTGGCCACAAGTGAAAAGGTCTCTTCATAATCATTCCTTGGATTTATGCAAAATATTTAACCACAAGTCTAGCTTTATACCTGTTTATGGTTCCATCTGAGTTTCTCTTAACTTTGTAAATCCATCTTGATCCAATTACCTTCATTGATTCCTTCTTTGGTACTAGCTCCCAAGTATCATTCTCCTTGAGTGCTTTTATTTCTTCATCCATAGCTTCCTTCCATTCTTCCTTGGTCTTTGCCTCTTCATATGAGGTAGGTTCCTCACATGATAAATCCTTAGCAAGATAATCAAAATGCTTAGTTACTAAAGAAGTTTCATACCCATATTTGATTGGCTTCTTGCTCTCCCTCTGTGATCTTCTAATTGCTTGGTTGGATGATTCAGGTATGTCTTCCAATATCTTCATCTTGACCTTGCCCTTTGATTTCCATGCTTTGAACTCCTCCAAATTTATGGTGTCCTCATCATCTGATTTGATGTCTTCTATTTGATTTGGTTCCTCCTTGGTGAGACTTGGAAATTCCTCTTCCAAGTCATATGGCAATTTCACCTTCCTACATTCACTTTCAAACTAAGAATCATTCTCATCAAACACAACATCTCTACTCACCATAAATCCTTTGTTGGATGGATTATATAACCTGTACCCTTTCTGGTTTAAATCATATCCTATGAAGATGCACTTCTTTGCCTTAGGGTCTAGCTTACCTCTGATCTGAGATGGGATATGTACATAAGCAACACATCCAAAGATCCTGCAATGATCAAGTGATGGCCTTCTACCATGCCATGCTTCATATGGGGTCATCCCATCAAGTGATTTGGATGACAACCTGTTAATAAGATAAGTGGCAGTAGATGCACTCTCTACCCACAAATATGACCTTAGTCTCTTTAGGCTTCTTCCTGTTTGGTTTTCCACAAGTGCAAGATACTTCTTAAAGCAACTAAACACTTCATCTTTGTGCTTCATAAAGTACAAGATAGTCCACCTACTTAAATCATCAATGAAAGACACATAGTACCTTGAGCCAAAAATTGAAGGGTCCTTTCTTGGTCCGCACACATCTGTGTGAACAAGCTCTAAGTAATCCTCATGCATATAACCTTTCTTTGAGAAGGAAAACCTGTGAGATTTACCAAACTGACATTCACCACATTTATAGATCATGTGTTGCTTGGATACATTAGGTATCCCAAGCACACATTGATCTCTACATATTTGCTTTAAAGTTCTCTCATCGAAATGCCCTAATCTTTTACGCCAAATCTCAAGCTCTGATAATGTTTGTTCTTTGTAATTATAAAGTGCAATATTCCTTGTATCAATAGTCTACTTGTCTTTTCTCCCTTGGCTATTCTCTTGAATCCATGTTGGGGATCTTCCACAAATGCTCCATATTTGTTGAACCTAACCTCCAAACCTTTTTCCACAATCTGTCCAACCCTCATCAAACTCTTGGTGATTATAGGTACATAAAGAACCCTGCTCAAAAGATTTCTATTCCCATAAGAGGTTTTAACATTTCCTACCTTGACCACTGAATGCTAGGTTTCATCACCTGTTTGTACTCGGTGCTTTCCCTTAGGTTCCTCAAGGTTAGAGAGAAGAGCTACATTGTGTGGCATATGGTTTGAACAACCTGAGTCAATATAGAAGAGGTGTTCATCATTCATACCTTGCTTTGAAGTCATGTTTATAATTAGAAGGGAATCCTCTTGATCCTCTATGTAATTGTTGTAGTCTTTCCTTGATTTGTAGACTCCTTGGTAGTTATTGTTGTAATTGTTGTTGTAGTTATTGTTGTAGCTTTGAGTATGATTGAATCTTCCTCTTGATTGTGAGTAGCCACCTCTTTGATATCCTCTTCCTCTCTAATTCATGTAGTTCCTATAGCACTAATCTGTAGTGTCATTAGATAATCCACATATGTTGCATGGGGAAGAGTTGAAGGGTCCCCCCTGCCTTGCTTAGAAAAGAACCTCTCACAAGCATCAAAACTATAAATTCAAAGGAAGGAAGCAAATGAGGTCAAAAGAAAAAGAAAAGAAAAGCATTGAAACAAGAAGAGGAGGAATCATTGTTCGAAGTACTAGAGAATTTCAAGATATATGAAGTTAAAGACCAGAAAATTTTGGTACGAATGCCTAAGAGGGAGGCCACCATAGGAGAAGAATATGATAATAAAGAAAAGGCCAAAAGAATTATAGTAACCATTGAAGGGAACAAAGAGCAACGTACATACATAGGAGAAGACCTAAGTGCAGGAGAAGAAGCAAAGCTTGTAGCTTGATTAAGGGAATATAGGGATGTGTTTGTGTGGAGCTATAGAGACCTGAAGGGGGTAGATCAAAAAATTTGCTCTCATATGATTCCCATGACAACCGATGCAAAGCCCACCAAACAGAAGCCCTACACATATAATGATACTTATGCAGCTAAAATAAAAGAAGAAATCGATAGATTGATTGAAGTTGGATTTATCTATGAGATTGTGCATATTGAATGGGTGTCCCCCATTGTAGTCGTGCCCAAGAAGAACGGAAAGTTGTGAGTGTGTATTAACCTTAAAAAAGTTAATGCTGCGACAATAAGAGATAGCTAACCGCTTCCAATCACTGAATGTTTATTGGAGCATGTTGTAGGCTTGGAAGTTTATAGCTTCCTTGATGGATTTTCAGGCTACAACCAAGTAGCCATTGCCCCAAAAGATCAACATAAGACTACTTTTGGCACCGAGTGTGGAATCTTTGCATTTTGTGTGATGCCATTTGGACTCACCAATGCACCTGCAACATTCCAATGACTCATGTGTCATGTGATCAAAGAGTTCTTGTGAAAGAGCTTAGAAGTATATGTGGATGACTTATGTGCTCATTCACAAGAAAGAAGACTTCACATCCTTGAGTTGAGACAGATCTTCAACAAGTGTAGAGAATATTGAGTGTGTCCGAACCAGAGAAGTGTGTGTTCGTGGTATGACAAGGTCAATTCTTAAGTCACATTGTTTCTAAGAAAGATACAGAGGGTGTATTAGCTTGTTGTGTCGAGGATGATGAACATAGTAGTTGGTTGCAACAAGCCCATGCTAGGAAATCACTATTCTAAACAAAGAACATTGCAGAATCTAAAATATTAAGGAGTGTATTGGTCTACCATGGATAGGGAAATACATGAGTGGATTCAGAGTTGTCCAACGTGCAAAGAGAAACCCCTAGAGGAGCATGCTACTCTTTATCATGTGTCATTAATTCCAGACTGGAGTGCTTCATTGGTAGAGTTCATGAGATCAGGAACATTACCCAATGAGGCTAGTCTAGCAAGAAAATGAAGCATGGAGCAAAAGGCTCAAGACTATGCCTTAATAGGAGACAACCTATATCGAAGAGGCAAAGATGGTTACTTAAGATTGTGCATTCATGAATCAGACTATTTGGAAGTCTTAGAAAATGCACATAGCAGTGTTGTAGGTGGACACTTTGGTCCTGATTGAGTAATTAAGACCATTCTATTCACATGACTTTGGTGTCCCACTCTTCATATGGATGCACATACGTATGTGAAGAAATGTGACACATGCCAATGTGCCCAATATTTGATCATGAGAGATGAGATTCCCTTGAGGCCAATGATGGGAGGACGTGCATTCTTGAAGTGGGGTATAGACTTTGTAGGTCCCATTAATCCCCCAGCTAGAAACTCTCATGTAGAGTAGTGCCACGAATTATCTTACAAAGTGGGTAGAAATAAAAGCCACAACAAAGAATGATGCTCAAACGACGGCTGAGTTCTTATTTGAGAATGTGTTCTCTAGGTATAGGTTACCAATAGAGTTAGTAAGTGATAGAGGTACACACTTCTTGAATGAAGTCATTGAAAACCTTCTCCAAGAATTCTTGGTGATTCATAAGAAGTCTCCCCCCTATCATTCACAAGCTAATGGACAAGCCAAGATCACAAATAAGATCATATGTAATGTATTGGCCAAACTCATAAATATTAAACACTTTGATTGGGATAAACAACTTCATCATTCTGTTTGGGCTTACTGAGTTGCCTACAAAACGGTACTCAATGCCACCCCATTTGAGATGGTCTTCAGACAAAATGTTGTGTTACCATTGGAATTCCTAATACCAGCTTTAAAAGTAGCACAAGAGCATGAGTGGAATGGACATGAATTGTCCTCCAGGAACTTGGATCTAGAACGTTTAGGTGAGACGAGGCTACGAGTGGCAGCAGGCATTGATGCTCCAAAGAAAAGACAAAAGGCATACTTTGATGCACACATCAAGGACAAAGGATTAAAAGAGGGAGACCTAGTATTGGTTTACACACCAAAACATCATGCTCGTAAATTGGAAAAAAGTGGATATGGACCCATGATCATTAATAGAATTTCCACTAGTGGTGCAGTTCAATTGGCCACTCTAGTGGAGGACATCTTGAAAAACTATATTAGTGGTTGTCAAGTCAAGGTATATCAAGAACCAGTTACAGAGGATATGCTAAGGAAACTCAACACTGCTAAGACGCAAAAAGAAGAAGAGATAAGGGTCAGAGAAGAAGCATAGGCAGAGGTGAGAGAGCACATTAGGAAAAATAAGTTGAGGCGACTAGGCCTAGATGTCAATTGTGAAGCCCCACGATATCACATGGCCAAGTGCCAAACATCAGGTGCAATTGCTTCTCGCATAATTGACCAACATCCCTTTGTGACCATAGAGGTAGGACAAGGAAAGCATGTAAGGACTGTGAGAGCATTCATTGACTTAGGTGCAGCAACTAGTGTAGTTAGACTCTTTTACTGTCAAGATCTGCAATTGAACATCAATCCCATAGAAGCCTATCTCATAGGATTTGGAGGTGTGGAAACCCCTTGTTTGGGTGAGGTGGAGTTTCCCATATACCTTCAAGATGTCCCAATGATGGTCAAAATGCTAGTGTGTCAATATGAGGAGCTTACGGAACCACTTGTCTTGGGTCAAGATTGGATCTAGTCAAATTAAACCTAAGAAATCAACTTCTTCAAGTTTGGGTACATGACCGATGCATTACAATAGAATTAGGGAATTGCATCCTCACAAATCCAGGTGTCACACATTCTCTTAGTTCTTCTAAGGGTAATCTTAAAGAAGAAGATGTTGTATCTGTCCAAAGCTCTATCATGCGGAAGGATGTTGCCTCCAACAAAAGAGTCGAACACCCATTGAGACTTCCTTCTTTTACGGAGCCTCAGCCATCTGTAGAAGTTCAACCACACAGTCAAGGGAAACAATACAAGACAAGTGCTGTATCAACTAGACAAACAAATTTCAAGAAGGAAGTAGTTCCAAGCATGACGCACATCTGGGTACAAAAAGGAGGACAACCACCAGCCTTGCCCCCACAATTCCCATCGAAGCAAGCCAACCAGGCCAAAAGACGAACGAAGAAACAAGGAAAAGCTCAACCACAAGGTATCTGACAAGTTTGGGTGCCTAAAAAATTAGTTGCAGTTCAACAAGGCAAATTACAAATATGGGTACCCAAGAAGCTCTTACATACACAACAACCTATGCTCTCCCACATGAGAAAAGTCTCAACGAAGAAGCCAAGGTGGGGCAAGGGTTAGAACCAAACACCAAGACCAAAAGCAAACCCACTCACCTCTTCAACAAGAGTCACAAGACTAGCAACAATGGTATGGGTATGGAAGCCAAAAGCACTAGTAGCCCCGTAGAACCAAAGAACCAACCACGTGGGATACAAAATTTAAGAAACCATCTAAAGATGAAGAAGCCCAAGGTGATCTCTACGCAGTTGAACATGGTTCTCGAATGGATCCCTATAAGGAGGAAGGATTAGTTGTCATCTTGAGGTCCAAGGGACACCTCTAAGTATAGCTTGCATCAACATCCCCAAGTAACATCAGAAGCCTAGACGTGCAACACCCATGTGCCTTTGGCATAACCTTGTCTTTTGCACCATTCAGGTCATGCATTTACAAAGTATGCATTAATATAGGATCACAT
Organism: Ceratopteris richardii; assembly: GCA_020310875.1. Taxonomy (NCBI): domain Eukaryota; kingdom Viridiplantae; phylum Streptophyta; class Polypodiopsida; order Polypodiales; family Pteridaceae; genus Ceratopteris; species Ceratopteris richardii. The sequence goes on from CM035425.1 coordinate 39,966,847, forward strand.
TACACAGTTGTGCATAGACACATTTGAGAATCCCAGGCACATGAGACACATTTGATGTATGTACATTATTTTCTTGATACTAACATCTTTCTTCTTGTTTGGTGACATTGTTTCAAAAAAAACAAAGAGAGAGAGTGCGAGAGCTGGTTCACAAGTTTGGTTCACGGAATATGAATGAGTCGTGCTTAGTTGAAGGTGGAACCATTGATGATTGAGCATTTATCAGTTTGGGTAGAAGTGTGTCTCAACTGGTAAGAATCCTTACTTTGGCAACACCATAACCATGATAGATTAGGAAAGCTCTTCATCAGCATACCCTTGAGCACTTAGCTCAAGACCTCCACTTTTCGCACCACACTTCTTCTAATGCATTTTTCGACTATGCATGCATAGGGACACATTACAAGGCTGTGCACAAGGCACATACTTTCTTCAACCCATGCACTGAGGCACTAACTCATCACTAATTATGGGTTACGAGTACTTGGCATGACTACTATGAATATCATCTTTGAAAGATCCAGAGGACATTAAGGTTATATCAACAATAGCAACGAAGCAGTCCACCACCGATAGCTGCTCCAAATCAACATGGATAACCTCTTTTGAGCACCTAGTAGATTTTGAAAGCTCACAAATATATCATCATGCAAGAATCCAAGGAAGAAGTACATACCAAGGGACTACAAATTAAAAAGCCTCGTAGTGACAAATGAAGAACCAGACAACTGAACCTGCTACAATTGGAAGATAGACAGCTCTTGTTCACACAGGATGGACACTACCTCTCCAGGTACTACATGGAACACCCCTACAACAAGGGTCTGTCAGGGAAGACAAACTCGAGAGGGGAAGGAGTGTTAGCACTCAAGGTTAGGAACGAGGTGCAAGAACATGTCAAAGAAGTGGACACACAAGAAGAAGGAGCAACTAGGGAGCTCCAAGAGGTGTATGTCAAATTTGCAGAAGAATCCCCTACAAAAACAGTGATTTTGATCACTCAAACCATTATAAATATCATTTCACCTTTTTTAAATCCATTTTGTTCAAGCCGAGGAGTCCTCGAGTTTGAGGAGTATTAGAAGTATCATTCATAATCTTTAGACTCCGTTTGAGCCCTCAAATAAGCCCTAGAACCTAATGTTTAACTAGGTCAGATACATGGTCTGGACAGGGCCAAAACTGGTCCAAAAACTATATAAAGAGCTAGAGAGCTCATTTTTGGGGTTAGCATCTTTGAGGTTGACTTGTTGTAGATTTCAGTTTTGTAAGAGATTTCCTTTGCAATAGAAATATTTCCATTGTTCGTCTCTTTGATCTAACCCTTGTGTGTGTGTGTATGTGTGTGCATGCTAGTGTGCTTCTCACTCACACATTTGCACCTTCACATGCTCATGGTCTTCATAGTAGTCCTCACTTCTCCACGCATTGACAAGTAAAGGAGGTGGTGCTTATGATTGAGCTACAGTGGCTGACAATGTATGTGGATGCATAGATTCTGGTACGTAATTGCAATCCCTCTTAGCATACTAACAAACCACGGGATAGCCACCACTTTCCCTCTCGCACCATTTCAGAAGTGGGGCCTCGATTTTATCGGTCCTATTAAACGACTTGCAACTTGCACTAGAGCTTTGTATATTCTGATATGCAAAGATTACTATACCAGATGGGCTGAAGCCTGGGCTACCAAAAAAGCTATGTTGTGGACAATAGCCAAAAAACTACAAAATAAAATTTATTCGCAATTTGGTTTACGACTTGAACTAGTGTCCAAACGAGGCACGCATTTTTTGAAACAACTTATTTTGGAGATAACTACATAATATCAAATTAAGCATAAATTTAGTTCACCTTACTATCCATGAGCCAACGGACTAGTAGATATTACGAACAAAGTTCCTCTGCACATGTTGTAAAAATATTGCTCGATTCTACGGACCAATGGGAAATCATACTACCAACGGTACTTTGGGCATACCACACTTGATATAAAGTTTTAGTGGGAAGTAATCCGTTTAAACTTTCGTACAACCAGGAAGCTATCCTCCCATTTGAGTTCACTATCCAGAGTCTTCGGATCGTGATCCAAAATATCTATTACTAGAAGACTCTTTTTCTCACAGGATGGATAAGCTGCACTAGCTAGATGAGCATAGGTATACGATTTTCTTATTAGTGCAGGAATTGCAGAGTAGACAAAAGAAACGACATGATAGTTTGCAATAAAAATTTTTCAATCGGATGATTTAGTGTTATATTTTCATTCCAAAATGAAACAAACTATGGGCAAACTCAAGTTGTGGTGGACAAGTCCATTTTGGATCCATGAACTATGCGGACTAGGCTCTTTTTGGCTTGCTACATTGTGCGAACACCTATTACTCACAGTCATTAATGGGTCCAAGTTGTAGCCCTATATATATATATATATATATATATATATATATATATATATATATATATATATAATGAAAAAGAAAGGATAAATAATTCACGAAAATTACCAATGTGCAAAATGATGGAGTAAGTAATCGACATGCAATCGTATAAGTAATTCTCATATTTATTTATATGTACTAAAATCCTATTTTTTATCTATATTTGATTATATATTCCAAATTTTTTCCTAATTCTTACATATATTTGATTATATATATTAATATTAAACATAAGACTTTATTTTCTTAATATTTGATTATATATATTTAATTTAATTTGAAAACATTAATTTCTTGTATATTTGTATATATGTGTTTGTATATGTATGTGTTTGTATGTAAAAACCCTAAAACCCTTTTTTTGATATAGTTAATTATATATATGTAAAAATGTTGATATATATAGGCAGTGGTGTGTGTGAACACTCTAGGACAGCTGGGGCACTTTTTTCCCTCTTTGGGAGGTTTTTTTTTCCCATCTTCTATGTATGCCTATTGCTCTAACGGGCATCTTATCTTTGTACATTCTAATGGTAATACATTCAGTATTATGTGTTGTGCTCCAAGCTGAAGGTAATTCAAGACTAAAGGAAAGATAAGTTGAATTTAAAAGAAAGTGTTCCACGTAATTTTTATAATGGGATCCATAAATAGACTCGATAGCGGTACCTTTGACAACTTTTTTGATTTGTTTTGTTGGTATCGACTATAACCTTTAGCCTTCCAAGCTACTGATAAATCAATTTCTAGAAATCTCAATTTTGTTTTTGCAAATTCATTTGAGAATTTTTGAATTTGCGCCCCACTACGCCACTGTGTTGCCAGATTTCAAAAAGCAGCATAAATAGATAAATGAAAACTCTATCAAATTGACGCATGGGTTTACCTCTTTAGGAGGTTTTTTTTTCCAGCTTCTATGTATGCCTATTGCTCTAATGGGCAACTTATCTTTGTACATTTTAATGGTAATACATTCAGTATTGTGGGTTGTGCTCCAAGCTTCTTCTTCTTCCTTGTGTTGTTCGCGTGCTTCTGCAGACCTCGAACTCCAACAATTGGTATCAAAGTAGGTCTTCACTTCATCTAGGGCATTGTTGATACCCCTCTGATCACAGTCTCAAAATCACACAAAATTTGGTGAGCATACTCACGGTGAAATCGCGAAATTTGGTGTCGAAATCGCGATTTGGGCTCGTTTTGGCCTCCGAATGCACTATCATAGTGCTTGTGCATGCTATTTCATCTTTTTGTGCCAAAGATATATAGGTTTTGGTTTTCCAGTGTAAGCGTATGGAAGTCTACTACAAGTTTAGCAAAACTCGTCAGGGTAATTCTGTTCAACTTTTTCAGATATAGTCCTTTTTTTGCATCAGGGAATTTTAGTTAGTGGCCATGGCTGAAAGTAGTGATGTATTTTCATATGTTGGTTGTTGAGGATAGGTTGGATGGTGTGAACTACCCATTGTGGGCTTATATGATGTGTCATGTATTGGTCACGAAAGGACTTTGGAATATTGCACAAGGTGTTGAAAAACGCACTATTACACCTACAAATACAGGTACTGAAGCTAATGCAAATGGTGTTGAAGATGATGATATTCTTGATGTTCCTCTTTGTGTTGCAACTTCTACTGCACCTATTGTAGAGCATCTTCGTTGGGATGGCAGAGATGCTCACACACATGCATTGATAGCTTTGTCTGTCAAACATGCCATTATTCCTCACATTCGTTCTTGCAGAACAACTAAGGATGATTGGGATGCACTTATCACATTGTACTTGGCTAGGAATGAGGCTTGTCTTGCTTACCTCCGAGAACAGTCGGAGCATGAGCATATGAATGAAGGTGATTCTATGGACAATTTTCTGACAAAGATCAAAGACTTGAAGGAATAGTTGATTTCTGCTCATGAAGTTATACCAGATAGCTCACTTGTGCAGACTGTTCTAAATGGTCTTCCTGATAATTCATATCAGAGTTTTAATTCTAATCTTTGCTTGATGATGAAAGGCAATCCAAAGGCTTTGAAATTTGAGGATATAGTCTCTGTTATGTTGCAAGAAGATCAGTCTAGGCAGAATCGATCCATTATGTGTGTTGTAGATCAAGCTATGTGTGTTGCAGATCAAGCTTTCCTGGATAGTCAGAAGGCCAAAGGTAAATGGATCTCATCTACTAGTAAGCAGAGCTGCATATTTAAAGAAGGAAGAAAAAGATGAGAACAAATTAGAAACGCAGAAATTCTTTTGCAAGTACTATAAAGGAAATGATCATGTCATAAAGGTTGTCCAAAACTGGCTGCAAAAGAGGTAAAGAAAAAAGAGGCTGGAATGTTCATTGCAGAGGCCTCTACACCAAAAACAGAGTTTGCTAATCTTGTGCAGAATGAAGAATGGGTGTTTACTACTATTTGCAGTTTTGACCCATCTTCTCATGAGCAATGTATGTCTGTAGTAGACTCAAATGTTTGCCAGTATTTTGACAGTGGGGCAACCAAACATATTACCTCGTAGCATAGTTTTGTCACTTCATTTGAGCTTGCTCCTACAGGGAATATTGTCACATGTGCCAACAACTCCTCTTAATCTATCATGGGAGTTGGTAGGATCATTTTGACTATTGTTGATGGTAGTTCTTTCACTTTGTTGGATGCTTTATTTGTGCGAGGGATCAAGAAAAATATATTATCAGTTTCAGCATTAGCCAAGATTAGCTTGGTTTTGAAATTTGTTGATAACAGATGTACAATTCATGATCTGTCAAATGGTGATGTGATTATTGCTTCTGCAATTTCATGTCGTTGGTTGTATAAGCTCATAGACTATGAAAAATCTGAGAATGATTCAGTGTGTGCAGTACATGATTCTCAGGCTATGTCAGATGCTGTGCGTGTGTGTGTGTGTGTGTGTAAATGTGTACATATGTGTATGCATGTGTAAAAACCATAAAACCCTAATCCTAAAGACATAGACCTAAAACATGTATATGTGTGTATGCATGTGTGTATACATGTGTATGTGTATATGTATTATGTGTGTATATGTGTATATATGTGTATATATGTGTATGCATGTGTAAAAATCCTAAAACCCTAATCCTAAATACCTAGACCTAAAACATGTATAGTGTATGTTTGTCTGTATATATGTGTATGTGTATATGTATTATGTGTGCATATGTGTATATATGTGTATGCATGTGTAAAAACCATAAAACCCTAATCCTAAAGTCTCAGAGCTAAAACATGTATGTGTGTGTATGCTTGAGTATATATTTGTGTATCTGTATATGTATTATGTGTGTATATGTGTATATATGTGTATGTATGTGTAAAAACCCTAAAACCCTAATCCTAAAGACCTAGAACTAAAACATGTATATGTGTGTATGCATGTGTATATATAAATGTGTATGTGTATGTATTATGTGTGTTTATGTGTATATGTGTGTATGCATGTGTGTATGTATGTAAAATCCTAAAAACCCTAATCCTAAAACCCTAACCCTAAAACATGTATATGTGTGTATGTGTGTATGTGTGTATGTGTGTATGTGTGTATGTATATGTGACGTGTGTGTATGTGTATGTGTGTGTATGCATGCATATATATATATATATATATATATATATATATATATATATATATATATATATATATATATATATATATATATATATATATATATATATATATATATATATATATATATATATATATATATATATATGTGTGTGTGTGTGTGTGTGTGTGTGTGTGTGTGCATGCATATGCATGAATATGCATGTGTTGTTGGAGTTAGACATCTGCGTAAGCAGGCAAACAACACAAGGAAGAAGAAGTTTGGAGCACAACACACAATACTGAATGCATTACCACTAGAATGTACAAAGATAAGTAACCCCTTATGGCAATAGGCATATATACAAGTCGGGGGGAAAAAACCTCCTAAAGAGGGAAAAAAGTGCCCAAGCGGTCCTAGTGTGTTCATACACATCATTACCTAAGTATATCAACAAAGCCCCCCTAGGAGTGATGCAGTGAACAAGGAGTTGGCACTCATGTATAAGAAAGTGCTAATCTATGTGGAATCAATCCACAAAAGGAACTAAGCCCAAAGCTTTGCAAAAAGCTTCAAACTTCTCCCTAAGGAGAGCCTTTGTGAAAAGGTTTGCAATGTTCTCCTGCGTGGGCACCTGTGCAAAGCTGATCTCTCCAGCAGAGAACCTCTCCATGACATAATGATAATGCACCTCAATGTGCTTAGTCCCAGCATGGAACACAAGGTTCTTCACAATTGCCAATGCACTCTGATGGTTAGTGAAGGTGGTGGTGGCAGAAGACTGACCAACACCCAAATCAGCCATAAGGCATTTGAGCCACACACACTCAATAGTTGCTGTGAAAGTTGCCTTATACTCAGCCTCACAATTAGAAGTGGCCATAGTAGGATGCTTCTTGCTCAACCATGATATGCATGAGCTACCAAGCATGAAGCAAAAGCCACTAGTGAACACACAAGTGTCATAACAACTAACCTAGTGAGAGTCACCACAAATTTGTGGGGTTTGGGCTCTATCTTTCTACTTTTACATGTGTCAAGCTCAAGGCTTTGACAATGGTGAAAGATCCATCAAAAAATCTTTTTAAAAAATACAATAAGTGATCATAAGAAAAAGAACTTTCCAACGGATATTCTTTTGATGTGATAGCCTTTGATGTAGATCAAATCCACCTCAGGCATAGTGTAAGCTTGATGTTCCAACAGCTCCCCCTCAAGCTAAAGTATGCTTGAGTCTTCACTCTCGAATAAGTTGAATACCTGCCATAGCTTTGAATCTACAAAGCTTTATTCCATCAAGTGCCTTTGTCATCATATCTGCTACTTGCTTTTCAGTAGGAACAAAAGAAATGTCAATCTCCTTTGCCATGAGCTGCTCCTTGATGAAGTGGTAATGCACCTCTATGTGTTTGGTTCTTGGATGGAAAATAGGGTTTTCCACTAGATGCATGGAACTTACATTATCTCCAAATATGTGAGGTTTGGAACTCACAAGTCCCAAATCTGTATACAATGCCTTTAACCATATTGCCTCTTGAGTTGCTATGGTCAAACCTCTGTACTCTACTTCAGTCAAGGATAAAGCAACTGTTGGTTGCTTCTTGGAACTCCATGACACTAGCTTTGAACCTGCAAATGCTAAGTAACCACGAGTACTTCTTCTATCATCCTTAGCTCCTGCCCAATCTGCATCTGAATAGATATTGATATCCAAATCAGAAGAGTAAGGATAGAATATACCTTCATTGATTTTACCCTTGAGATACTTAAGTACTCTCTTAGCTGCATCCATGTGTGGTCTTCTCGGTGAGTGCATGAATTGACTAAGCACTATGACATTATATGAGATGTCTGCCCTTGTATGAGTAGCATATATCAAGCTACCTACCAAGCTTTGATATTCTTTTATGTCTTCAATTTTCTCACCTTCATAAACACTAAGTTTATGACTCATTTCCAAAGGTGTACCTGGAGGTTTAGTGTTCTCCATTTTGAACTTGAGAAGAAGATCGTGAATGTATCTCCTCTGAGTCAAATACATTCCTTCATCTGTGTATATCACTTGCATACCTAGGTATGTGAGCTTACCTAAGTCACTGATTTTGAACTCCTCTTGCATGTGTCTCTTGCTCCTCTGAATGCCATTCAGATCATCACTTGTCACAATAATATCATCTACATATACACATAGATAGATAACCTCATCGTGATCCCTTTTGATGAATAGAGAAGGATCTGAGCTGCTAGCTTTGAACCCTTGATCTTGAAGGTATGTGACCAACCTGTAATTCCAAGCTCTAGCAGCTTGTTTCAATCCATACAATGCTTTCTTAAGTCTGCAAACATAAGATGGATGATTAAGGTTTTCAAAACCTGGTGGTTGTGACATGTATATTTCTTCACTTATCCAACCATTTAAGAATGCATTTTTCACATCAAGTTTGAGAAGTCTCCAATTCCTTGCAGCAGCTACACTTATCAATGTTTTGATTGTAGTCATCTTTGCAACTGGTGAGAATGTTTCCTGATAGTCTATACCATGAGTTTGTGAGCATCCTTTGGCAACTAATCTTGCTTTGTATCTACAAACTGATCCATGTGAATTTCTTTTAACTTTATATACCCATCTACAACCAATTACCTTTTTATTCGATGACATTGAAACCAAATCCCAAGTGTCCATCTCCTTCAATGCATCTATTTCTTCTTTCATGGCCTTTTCCCAATTAGGGTTTCCCTTCGCCTCTTCATAGGTTGAGGGTTCCTCTAAAATAGAGTCTTTTTCCAAGTAGATTGAATGCTTCGTAACAAATGTGGAACCATATCCATACCTTTCTAGCTGTTTCTTCTCTCTTGTTGATCTTCTAGGTGCTTGTTTGGAGCATTCTCCAACCTCTTGCATCTTTGCTTTGCCTCTCGACTTCCATAGTTTGTAATCCTTTTCTCTTTCATCTTGGTCATCGTCTGTATCACTTCTTGGATCGTAGACCTGTGTATCATGCTTGCTTCCTAATTGATGAGAATCAAAATCAAGATCATATGGTACAGTTACCTTTTGTTTGTCTTCATCATACCAAGACCTGTGTTCTTCAAACACAACATCTCTACTTGTAGTGAATTGCTTGGTTGAAGGATTATAGAACCTGTAACCCATCTGAGTTGAATCATGTCTAATAAACACTGCCTTTGTCGCCCTTTCATCTAGCTTACCTCTTATGTGTGATGGTTCATGAACATAAGCTAAACAACCAAAAACCTTGAAATGTCCAAGACTAGGTTTTCTTCCATGCCATGCTTCATATGGAGTCATACCTTGAAGTGATTTGGATGGTAGTCTATTGACAAAGTACACAGTAGTTGAAATAGCTTCTGCCCATAGATAATGTGGCAACTTCTTCTGTTCAAGCATTGTTCGGGCTAATCCAACCAATGACCAATGTCTTGTTTCTCCTCTCTGCAATTCCATTTAGTTGAGGAGAGTACATGGTCATCACTTCCCTTTTGATACCTTTATCCTCCAACAACTCATCAAACTCTTTGGAGAAGTATTCTCCCCCTCCATCATATCTGAGCTTCTTGAGTGATCTACCTATATGAATCTCCACATGTGCTAGATACTTTTTGAAGCAATCAAACACTTCATTCTTACTCTTGATAAAGTATAGAACAATCCATCTACTATGGTCGTCAATAAATGAACGTAGTACGTTGATCCTGCCAATGAAGGTTCTTGACTTGGTCCCCATACATCTGTATATACTAAGTCCAATAAGTTGTTGTGGATATAGCCTTTGTGGTTGAATGGTTGTCTTTGTGCCTTCCCAATCTAACATGCATCACACTTATTGGTCATGTGTTGCTTTGATATGTTCGGAAGTCCTAGAACACTTTGATCCCTGCATATATCCTTCAAGGTTCTTTCATTCACATGAGCAAGTCTCTTATGCCACACTTCAAGCTCACTTAGGGTTTGAGACCCAAATTTGAATAGAGCTATGTTCGTGGTTTCTCCTACTTCAAAAGTAAAGAGCCTACCATGCTTCTCACCTCTGGCTATCTTCTTGAAGCCTTGACATGGATCTTCCACAAAAGCTCCATGTTGGGTGAACCTAACTTGCAAGCCTTTTTCAACTATTTGGCCTACACTTATTAGGTTTTCAGTGATAGTGGGTACATAGAGAACCTTATTCAGAATGTTTGTCCTACCATTGGAAGCTTTGTCATTACCAATCTTCTCCACATTGTGCTTTGTGTCATCCCCTGTTTTCACTTCATGTCCATGCTTTGGAATCCTCAAATCAGATAGAAGAGCAATGTTGTCTGCAACATGATTCAAACATCGTAAATCTATGTAGAACAAATGATCATCTTCTTTACCTTCTCTGCGGCTTAGATACATGAGATGCAATGAGTCTTCATGTGGTTGATCTTCTGAATAATTGTTGTAGTCCCTTCTATTATAGCCTCTATTGTTATTGTTGAAGTTGTGTCCACCTCTGCCTCTATTGCTGCCATATCCACCTCTTCCACTTCCTTTTTGGGTCTTCCCATTGAACCAACAAGTTTGAGTGGTGTGGTTGGTCTTATCGTAGATGGCACAAGGTTGAACATTATGATCTTTGGCTTTGTCTTGCTTTGGCCCTTTCTTCTTCCCTTTCCACTTGCTTTTGCTTGCGAAGTTGGCTTGGGAAGTCTCTTCTTCATCTTCTTCCTTCTTCTTGCCTTTCTGCTTCTTATCCTTCTTATTGGCATATAGAGCACTAGTTGAATTACCATGATAGGAGTTACCTTCCTTTATGCTATTGTTGGCTTCTTGATTGAAGAGTTGTCCAAGAAAGATGTTGAGGTCTGGAGTTTGCACATCCATGATGAGATCATAAGCCGTCGTGAAGGATTGCCATTGCTTATCACTTCGAATGTCGCTGAGAATTCGCCTCATGATAGCCTCTTCTTCAATCAGCTTTCCAATGGATGCTAACTGATCCGCAACCTCATTGACCTTGGTAACAAACTCTGTGATGGTTTGTTTAGGTGTCTTCTTCATTTGGTTGAACTCGTTCCAAAGATGATTCTTTCCTTCTTTGGTACTAGCAGAAAAGAAAGTATTGAGGGCATCCCAAGTCTCTTGAGATGTCTTGCATCCTCTAATATGTGGTAATAGAAAGTCAGAGATAGAGTTTAGTATGTACGACCTTGCTTGAGCATCCCTTGCGCACCAAAGTGTGAGCTTATCTGTCTCCTCTTGTGTAGGTCCTCCTTTGGATCTTGGAATAGGCATAGCTTCATCACTTGCTACAATTCCATAAAGTTTTCTACCTTGCAAATAGGCCTCCATTCTTATTTGCCAAGCTGCCTAGTTGTTTCAATCAAGCTTCTCGATCATTGAGGGAAATCCATCACCCATCTTGATCTAGCTCTAATACCACTGAAAGAACTTGGAGAAGCTTGTAGGAGGTAGAAAAGTGAGTTTCGAAGTGACAAAGTTTGGTCCAGTCAATCGGCACAAGACCAGCACTTGAGCTTATGGAGACTCAAATAGACCTTATAGGCATGTGATACATGCAAAGAAATGCACTATGTACTTTGGAGCATCAAGGAGAAAGAGTCGATACAAAACAGATAGGTTCGCGTGTCGAATAACTCAAAAAACTTGCTATCTATGGAAGAGACAATGAACTTCAAATGCCCATAGCGACCACCGCGATTAAAATTAGAAAACATCCTTTTATGGGAGTGATACACATAGGTTTGAGTGTATATAATTCACAAAAGTATAAGGAATAAGCAAAATATGCTATAGGAATGAATCAGACACTCAACGATGGTACCTCCTATTTTTCAAGAATATGTAGAGATTGACCCCGAGACAAAAACACTGGTATTTCTCTCAATCTACTAAATCAAATGCTATGAAAATTTTTAAGCATAAACTAGACACTAATATCTTTCTAATGAGCCATGTTTCACGAGCTCTGTAGCGATAGCAACAGCCTTTGCAAGATTACTGTTGGTGAAGAAGATGATGGAGAAAATTGAAGGAGCAAGACAATGATGGTCACATGTATGTATATTGCTTCCATGTATTCTACAAGTGATTCCAAGTCCTTATATAGAATCTAGAAGTGCTCCACAACTTCCAAAATTGGATTTTGAATTCAAATGAAGGTGGGAATGGTTGTTGGAGGGAATCAATTCACTTTCCTACAATCTACGAAAAGTGAAGATCTAGTTTGATCTACTTTTAGGTGATTGATTGCTTGATTGAATGCAACTCAACCACCACAAATTCGTTGGATTTGGGCTCTATATTTCTACCTTTACATGTATAAAGCTCAAGCCTTTTACAATGGTAAAAGATCTATGAAAAAATCTTTTTAAAAAATACAATAAATGAACATAAGAAAAAGAACTTTCCAACAGATATTCTTTTGACGCGATAGCCTTTGATGTAGATCAAATCCACCTCAAGCATAATGTAAGCTTGATGTTCCAACAGCAAACATATATGAACCAAATATCATATTCACATAGAGAGTGAAAGAGTGTGTGTGTGTGTGTTTTGTGCATGTGAAGAATATACTTAAGAGAGAGTTAGTGGAATGCAAAGATTGATTTTTATATATTTTTTATATACAAGAGAGGTGCTATGATTACAATGTCACAAGTCTAGTCCAATCTTTTTGTATGACAATTCTTCTAAACTACTATTGACAACGACTACCGAGTTTTGTTATCTTGAACCATTCTCACTAGATTTAGTTATTCTTCCTCTCACGTATTATTAACATGTATTATCTTTAATGTTAATTCCAATCAACAAGTAATTTGTCAATCTATTTGGTATTAGTACATGTTCTTCTTTGCTTTTGATCCGATTGTAATAGTATTTTCATAGTATGGGTTGTTGTAAGATTTAGGAGTAAAAAGTAACACAAAAGTATCCACTTCTCCCCTACTCACTATCTACTGCCTACATGAAGCCCAATTATGATGAACCTAAATGGGATTCATGGAATATTTTTGGAATAATGGGAAAATTTGTTGTTGAGTTTCTATTTTTCTCATATATTTATAGTCTTTTTTATCTCTTGTTCATTGAAGGTTTTTCCACTACAACATATGAAGGGCATATCAATGCTAGCCATACCGATGGTCACACCCCGATGTCAGTATGACCATTGGAAATGCCTGGAAAGACCATGTTAGTCATATCGACAGTCAATTTATTGTCGGTATAACTGCTAAAAACTTTTTGTTGGTATATGCACCGATATGGGTGCCAATATAGGTGTCGGTATAAGCATCGATATATGCATCGATAAATTCTTGGAAATATTGATGCTCATACCGGTGCCTATACTGATGGCATGTTTTAATAACGTGACCGGAGAGCAAAAAGTCAACATTTGCTACTATTTTGAACTCTGTTCTGCTAGTGTCGAGTTTGTGTGCACATGTGTACATTGTGCTCGTCCTCGTCCACCTGCATTGAGATCATCTTGTGCACACACACACACAAATCTCTCTCTCTCTCTCTCTACATAAACATCTCTCTCTCTGGATCTCAGATCTTGGTAAGTGATGCACATACTCTTTTACCTTTTCTCTTTCGCTATGTTCGCTCTTTTTCAATTTCTCTTTTCTTTGCTTTTGGAGGAGCTTTTTGGCATTGTTTCTTTGGAATTTAAGGAGAGACAATGTTGATTGGGCTTTGACAATAGTGATCCAAAGAATTTACATAGATGTAAGTGATTGTTTTGTTCTCTATTAGAAATAGAGATTGAGAGAGAGAGGGGGGAGAGAGAGAGAGAGATGAAAGAGAGAGAGAAAGAGAGAGAGAGAGAGAGAGATGAAAGAGAGAGAGAGATGAAAGAGAGAGAGAGAGATGAAAGAGAGAGAAAGATAGAGATACATACACACACATATATGTAAGTCATTGTTTTGTTCTTTATTAGAAATAGAGATAGATAGATAGATAGATAGATAGATAGATAGATAGATAGATAGATAGATAGATAGATAGATAGATAGATAGATAGATAGATAGATAGATAGATAGATAGATAGATAGATAGATAGATAGATATGTAGATAGATAGAGAGAGAGAGATGAAAGAGAGAGAGAGAGAGAAAGAAAGAGATAGAGATAAAGAGAGAGAAAGAGAGAGATAGAGATACATACACACACATACTCATGTATATGCATGCATACATACACAAACATATACACACATGCATATGCATACATACATATACACATATACATACATACATGCATATGCATTATTACATACACTCTCACATGCATACACATACACACACATACATACGCATACACTCACATGCATAAACACATAAGAGAGACACATATACACACACACATATATTCATGCACAAATTTTTTCACACATATGCACATATATACATACACACATAGAAACACACATAAACACAAACTCACATACATATTACATACACACATGTTGATATATCTAGGTAGTGATTGTGGTGAACACACTAGGACTACCAGGGCACTTTTTTCCCTCTTTACAAGGTCCCCCCCTTGTATATATGCCTATTACCCTAACAACTTACTTATCTTTGTACATTCTAGTGCTAATACATTCAGTATTGTGTTTTATGCTCCAAGCTTCTTCTTCTTCCTTGTGTTGTTCGTGTGCTTCCGTAGACGTCTAACTCCGTTTTGTTCAACTTTTCCAGATAGAGTCAATTTTTTGCATCAGGGTATTATAGTCAGTGGCCATGGTTGAAAGCAGTGATGTATTTCGTATGTTGGTTGTTGAAGCTAAGTTGGATGGTATGAATTATCCATTATGGGATTATATGATGTGTCATGTATTGGTCACAAGGACTATGGAACATTGTGCAGGGTGTTGAAAAACGTTCTATTTCACTTGCAAATGTAGGTACTAAAGTTGATGCAGATGGCATGGAAGATGGTGATATTATGAAGATTCATGTTCGTGCTACGATTTCTGTTGCACCTACTGCAAAATAAATTTGTTGGGATGGCAGAGATTCTCAGGCACATGCATTGATAGCCTTGTCTGTCAAATGTGCCATTATTCCTCACATTCAACCTTGCAGAATAGCTAAGGATGCTTGGTATACACTTACCACATTGTACTAGGCTAGGAATGAGGATCATGTTGCTTACCTCGAAAACAGTTAGAGAGTGAGCATATGAATGAAGGTGATTCTATGGACAATTGATTTCTATTGATGAAGTTATACTAGATAGCTCACTTGTGCAGACCGTTTTGAATGGTCTTCCTGGTTCATATCAGAGTTGTGCTTCTACTCTTTGTTTGATGATGGAAGGAAATCCAAGTGCCTTGACATTTGAGGATTTAGTCTCTACTCTATTGCAAAAAGATCCGTCTAGACATATCAAGATTTCCTAGCTAGTTAGAAGGGAAAAGGTAAATGGAGCTCATCTACTAGTAAGCAAAAATTTGCAAATGCTACACACTTGAAGAAGGAAGACAAAGATGAGAAGAAATCAAAAAAGCAAAAATTCTTTTGTAAGTAATGTTAAGGAAACAATCATATCATAAAGAACTATCTAAAACTGGTTGCTAAAGAGGCAAAGAAAAAGAGGTTGGAATGGTTGGTGAAGAGGCCTCTACACCGAAAACAGAGTCAGTAATCTAGTGCAGAATGAAGAATGCATGTTTACTACTGTTTGCAGTTTTGACCCATCTTCTCCTAAACATTGTATGTCTACAGCAGACTCAGATATTTGGTACTTTGATAGTGGGGCAACCAAACATGTTACCTCGTAGAAAAATTTATTCACTTCACTCGAATCTTCTCCTAAAGGGAATACGAGCACTGCGCCAACTACTCCTACTGTGTCATGGGGGTTGGTAAGATCATTATGACTATTGCTGATGGTAGTTCTTTTTCTTTGTCGGATGCTTTACTTGTGTCAGGGATCAAGAAGAATTTGTTATTAGTTTCAAATTTAGCCAAGATTGGCTTGGTCGTAAAATTTTTTGATGACAGATGTATAGTTCATGATCTATCAAATGGCAACGTGATTATTGCTTCTAGTATTTTATGTCATGGGCTATATAAGCTCATAGACTACAAAAAATCTATGAATGATTTGGCATGTGTAGTACATGATTCTCAGGCTATTTTGGATGCAAATCTTTGGCATGCATGCTTTGGTCATCTCACTTTTGCTAGTTTGCTATGCCTGTAGAAATAAAATATGAAATGGTGTCCTCTCTGCCCAAACTTGAGGCACCCCATAAACATGTATGCTAAGGCTGTATTTGGCGTAAAATGCAGTGTTCCTTATTCCCAAAAGATGGTTCAGTTCAAGCTAATCAGAAATTGCAGCTTGTTCATAGTGATTTCTGTGGTCCTATGCAGACACCCTCTTTTGGGAACTATCTTTACTTCGTGACTTTCATTGATGATTTTTCCAAGCATGCATGGGTATATCCATTAAAAACAAAGTTTGAAGTGTTTATGTGTTTCAAATAGTTTATGGTTTTGGCTGAAAATCTATCAGCATGTAAAATGGGCACCCTTTGTTCTGATCGAGAGGGAGAATATATGTCTTCTAATTTCAAGGAATTTTTTGGATGAACGTGGGATAAAACATCAATGTACAGTGCCATATACACCTCAACAGAATGGAGTTGCTGAATTGAAGAACAGGTCTATCATGGAGATGGGCAGATGCATGGTCAAGAGTCAGGCTTTACCACATAGTTTCTGGCTTGAGGTTATCATGTGTGAAGCATATGTACTTAACAAGTGTCCCACTAAAGGGTTGCAATCTATCACTCCATATGAGGCTTGGCATGGTTCTAAGCCATCTATTGCTCACCTGCATGTTTTTGGTTGTCTGGCATATGCATTAGTGTGTGAACAACATCACAGGAAATTAGATGATAAAGCCGTAAAATGTATTTTGTTGGGTACAATTCTAAAAGCAAAGGCTATCATCTATATCATCCACAAACTAAATGCAGCTTGGTTAGCCATGATGTTGTTTTTGTGGAAGATGCTATTCAGCCTTTACTTTCATGTACGAAGGAGACATCTATTAGCTCCAAAAACATGTATGATACTTTGCTACCTCTTTTTACAGGTGGAGAGTCTAGTGCTGGTCCTAATGAGGCAATTTCTCAACCTTTATAGGTTTCATGTGATGATGAAGATCATTCTATTTTTGATGCAGATTTACATGATGCACTTATTGATGATAGAACTGGTACTGAGGAGGCAAAAACTATGCCAAAATGGTTGGTGTAGACTTTGTGTGACAACAAATTAGATGCACCTCTTTCATACCGTACTTGTTGAGGCATCAATTGCTATGCTATGGCTGCCCCTAGTCTCTGTGATGAGACTGAACCTTTTCATTTGATGAAGCAAAAAATTTTGAACATTGGATGACTGCAATGCAATTTGAATATGATGCTATCATGAAAAATGGTACATGGCCTTTATGTGACTTGCATCTTGGCAAGAAGGCTATTGGCACTAAGTGGGTATACAAGCTGAAGCATAAACCTAATGGAGCAGTTGGCAGGTATAAGGCTAGGCTTGTTGCAAAGGGTTATGCGTAGGAATGACTACTTGCCGAGTGAACACTCTTCATAGCATCTGTGCACTTGCAACTCATCATGGTTGGAATGTACATTAGTTGGACATTAAAACAACATTTCTGAATGGTAACTTGCATGAAGAAGTGTATGTTTTTTAGCCTTGTGGATTTGTGTAGAAAGGGCATGAAAACCACATTGGAGGTTAAAGAAGGCATCATATGGTTTAAAGCAAGCACCATGTGCTTGGTATGAAAAGATACATGCCTATCTAATTGCACATGATTTTGAGAACAGTCCAACTGAGAGCACCTTATATGTTAAGCATGCTAATGATGTGCTTATGATCATTGTTGTATATGTCAATGACATGCTGCTCACTGGACCTCATGAGAAGCATATTGTTGATTTCAAGGCTAATCTTCATGCCTCATTTGAGATGTCTAATTTGGGGCCTTTGCATCATTATTTGGGCATTCAATTTATGCAAGTTGATGGTAGAATGGCTTTGTGTCAAACAAAATATATTGGCACATTATTGCAATGCTTTGGCACTGTAAACCTATTGCCACTCCTATGGAGACAGGTTTACGATTGAGTCTTCCTGATGCTAGAGATGCGTTTGATGTTGTTCTCTATCAGCAGGTTGTTGGATGCTTGATTTACTTATGCATTACTTGGCTAGATATTCAGTTTGTTATCTCACATATGAGCAAATTTATGCATTGCCCAGGTGTCAAGCATTGGCAGGTGGTTAAGCGCATCTTTTGCTACTTGAGTGGTACCCAGCTACTTGGATTGTTTTATCCCAAGGGGGTATCACTACCGCTAGATTTACATGCCTCCAATTGAATGCAAGATGGTTCATTAGAAAGATATTAGCGTATAGTTTAGGCCTATAAATATTCATAGCATTTGGTTTAGTAGATTAAGAGAAATATTAGTTCTTTTGTCTCAAGGTCAATCTTTGCATATTCCTAAAAAATAGGAGGTACCACCGTTGAGTGTTTGATTCATTCCTATAGCATATTTTTCTTATTCCTTATAATTTTGTGCATTATATACACTTAACCCTATGTGTATCACTCCCATAAAAGGATTTTTTCTAATTTTAATCACGGTTCTCGCTATGTTCATTTGAAGTTCATTGTCTCTTCCATAGATAGTAAGTTTTTTGAGCTAGTCGACATGCGAACCTATCTGCTTCGTATCGACTCTTTATCCTTGATGCTCCAAAGTATAAAGTGCATTTCTTTGCACTTACGCATGCCTATAAGGTCTATTTGAGTCTCCATAAGCTCAAGGGCTGGTCTTGTGCCAGTTCGCTGGACCAAACTTTGTTGCTTCGAAACTCTCTTTTCTACCTCCTACAAGCTTCTCCAAGTTCTTTCATTTGCAACCATGAGGTGCACCTTCTTTCCAGTAATTACAAAATCAAAGGATCGTTTTTTTATTGGTGTTAGCATAGATATAAGCACTAAATTTATCTTATAGATCGTTCTCTCGAGTGTCATTGCCTCTCTCCCTAGTCCTCCACACCCATAAAAGAAGATCTTAGGGGGATTGCACACCATAATGAGGCCATTCTCTTAGCCTCAAAAGGATATCCAACAACATTGAATGATCATTCCCTACCTAAAAAATGATTTAGGATCATAGTGATCATCTAAACCATCTAGAATTTACTCTTGACCTCATTTGACGTCGTAGTTATAAATCTACTAATGTACCTAGTTCATCTCCCTCAAGGGAGTTCTTGTAATTGAGGTATCTTGTTTTATACCTAAGTTTCATGTTGTGGGATCTCTTGTATTTTTTCCAATGGATTTATCCATTATGTCATTTCCCCTACGTGGGTAATATTATAATCAAAGTTAGATTGCCAATATCCCTTTTAAGTTTAGTGCTCCCTTGATATTTTGGCAAGTCTACATTCATCAAGTCCATGCACCATGGAGATTATTTGTTAAGAGATCTTTTTTGCTCTCAAAGTTATTCATAAATAAGTCCAAGAGATACAAGAAAACCAAGAAAGGATTCAAAAAAAAAAATCAAGATGTTGTAAGAGAGCTTTAAAGCCAAATTTGAGAGTGCAAATCATATTTAATCAATCTCTTCAAGTACCACCATGAAAAACAATATGAAGAAAAATATGAAAGTGAGCATGCCTGACAAATTTGATGGGACAAGAACAAATTTTAGTGGACTTCTTCAATAGGTTAAGCTCTTCATAAGAATGCAACATGAGAGGTACCTAGATGATGCTTCTCAAGTCGGACTTATATGAACTCTATTATGTGGTCCTTTTCTCTCATGGTTTGCACCTATCCTAGAGAAGAAGATGAATATTTTTTTGTGATTTCAAGGCCTTTGTACAAGAGTTTGTGTTTTCTTTGGAGCTACCAGTTTTTCACATGCTGTTGAAACAAAGCCAAGGAAGCTACATCAAGGAAGTAGACCTCCTTCTATCTAAGCATCAGAATTCAAAAAAACATTTGTGACCTTGCATGATGATAAGGGTTATTTTATCAACCAACTTTAATGGAGTTTACATGATGATGTCAAGGACCTCATGTTAACCATGCCCAATGTAAATAATTTGAATGACTTCATGAATCAAACAATGAAGTGTGATAATAGGTTGTTCAAGAGAAATAAAAAGAAAAAGACTTGTATCAGACATCAAGAATACAAGTTTACCTCCATCTCTCAACAATATATGTTGGAAGAATCTCAACTTGAGTCTATACAATTGGATAATATCAAGTTTAGCAGACTTACACCAAGGGAAATAAAGCATCACAAATTCAATGGATTATGCTATTATTCTAGAGATCTTGATTATATGGTATTCAAATATCTTAAGAAGAAGAAACAAGATGGAATTATGACTTCCACAATCACCATCCTATATCAAAAGAATCATCATCAGAGTGAAATGATGAATACATCCCATCAAGAGAATCATAAAATTTATTAAGCACCTAGGTATGCTACAAACCCTTCTCGATTTCATCATGGATATCCATCATCATCATGTTTGAGTACCACCTAGTAGGATCTCTTCAAATACGAAGAGATATGAGGATTCAAGTCCAAGAACAACTTAAAATCTCATGACTGCTCCTCATGGAACTTGTCCTTTGAGGGGGAGCTGATGTTATGGAGACAAAAGAAATAATCTTGAACCTTCGATTTCATATGTCTTTATATGTCTCATGATTGGTTCAAAATTTGGAGAAAGTAATCCTACCATTGCATTTGAGACATGCCAAAACCTTCCACTCTCTATTTACTTGATTTTGATGCTTTGAGATCCTATTTTGGACTGCTCACATCATCAATAGAATCATTAATTTGTAAGTGCCCTTGAAAACCAATATAAGGAGGGCTTGACCATTCATATCCTCAGTCCTTTGGATGTGAGTCTTAAGAGTTTCATAAGGAGATATGATCTCCAAGTAAGTACTTTGCAAGTTCTAGTTCTAGTTCTAGACTTGTTCTTTGTTCTAGTCTAGCAATCTGGACATCCCATCTTGTCCTCTTGTAATCACATAGTATGAGATCCTATATACCTAATTTTTGTACCTAGTTCATCTCCATCAAGGGAGTTTTTGTAATTTAGATATCTTGTTTCATACCTATGATTTTGGGTTGTGGGATCTCTTGTATCTTGTCTAATCCAGTTATCCATACCAATAAGCCTCAAGTTTTGGGACTTCTTGCATCAGTTGTACATTCTTGTATCATTTCCCCTATGTGGGTGATCTTGTAATTACAAGTATATTTCTGAAATCTTGTTCAATTCTAGTGAGAGGGTACAATCTAGTGTTCCCTTGACAACTCCTTTTTATAGTGATGGCCTTACAAAATAGACTATTATGAGTGTGAAGCATTGAGCATATCTAACATGGAGGAAAGTTCCAAATCTAGGAATCTTTGGGTAAAGGGATTCAAGACTTGGAAGGATTTGTTGAACATTGAGAAGAAGAGTTGAATCTAGCTCAAAGAAATCATTCCCATCCTCATGTTGGCTTATGAGGATTGGGTTCTTCTTCAAAGCTAGAAAATTTGGTGGAGGAGAAAGCATATTAGATCACCTCAATTGATCCCAAAAGATCATCATGAAGGGTGCAGATACATTGATGTTGTCCGTATGGTCTTAGAGATGGGAATTTTCACGCAAAACTGAATGGGAAATGGAGCATAAATTGGTCACAAATAGATGGGCTTTGAAGCTCAATATCATATTGCATCCTAGCATCAAAGCCAAGAGATTCTTCCTCCTTGAACATATTCTTTATAGATGAATCTAAACCAACATTAAAATTTCATGGCTCAAGATTATTCCTTGATGTAAGAGGTGCTATAGAGAAAAATGAAGACTTAGGTGGCTTCTTTTCTTTCCTTGCCCAAAATACCCAAACCTAACGTAGATTGCAAAGAAATTTGCAACTCAATGAAAACATTACCTAGCAACAAGTAGTGCCTGGGGAAGGTTGGTCTGTCTCTACGCAATGCAATTACAATAGAATCCCTCTATATTATATGACAAAATAGAAATCCCATCAACTCTCGTGAAAGTCCGGTTGAGCCTTCCCTATATAGTACACTCACCCTTTTTGGAAATGAGAATCGAGTTCAACAAGAGTTTTCCACCATTCTGTTATGATCTTTGTATTTGCGGGTATATAAGCAGTAATAAACCCTCTATTGAATAGTGACCATTGCTAGCGAATGAAAAGGAAAAATCCTTGTTGTACCACCGATTGGACGAAATTAAAACATAAACATATATGATTTAATTAATTGTTGATAAAAACGAATTGAAGCGCGTTTCAATTTTTTTTTTAAAACATGAATTGAAGTGTGTTTTAGTCTTCACGCCTTGAATTTGTGTGAAGAAAAAGGTGATCCAGCCTCTGCACTAGCTGGGTTGGCTGGGTCTTTCGCCTCTTGAGGCAGGTTACAACCTAACCCCCCCTTCTTTGTGCAATACAAGGAGTTTCATAAATACTATGTACGTTCACTTCTACAGTTGCAATTTCAAAATTTCAAAGTTAAAGTCAGGGAGAGTGAGCTTCGGCTGAACCTTCATTAAAAAAAAAATTCCAGCTCAATATGTGGAGAAACATTCAACGTGCAAAAATATGAGCATCTGTACACTTGAATTTGTGATTCGCAAAATCGCGAGTCTCGTCAACCTTCAAGAGCAGCTCGATTACTCACGTGTAGAGACTAGTGAGGGCGGTCGTGCAGATCAGCTTACGTACGCCATCAACAACATAATGCTTTTTTGTTTCTCCAATGGAGGAGGCACATCTTCAACCTTCGACGGGAAACATGGACGATTCCAACATCATAGTTCCACTCGTTAACTTCGTTCATACTTTTCCACAGATTGGCCAACAGAATGGCAGCTGTCGTCGAAGGTTCCTAAGTCCTGACCCTATGAGAATTGAATTTGCTCATGATGTAATGATCAAACACCACATTGTTAAGCAACGAGACGAGCGGGTCTGAAAGAACCAGAATCGAAGCGGGTCATGAGAACACAGAGTGCGTTTATACGCTGAGAACACTCGCAGATGCAGAGCGGCTCGTCGTCAGCGACAATAAGGGGATATCACTCCCAGACATATCGGTGGTTCTGGAGATGGACCACTCAGAAGAGCTGTAGATGCATAACTGGGGGTCATCCTTCTGGGAGGATTCCTTATTCAGCTGCGTTCCAGCTCCTGCGCTTTCTTAGATATGTTAATGAGCACCCTTCAGAGGACCAGCGTTATCATACGGTATTCGAAGGTATGCATCTTGAACGTTTCAATGGCCTAATCTGCGGCTGCAACCCTGAATAAGGGTCGATTATTTGTGTGTGTTGTGAGAGAGAGAGAGTCATATTAACGTCTTCTCGAGGCCAAACTTGGCTTATGAGACAAAAACCATGTACAAGTGTAGCAACCCTGTGTAGAAAATGAAATGAAATAAAAAGTATATCCTTACACAAAGCTATATAGGGCTGGAAAAGGCTGGGGAGACGTGGCTCTGACTCTGCATATAGTGACCACCTAATACATGGGGGATCCATAATGTGAGTAAAACACCCTAGCTACTGGTGATGGGTGGAGGTGGGTGTAGTATGTGGTACATCGGTGGTGGTCTGAGTGCCTCCTGGGAAGACAACCCAGGGGGTGGTGGTACGCTTATGCTCCATCATGTGGTCCTAGGCTGTCCTGATGCGTGAGATATCCTCCTGATATAGTCGTGGTCGACGATATCCACCCATGTGTGGTCAGGGCCGTGTTCTCTGTGCTGCTGCCTGGTGGAGCGTGAGCCCTATAAATGGACCTCTCTGATGTAGCTCAGCTCACTGAGAGAGAGAGAGAGAGAGAGAGAGAGAGAGAGAGAGAGAACCCTATAGATGGACTTCTCTAATGTAACTCGGCTCGCAGAGAGAGAGAGAGAGAGAGAGAGAGAGAGAGAGAGAGAGAGAGAGAGAGAGAGAGAGAGAGAGAGAGAGAACCCTATAGATGGACTTCTCTAATGTAACTCGGCTCGCAGAGAGAGAGAGAGAGAGAGAGAGAGAGAGAGAGAGAGAGAGAGAGAGAGAGAGAGGGGGACCGGGGGGGGGGGGTGGGGGTGGGGGGAGGGAGGGCCGGGGGAGGGAGGGAGAGGGGTTGAAACGATATACTATCGCCTTCAAATGGCAAAAATGTTCTATGCGACCAAAGAGTTACATCTTGGTGGGTCTGGAGTAATGTCTGTGTAAACAAAGGAAAGAACGTAAAAAAACGTTTTAAAGTAAGTACAAAGCCAGTCATCACATGGCTGGGTCAGCACATTAATTGGTACATCAAGGGGTTCATAACAAGTGGATGGTGGAGGCCAGAGTCATTCATATTATAGGATGGCGGACTGTGATTTTTGACTTCATGATCAATATCCTTCATGGTGAGTATGTGGCTAATAGCCTTGCATGAGGAGCTAAATGACCGAAATCTAGGATTGGAGCCTCCATCTGTAGAGTGAGTTGTCTGGTGGTTGAGGATTCCTAAATCATCATGGCTTGGTCACACAATGGGTTAATATTCCTTTGATGTACGCAATTTGCTTCAATGGCTGTCCATCTCACCATTCAGTAGTTGCTCCTCTAAAGAACGTGTTACCTGCCTCTGAATCTGTCCCTTTGATCTTTTCATACGCTCTTTATGCCTCCTTAATTCTAGTAAGTTTAGTTCCATGCACCTTTGCTCCTCTATCTCATGACTCTTGGGAGTGGTCCAAATCCCTTTGTAATTCCATTATGAAAATGGCCACGTATCTTATAATATTCTGAGCAATAATATATGTAGTGACAAACACAACATATGATGGCCTTACAAGGTATTCCTTCATATGATGGCTTTCTTTGACAAACACAACATATGATGGCCTTACAAGGTATTCCTTCATATCTTTTAGTCTCAATCTCAAGCTGGTATGAAGATGTGCATATCTATCCAATAGTGCACTAAGATCCTTGTGCGAAATGTCTGCCTATATATCATGACCTGATTATGAAACCATTTGTTAAGTTTGGAGAAGATGCGCTCTACAGAAAGCCATCTTTGCCCCCAGCTCATGTATTGGTACTATGCATGTTTGCAAGGTATGAAGCTGAACCAAGCCTTAGTAGATGAGTCTAAAACTTAATGTGCTTGTAAGCCCAAGAAAGGTGCATCTGATGCATATGTGGAGGGATGCAATCTGTCAATGCTGAGACCATGTGACTGGAACCATTATGTCATCTGTCCAAACAAACCTGTTGTGTCTCCCTGGGACACTAATTACTGAGATGGTTCAAGGGAAATCTGAGAATATTTGTCTTTGGGATGTCCCATAACCTGTAAATGAAATAGACTGATCTAGCCAGTGCCTTAATCCCCAAAGGGACAGCAGCTTGGCTCAAATGAATAATAACTTCCTTCTTAAAGAAGTGATTTATTTTTTATATCGTTTTTCCGTTTCTGTTTTCCTGGTATATGCTAGCTATTCTGATATAGCTCCATTTATCAGAAAGTCCCTGGGTGATCTTCCAATATAATCGAGCTGTGTCATCACTGTAGCATCCCAACATTCAGCCTACAGTTCAGCTTTAGCTAATTTGGTAGCACTGTATCTTGGGTCTCTTCTTGAAGAGAAGCAAGTTGCAAGTCTGCTGTACTCCATTCTCTCTTCCGCTTGAGTAACATGATTACTCTAATAGATAGACTCATGATGAATTGGACTATTAAGGTGTCGCCATTCCAAAAGGATTCATGGTCCCAACTCATAGTTAAGAATGAACAATCCCTATACCATGTTTGCTTCGCATGTTTGGTCTATAGGCGGGCGTTGATCTAATATTTTTACCTGACTATAGACATTTCTCATAATACTTATTCAGCGACTTCGAGTTTCAATTTTGACCAGGTACATACTTCAACCTCTTCTGTATATCTTGTTCCTTATCATGTTTATAGTAGTGGAAGCGAAAGGTTCAAATTCTTAGCTAGATCTAATTTAAATTCTTTGCAATGCTTAGATAATGGTCATATTTATTGGTCTTCTTTCAAAACAGCTTTAGTTAATACTCATTACACCAATAATTCAATAAAAGGTCTTCTTTGTTTAAGGCGTTTAAGAAAAAAAAGCATTCGCATGAAGATAATCCATTAAGTCCAATTCATTGTTCATAAGTCATTTATGTAATCTATAATATTTATGATAGTTCATTTTTATATGTTGGTCAAACTTTTGAGACTGCATTTATTCCTTTTCAAGAGCATGTTAGAGAATCTTGGAAAATTCATTCCAAAAGAATTTTAATTGAAAAAGTAAAACCTCTTTGTGCATCCATAGCAAAATATGGTTTTGAATCGTTTCGTTGTTTTCCTATTGAACACATAGAAGGTAATTTTAGAAACTCTAAAGAGTTTTACAAAGCAGCTTTGCCTCGAGAATTATTTTGGATGCGAACTTTGCATACCTTCTTCCCTAAAGGCTTCAATTTAGAAAGAAAATCTAGCCTTCGTAAGAGTAAATCTATCAATAAGAAAACTCCTATATCATGGCATAGATATCCAAGACTTTCCTCAACCATTCAATCTTCTTGACATACAAATATTTGGGTTCCACATCGTAATATTAATGTTTCTGTTTCCTCTCCCCATAAGTTCCTTAATTCATGCTATAGGTTAGACTCTATGGATGAGGATTTCCTATCGTCATCTTCTAATGAACATTTGTTTAGCTCTTTCAATGATCAATCTCTTAATTTTAGTGATTTTAAAAGAAGATTAATTTTCTTGGATAGAATTATGCAAGAGGGGTCTTTTTCTTTCAAAATCTTTGAAAAATATAACAAAAGAGTCCTCTTTAAACTTCTATATATCTTGAAAAATTTTTCTCACAATGATTTAAGTCTTAGAAAATCCCATAGTTTTCAACTTTGAATTTTCATATCCAAATTTCTAAAATCCTCTTGTGTTTCTCATAATCCTTTGATTTCAAGAAAAGTTTTACTAATTACTATCTTTACTTCTCTGGAAATAGATGAAGTTGGTTTGAACTCCATTTTGAAATCAAAAGAAGTGATTGAATCTCTTCCTTCTTATGTTAGAAAGCTTTGGATCCATCCTTTGGTTACATATAGTTTGGTTACATCCTTTGGAATCTTATGCTTTTAAATTGTATCAAAATTTACCATTTTTATATACAGTTTGGAAATTCCATAAGAATCGCATTAAACTGAGATTTATAGCTGCATCTTGTAATACTTCTCTTATGGATGTTTCCAAATGGTTTAGCAATTGTTTTAAAGCCACTTTACCTACTATTCATGATATTTGGAAGGAATTACTCAAAAATGTAGATGTGCGAGCTTCCTCTAGTTGGATCTTAAGTGATATTCCTGTAATAAAGTCTCTCAACTCTTCAAGGACTCTTGAAGGAAAATCGGTTCCTTTGGGGCTTCAAACTTTAGACTTCACCACTTTGTATACAAAGTTAGATTTGAAAGATTTAAAACATAGGATTTCTTCTTTAGTTAGAAAATTTTTCTCTTTTAAATTCACCAAGGATAGATGTAAGGCTCCTTTGGTAGAAAAGCCTGCATTGCATTTTAATTATTTATGGTTGAAATCCAAGTACGTAGATATAGATAGTAGAAAGAAACATTACACTAGAATAGTAGATGAAACTGAGATTCTTTTTTGGTTAGATTTTCTTAAAGAAAACTTGTATATTTCAATTGGTGATACTTTATTCAAACAATGTATTTGAATTTCTATGGGTACAAATTGTGCTTACTTTCTTGCCAATTTTCATCTTTTTACTTATGAATTTGAATTTATGGAAAGGCTTGTTTTTAGCTAATACTTGTCCTATCATTATACACAAACTTTCTAATATTAGATGCTTTCTAGATGATTTTTTTGTTCCTGACTTTAGTTCTTTTCAAGATTTTATGTAGTTAAACAATGATGATTTTGGTGGTGGTATTTATCCCAAAGATTTTTGTGAGTTGAATTGTAGTTCAAATGGTGAATCTTGTGCTTTCCTAGATCTAAACATATTTCAATCTTCTTTTGGGTTGGAAGTAGACATTTATGATAAAAGATGAGAATGAGAATTTGCTAGCATTAACATGATACGAATGCCTCATATTGATTCAAATATTTTTCATTTAGCAAAGTATGGCATTGCTTGTTCTCAATTATTTAGATTTGCTTGTCTATGTTCAAGCTTGTCTTCATTTGTAGTTTAGTGTTGTGAACTAATCTCTTTGCTTGTTCAAAAAGGGTATTCCTTCAAGAAATTTTCAAAGAAGGTAAGGACTTTCTTACTTCGTAACAAGTTCATTTATGGTTCTTCTTCTTTTCATGTGTTCAAATTAATCATTAGTAAATTCAATAGAAAAGGCGAACTTTATAATGGTTCATGATGAGGTATTTTGTGGAGGTTCTTTCACTCTTTATTTTTAGTTTTATTTTAGTCTTTTGTTCTTTTTTATTTTTAATTACTATTATTACTTTTATTATTATTTTAGCGTTTTCTTTATATTTTTTAAAAATTTATTTTTAATATGTGTGTGTGTGTATGTATGTGTGTATTTTTAATATGTATATATATATATATATATATATATATATATATATATATATATATGTATATATATATATATATATATATATATATATATATATATATATATATATATATATATATATATATATATATATATATATATATATATATGTGTGTGTGTGTGTGTATGTATATATATATATATATATATATATATATGTGTGTGTGTGTATATATATATATATATATATATATATATATATATATATATATATATATATATATATATATATATATATATATATATATATATATATATATATATATATATATATATATATATATATATATATATATATATGTATATATATATATATATATATACACATATACATATATATATATATATATATATATATATATATATATATATATATATATATATATATATATATATATATATATATATATATTTAGTTTTTGTAATTCCTATTTTAATTTCTTTCTTCTCATTTATGTTTATGCCTTTATATACATTGGGAATTTTTAAATTCTTCTTATTATAAATTTTATTATTATTAATTTTTTCCTTCTTAATTTCTTTATTTGATAAGTAATATTATATATTTATCTATTGTTATTTTGCCCGTTTTGTTATTTTCTTTTTATTTTTATTATTATTTGTTTGTTCTTTGTGCAAGACTTTATCATGGCTGAGTTTGCCCTTCACTTCCGAAAGTGATAGAAACTCAGTTCGTTGACTTTGTTAGAGATCTTTATTTAGAAAGATTCTTTATTGAAGTCTGCACCTACTCTAGGGCACTGATGACGTGAGTAGGGATGTCATAGCTATTTGTCCAAGCTATGCATGATAAAGTTTAATTTTGAAACTTCTGGTTTTGGACAAACATTGAATTTGACGATGCACTTTCATTTTGTTTTTGCTTTTGTTTAATTTGCATTTTTGTATATATATATATATATATATATTTATGTAATTATTGTTATTTTCTTTTATAATTTTTTGTTACGTAATTTTTAATTTTTAATTTTTATTTAATTATTATTATCATTAATTATTTAATTTATTTATTTTCTAATTTTTATTATATATATATATATAATTTATTATTATTATTTTTTTCTTTTTAAAAAAGTTAATTATGAATCATTATTTTTTAGTGTAGTTCTTTTTGTATTGGTTTTCTTTCTTGTTTGTATTTTTCTTGTCTTATATTGATCTTATTTTTTCTGTAGTCCCTTGCTTTTGTTTGTTGTTTTTTTCTGTACTCCCTTCTCTTTCTTGGGTTCGTAAGTTTGGATAACTCTGAACTTATGAAGGTATATATAATCTGGTGGGACTCCTGAGCACCCCAAATTCGATGTGAGAAAGACAAGAGAAAATCCTCAGTGAGCCCACCATGTCGGCACTGATCAGCCGCCGTAGGAGTGACTAGATATATGGGATTGAATAATCCCCCCCACCCCCACCCCAACCCCCCCTTTCGGCCCCCGCGAAATCCAAAGAGAGTACTGAGAAAAAGGAATCATGCGGGCCTCTGTGGGGGAGAGAGGACTGTACCACTTCCACTCCCTCAGGTCCTAGATGAGGCGAGCTAATGGTCGAGTCTCCGAGGCCCAAAGGTGCTAACCAGAGTGGGCACAAATGTCCGTGGGATCAAGATCAATGTGCCAATCGTTGCCATGAGTGCCAACCACCTGAATCCGTTGAAAGATGCACTCTCCAATGAGCTGTGACTCAATATGGGAACTAACCATCGTTCCCTCCTCTCCAATCTCAAAGAAAATGGTTTCATCCGGATGCCCCTCGTAGCAATCAGGATCTCTGTCTGGGTGAAGACCCCAAGCCATGTCGTCTGATGCACCATATCAACATGCATACACCAGTCCTACGAGATAGCAGTCTCAACATCCCTGATCATTTGGGATGCGCCACGAGTCCTTATACATCTCTCTTCTTGCCGCTCCTTAGTGAGGCTCTTAAAGCTAATCCAATCGGCCACACTCTGCCGAGGCCCTCTGGCAAACTCCCCCTTAGAGACATGAGGGCGAGATCCAACCATGAAACCCCTCTCTGTGTGGATAAGGGGATTCCAAGTGATAGACTGATGAAGCTTCTCCTCAATGCAAGAGGGTGGGTGTTGAACAAGAGCGTGTTGGAGCTTCTCCCAAGATTGAATGATATTGCAAGTGAAGCGGTCCAAACACTTCGCCATGAGTATCCCATGCTCCTCATCTAAGGCAAGATCCATTTAATCTCGGACATCCAGGGCCACGAGTAGCAGGAACATAGAGGCCCAACCGCTTATGAAGAAAGTCCTTGCAAGGCTTGGGGCTCGAAAGAAGACAGTTCCTGATTAGCCCTTGGATCCGGCTAATACAGGAACTCGAGAAGATCCAACAAGAAGTGATGTACCACATCGTAGCGAGGAGAACTTGGTTCACCACCACAACCCTCCAAGCCAAGGACAATCTAGCAATGCTCCAATGTAAAAGTTTCATCTTGATGGCCAAGAGTAGAGGAAGATCTCCTCTTCAGTCGAAAGATCGAGACCAATATGACACCCAAAGTATCTAATTGCTCTACTAAGAGGGATCCACTCAAATTGCCTTCCAAGCTTCCACCTAGGAAGATCATCCGAGCCAACCCAAAATCCACAAGACTCGTGCAAATTGATCTTTGCACTGGATGCATCACATAATCTCCCCAAGGCACGCTGAAATTTGGCTAGATTGGCCTATTGACCTTGCAAGTAGATGTTCGTGTCATTAGCAAACTCAACATCCAATAGCATCTCATCTGTAATCCGAAGTTGGAAATCCTAGAGCCTAGTAGCTTGAGAAGCTAAGAATACACTTATGGCCTCAACAAAGAATAGGAACAAAGTAGGGGCTAAGGGGAGCCCTATTGTACAGAGGCGCAAAATGTTGAATCTCTCCCTCTGCCTCCCTGCCACAAGTTCCTGACCATGTGCCAAAGGATACAAGGCTGTAACACCCCAGACCCGGCTATCAAGAGGCTAATCATGCATCTGGGCAAGGGAGACAACTTCCTAGAATGTAAAAATATTATCAAGGATACTAGGACCCTTGACAAAGCGAGTCTGTATAGGATGAATCAAGGTCTCAAGGACTGGTTGCAATATCAAACTCTAAACCTTTGCAAATATTTTATAGGCCAATTTAAGAACCCTGATCAAATGCCAATGTTGCATATCATCCAACTGTCCCCCATCCTTAGGGATGAGG
The DNA here is from genome assembly GCA_020310875.1 of Ceratopteris richardii. Taxonomy (NCBI): domain Eukaryota; kingdom Viridiplantae; phylum Streptophyta; class Polypodiopsida; order Polypodiales; family Pteridaceae; genus Ceratopteris; species Ceratopteris richardii. The sequence continues at coordinate 39,998,815 of CM035425.1, forward strand.
AAAATTAGACCCTCCATGAGCGATTGAGGAAGCTGTCCTCTCTCCATGAATTTTGGAAGGCAAGACGAATCCAATCCCCAAGGATCCCCCAATGCCTGATAAAAGAAACTAGGGGAGAGACCATCATCACTAGGGGAGCTGTCCCTAGCAAGCCTACGCAATGCATCCAAGAGCCCATTGTAAGTGAATGGGGCAAGAAGTGTACTCTGCATCTCATCAATCACCAATGGTTGCATATATTGAAGGAAACATTTCCTACTCTCTTGCATGACCTCCGAAGGTATCTCCTCATATAAAAGAGTGGGGTAAAACAAAGTGGCAATCTCTCTGAGGTCCCTTGGCTCCATAGCACAGGATCCATCCATCCGGCGAAGTTGTCTGACCCCACCCCATGAATGGCGGGGCCCAATCGCTGAAAAGAAATCTCATGAGATATGATCACCAACTTGGGTCCAATGTGTGGCTTGCCGATGATGAAAGAAGGATGTTCGTCTGTCCTCAACCTCCCTCAACTCCTGTTGTGCCCGGGCCAGCTTTGAGCCAGTCCACTCACAATCGGGTCCATGCTCCAAGAGCCATTGAAGGGAGGCAATGCCTCTATGCAAGCATCTCTCTCTCTCACGGAGCTGAGCTAGCTGCTGATGACTCTCCTCATGAAGGAAGGGGCTAATCATTTGAAGGCCATTCGCAAGAGACTGAGCCCGATATCCCTCAACCCAAGAGAGCTGAGACCAAATCCCCTCAATCTGATCATACAAGCACTCATCAAGCTGCACCTCCTTAGGAATGCACATCATCATGGGGCCTCTCGTATCCCCCTCCGCAAAATTAAGCAACCACAGAAGCATGATCCAAGAAACAAGAGCTCGTCAGAATGCAAGTCCTACCACCACAATCAGCCAATACATCACTGACATATATGCGATCAATCCGGGAGAGATTCATCCCTCCAATCTCCTTGTCGGATCGAGAGAAATGAAGGTTGTCCCTCTCTCTGAAAAACCCCTCAATGTGCCATACATCTCGCAACGTCGGGGTCATACATAGTCTCTCTGAAGTCGCAAGCTCTGAACCATGCATAGTGGTCTGGCTACCCCCTAACGATCCTCAGGTGCCTCAATCATATTGAAGTCACCTGCAATACACCAAACATCAACATAAGGAATAGCATGAGCGATCTGTGACTAAAAAGTGGCATGATAACTCATGGTTCGGGGCATACAAGGTCAAAAACCCATATCTCCAGTCCCCATGTAGAAGAATTATCTAGATGGCTTTCCCAGGGATACTCTCTCCCCTATCCATAATCGTGGACTGTAAAAACTCCCCAACAGAGATACATACACCTCTGTGAGAGCCATTAGGCCCATACCCAACAAACCAAAAAGCCTCCCCATGCCTCGGAAGGATCTCTCTGCACTGTGGCGTACTGCTCAACGAGAGATAATGCCCCTGAAGCATTAGAATGTCAATAGATTCGCCAACGAAGCACTGGCGAAGTTCTTGCGGAAGGTGAGCCTTGTAGCATAGGCACTAAGGTCCACCCATGCCCTAAACATTCCATGAGAGAACCTTCATGAGGACGAGGCAAACCAGGATGCTATAGCAGAAGCAAAACACGCCATCTTTGAGGCAAGTTTGAAGGGGGAGTAATCAGAGTCCAAACGTCCTTGATAAGAAGCCAGCCGCTCCGGGAGAAACCCTGCATAGGCTAAGCCATGTGGACTCACTAACCATCTTGGTTTCCTCCACGCTGATCACATCCGCATGGATATACATGTACCTAGGAGCCGTCCGAGTGTCTGCAATCACATAAAAAACAAGTTGGCTCTCCTCCGCACCTGGGATAAGCAGAAACTGAGCTATATCCTAAGCCTTGATGAAAAGGTTGGTGTGTTCAAGATCCCCAAAGTGATGAGAAAACTCAATGACCTGTGCCCGAACAAAACACAGTGCCTCCCCAAGGGACCACTTTGGCTATGTAGCCTCGCAAAGTGGAACCAAGAACGCCACGGCCGACTCCAAGGGAGACTCACTGCAAGAAGGGCCACAATGTGGTTCTAATAGGTGCCTTCGTAAGATCCTCTAGAATGCCGAAAAATCCTAAAAACTTGTAGCCGAACCTCTCCCCGAGCAAATGATAGTCAAAACTTACCAACCCCGGAGGAATAGCTGTCAAGGGAGACGTGTCCAACGGAAGTGGGGGGCACGAAGGAGACTATCCCTCATGGACCGCCCGACTCACCAAGAAGTTATTGTCAAGGGATCGCCAAGAACCGGGAGGGGAAGTACTAAGTGGAATAGGGGGTTGCGGAGTAGAGGAGTACCCAGGGGAAGACACTGGTGTGGAGGGGGGGGGGATGATGAAGGCACATCCGAAGGAACCGAAGAGTCCGGAAAACTAGAGGGTCCCCTGCTCCGCCCCAACGCCAAGGTCCACAGAACCATCCTCTCGGAGCGCGCTGAACCGTTTACCCATAGGGATGCATCTCTCCTGAATCGTTGAGCAGGGTTGCCGCCTAAACTGATGGCGACGCGTAGGCTATCACTAACCCTTAGTGGTAGAGGGGGTGGACGTGGTAGCGTGGCCACTCGAGTGATGAGGACCACCCTCCTCTTGAGGGAAGGAGCCAGAAGTCGTCAAGGAGGGCGAAGAGAGGTGATGCGGCTTCTCTAGTGGCCGCTAAGTCTCTTGTCCCGACTACTCCCTGGTCCGACGTTGAGTCCTTGAAGGGAAGGCCTTTGCAAGGTGTCCAACCTTACAACATGCAAAACACTGATTTGGAAGGCCAGAGTACTCAACCCTTTGAATCAACCACTCGCCAGAGACAAGTGGAAGCTCAATCTCCGACGACAACAGTGCGGGGTCCGAAATGGGAATCCTGACCAAAGGAAGACCGATCGCCATGGCTATTGCCGATGCTCTAGTCTTTGGAACCTCTAGGAAGGTGCCTAGGACCCCACCAATATGCAAAAAAAAGGGGCGAATACTCCCACCTAAGGACAGGAAAGCAAGCCATCATAGGAAATCCGCGTGCTTCCCTAGGAATGAAGGACGACGAGAGGGCCGCGGATAAATCAAAACCATGAGTCCAAGGGCAAACATAGGCACGACCAACCCGAACCGCAATCATGCTGGTGGAAGCCTCTCGAGACCCAAGTGCAACCTGATAGAAACTTCGGTCCAAGGCTTGGATATCAACTAACTTGCACACCGATCATGCTGGTGGAAGCCTCTCGAGACCCAAGTGCAACCTGATAGAAACTTCGGTCCAAGGCTTGGATATCAACTAACTTGCACACCTCGGCAAGCAAGCTGCATTGTAGAAGGTCCCTAAGCTCGCCACGGCTAGGGCATAGTCCGATGATCTTGTAGATAACTAATGATACATGCAAATGTTCAACTTCTAAGACCAAACTCGTTCTACCCTCATTGATAAGGGAGAGTCTGATGGGCGATGGAGTGGAGACGGGCGAGGGACTTCTTGAGAGTCCCTCTGAGGGGTGGCCTCCGATGCCATCTGTACCTGATGCACGCACGAAAAGGAGAAAGGGGGGGGAGGGAGCGAGGGATGGGAAAGTGGAAAAGGGAGAGGGCGAGGGTCGAGGAGAGGAAGGAGGGCAGAGGAAAGGGGGAAGGGAGGGGGGCGCGAGGAGGAGAGGGAGACAAAAGAAGGGGGCAGAGCATAGGCAATGGCTTGGGGGGGGGGGGGGGGGAGGGGGCAAACGGGGAAGAGGGACAGTGCTGCCCCCCCCCGCTCCCCCTCTCCCCCTTACAGAGCCGAAGGGGAAGGAAGGGGGCAGGGAGGGAAGAGGGAGGGAGGGAAGAGGGAGGGAGGCGGAGGAGCATTGCGAGGGGGGGGAGAGGGGAGGGAGGCGCTGCGAGGAGGGAGGGAGGGGTTGGAGCAGGCAGTCGGAGGGGGGGAGGGGGGGCAAAGCCAAATGCGAAGGGGGAGGGGGGGTTCAGGTGCAGAGCGCGAGTGCAGCGAGAAGCAGTTCATAGCACCACACTTGTCAACCATGCAAGAACTAATGTGTAGACAATGAAAATAATGAAAAAAACAATTCTTCATGGAATATTGAATGTTCAGCCATGGCTGTGACAAAGCACTCATGGATGGGAGGCTTTTTAAGTTTTCTAGGATTTGTGTGTGTGTTATGACTTTTGTGTGTGTGTGAGAGAGAGAGAGAGAGAGAGAGAGAGAGAGAGAGGTCTAGTATCTACTAAACGCCAAAGTTGGCCTATGCGAGAACTGTATACAACTGATGGTCCTTCGAGAATGCAGAAACGAAAAAGCATGAAAATTGAAACTAAAACAAGTGATGTGTAAGATATGGGGTGATGAGGGCGTGGCTTTTCTTTAGTAGAAAGTGAACATGCAATACAATAGTTTACTCTAGAGTAGCTCTATTACCACAGATAATGACTACACCATGTACAAGTTGTAACAATCTGAAGATGCATGCTTGAGTGGGATGGTTGGTATCCCCTCTGTTGATCATGTCGTAAACATATCCTCGCGATCTCGTCTTGATATAGCAGTGGCATCCGATATCCAGGAACATGGGTTTGTCGTCTGGCCTTTTGTGCCCAAGTCTGTTCAAGTGTGAGTCCGGCATTGGGGGGTTGTGTAGTGGCATGTGCCTTCACTATTTGGAAGAAATTGGTGATATTGTGCTGTAAAACATTATTCTCAGCCTGTCTAGGTTGAAGTGATTGATCTTGTCTATGATATGTCACTATGAGGAAGCGTCTGAGTTGGCATTGATCCTCACTCATCATATGCTGCTGTAATGGGCTCTCTAATTGGTAGATTCCGTAAGCGACAGGAAGGCAATGGTTGAAAAATACCCTAAGAGGGAGGATTAAAAAGTAATCCTTAACCATGGCTTTTGGGGTCTGTAATTAGACCATCAAACTCCTAGCCATCGATTCCCCAATGGATACAACATTGGTATTAGAGGCTAAAAAGTAATTTTCATTAAAGATTGAGCGAAAAGCTAGCCAAATTTCAGTGGAAAAATATCCAACTTAAATTATATTACCACTACATGGTAACCAAAATAATTGGAACTCAATTAAGTTGCACAAATTAAATAAAGATAGTTAATATTGGCACTAAATCCATGTGTTAAGAAGGCCATATATGATCATTGAATCCTCTCTGATCAAAGACTCAAAAGTGTTTGATACTTGTGTGCATATGTTTGGTTGATTTGTTTACAATAACCTCTTTAAAGATTGATTGCAAGCATATGAAAGGCACTCACATTTTATAACATGGATTTTGTTCTCCTCTTACAAAGAGGATCCAAAAGGATACCTTCCCTTTGATCTTACGAGTGAAAGAAATATGTTTCCTCATTGTTTTGTCAAAAGTAAGGTTCTTGTTTTGCGATGTGCTTCTTTTTAGCATGTTTCATTTGCATGTCCATTGTGAATGACTATGGGTGCATGAATTCTTTGCTGAAATAATTCCTCTACATTATTTTGGATACTCTCATTACTCTTTGCTAGAGTTTCAACAGCCAAATGATCATGAGCATGTAAAAGCCCTTGCCCCCTTTTTTTAATAAAATCAAAGGGAAAATTCTCATCTCACACTACAAGATGGAGAAACATTAGCTGCTTTCAGACTTTGTAACATACACGCTATCAGCTGATATGTCTATATGTTATGCTGCAAGTGCTTTTTTTTTCAACAGCCTACTATCTTCAAAAGGTGGCAATGTTGCTATTACTTTCAATGAAGAAAAAGATGATGAAGGTTGAAAGTGTAGCATCTAGCTTGCACAGTTGTGTAACTTGAGCATTAATGTGAGCACATGCAATCATGCTTGCCTTCATTCTACACAATAGCTCTTTGCTAAAATACTGAAGATCATGATGCCATTTTCTAAACCTTGCAGACCAAAATATTGATGACTTTGAGTCCTGACCCAAATCCCTTTCTTTACATTGATTGAAACCAGGAACATAGCCAAATAAAGAGGTAAAGTATATGTATGCATGTATGTATGTATGTATGTATGTATGTATGTATGTCAACATAGGTTCCTTATCCCAGAGTTTCAAGGCAACATTCCCTACCCTTTTGATCTACTTTTGTCTTATTGCATACTGAATGGAGGAACTCTTTACAAAACATACATAACATCTGAATGATGAATTTCAAACTTCTGAGCTATCATTATAGAACAGTCATTAGATTATATTGATGTATGTTTGTGATCTTATTGAAAGCTCATACAAATGCCCGAAAATCTCTTAACATCCCAACAAAATATGGGCATCAATTATACCGTCCCCTAGAGTATATAACAAGTTAGAGCTTGATAAGCAAAGAGTCAAGTGACCCTGAGTCAATCAGGGCTTTAATTGGCAATCCATTTGTTGGATATTTGGCATATTGAAAACGAATGACAGACGTAAATGTTTTGATAGGCAGCACATAGTTCGAGAAAATAATACATGAGCTTCCACTTGTGCCATTTGGAAATCTTAAATCCCTTTTTTCCTTAAGTTCCAAAAAGAATAGCATAAATTTAGAAAAATGGAATAAAAGGAACCTCCCTTTTAAGCTCCAATTGAGGAGGAAAAATTCCCGTTTGTAATATTTCCAAGCAGAAACAATCTTTTTCATAGAGGGCGAGAGGATTTGGATGCATATTATTTTATAATATAGAGTATATATTACTATATAGTCTTTTAGTTTGGACTCTTTTGACTAAGTAGTATGGGATTAAGTTGCAAGTGAACTAAGTTCATTAAAGTTCCACGAATGCAGTCAGGTGGAATAAGTTTTTTTTAATATAAAGGAAGTTCGGCAATAGCCTACTCTCCCAGACTTGAATTAAATTAAGAAACAAAGGTACAGTAGAAGGGGACTAGTGCCCACGGGACCCCCCAAATCCCACAAAGCAGGGGAGGCTTGGTTGATTCCTATGTTGCATTACAAAGAAGGTTGATCACCCTCTCGTCGCCCTCATGCGGGACCCACTTGGGTTTGAGCTTGTTGTTGATCAAAAGGAGGACTTGATGGTGCCGGAAGGGGGGGGATTTCTTACTGTTGACAATCCTTTTGCCAAGGAGGAATAGAGATTTTTCAATCGACCACTCCCTGGGGGGGTCGCCGAAGTTGCGAGCACACCGCTCCCGCCAAATTTTCCACAGGACTTCCCCTCTGATTGCGTTCCAGAGAGCCGCAGAGCATCCAATCGCTTCACCCAGAAGGACTTGTTTCCAACTAAGCTGTTTCTGAACTCTGATTTTCAGTCCAACCATCTGCCAGATTCTGTAGGAGTTGGGGCAAGTAAGGAATATGTGTGGGACAACTTCGATTGCACGGTGGCAGCGTTTGCACCACGCAGGGATCCCACAAATTTTGCTTGCCTTATGGTTAGTCCAAATTCCTCGATGAAGAATTTGCCATAAGAGGACCGACTTCTTAATCTCTATAAGTGGGTGCCAGATACCCATGAATTTCATGTCCCACCGGAGCCGCGTCCAAGACAGGCACCACTTCTTGTTGAGGCTGATCTGGAGGTCAGTCGTTTCTTTGATGTTCGGGATTTTGAGTAGGCTATTTCCATTGTGCCATTTGAGATCACGCGCGTTCGGAGCGTCATGTCCCATGAGAAGGCGAGTTTTGTGACGATCCCAAGCGAGGCATCTGCTTTGCAAGGTGTTCCATTCTTCGTAGGAGATGTTTATGCGAGGGTCGATATCCTCGTAGTTGATCCAACTGTTGGTGTCATGTTTCCAGAGGTGTTTCCATTTTTTGAATCCTTTGTTCCATAACTTCTTGGCATTTTGAATGTTCCACGACTCCACACTTCGGATGCCATGTATCGGAAACCAGATAGAGTCGTTTTGTCTGATTCCGGCTGCCCACTTCCAGTCCTCACTAATTCTTGTGAAGCTTTTGACTTTATTCCAGCCCTTCCAAAGAGAGCATACGAGATTGGAGCCTTTCGGGAAGACAGGTATCGGGGAGAATAGCAGGGTCATGATGTCAAGGTTCTTCCAGTTCGGGGATCCCGTGAGGGCCAACTCATTTTTGTTTCTGAAGATCAGCTTGGCCCACGAGGCCTCCCTATTGCACCAAGCTTTGATCATCCATTTGGCTGCCAGTTTGTTAGCCATGCACCCAATGTCCAGGATGCCAAGCCCCCCGCTATCTCTAGGGCTGGTGCAGATGGCCCATTTGATTTTAGGCACCCCCCTTCTGTTATGATCACTCGTCCAAAGAAAGTTTCTGCAGATGCTATTCAGTTTGGACAGGCCTTGCTCATTCGGTCTCCAGCAAGAAAGGAAATAGATGGTAGACGAGAGGAGGAACGTGTTGATAACCATCGCCCGTCCAGCGAGATTGATTTGCATGCCTCTCCAGTAATTGAGCTTGTTTTCAAGTTTGGCCAGCACCCAGTTCCATCGCTGCTCCATAGAGACCCCAAACCCCAAGGGGATTCCAAGCAGCCGAAAGATTTGGCCCTGCGGAATGATTTGACAGCCATGATCAATGAGAAGGCCAGGTTGATGTCCCACAATGGCCCTAAAGGCGGTCTTATTGTGGTTGATTTTGGATCCAGAGGCCTCACAAAAGGTATCAAGACACCTCCAGAAAGTCTCCAGGCTGGTATTATCATTGTGAACGAACGCGTTCATATCGTCGGCAAAAAGTCTCATGATGATTTGACTGTGGTCGTGAGGTAGCTGGAGGCCTTTGATATTGCCAGCCTCCACATGATGAGCCACAAGTCTGCTCAGCCCCTCAGTGGCGATGGCAAAGAGAAGGGGGGCAAGAGGGCACCCTTGTCTAATAGATCTTTTAAGATGGATCACCTTCGAAAGTTTGCCGTTAACGTTAATTTGGGTCGTTGCGTTACCGAGAAGGGTCGCGATCATCTTGGTGAATTTCTGACTACATCCAAGGTCTTGGAGTGACTGCAGAATATAGTCCCATTCTAGCCTATCGTAGGCTTTGTCAAAGTCGATCTTGAGGAAGACCACATCTTGATTAGACTCATTTGCAAATTGAATACCTTCCCAAATATCCATAATGGTTTCCAGGATGGACCTGCCTTTGATGAAACCTTTTTGGTCCTCATTAAGCCAAGATCTCAGGTGGCACGCAAGTCTGTTGGCAATGACTTTGGCGACGATCTTGTATCCTATTTGGAGCATCGTAATTGGCCGCCAGTTCTCGATTCTGTTTTTTTCCCCCTTCTTGTGAATCAGCTTGATAATTCCATTATTTATACAAGAAGGAAGAGCACCAAAATTTAGCGCTTCTTGCCAAACCATCCGAAGAGGGGTGGCAACCACCAGCTTGAAGGATTTAAAAAACTCGTTAGTGAGTCCGTCGGGTCCCGGGCTTTTACCGAGAGGGAGGGCATCAATGACCTCAATGATTTCTGATTCAGAGATCGGGGCATGAAGCAGGGAGTGGAGGTTGGGTGGTATTCTCCGGGGGGAAACCCTAGAAATGGCAGCCATGCAGTCCCTTCTATGGTGGGAGAGGGGGTTCGAGGTTCCCAGGAGTCTCGTGAAGTGCCCTTCGATGATGCCAACATTATCTTCTTCCGAGTTGCATACATTGCCATGAGGGTCTAGCAGTAGGGGAATCATCTCTCTGTTGTGTTTCCTTTTAAGGATACTGCACATCTCTTTGGTGGGTTTGTCGGCTTTTCCAGCCCACCACTCCTTGAAGAAGATTTGCAAGTTTTTCCTTTGTATTTCTTCCTCGTATCTCAACGCTGCTCGGATTTTTCGGAGACCTTTCTGGGCTTGGTGTTTTCCTTTGTTTACTTCCTCCTCGAGTCGCCAGAGTCTGTGGTAAAGCGCTTCCCTACGAGCCCGCCGCACTGTCTCGAGCATCTTCTTAGTTCTGATCATGATCTTGCGAGACTTGTCGACCGCACTTCTCCAGCACTTGGCTGGGGCCAAGCCAGAGGCGAACGCCACCTTCCACACATCGGCAATCTCTTGATGGACGGAGGGGAGAGAGAAGGTGGAAGCGTTGGCATGGAACCACGGAGCCTTGTGGGTCCTGTTGGAAGGTTGAAAAGTGATAACGATCGGGTAGTGATCAGAGATGGTGAGGTCAGTACGTTGCGTGATGGAAGGGTGGGCCCACAGATGAGTAAAGCTCTGAGAGATGTAGCATCTATCAAGTCTAGCTTTCCTCAGATCCTCGCCCGCTTGGAGATTCGACCAGGAAAAGCCATTCGAGTCTTTGAATTCGACCAGATCCAAGTGGAGTTTGGTCATGTCCCACGTTTCTTTCTCCCGACTGTCGATGACCCTGCCCTTGCCCATCCATCTGTCCATAGGGTCCTCCACCATGTTGAAGTCTCCACAAATAAGCACGTTGTGGGGAAGCGAGTCAAGAGAGTTCCAAGTGTTCAGCCTCTCCAGATCCCCGTTAGGGGCGTACAAAGAAACCATAGTAACACAGAGGGGAGCACCAAAAGAAACCGCAATCCAGCGGTGATTTACATCTTCAATGGAGTTCTCAAGTTTTTCAAGCCAGGGTTGTTTAACACCGATAGCCGTTCCACCGGACCCCCGCTGGTGCTTTGTTGGGATCCACACATGGGCCGAGGAAACCTGTCTGAGCCGTTTCAGAAGGTCTTCTCCGTCAATTTTAATCTCTTGAATGCATATAATGTATGGTTTTAAGCTAATGTCGCGGAGCCATTGACCAATGATGGCCGCTCTTGAGGGGTCGGTTAGCCCCCTAGCATTTAGCGAGATGACAATCATTTTTGTATTGATCCCTCTTTGCGGGAGGGAGCCTTGTCCTTTCTTCTCTTGGCTTCATCTTTCTTTTTCGCTGGGATCTGATCCCGACTTAGAAATCGGTTCTTATGGGGGCTTTTCCAGGGTAACTCCAAAGGCTGTTTCCCTTTGCGGGATGTCCCCCGCTGGGGAGAATTGGGCCCCGTGCTCGGCATCGTTTCCGGGATCGTCGATCCAATGATGGAACTTTCACTATCCATGTTGTCTTCATTATTAGTAGTGAAACCATCTTCTTTGCTTGTAGTGTAGTCCTCCTGGGGGGTTTCTTTGTTGTCAGGGATCTCTAGGGCTTCGTCGTAGTCGTCTACCTCAGGTGGCTTCCCACCTGGGTAGTCGAGCTCGTTGATCTCCTTTCCAAGATTGCAATACAAATTGCTGTGTGGGGTAATTGGCAGGTTGTTCCTCTCACCGTTGGCCCTCGGACTTTTTTTCCTTCTTCTTCTAACTTCAGTAAAGCCATCGGCATCAGCTTGTGGATTGAGGAGGCCCTTGCCTTCCCCTTCCTTGGTCAAGTGGGTCAGATCGTCAAAGTTGTCTTGAGCAGTTTTGGAGGCTTCTTGAAATCGCTTGTTTTTTTGCCTGAGAGGGCAGTCTTTGATCCTGTGACCTTGCTGGCCACAACGAAAGCACGCGTTGGGGAGGTTTTTGTAGGTGATATCCTGCTCCCAAACATCTCCTTCGCCCATGTCCACTTTGATCGTTGATGGAAGCGGCGAACTGAGGTCGGCCTCGACGCAAATTTGTGGGTGCCATCTAGCATTGAACGAGTGTCTTGCACCCTCATAGATGAGACCACCAATGTCTTCTCGTGAAGCCAACGGCTTGCCGATAGGGGAGACTATGTCCCACACGAAGTTGTACAAGAAGTATGGGAGGTTAGGGAGCTCAACCCAAAGAGGGTACCGAAGTGATTTCGATTTGTCGGGGGTAAAGTCCGGGGACCATCTGAATAAGCACAGGGTCGTCCGACCGAGCTGCCAGGTGCCAACGCTTAGGGCTTGGAACGCCATCTCTTCATTTTCAAAGACTAGCAGCATGTGGTTTGCTGGCAAGAACTGACATTTGCTGACAATTAGTCCTCGAGGGAACCACTCTTTTCGAAGCCATTGTCGCACGATTTCGAGCGGGGGCCTAGGGCCAAACACTTGGCCGACGAGGCAAACTTTCTTGAGCTCCTCCTGAGCAGACAGAACTGCGGGTCTACTGAGGGACACGATGGGGGATTCAACACTTTCGGATGCCCCAGGGGCGGCACATGACCCCCCCTCCAGCAGAGCGGCCAGAGTGCCGGTCTCCCCAGGGGGGGGGGCCCGATTACTTTTCACGAGGGAGGACGAAGCCACATCCATGGCCGAAGGAACTTGCACCACTTTTAGTTTTCAATGCCCAGCGGCAAGACCCTCCAACATAGAGAAAGCTGTCTTTTTTCTTCTTTCTTTTTTTTTTCTTCTTTCTTTTTTTTTTTTTCTTCTTCTTCTCTTTTTTTTTTTTCTTTTTCTCTTCTTCTTCTTTTTTTTTTTTCTCTTCTTTTTTCTAATTCAAGCTATGAAACCTTCCAAACAGGTGGCTTGGCGGAGGAAAGAAAACAAAGCTCAAATCTCCAAACCTTAAATTGCAAACTTAAAGCAAGACTTTTATCGAATGAGCTTGCTTCTCTCCCTCAGCACCTCACGAAGACCCGCGTCGACTCTGACTCCCTCAAAATATTCAGCTTAAATTCATTTAAAAAAGTGGGCTTTTAGAACGCGCGAAAAATGGCGATAGATGGCCCTCCAAGTCCCCGCGATAGACGGCTCACTTGTCGCGATAAACGGCCCACGCGTCGCGATAGATGACCCTCATACGATAGACGGCCCACAAGTCGCGATAAACAGGCCGCACGTCGCGATAGATGCCCCTCCCAGATTCCGCGATAGACAGCTCATACGTCGCGATAGACGGCCCGGAGTTCAAGTGTCGCGATAGACACTCGCTCAAGTGTAGCGACAGACACTCGCAGCGTCACGATTGCCAACTGTTGGTGCGGAAGAAAAGACACTACTGGAGGGCGTCCGTCATCCGTAGAAGAGCAGCCCCGTCCAAGCAAGTGTCGACAGTGTAGTCCTTTCCTCCATCGCCGCTGTTCTATCTACGCTGTTCCTCCATCGCCGCAGGTCTCATGGTTTTCCCATCATTAGAGAAGAGCAGCCCCGTCCAAGCAAGTGTCGACAGTGTAGTCCTTTCCTCCATCGCCGCTGTTCTATCTACGCTGTTCCTCCATCGCCGCAGGTCTCATGGTTTTCCATCGCCGCAGGTCTCATGGAATAAGTTATAACTTATGTAAGATATTGCATTGAATCCTAAATGTGCTCATTCTATGGTCCCTGCATGGTGCATGTTGACTGAAAAATAAGAATCTAGCATGGTGCATATCGACTCACTGTTCAATGTTAATTCAATTATGAACATGCTTGCAACAACCAGCTTAAACCTTCATGGATCATTGTTCATTGGCATTGCTAAATGCTCAAACCTCATTCTTCTATTTGGATAATGCTCATTGCTCATTCAGTAATCGATTGCATCATGAACATTCTTCAGCCTTCACAGTTCACAAATCACTGCACATTGCTCAATGCTCATCTTTGTCTACTCTAGTTTTTTGGAGCTTGGTATTGTTTAATACCATCTCATCATACAACTATAGCGCTTGACTTTGGAGTCTGGACTGTCCATGTCACCACCAATTCTTGTGGGAGATTATAGCACCACACTTTTTTCCCGTTAAAAGAGATTATAGCACGGTGCACCACACTTTTTGTCCTTTTTTCATTATAGATTGAAAACGCCTAGAGGGCGAGAAACCCAATTGGGTACCATGAATCGAGTACGAGGGGGAAAACACACCTAAAAAAAACGTCAAAACCTGGTACAAAATAGCTCCTAATGGAGGAAATATGGGGAGGGGAAAAAGCCAAGTCGCTGGTCAGTAGCTCAGCGGATCATATCACCCTGCACGGTAAAGAAGGGGCCTTTCTTCTAGAGCTGGAGAAAGGCAAAGTGCCGCTGAGAAGTGCCATCAGAGTCACTATGAAGGCGGTCCAGCTGTCCCCTCAAAGTATTGATCAACTCAAGCCAAAAGTCCCGAATAGTCTTGGCAAGAGGGATCATATGCCGCTCGAAGATGCATTGACATCTACTCTTCCAAATAAACCACATGGTAAGACTGCTGATTAGCTCCGAGTAGGGGTCATCCACACTACTTCAAGGAGGAGTGCCAAGGTCTTGAGTGATGCCAATCCTCCTATCTTGAATCAAAAGGATGATATTGTCAGCCTCATGCTCATAGCTAAGAGTGGGGCCAGTGAGGGATCCCCAAGCAGCCGCACCCCAAGTGATGGTATGGGGAAACTCCCTCCAGGTGAGCGAATGCAGAACCGCTTTCAAATCTGCTGTGCCAATTGACAATCCTAGAGGCAATGATGCAGAGACTCCAAGTGGAAGCCACAGCTAGTGTAGTCTAGAGGTCTACCCCCAAAGCTCAGCCAAGTGCCCACAACAATGATCCTATAGGCCATCAACCACTAGAAGAGCATAATCCGGCACGACTCTTGAGCACCCCAAATCCGATGCCAAAAAGACGAGAAACTCCTTCGTGAGCCCACCATGCTGCCATTGCGCAGCTTCCGCAAGAGTGACCAGACGATGGGAGTGAAAATCCCCCCCCCCCCAAAAAAAAGCCGAACACAATACTGAGAAAAAGGAATTGTGCAGGGCTTCATGGGGGAGAGGATCGCACCACTACCACTCTTCGGGTTCGAGATGAGGCGAGCTGACAGTCGAGCCTCTAGGCCCAAAGGCACCAACCAGAGTGGTGCCGAATGTCCACCAGATCATCATCAATGTGCCAATCGCTTCCATGAGTGCCAACCACCCAAATCCGCAGAAAGATGCACTCCGCAATCAGCTTTGACTCAATAGGGGAAGTGGACATCCGTACCTCCTCTCCAATCTCAAAGAAAAGAGTCCCATCCAGAGTAATGCCCCTCGCAACAATTAGGATCTCCATATGGGTGAAGGTCCTTAGCCAGGTCTCTTGATGCACCATATCAACCTGCATACCCAGTCCAGTGGGATAGCAGATTCGACATCCTTAAAGCTAATCCAATCGGCCATGCTACGTCGAGGCCCTCTGGCAAACTCCCCCTAGGCGAGATGCAACCATGAACCCCCTCTCCATGCGGATAAGGGGATTCCAAGTGATAAGCTGATGTAGTTTCTCCTCAATACAAGAGGGCATGTGCTGAACAAGAGAAGGCCAGAGTTGCTCCCAAGACCCAATGATACTACAAGTGAAGGAGTCCTCACTCCACCGTGAATATCCCAAATGGCTCATCTCAACAAAGATCCATCTAATCTCGGACGTCCAGGGCCCGCTAGTAGCATGAACAAAGAGGCCCAACCGCTGATGAGGAAAGTCCTTCCAAGGCTCAAGGCTTGGAAGAAGACCATGAACAACAAACTAATCCAACATGGCTTTGCTTTGACAAGGAGGATCAATCATCCCAAGGCTACCATGCTCAAGAGGAAGGGTGATGACCGGCCAAGCAAACTTAGCCCGAGTGGGGTTGCCATCTCTAACCAACCAAAGAAAGTTCGTGATTAGCCATTGCATCTAGCTAATACAAGAACTCAAGAAGATCCAACAAGAAGTGACATACCACATCGTAGCAAGGAGAACTTGGTTCGCCACCACAACCCTCCCAGTCAAAGACAACCGAGTAGTGCTCCAATGTAAAATTTTCCTCTTAATGGTCAAGAGGAGAGGCGAGATATGCTACTCAGTCGAAAGATCCAGACCAATATATGCTGAAGAGGAGAGGCGAGATCTGCCCCTTAGTCGAAAGATCCAGACCAATATGACACCTAAGGAATCTAACTGCTTTGCCAAGAGAGATCCACCCAAACTGCCTGCCAGACATCCACCTAGGAAGATCACGAGCCAACCCAAAATCCACAAGACTTGTGCCAATTGATCTTTGGAGCTGATGCATCATAGAATCTCTCAAAGGCACGTTTAAATCTAGTCTGAGTTACCTCTTGACCTTGCAAGTAGATGGTCATGTCATAAGCAAACTCAACATCTAATAGCATCTCATCTCTAATCGAAAGCCAGATACCCTAGAGCCCAGTAGCATGAGCAACCAAGAATGCACTCATGGCCTCAACAAAGAATAGGGACAAAGTAGGGGCTTAGGGGAAGCCCTTCTATACAGAGCACGAAATGTTGAATCTCTCCCCCTGACCCTTGCCACGAGTACTTAACTATGGGCCGAGCGATACAAGGTGGAAACACCCTTGATCCAGCTATCAGGAAAGCCCATACATAACATAGTGTCCTCGAGAAAAGCTGAATCAACCCGATCATAGGCATTCTCAAAATCTAGCAAGAGAGCAAGAGGCTCATCATGCATCTGGGTAAGCCTCTCATGCATCTCGGTAAGGGAGACAACTTCCCAAAATGTAAAAATATTATCAAGGATACTACGACCCTTGACAAAGCCAGTTTGTGTAGGATAAATCAAGGTATGAAGAAGCGACCAGAGTCTCAAACTCAGAACCGTCACGAGTATTTTGTAGGCGGAGTTGAGAAGTTTGATTGGGCACCAGTGTTGGATATCATCTAGCTATCCCCATCCGGATGAGGAAAATCAGATCTTCGGTGAGTGAATGAGGAATCTCTCCCCCCTCCATGACCTCTTGGAAGGCAATACGAATCTTATTCTCAAGGATCCCCCAATGGCTGATAAAAAAACTGGGGGAGATACCATCATCACCAGAGAAGCTGTCCCTAGTCAGCCCACACAATGCATCAAAGAGCTCACTGTCATTGAATGGGGCAAGAAGTGTACTCCGCATCTCATAGTGAGATAATGTTGCACATACAAAAGAAAACATCGTCTTCTCTCTTGCACAGTCTTCGAAGGTACCTCGTCATATAAAAGAGTGCATTAAAACAGTGGCAATCTTTGTCAGCTCTCTTGGCTCTATAGCACGAGATCCATCCATCTCGCGAAGCTCTCTAAGCCCACCCCCGTGAATGGCAAGGTTGAACCACTGAAAAGAATTCTCTTGAGATACAATCACCGACCTAGGTCCGATGTGTGGCCTGTCCCTGATGAAAGATGGCCGTCCGTCTGTCCTCAACCTCCCTAAGCTCCTGCTGTGCCTGGGCTAGCTCTGAGCCAATTTACTCACACTCCGGTCGGCGCTCCAAGAGCCATTGAAGGGCGGAAATGCCCATGTGTAGACAGCGTGTGCTCTCATGGAGCCGAGCCAGTCGTTGACTACTCTCCTCATAAAGGAAGGACCTAATCATCTGAAGGCTAATCGTAAGGGAGTGAGTCAGGTATCCCTCAACCCAAGAGAGCTGAGACCAAATCGACTCAATTTGATCGAACAAGCACTCATCAAGCTGCACCTGCATAGGAATGTGCATCACTATGGGATCTAGTATCCCCCTCTGTACAAGAGGAAACCACAGGAGCATGATCCAGAAAACAAGAGCCCACCTCAATGCAAGTCTTACCAGTACAATCAGCCAATACATCACTGATGTATATGTGATCAATCCGAGAGAGATTCATCCCTCCAATCTGCTTGTTAGATCGAGAAAAATGAGGGCTATCCCTATCTTTGAAAAAACCCTCAATCTGCCATACATCTCGCAACCTTAGGGTCATACATAGTCTCTCCCAATCCGCAAGCTCCGAACCATGCATGGCGGTCTGGCTACCACGCTAACGATCCTCTAGTGCCTCAATCATATTGAAGTCATCTGCAGTACACCAAACATCACTGTAAGGAATAGCATCTGTTAGGCCGCCGTCAGAATTGGATTGTATTTTTCATATATTGCACGCACCGAAAGGGTGTAGCAAATAGATGTAACTTTTACCCATTAATGAAAAGGCATTACGGTGATTCTTCGACAAGGAGAGACGGGTTCGCCAGACTGTCTGTCTTGGCGACCGTGTTGAGAAGATCGTGTGCAGCTTTACAGAATTCCTGAGTATCGTATTATGTTCGTTGAATTGTAGTATTAAGTATTAACACAGTAATGTTACATTCACATTAATAAGTCTGTGCGACTGTGTGATTGTTAACTCGCGCGATAAGTTTACTGTGTAAAGATAATCGTAACCGAAAAATAGTAACTGTGTAGCAGAAGTTGTTGCCTTGAAAGTATAGCTACTGTTTAATTGAATAGTTAATTTGGGAAAATTAATTAAAGGGCCTCTGCACTGTCAGACCCCTAACCATTCCCAAGAACCCGAAACCAGATTAAAAGCCACTTGTCAGAAGTGCTTTTAACACTGGCGCCATCTGTGGGAAGATGGAAGATTAGGAATAATTAGTAAGGGAAGAGTAGTACGCAAGGCAAGCAGTGGAGAATAGTAATCGCTAGTTGCAGAAGTGATATATGCCGGTTACTCGTTCTGGCGAATCCTATCCAAAGTATAGGAGAGATCAACATCCCTGGGCAGTTCCAAATCTATTAGGGACACCCCCAGGTGGTAGAAGTGCTTTTAACACTGGCGTCGTCTGTGGGAAGGATCGGAGAATGGTCCACTTCTTTCCGTGGCCACCATGAAAGAATTGTTCCCCCGGCACTCATCTAATGAGTATGCCATTCTTTGCAGACCTGAACTAGAGCGTACAACTCTGCAATTTTTGGTAGCCACCCTGAATTTACAGAAACCCACATATGGTATTGCTCAACCATTCTATTCGATGATAGATACCGCTTCCCGTGAGCTTGTAAATTTCACATCCTTCTACTTTCGGCGCATTCACCGTGAATGTGTAGCAGCTATGAAACAAATCGCTAAGAATGATCTTCCTCGTTCTCGTTTACCCCATATCCTCACTTTCCTCTTTTCGATGATCCAAGCCGCGCAACCACCTCCAACCGCTCCCTTCTTGTTACATGAAGAATCTACTCATATGCTCGAGGACGAAGATGATGATGATGAAGATGTGCTTTAACTATTTCGTCGAAAACGCAGATGCGTTAGTCCTTCTGAAAGTCAGGTGCAGAGCTCCAACGCCGAGCATGATACTGAAGTCTTCCACGACACTGCCACTTCCCTCCATGTCGAATCATCAGTTCCCTCTTCTCCGCTCAACCAGCAGGAACACGATGCACACTTGGAAGAATCCGAAGAAGTCTCTTCTCGGGCGGATTCTCATCAGCAGGATGAGGACACTGTGAAGGAGATCGTCGCTAAAGTCATCATAGAAGTAATTGCTAATGCTGATGCTGTGATCGCAAATACTGAGGCGCCAAGTCAGAATGTGACCAGAATAGTTCTGGTGCAGAATACTCTTATTTCCCTTCCTCCGCCAATTAACTCTGCTGAGCCCGTTGCAATATGTACTAGTGCAATCGCCAATGTAATTCCTAACGCACCAACTCCTCCATCCTCCTCTCCCGACTACTCTCCACCACCTGCCCCTCATCTGTTCTCAGTCTCTTCATCCCAACCACTTCCTGCTATTCCTCCTCTGTCCATTATGTTCAGCGAATTAGAATCTATGGGTCTCGTCCTGATCCAGTTTTCTCAGCAATTACCCCTTCAGATGAAGCTAGCCACTGAGAATATCTGGCAGGAATGGCAAGGCAAAGTCGATTTGCTAGAAGCGGATATTGCCACATTACAGGAAGAAGCCAGTGCAGTTAAAGCAGAGAACCATGCTCTGCAGGTTCAACTTCAACAACTCCAAGCACGGATCGCAGAGCAGGACAACCTGATTGCCCAACGCGATGCAACACTTGCTGAGTTAAATGAAAAGAATGTTCTTTTAGCCCTCGCGATGAAGAAATAAAGCAGTTAAATCAATTAGTGCAGGACAAAGACGATGCTCGAATTGTTCTCGGCAATTTGTTCGAAGAAACTCGTGCGGACCTAGAGCTGGTGACACAGAAAGGACAAGAAATGGCTGACCTGGCCATGCATTATACTGAGGAATTAAAGAGAGTGTATGCGGAACTCTTTCAGAAGAGTCGTGACTTGGACACACAGACGGTTCTGACAATTCAGCTCAAGAAAGAATTAGCAGGTATAATGAAAGAGAGAGATGCTTACTATAAAACCATCCAATATCAAGCTCAAGAGCTGGAACGTAGAGAAAAGAAGCTAGGCGCTCAAGCAGAAAGATTGTCCAGAATTGATGCCCAAATTGCTGATATGAGGCTGAGCAGAGATGCTGCGTTAGCCAACAAATTTTATTTACAAGAAGCATTTTTGCAGACACAGATAGATTTACTGATTAGTCAAGTTATTGCGGCAAGTTCAGTCAGAACAGACACACAACTGGTAGAGCCAGACACATTGAAGATTATGCTGGATTCCCTGAAAACAAAAGATCACCCAAACATTTAAATTAGCCAGAACATTAAACATACAAGGCATAGTTGATGAGCCTTAGATGTCTTTTTCTTTGCGGGTTCGAGTCCACCATGCATGCTAGTGTTAGGCCGCCGCCGGAATTGGATTGTATTTTTCATATATTGCACGTACCGAAAGGGCGTAGCGACTAGATGTAAATTTTACCCATTAATGAAAAGGCATTGCGGTGATTCTTCGGCAAGGAGAGACGGGTTCGCCAGACTGTCTGTCTGGGCGACCGTGCTGAGAAGATCGTGTGCAGCTTTACAGAATTCTTGAGTATCATATTATGTTCATTGAATTGTAGTATTAAGTATTAACACAGTAATGTTACATTCACATTAATAAGTCTGTGCGACTGTGTGATTGTTAACTCGCGCGATAAGTTTATTGTGTAAAGATAATCGTAACCGGAAAATAGTAACTGTGTAGCGGAAGTTGTTGCCTTGAAAGTATAGTTACTATTTAGTTGAATAGTTAATTTGGGAAAATTAATTAAAGGGCCTCTGCACTGTCAGACCCCTAACCATCCCCAAGAACCCGAAACGAGATTAAAAGGAACTTGTCAGAAGTGCCTTTAACACTGTTAAGTCCAGGTGCAGAAGGATCGGAGCTAGTCAATAGTGATTCCAGTGCTAGTTCGGTGACACATGATGAGATTTCTGTGAATTCTGGTGTGAATCCGGTACTTTTTGGAGAAGGTACAGTGACGTCTGGTTGTACAGAGACGCAGTGCGGAGTTAGTCCGACACTATCTGGTCAGAATTCGATCATTTTCGGTGATAAAGTTCTGTTACCAAGTGAGACCGTTTCCAGTGAAAGGGTAACCTTGTTCGGTGAAAGTTCAACAAGTTTCGGTGGAAGTTCGGTACCATTTAGTCGGAATTTGAATTTTTTTGGTGATAGTGCGGTGCTGCGTGGTGGACCCTTATTACGTTCACCTCTTTTTGGGGCAACCCTACCTAATTTCGATACCAAAGCTGAGAAAAGGCTACTTGATTTGGAGTTACATAAGAGATTCAACGACATTTTTGAACCGGAAGGTGAGCAGGCTGATAATACAGATTCTGAAGGACAAGAGACACCCCCTCAACATACAGATAACAACAATACTACCCACAATAGCACCATGAGTGGTTCACAGTCACAGCACCAAACACCCCCACGGCCGCAACCATAGTTTGAGCAGCAGCAACAGCAACAAGCACGGCCAATCATTCCATCTCGACCGATTCCAACCGGAGTGACATACAAAATTCGGTGGATTTCTGGGGGATGACCCTGACGCCCATGTTCGCACATTCGAGATCAGTTATGTAGTGTTGAATTATCAACCGGATCCAGCATACAAGGCCATTGTATTTCAGGCCACATTCGTTAATGAAGCAGCAAGGTGGTTGACTGAATATGATATTAATCATTTCGATAACTATGATGATGTGAGAGACACGTTCTTACAGAGGTTTTGTTTGAAGAACCCTACAGAAATCTTTGACTATTTGCAGAACAATCAACAGAAACCACACCAGAGTGTTCAGGAGTATGCGACACTGTTTAGAACTCAAGGCAGCTGCCTCCGGCACATGCCAATCTGCCAGATGATGTCATAACACAATGGTTCATTAACGGACTGAACCCACAGTTAAGACAAATCATGATCATTCGTTGTGTGGGCGGAATGACATTGGACGCTGTAATTGTGATGGCCTTACCGTTTAGCACAAAGTTGGAGGTTTTACGGAGGACCTGGAATGGTTGAAAGCAAGTAAGAACGTAGCTGATGATCCGTCCAAACAGGTGTATTGTACTAAGTGCAAGAATCCAGGTCACACCAGTTCTAGATGTGCCCTTAACCAGATGTATTGTGCCATCTGTAACACAATAGGACATTGAACAGAAACCTGTGCATATAATGCAAAGGTGCAGGGTAGAGCAGTCGTACATGCTATAATACAGGAACCAGGGCAGCTAGCCACCCATTACGTGCCGCCACAGTTGCGAACCAACCAGCAGCAAGGATATAGGAACTATCGGGGTCAGCGTAACGACAATTTCAATCCAAATCGATGGCAGGAAGGCACATCGGTACCTCTCTCCCACCCCCTCGATGCCATTTTTGCGGCGAGATTGGCCATATTCGTAGATTTTGTAAAGAATCTGCAGAATACGACAAAAGAAAGAAGGAAAGACAAAATCTGATGACCAATATGGTTTATATCTCCCCAGTTGAGTCACAAGCAGCCGTAGTTTAGACAAGATACGGTAAACAGTTTCAACCAATAATTGAAGTTTTCGAGCCTGGAATTCGTGAGCAGCAGCGGATGTTTGCAAAGTCTAGTAAATGGACAGCTAAGGAGCCAACTGTGTTTCCTCATCCAATTCCGGTAACAAAGGTCCCTCTGCCACAGGCAAGATCGAATGAACAGAAGTCTGCCCCAACAACATTAGAATCACCACCAGAATCGGTGATAACCACAGCCCAAACAGATCAGGTATGGGACGTCCTATCTAAGGCTTCAATCACACTCCCTTTGGGATAGTTGCTCGCCCTAGTTCTGAGAGTAAGACAACAATTCCAACAGCGGGTCAGCCCCGGACCTTTATGTACTCCGGCAACGGCAACCATACAACCAAAAATGGATCCTACGATGGATCATTCAGTCCCATTGATCACCGTCTGGTATAAAAACCAGAAGATTAACCAAGTTTTAATTGATAGCGGGTCTGGTGTGAATATTGCAACAGCCGCACTCTGCAAGAAATTGGGTTGGACCCAAATTGAACCCATACAATTTTTTTGTGCGAATGGCCGACCAATCATGAGTCCATCCGGTGGGCTTAGTACGTAACATCTCGATAACCTTGTAGGGAACTACATTTAATATGACTTTTGTAGTCTTGGAGTTACTCGAATCTAGCCTCGACTACAACTTACTTTTCGATCGACCATGGCTCAAGCAAGCCAAAGTTGTGCATGATTGGTCAGCTCAAGAGTTAATTTTTAAGAACAATCACCGGAAATATGTAGTTGCACTGGATGCTATGCACGGCCATATGTAGTAGAGTTATGTTGGATGGGTTATCTGATGATGAGGAAGAGGCTTTCCTCAAGACCAATAAGGATCTGATGCCATTAGGTACTGTGGATTTACAGTCGCTAGCAGACAATTGGAGTCCGGCAGCTTGTACGGTCGTACCAATGACCAGAGAAGCAGGAACAGATGATGGCTTAGCAATGGATGAAGTGATCTTACAACAATTGCTGCAGTCAGCTGATGATTTGGTAAAGCCTCGATAGTTGAATGTACCGGAAGATCAATTGGTCACGTACAACTTGGGCGATACGGTCAACCCAAGGCCTGTAAAACTTAAGGCAGGATTAGCAGAGATATTCCAAGATGATTTGGTACAAATCTTGCATGAATTCTCAGATGTTTTCACTTGGGATTATAGAGACATGAAAGGTGTTGACCCACGGATTTATCAACATCGCGTAGTGCTCAAACCGGATGCGAGGCCAATCAAACAATCTAGTTACAGAACGAATCGTAATTATGCGGCACAGGTGAAAGCTGAACTTGATCGTTTATTGAAGGTGGGATTTATTGTACCAATTGAGCATGCTGAGTGGATCTCTCCAATAGTGATCGTCCCGAAGAAAAATAAACACAGAATATGTACCTGAATTCTTAAGATAAGATGCAAATCTTATGTTAACCACCATCCAATGTCTTTGACGTTACCTGAAATCTTCATGTAGAAGACAATCTTCAAATACATCATGTAGATGGCCGATCCACACCATCAAGTTGTTGTGGGGTAAATCCTCTCCATAAGCAAGAGTGTGAGCACACTCTTCTTCTTCTTCAAGAAGAACTCCATAGCCGCTCCTCAACATGCTCCAAAATAGCACCATAGCTGCCTCATGTGCTAAGAAGCACCACCTCTATTGAGGTAACAAAGCTCCAAAACTTGTTGTTGAAACTAGGTGATGGATGAATTACAAGTGACCCATGACTCTTATTTTATAGTAGTTGGTTTACCTTGAAAAGCTCATAAAAAGCTATCGCTCACATAAAGCATATATCGCGAATTGGATGACGTCTTCGTTTTGCTTTTCTTAACAAAAAACTCCGAGCAAATTCTTTCGTGATCCATTCGCTGTCCATCTTTTAATAAAGCAAAAGCACAAGTTTTCTTTTTGTGAACGCGCTGCCGTCCGTTGGATTTGAAACCACACCACAGGTGCGATTGCGATTGCGATTGCGATTTCGATTACGATTACGATTGCGATTGCGATTGCGATTGCGATTGCGATTGCGATTGCGATTACGATTGCGATTACGATTACGATTACGATTACGATTACGATTGCGATTGCGATTGCAATTACGATTGCGATTGCGATTGCGATTACGATTGCGACTACGATTACGATTGCGATTGTGATTGCAATTACGATTACGATTACGATTGCGATTGCGATTACGATTACGATTACGATTACAATTGCGATTGCGATTACGATTGCGATTGCGATTGCGATTACGATTACGATTACGATTACGATTACGATTGCGATTGCGATTGCGATTACGATTGCGATTGCGATTACGATTACGATTTCGATTACGATTGCGATTGCGATTGCGATTGCGATTGCGATTGCGATTGCGATTGCGATTGCGATTGCGATTACGATTGCGATTACGATTACGATTACGATTACGATTACGATTACGATTACGATTACGATTACGATTACGATTACGATTGATTACGATTACGATTGATTACGATTACGATTACTATTACAATTACGATTACGATTACGATTACGATTACGATTACGATTACGATTACGATTATGATTATGATTATGATTATGATTATGATTATGATTATGATTATCATTATGATTATGATAATGAGTATGATAATGATAATGATAGTGATAATGATAATGATAATGATAATGATAATACGATTACGATTATGATTACGATTATGATTATGATTGTGATTGTGATTGTGATTGTGATTGTGATTGTGATTGTGATTGTGATTGTGATTGTGATTGTGATTGTGATTGTGATTGTGATTGTGATTGATTGTGATTGATTGTGATTGTGATTGTGATTGTGATTGTGATTGTGATTGTGATTGTGATTGTGATTGTGATTGTGATTGTGATTGTGATTGTGATTGTGATTGTGATTATGATTATGATTATGATTATGTTTATGGAAAATGTATGGCATGTGCATGGTTATGGTTATAGAAAGTGTATGGCTTGTGTAAGTTTAAGCTTATTGTTATGGTGTATGGTTATGGTTTTGTCAAGTGCATTCTTTGTGATTATGGATACTTATGAATTATAGTTTATAGTTATGGTACTTGTATGGTTGTGGTGTATGATTATGGTGTGTGCTTATGATAACGTTGTGGTTAAGCATACGTCAAATCTATTCTTCATGGGTACTACTACTCGCTATATAATAGGTTATGGTTATGGATTTGGAATGTTCATGTTTATGTTATGGTTATGGTTGATGCTAAGATAAATGTATTCCTCATACTTATGGCTAGTTTTCGTATTGTACATCATGAAGATTGTTTACATTCCAATGGTAGACGATTATGCATACGATTTATATTGCATTTTTATAGCAATAATATAATGAAAATATGAAAATATTTTCTACATGATTCTCTCCTAAATGGTATGCACAAAAGAAACATACCTTCTTTTTATCTCAATTGGCATACATACCCATATCGTGATGAAGTGGTTTTTTCCAAGAAATTAACAATGATTATTTTTACACTTATAATGATGAGAATATCAATTGAAATTTTCTTCTAAAGAACCTTTTTATGAATTTTTCTTCTAAAGAACTTTTTAATGACATATCAAATACTATTTTGACAGGTATACAATGATCCCCATATGGAGTAGACACACATATATGAACATGCACTCTTATATCTATATAGATCTCCATACAAAGAATAATTATGACCAACAACATGACATTTATATTCAAGAGTTCTAAGAATGATAGCAACCAACCCTATTAGAGAACAAGTTAGTACACCCATGATCTATAGTAGTGTGTGTATGCATGAATGTTAGTTTTCAACACCCCATAGTGACTATAACATCAATAAAGTTAGATATGTACATAGGCCAAGTGAAATAAATGGTTACATCGAATAAATAAAGAATAACATGATATGGAGAAAGATAAAATAAACACTAAAAAGGCACACATGTTTGAAGACAAAATTCTCTATCATTACAATCTTATTTAAAAAGTACAAAAGTTATGAACAGAAACATCCATATGGGGATATAATCAATGTTGAATGATGTTTGAATGTGCAGCATGCATCAAGTAAGGAGTGTCATCTTAACATACCTGTCAAACCAACCATAAAACCAAATCAGTAAGAATTAAAGAAGCATTATGGGTAACACGTACAAAACCAAAACTTAGTTCTTATCCACATCACACCAAACACATAGATAAGAACTCAAGCTTAAACTTAAAAGTTAATCTAATGTTGCTTTCGTAAAAGAAGTTATAATAATTCATTTATACATATCCTTGCATTTTAAGTGTGTGTGTGTGTGTGTGTGTGGTGTGTGATGTGTGGGTTTGTAAGTGTATGTGAATAAATTTAAGTCGCTAAAAAAACAAAAGAACAAAATGAATATCTTTGTAAAGCATGTATGTGAATGTGTATGGATACATGTCTATGTATCTGTGTGTGAATGTGTAAGTGTGTGAGTATGTAAGTGTGTGAGTGTGTATATGTATGTGTGAGTGTGTATATGTGTTAGTATATGTGGGACCTATCCTAAGTATCTATGGATGTATATGTGTATGTTCCCACCTTGAACCCACGGGATGGACCACATAGTTGGGTAGATCCACCATGTGGACCACCCCCAACCATGCAATAAAATAAAATTATGAACACATCAATGAGTTCAAAATTTAGATATAATGGTTCATGAATTAAAATGTACGATTTACATAACTGCTATTAAAAGAAGAGTACAAATATAAAATGATTCACCAATGAAGGGAATATAACAAAATGTTTTAAGAAAGTGTTCTTTTAGTGTTCTATAAATGGAATGGTAGATCTATCAAGAAGAACAAGACTTGCTCCTCAATGATAATGAATCAAACATCAATAGAAATTAATATGTTTATATACACTCAAATTATTAACAAGGGATTAGTTCAAAAGCTCTAAGTAAGTACAACATGTATAGTCATTCTCTTCACTTCTTGTACAAGCAACATTGGCAGCATGGCTAGAATGTATGTCTCAAAACCTGTGGTCTGAGTTCAAATCCCACGGACGGCGGCGCGTTCACGAAAAGAAAACTTGTGCTTTTGCTTTATTAAAAGATGGACAGCGAGCACGAAAGAATTTTCTTGGAGTTTTTTGTTAAGAAAAGCAAAACGAAGATAGCATCGAATTCGCGATATATGCTTTATGCGAGCGATAGCTTTTTATGATATTTTCAAGTTATACCAGCTACTATAAAATAAGAGTCATGGGTCACTTGTCATTCATCCATCACCTAGTTTCAACAACAAGCCTGAATAGAGGTGGTGCTTAGCACATGAGGCAGCCATGGTGCTATTTTGGAGCATGTTGAGGAGCGGCTATGGAGTTATTCTTGAAGAAGAGTGTGCTCACACTCTTCCTTATGGAGAGGATTTACCCCACAACATCTTCATGGTGTGGATCGGCCATCTACATGATGTATTTGAAGATTGTCTTCTACATGAAGATTTCGGGTCACTTGAAAGACATTGGATGGTGGTTAACATAAGATTTACATCTTATGTTAAGAATTCAGGTACATATTCTCTTTATGCACACAAGTACTACCTGGAGTTTATGGAGGCAATAACGTCCATATCAGGAGGAGTCCTATTTAGCATAGATACAAGAGAATCAGTATGTGTATGCTTTATGCAGATTTGGATGAGGTGTTTGAGAAGGTATGTTCATATGAGTTTGAGGATTTCTGGCAGCAAATTTGTTAGCATTCTTTGCTACTTTTGTAAGTATGTGATCTTTTCACACATGTATGTGACTTAGGGTCTTCCATAGCCTAATGTTAGATGAGGGTTTGTTGATTATCAGTTTTAGACTGATCCTTCTTCTTTATGTCACTCATATTCACTCTTCTACAACCTATTAGGTCACACATCATATATATTCATACTTCTGTCCATACATCTGAATATGTTTGTTACATTTGTACATTCACTCATCCATCTATTTCTATTCACATAGAGTGGTTGAGAGTTTTGCTCCCACATTGTACATTGAACATTGGTATATATGATAGTGTGAGTAAACCTTGGCTTACGTTAACACTTTACACATGTTGTCTAATCTTCTAAAAGTCGGAGATTTCTAATAATTAAAGTTTCTTCTACCTAACATGTATAAAGATATTTCAACTGACCACTCTTCTTGATGACTATCAAATTTCATCACATGTCTTTCTTTCCATATCTTTGAAAGATCTTTCCCTTTGATGGCATTCCATAAACTAGAAGAGAAGCCAATTCTTTCTCCAAGTAATGCTTGTTTCTAGCTGATTTGCCTAATTAAGCTCAAACTCTTGGCGAGAGACTGCCGGATCTAGAAGCTTTTAGGGCATGAGAAGAAGATATGACCAGGGTCCTCTTTGCCTTTGATGCAAGGCTTACACCAATGAGGGGCTTCATAGATTCTATTACCTTTGGCATTGGTCTAGATACCATGATGAAAGATTTGCCACATAAGTGGGTTGCTCATGAAGGCGATGAAAAAATCATCAAACTTCTTAGAAACTGTCTTCAAAAACATTTTTCTCACGTTGAATCTTAAATATCCTATCAGTCATGGTTTGTCTTAGCTTTCAAACCATTACACTGTTGCTTTATGGGATATAGGGGATCCCAAGGGTACTAAACTCATTCATTGTACAATTTTTGTTTTATTAAATCAAGCATGAGAGAGTAGGCTATGGTTGAACTTCGTAAAAAAAATGTCATAATCTTAAGCACCACAATAGACATGCACCATACAAATAAGTGTGCAACATGACCATAACCATAAACTTAAACCATACATCCAGCTATAAACCATAACCATAGCCATATACCATAGCCTTAAGCATGCATCAATAGCGAAACATGCCAATTTTGAGGTAGGTTTGGATGAGGAGTAATGTGAGTCCAAACATCCTCGATAAGCAGCCAATTGCTTCGGCAAGCATAGGCTTAAGCCATGTGGACTCACTAGCAATCCTGGCTTCCTCTAGGCTGATCACATCCTCATGGATATACATGTACCGTGCAAATATCTGAGTGTTTGCAATCACATACAAAGTAAGCTGGCTCTCCCTCGGACTTGGGATAAACAAAAACTTAGCTGCTCCTCGGAAAGGATCATCCAAATATTGAAGGATTAAGATGGGCCAACGGCCATAAGTTGGATAAAATGTTTTGGGTAAAGGAAAACGTGGAAACATATAATGCTCTTAACAAGAGGTGGTGTCTTAATTGGTTGAGCATCAAATGGTTCTTTAAGTTTTCCAACTTGTGGCACTAGTTAATTGAAAACAAAAAGTTGGTTTTAATGTGGCGAATTCTCCACAAGGGAGTTTGGACCAATGTTGAATCTAGAAAAATTTGCAAAGCCCCCTAATGGTGTAAGTGTTGCCTCATGGTCATGAGGACATAGGGCAGCTTTTCTTCTCTTGCCCCAAAAGCCTCCTGGTCTGGCGTAACCTCACCAAGGTCTTGCTGCTTTCAAGGTAGATTAGCTTTTCCTCTGTCCTGTGAAACACCATCAGAGGGAAGCTCTCTGGAAGATATGGAAAGAAAGATGCGTGGGAAACTTTAATGAAAACCCAAAAGAGTGTTTGATTGAAAAGTCTCTTGCCTTGCTTGAAAAAAGAATAGCTAATTGTAAAAGATTTCGTCCCTTCAAAGATCATAAATTCTTCATCATGGAAAACAACAAGATCAAAAGCAAATGGGTTTCCCATGAGGTGGATGAAAATATCATTAACCTCATCAGTAGGATGCCATAATGCTGGGTAGTTTTCCACTTCCTAATTGCTTCTAATACTTTCTTCTTATTTGTGGGATAAGGGAGATCCCAAGGACACTAAGCCCATTCATTGTATCATTGTGTTCTTTTACTAATTCAAACAAGGGAGACTAGCCTTTGGCTGAACTTCCTCTCAAAAACAAAAAGAAATCATTTACCTCTACTTAAATTAGAGGAACATTTCAACTTTGGATGATTGTCATTTCTTGAATGTATCTATTACTTCATTATTTGTTATTGTGCTCACATATTGCAATGGAGTGTCTATAGTAGCATGCTATGATCACAAATAATCCCTTGTCAATAATTTGAGTGTATATAAACATATTAATTTCTATTTATGTTTGATTCATTATCATTGAGGAGAAAGTCTTGTTCTTCTTGATGGATTCTACCATTCCATTTATAGAACACTAAAAGAAAAATTTCTTAAAACATTTTTTTATATTCCCTTCATTGATGAATCATTTTATATTTGTAGTCTTCATTTAATAGCATTTATGTAAATCGTACATTTTTATTCATGAACCTTTCTATCTAAATTTTGAACTCATTGTTGTGCTCATAGTTTTATTTTATTGCATGGTTGGGGGAAGTCCACATGGTGGATCAACCCAACTATGTGGTTCATCCCCTGGGTTCAAGGTGGGAACATACACATATACATCCATAGATACTTAGGATAGGTAGATACTTATATAACTCCCACACACACTAACACATATACACACTCACACATACATATACACACTTACACACTCACACACTTACATACTCACACACTTACACATTCACACACACATACATAGACATGTATCCATACACATTCACATACACACTTTACAAAGATATTCATTTTGTTCTTTTGTTTTTTAGCGACTTAAATTTACACACATACACTTACAAACCCACACATCACACACATACACACACACATACACTTAAAATGAAGGGGTATGTATAAATGATTTATTATAACTTATTTTAAGAAAGCAACATTAGATTATCTTTTAAGTTTAAGCTCGAGTTCTTATCTATGTGTTTGGTGTGATGTGGATAAGAACTAATTTTTGTTGTTGTACGTGTTACCCATAACGCTTCTTTGATTCTTAATAATTTGGTTTTATGGTTGGTTTGACAAGTACGTTAAGATGACACTCCTCACTTGATGCACTCTACACATTCAAACATCATTCAACATTCATTATATCCCCATATGGATGTTTCTGTTCATAACTTTTGTACTTTTTAAATAAGATTGTAATGATAGAGAATTTTGTCTTCAAACATGTGTGCCTATTTAGTTTTTATTTTATCTTTCTCTATATCATGTTATTCTTTATTTATTTGATGTAACCATTTATTTTACTTCGCCTATGTACATATCTAACTTTAATGATGTTAAAGTCACTATAGGGTTTTGGAAACTAACATTCATGCATACAGTACACGCTATTATAGATCACGGGTGTACTAACTTGTTCTCTAATAGGGTTGGTTGCTATCATTCTTAGAACTCTTGAATATAAACGTCATGTTGTTGGTCGTAATTATTCTTTGTATGGAGATCTATATAAATATAAGAGTGCATGTTCATATATGTTTCTCTACTCCATATGGGGATCATTGTATACCTGTCAAAGTATTATTTGATATGTCATAGAAATGTTCTTAAGAAGAAAATTTCTTAAAAAGGTTCTTTAGAAGAAAATTTCAATTGATATTCTCATCATTATAAGTTTCAAAATAATCATTGTTAATTTCTTGAAAAAAAAAACCTCTTCATCATGATATGGGCATGTATGGCAACTGCAAATAAAGAAAGGTATGTTTCTTTTGTGCATACCATTTAGGAGAGAATCATCTATACA
This sequence comes from Ceratopteris richardii, assembly GCA_020310875.1. Lineage (NCBI taxonomy): Eukaryota > Viridiplantae > Streptophyta > Polypodiopsida > Polypodiales > Pteridaceae > Ceratopteris > Ceratopteris richardii. Next base: position 40,031,061 of record CM035425.1, read on the forward strand.
ATAATTTCATATTTTCATTATATTATTGCTATAAAAATGCAATATAAATCCTATGCATAATTGTATACCATTAGAGTTTAAACAATCTTCATGATGTACAATGCGAAAACTAGCCATAAGTATGAGCAATACACTTGTGTTAGCATCAACCATAACCATAGCATAAACATGAACATTCCAAATCCATAACCATAACCTATTATATATCAAGTAGTAATACCATGAAGAATAGACTTGACGTATGCATAACCAAAATGTTATCATAAGCATACACCACAACCATACAACTACCATAACTACAAACTATAATTCCTAAGTATCCATAATCACAAAGTATGCACTTGACATAAACATAACCATAACCATAACCATATCCATTCACCATAACAATAAGCTTAAACTTACACAAGCCATACACTTTCTATAACCATAACCATGCACATGCCATACATTTGCCATAAACATAATCGTAATCATAATCATAATCATACACAATAACCATACACCTTCCACATATGTAATCATGACCATATGTGTGCCAAACATGTTCCACAACCATAATCATAACCATGAGACTTAACCATAACCATAATCATAAATGTCGAGTAACTATATCGGTGACCATGCAATTGCACAATACATGTCATGTTGTTTTCCGAGACAAACATCCTATGGTGTGTGAAAGTCGGAGATTTTTAATAATTACTTATGCACTTGACATAAACATAACCATAACCATAACCATGCACCATAACAATAAGCTTAAACTTACACAACCCATACACTTTCTATAACCATAACCATGCTTATGCCATACATTTGCCATAAACATAATCATAATCATAATCATAATCATACACAATAACCATACACCTTCCACATATGTTACCATGACCATATGTGTGCTAAACATGTTCCACAACCATAATCATAACCATGAGACTTAACCATAACCATTATCATAAATGTCGAGTAACTATATCCGCGATCATGCAATTGCAGAATACATGTCATGTTGTTTTCCAAGACAAACATCCTATGGTGTGTGAAAGTCAGAGATTTTTAACAATTACATATTCTTCTACCTAACATGTATAAAGATATTTCAATTGACCACTCTTTTTGATGACTATCAAAGTTCATTACATGTCTTTCTTTCCATATCTTCGAGAGATCTTTCCCTCATTAGGAAAAAAGGTGAACCCTGCATGGGCCTTGTAAGGATCCCTAATTTTTAGGGATTAAGCCTAATTCTATTGTTGTCTAAGGGGACAAAGTGCATTTAATAGGGCACTTTTTAGTAGGCTGGAGTAGGCTTTTTTTAAGGTTTACTAGGCTCCTCTCTCTCTTCTATTAGAGAGAGAGAAAGGGAATCTACTTTCCACATCATCAAACTCGAGCATGTATGGGAATAAAAAAATGATTTTTTTTTTCAAAGTCTCAATTTCAGTGTTTATTTACTTGAAAGGGCTCATTTTTTAATATATATGTCAAAAGTGACTTTTTTTTTGTTTAGTTTTTAATTTTCCTTTTGGAAAAGTAATATATTTAAAATCCCTCCAAAAGTAGAGTGCCACATCATCAAATCCGTAACTACTCTTCACCCAAAAAATGACTTTTTCAAAATTTCATCATTTTTGGCTATTCTCAGTGGAAAAACACACTGTGACCCATCCACATCCAAGAAAACAAAATTCTCCTGAGAAAATCATGCTCTAGCATCTCTTCCAAACAAATTTCTGGTCTCTTTCTCAATATTGTTTAATTGTTGGAAAAGATGGTGTTGACACCTATTACAAACCTCACATTAGGACTTCCTCATGCTCCAGCATCAACAAGTATCCATGTTCGTGTGCCCAGAGAGTTCGCTCCAAATACACAGTGCAACAATGATGTGAACTCTCAAAATGAGCGTCCTGAAGTTGGAGAAAAGAATATTGATCTTTGGACTCATGGTTCATTATACCCTCCTGATCCAATGTCTTCTTACCATCCAACATTCCATAACCTCTCAACTTTACTTTAGTTCATCGGTGCCGGTAAAGCTGGGCTCTTAGGTTATTGTCAACAATTATCTACACATTCAACTATCATTACTAAGTATTGGATTCAACAATATCAACTAAATCATACAAGGTTGGTCACTTTTGAAAGCACAATCATATCTTTACAAGAAAAGCTTGTAGAGCTTGAAAAGCATATGGAAGAAAAGGAGAGAACAATTGAGAAATTAAAAAACATTGTCCAACACTTGAGAGAGACTCCACTTGGGATGCGACGTAGGAGAGGATCATTAACATCCTTTGACTCTCTTTCAAGCATGCAAACGACGAGTTTTTGTGATAAGGTTTGGCTTGTATTTGTTTCTCTTTTTGGAAGACTTATATATATATATATATATATATATTCTTGTTATGTAGGTCATTCGTTGAAGATTTTAGTGCGTCAACAACAACAGAGGATCAATTCAAGTTATTAAATTCTTGTTTAACCAACAAGCAGGTGGTTAGTATTTTGGAGTCACGGATAGGAAACCTTATCAAGAAGCAAGTGATTAGAGATTTCACAAAAAAGTTACAAGATATTATCCCTCCTAGAGACGTGTAGATGGTAGGTGATGAAGCAGGAATTAGTACTAAAGGATACAGTGCATTGTACAACATTTTGAAGCATTCATTACAAAGAGAAGGTATTTTGCAGAATATGTTTCCATCTCCTTACAAGGTATCGCTAAAGAAGTCAATGTCCAATGAAGATATAGCTACTATTCTTGGAAACTACTTATATATAGAGGATATTATGCCTATGTCTATTTATCATTTATCTACATCCAAAAAAGAGTTGAAAAGCGCAGCTGGAAATGGATTTCCTTACACAAAGTACAACAACATATTTGTGGATTTGGAGAGGCTTCAACAGGCAATGGTTCGATTTTACAAATCTACTATACCAGGTATGTGCACTATTGTTACCTTGATATACATTGTATTTTGATGTTATAAAAATTTTGCTAATTTTTATGCGAATTGTAATACCAAATTACAGTTTATATTGAAGTCAGATGAATGCCAGATCATAAAGGGACGACGAATGGAGAGATTGAGTTTGACACTCATGAATGAAGCGACAAATGCCATATCTGATGAAAGTAGTAACTCTAGCTCTAACTCTACATATAATGTTCAATCCAAGAAAGAAATATGGTGGTTAGGTGCTATTGAAGTATCTAAAGAATCCAATGATGTTCTTTCATGGATTTTTAGTAGGACCCCATGGATCACTAAAGTAATAGTTTCTCAAATTCATGGTGCGAAGCTCCACATAGAAAACTTTGGTGATTTTGAGATAGATTGGCACTTGGGTGGGGACTTAAAAACTATCAAATGCATGTTAGGTTGCAAGCAAGGTGCATCTGCTTGTTATCCATGTCCATTTTGTACTCGAGGCTACAAAGTAACAAAGGGACAACAAAAAGTACTATCTAGCTTAGATGAATACATAGATGCACCTACTTCCACAGAATGGGATAGACCTTTGTTAAGGTGTCCAATGTTAGAAATACCTAACCGTGACACATTAGATAAAGATTGGAATCCCATTATTCCATTTCCATTAGTTAATGTTCACTTTTGCACATTGCATGCTTTCATGAGAATATTTGATAGATTATTGAAGCTCCACATAGAATATGCATTTTCCATGAAGCCAATTGATAAATCTGTACAAGCAATCAAAAAATTGGAAGAGTTGCTTAATTTGATTGGTTGTCATGGTGGTAATGTAACTCTACTTGTCAAAAAACCTGGTGAATTGCAAAATAGTTTGCAATAAGTGTCAATGACAGGGAAGAAGGCAAGAAAATTTTTCAGAAGAGGTGTAAGCCCTAAGAAAAATGAATGCAGGGAGCTATGGAAAGACTTGTGCATGATCACCACTGATAATGATTCTCAAATTGACCTTAGTAATAGGCGAAAGAAGGTTTGGTCATTGCTTAGATAAGTTGATAGTCTTAATGAGTCTTAATAGCTCCAACAAAAATGTCCGTCAGTTGTTTCAAGTTACATTAATGGAGTTTGCAAAGTGTTTCATCCTATCTTGGGGAGAGAGCAATATTACACATTATATTGTAAGTTTTCTTATTTTTTCAATTTTCTTGTTGATAAGATTGTGTTATATGTACTTATATCATTTCGACATATTTTATTTGCACATGGAGCATTTTTTATGCATCGATATGGTTCATTGGAGATTTTTAGTACACAAGGAATGGAGAAGTCACATTACAAGGCTAGAGGTGTTTACTTCAAGAACACACGACATGGTGGTGGTGCAATGCAATCAAACTATATGGAAGAGATGTTTAATTGGTTTTATCGTACTGTATTTTCATGGACATATGCAATGGAACGAGCCAAGGAGTCGAAAGTTGCAAAACTTGCAAGATTTAATCAACACAACTTAGCTAGTGAAAAATGGAAGTCATCATTGGGACCTTTACGTCATGCTCAATGGCAGGCTACAAGAACACGACAGGGTTCATCATGGAAGTGAAGTCATTTAATACATTCATGGCATTTTCTGAATAATTCATAAGGTTTGCTACACACTAATCTCTTGTTTGCAATTTTTGAAGGTAATTTTTATTTTTTTAACTATTTTTTGTCAATTCAAATGTGAACAGAACCTTTTTGAGTGAAACATTATAAAAGGAGACTCATTGTCTCATTTCAACATTCTAGCACTATAGAGGATGGCACAAACAAAGCAAACTGCAAGGAAGGATCCCATTAACTTTCCTACCTATGTGCAAGGCACTCGGAAGCCACCATGGATGAATCACCACAAAAGGCGACGTAGTGTCTTGCGCTCTGCATCCCATCGCGAAACAGGTGGTGGTCATACCTCTCGGAGTGAACAGTTGCATGAACAAGTGGAACATGGGCAATCCAGGGAAGAGGTCGTCAATCAACCCCAATCACCACCATCATCATATGATGAGCCTCCATCACCAAAGAGACCAACAAAGACAAGGGTGAAGGAGCGTGCTCACAGACAGGTAGTTTTTGATGATGATTTTGATGAATCACATGAGGATGTGTCTCAACAATGTTCACAATCAAGTGAGGAGAGTCAAACATTGCCACCATGGGGTAACGAAGAAATACCTACAAATCATAGGGTTACTGTAGTGGGAAAGACACTACCAACAAATCAGGGGGCCATACCCAATGATCAAGAGAGGAAGCAAAGCCAGCAACAACATCCTGAACAAGGAGAAAGCTCAAGACGCGTGCAACGGAAGAAGAAAGTCTTTCAACCCCGTCATAGACCACCCCAACCAAGACCACAAGAAAATGTCCAACGAAGACCAACACCACCACAAGCTAGAGCACCACAACGAAGAAGAAGATATACGAAGGCATTTGCAGAGATAAGGCACTATCAAAAGACAGATGAGCTTCTGATACCTAGAAGACCCTTTGCAAGGGTGGTTAAAGAAGAGTTACAAAGGTATTGTGCAGGGTTAAGGATCCAAGCTCTAGCTTTAGAAGCTTTACAAGAGGCAGCTCAAGCATTTTTTATATCAATGCTAGAGGATTCCAACCTGTGCGACATCCATGCTAAGCGAGTCACTATACAACCGAAGGACATACAGTTAGGTAGGAGAATTAGGGGTGATCGTAGCTAAGTTTTGTAACTGATCTCTACAGACAAAAGCGTTTTTGTAAATATTGCCATTTTCAATGAAACATTAGCACTTTTCCTCTATTCTCTTCGTAATCTCATTATTTAGAATGAAACATGAGCAGTCATTTTACATTTCCATGTCTTTTCTTGTGATAATCTCTCATATATCAGTGATTGTTTTCTTATCTTGTCATTTTGATTTAGTGATAATATCCATCTACTAAAATTTCTTTCTCATTTAAGGTCATGTAGGGCATTGGGAGGCCAAATAAAGCCCTGCCACAGAAACGGGGGAGAAGGCCCTGCAAAATGTTCGCAGGGCCTTCTCCCGCGTTTCTGTGGCAGGGCTTTATTTGGCCTCCCAATGCCCTACAAGACCTTAAATGTGAGTAAGAAGGTCCAAAAGAATGAGAGTAAAGAAGGATCATGAGGAGTAAAGCTAATTCATGAGGAGTGAACATGAACAAATTTTGACCTCCCTATACCTTTGAAACATATAAGCAGAGCATTTTGAAACTTAGAACATTTGCATTCTTGAAAATATCCATCTAGTGAAGTTTCACTCTCATGTAAGGTCACCTAGGGCATTTGCATTCTCGATAATATCCATCTAGTGAAATTTCTTTCTCATTTAAGGTCATGTAGGGCATTGGGAGGCCCAATAAAGCCCTGCCATAGAAACGCGGGAGAAGGCCCTACAAACGTTTTGCAGGGCCTTCTCCCGCGTTTCTGTGGCAAGGCTTTATTTGGCCTCCCAATGCCCTACAAGACCTTAAATGAGAGTAAGAAGGTCCAAAAGAATGAAAGTAAAGAACCTCCCAATGCCTCCCAATGCCCTACATGACCTCATTACATCACATGCAGGTCCAAAAGAATTTTAGATAATATACTCAAAAAGAAAGACTTGAGACAATTGTAAATAAAGCAAAGTGAAAATTTGATATTAATTCAATTGTTTACATCAATTGGCTTTGAGTTTCTCAATGACTCTCTTTCGACGCTCCAAAGCCATGGGTAGGGCGTAAGTCAAAATTGAGGTTGCTATTTCATCAACATTTCTAGCTCCTAGACCTAGAGATATACCTATTTGACCTAAGACCTTTCGACGGAAGTTGGAACCTAAGGTTGTAGTTACAAGGGATTTCTTAACTAAAAAGATACAATTACTCCCCTGTGTAATGGTTGATAAACAAAGCAATTTACTTAAGGCCTTTAGACACCATGTCATGAAGTGGCCCTGCAGACTGAACTCTTTATGGATAATTACAAAATGTTCTTTGGGAAGTTTCCCAATGTAGTTTGCAAGGGATAAGCCACCTCCACGACCCACTCGATCACCTCCACTCCTTGCTGCAAACTTGTCGACTTCAATCACCTCCTACACAAAGTTTTATGATTGGTAGCTGCATGTGTTTATAAGAATGAATGACATGAATTGAAGATACTTACATCTTGAACTCTATCTTCTTCTTCTCTTTTCTTGAAGATGTAAATTAATGCTGGATTGGGACATCCCACTCTGCTCGATTACTGGTGAGGCGGGAACTTCTGATTCCAATATCCTTTCTTGTGCATTACTAAGTTGTTCTTCTGTGATATGTTGATGTTCACTTGTAAGTATGTCATTGCAAACCAATTTTATTGTGTCGGCCACTAAGTCACCAAATGGCAAACACTTTTTCTCCAACAAGTCAGAGGTACTATCCAAAGGACACTCTGACAAAGTACAAAACAAACTTAGGCATTCACCTAGCCGTAGCCCAAATGCCTTCTCTACATCATGTAAAAACAAATATTCTTGTCCCTCGACAAGAACCACTGAAAAAGTTTCAATCTCCACCTCTAGAATAGTTGCTTCTGGCTTCGAAGAGGTAGATGGCTTAGGCACTTCTTTCAACTTATCATCCACACCAAGAGGATAAGTTTTCTCAATAGCTTCTCTCTAATAGGAGATTCAAGGGTTCTTGAGGTGGTTCCTTTTTATCCTCAACAAAACCACCTGTAAGAATATGAGGGATCTCATGAGGAATTGGTTCTGGTTCCTCATTCACAAAGAAAATTGCGACAACAATGAATGAAAGATATTTTGCACCCATCTTGCGTTTCCTATTCAATCTCCTTATAAGTGGCACAGTTTCATCAAGAAGGTGCCCTGCTTCCTCTGCAATTACCTGGAACCGTTTCAATCGTTTTGCAAATGCCTCATCACCTTTGTGAATGTAGGTGAGAAGGTCACATGGAACCGAGGTTCCATCATATGGTGGTATTTCGATGGAGAAACGCAATATATGAGCTTGCATATATTGAAGTAGCTCCTCCAAAGCATCGGCATTCATTTGCACGGTTCCATGGAGGTCAGGAACCTTGGAGAGAAGATCATATAGGTCATGTTGACCTTTATAATCTGAATCCTCCAAAAATTCTAGAAACTTGTGGCGTTCACTCTTAGTAGGTACAGAGGTGGAAGCCATAGCTTGCAAATGCAGACTGCTCTACCACTCAATGTAGTTGCAAAAGTGAGAAATGAGGAGAGAGGACTTCTATTTATAACTTTTTTAGAATTTTTAAGTTATGGGTCCCACTTTTTCATAGAAATGACTTTTCCTTAAATTAAAACATAAGAGTCTTGGAAAGGAAAACTTTTACATTTGAGATCACATCAAAGAAAATAAACAATAATAATGCTCTTTCAAGAAAATCCTTGAGAATGTACAGATATAAGTAGAATGTGGCCAAAATATCTTTGAAGCAAATGTGAAAAATTTCTCATTGCAAAAATAGGTTTGGTTACAAGTTTCACAGTATCTTTACAAAAAAGAGTTATGACAATGAAATTTTAGTTCCATCCATGCTCCAATATGCAAGAACCTTGATTTTGTCTTCCAATCTCTTTCCAATCTGTGGACAATTCATAAAAGAGTAAAACGTTTTCAAATCATGAACAATAGTGATAGAATAAGATATATATATATATATATATCTATATGTATATATGGAATAAAACTCTTACCTTGTTCCCTCGTATTCGAAATTTGAAATCATGAAGATCATCATATCCCATGATAAGTAAGTGCTCTCTCAAGTTGGCCAAGTTCCAATGTTGATTAACTAAAACCATCTCCATATCATTGTTTGCTAACTTCACATTGATTTCAAATGAAGCTAAAGATCCCTCCGAGCTTTGCAAAGGTATCCACTCTCCTAGTTTACACATCCAAGGATCATAATAAAATCTAATGTACAATGAGGTGCGATGTTTTAAATAGCGAAACCCTATACCTGTGTCACCAATTCTACAACGATATCTATCCCCTTTTGACAATCCTTCTACATAACCCTAGTTTTCCCATAACAATCCTTCTACTGCTTTGTATGTAATATCTTTACATAGGAACATTGTAGGAGTTTCTACAAAAAGGAATGCCTTGAAATATGAAAACAAAGCAATGGATTGGTAGAGTCCAATGAAGACCTATTGATCTAGACACTCGTGTGAATTTCAAAGAGTTATGTATGTCCATCACCATCTTACGCTTGAAAGATGATATGGACCAAAAATCAGGTTTTGGCCACTCTAAACTAAGAAGACAGTCAACTTTGATAATCTCCGACCTTCCATATTCACCATCCGTGGAAGGAACAATGTACTTGTGAGTGTATAAGTTTAGCAGGAGGTACATCTGGAAACACTAATGCCCCAATGTCTGCATGTAATGCTTTGAAAGTTCTTGTAAGACTATGAAGTGGTTGCTCTTCCACTAAACTAGAAGGAAATATGAATGTAGCAATGAAAAACATATGAGATGAGTAATTAAGACATTTAACACCATGAAGCATTGAAAAAAATACTCACAATGGATTGGATATCTAATTCTATTGGAGTTTTCTAACTTCATGGTTGAAACTGTGAAGACATGTTGTACAATAGCAACCATCCCACCATGTGTTTGCTGCTTGAAGCCTAAGAGCTTACCTTTCCAACGAAGATCCAAATTTCCACGATCTCGAACACGATGAGGACCAAGTCCAGATGGCTGCATGTACACCCATGCACCTGTGCAAAACTCTTGTGGTAGCCAACTTCCTTCCATTGTTCTGATGTTGTGGCACGTCATTGTGTGAACTTTGTCTTTTGGTCTCCTATGAGCTCTGGAGCTTTCTATGGGAGTAAGAGTTGTTTTCATTGCTGCAGAAGTTGGGAGAATGGTAGGAGGAGAAACAACGCTTCTGTTGTATGGTATGGAGGGAATAGAGGTGAAAAATATGACTTTTTGGGTTTTGGGTATGAAAATGGGAGTTTGAAGAGGGAAAATAGAGTTTTTTAAGTTATTTTGAAAAAAGTCACTTTTTTAATTCAAAAACATGCACGGATTTTGAATTAGAAGTCAAAAATAGCACTTTTGACCCTGAAAAGTGATATGGAGGTCATTTAATGGTATTATGATGAGTTTTACAACTTTTAAAAAATTTTGAATTTTTGGGCCCAGCCTAATTACGAGATTTTTTCTCTCTCTAGAAGACAACCTTGAACATAGAGGAATCTTGTCCTCTCTTCCCCCTTCAGTCTAGTATTTTATAGGGTATAGACTGTGGCCACCACCCTCTTCTGATTGGTCCATCACTAATCACTCCTTTAGCTAAAAGGCCCATCCAGGTTTCACCTTTTTTCCTAATGTCTGATGGCATTCCATAAAGTAGAAGAGAAGCCAATTGTTTCCCCAAGTAATGCTTCTTTCTAGCTGATTTGCCTTGTTAAGCTCAAACTCTTGACGAGAGACTGCCAGATCGAGAAGGTTTTAGGGCATGAGAAGAAGATATGACCAAGGTCCTTTTTGCCTTTGATGCAATGCTTACAACAATGAGGGGCTTCATAGATTCTATTAGCTTTGGCATTGGTCTAGATACCATGATGGAAGATTTGCCACATAAGTGGGTTGCTCATGAAGGCGATGAAAAAATCATCAAACTTCTCAAAAACTATCTTTAAAAACATCTGTCTCCTGTCGAATGTCAAATATCCTATCGGTCATTGTCTCTCTTAGCTTTCAAACCATTATACCCTTGCTTTATGGGATATAGGGGATCCCAAGGGCATTAAGCTCATTCATTGTACATTTTTTCTTTTATTAATTCAAGCATGGGAGAGTAGGCTATGGCTGAACTTCCTTAAAAAAAACACGTCGTAATCTTAAGCATGACAATAGACATGCACCATACAAATAAGTGTGCAACATGACCATAACCATAAACTTAAACCATACATCCAGCCATAAACCATAACCATAGCCATATACCTTAGCCTTAAGCATGAATAAGAAATGAAATATATTTCTACTGTAATAAACTTAAAAATTTACATATATGTGATAAAGAATATGTATGATACAGATGAATTTTTTTATAGAAACAAGATATATATATATATATATATAATAATAATAATAATAATAATAATAAGAATATAGAAATGATTTGACAAACAAGCTTAATAGTGAATAATTATTTTAAGTTTGATTAAATATAAAATCAAATGTTAACTATGAAGAAGTATTTAAGCACAAATACATACTGTGTGATGGGCCTAAGCAATCCCAATAAACTTTCACAACATCTACCTTGAGATCCATCAAGAATCCATGGGGATGTACAATGCATTCTTTTGAATGTGCCCCATTACAGTGCTCTACATGAACCCAAAAAAACAAAACTTTTATAGAGGTTCTGAATTTCTAGTTAAATGGGTATATGAAATAAAAATTTACTTACAAGTTTCTAGTGAAACATGTTGAGTCCTCGATTATCTAGATGAGATAGGTCTACTCCTAATAGCTTCTCTTTGATGACTGAATCATATATATATATAGATGGGCCTCTAAATTAAGGCACACTTCAATTGAAATGTATGGTATTTTCGATACGAAGGATCTAAAAGCTTTAATTGTTGTATCACATCTATGTTTGAGTGCATTGATGGACATCATAGATGTCCATTTTATGCTTTCTCGACGTGCATTAGAGATTGTTTATATACTTGAGAAATCACTTGAACAATGTATTCAAGCTTCTTTTTATCATTTTTATCACATTGAATAAGCGTAAATTCTTTATATTCTATGACATTGAGTTCTTATACAAAATTGTTTATCACTTTGTTGAAAAGTAAAACAATACATACTTCTCCAGTATGGAAGAGAGTGACATAAGGTTTGGTGAGTGGCATTACATGAGGACTCCTATGAGGAATCCCATCCTCCATGGAAAAGGAGGAATTTTGTGATTTTTCTAGTTTAAGAGAAACAATAACACTAGCACTACGTGCTATATGTTGACAAGTTAAAGATAATGATGGTGAAGGTTCTCCTCAAGCACTTTCTCTACTGATTTGGATAAAGTTTTCCATGACCACAATGTTGAGTATCTCTTATACTTCTAATAATGTTCAATTAACATATCGTATTTTTCCTTTGAAATGCACCCCTAAGTTATATTTCACTAAATAAACATGTCACATACTCCAATGAGAGCGTTTTAGTCCATTCACATTCACTCCATTTAACTTTAGGCCATGTTTCATATTGCATGATTTGGACGTGACTTGAGCTTTAGTCTCTTTCTCTCTCTCTCTGTCTCTCTCTCACTCTCTCTCTCTCTCTCTCTCTCTCTCTCTCTCTATATATATATATATATATATATATATATATATATATATATATATATATATATATATATATATATATATATATATATATATATATATATATATATATATATATATATATATATATATATATGTGTGTGTGTGTGTGTGTGTGTGTGTGTGTGTGTGTGTGTATATATATATATATATGTCTATATATATATATATATATATATATATATATATATATATATATATATATATATATATATATATATATATATATATATATATATTCATGCCTTTCAATGCATATGTTTAAAATTATTTCGTCACTTGATTTATATGAAATTTGGAATTTCATCCATGTCACAATGGAACTATATCAAAAGATATTATTTATCCTAGCAAAAAAGAAAAATATCAAAGCACATTTTTTGGCATGAAATTTAGAATTCCATGTTTTTGTTATCTGCTTGCTTCATGAATCAGATATTGGGTGTGTGAACGAGTGAGGAAGCACAAATAGAAGTACACACAAGAGCAAAGAAAGAGAACGAAGCACAAAGAAAAGCGATGTCTAGAAGAGCTCTCTATTAGTAGATGATCAATAATATAAGAATGAATAAAGTGAGAGATCTAAGTGAATTCCTAACTACAAAGTACCACCACATATGAGTATATCATATATATGTGGCTGCATGGGGGAAAAAACTCTAGCCAACACTAGACTAAAAAATGCTCATGGATAGGGAAACCATTCACGTCAAAGCTACTTGAGGGACACAAACGAGTAACATTAATCCCCCTAAAGTGAATGATGTGAACACATACAAGGAGTGAGAGATTAGTCCCCACAAGGTAATCAGCCTAAAGCTTTGAAGAAAGCTTCAAAATTTTCCCATGGAAGAGCTTTGATGAATATGTCTACCACAGTATCTTGTGTAGGATCGTATATCAAATCAATATTTCTGGGATGAAGGTGCTCTTTGACATAGTGATAATGAACCTTAGTGTGCTTTGTGCGTGCATGAAACACAAGATTTCTTGCAACTATCGATGCACTATGAGTATCCATGAGAATATGCATAGATGCATCAATGTATATACAAATCTATGAGAATATGTGTATGTGGATCAATGTCTATACAAGTCTATACATGGCTTCGGTACCACATTATGCTTAGTATATCTGACCCAAAAATCTTTTCAAAAACTTTGCTAAGTAATCAGATAATTTAATCATATTGGGGTACTATCTACTTCATATATGCATTACTTCCTTACCATCAACATGGCAAGGGGAATATATTCAAGTTTTTTTTCACCAAGCAATACATACTTGTTATTTAATGTGATAAACGTAGCAATATAACTCATTCGATTTCTTTAATCACTACATGTACACTATAAAGCAGACTAAATAAAACGATCGCACACTTTGACGTCTGCATGCAAGGTCCACTCTGACGGTAGCTTCATTGACATTGCGTCGCAATCATCACGCAGCAAATTCATCAATTGGAAGGACAAAGGAATGAAACAACCAACACAAGAAAGCACAAAAATCGACCTCAAATAATTTGACCATATTCTCCATATCTGCATCAGTCTCATCCGTCGCTTCATATATCAAATCATTGAGCTTTGTAGGCATTTGTTAGGCTCATGATTCAAACGGCTTTCATAGCCTCCGATCCGTTGGACGTTGCAATAATGTGTGTTCACGTTCTCTCACCTTATACGATTGTAATATTGTATCCATGTTCTTCTGATAATGCAGGTTGCGCCTTTTTCTGAAAATCAGTTTCAATGTCAATATCATCTCATCAATCCAATAATTCCAAATCGTTATAGACGACTCTCTTGTGAACCCACCTCCCGATTTGGAAAACCACGCATTCTTTCCAGATACTGATGGAATTTTGGCGATGTCGACAACTAACAGCGGTGCTGGCTCTTGTTCTTTTGTATATGAGGACAAGAAAATAGGTCCAGATCAGGTCTTGTCGATTCATTCTTCTGGATATATACTCTGAGATGACGCTTCCATTGAAGGATATATGAAGTAGTATATCGCAAGTACAACTAAATTTGGATGTAAAACATTATCTACACAAAGCGCACATGCGACGATCAATTATAATATTCATGGCTTATCCCGAAAGACTTTGGAGTGCGCATCACTATGATAGTTTATACGCGTTGGCCATATCCCGTTCCTTATGCGGGAATATCACTTCCTTTTCATGTTCTTAGATACACTGGCCCTTTTACTCGATAGCACAAATAAGAAATCATAGATCGTATCATATTCATGTTCTTCATGTCAGAAACAATCCAGAAACATCCTGAGTCGGTCACACAACTTTCCGCACAGATCTGTTGTTCAGTCCGCAATTCTGTTGTCGCTGGTACAAGTCAAAACAGATTTATTTAAAAATTGTAGAAGTGATTACAAAAGTGAACGACACCCCACAAGCTATTACGTAGTATCATTTGAGCTTAATGTTTCAGTATCTAGACGCTCATCAAACTACGATTTGGAAGGAAGCAGACCACTTCCGTATACAGATCATTTTCTTTATTATGTTACAATTCTTACAGATACAAATATCTGTATCAAACGTCATCGCTAATCAATGTCGAACTAAGAAGTGATCTTTTTTATAGTTTAACCGTAATCATCCTATTGCCACACACAGCGGTCTTTTCAACGTTTTTTTTCAGAGAACTGACAGATGTGTAGTAAAAGAAGTGTTTTCAAAACATTATGTCACTATGACTGCAATCCCAACATAACCCTTTGCGCTCTGGATTTCTATTATGATATATATAGGAATCACTAAAATAAGGCGTCAACAATTACCTGAACTTGATGAAGTTCCCGCATAAATGTTTCTAACAGAGGAATCAATGAGAGATGGCACTGAATGCGTGCTTGTCAGCACACTTCGTGATGTTTTTTATGGCTTGAAGGATTGCATGTTTTATATGCATAGGATTTAGCGGAAATAAATTGAGGTTATTTTCAAAGCTTTATACAGGAGCCGCTATAAAACTTCAAGTAAAGCTCTAAAGTCCTTACCATCAGCTCTGATATCATATTTCGCGAGTACAACCATCTTGTTAATCTTCTCAGTATTAGTTTATCTACTTCAATTATTCAGAATTGTATTTTTATATTGAAAATGAGAAAATGGTTCTCGTTTTAACACAGCCATAGGTAGGCGTCTCAATGCATTGAGTCGATGTTCCATGTTACTTTACAATTACGTTAATGGAAAATATAAGAATGTATGAATGATCAATGAAAAAGGAAAATCTTAACCGTCAGATTACGAGTTTTATATCAATTTCTCAATATGTTCCATGCTTTACATGCCTTAGAACTATGCTGAATGAGAGTCAAAACACTATCAGTAGTACTTGTGGCTAGAGCACATGGTGCATCTGCATTGCTACATTTCTAAGAACATAGAAGATCATCATCAACAGGAATCATTCCACCAAGATTATTTGGATTAGATGTTTCTTGAGGCTCATGATGATTCCTGCGAATAGTCTCGAAAAGCTCATATGAACCAAGGATAGAAGTGATTTTGAACTTCCACAAGGTCTAATTTATAACATCAAGATCACCTTTCTATGAAGGTTGGTGGTCATATCCATAACGTTGGCATGACTGGCATCATTACTACTCCTACTTGTGCTCCGCCTACTCCTATTGATTACTACATAATTTTTTAGCGATGTGAGTCTCCAAATCAATTCTCTTTTCATCCATCCATCATACAAAAAATTGTTAAAGTTTTGAGAGACACACTATTACTCTTTCTTGTATTAGATTTCTAATATCTCCTTGTTTATTTCTCAATCTATGAGTTGAATGTTTGAAACACTCAAATTTACAGACATACTACCACAGAATTAAAGATTGCCCCCTGAAGGAGAAGAATAAGCAAGAAACAGACAGCAAAGCCCAAACACTCAAGGGGATGCAGGTCGGCCCAACCTTTGAAGAGAAAGACAAGGATGCCCAAATCCTAGAAACCGACTCAGAAGGGTTTACAGAGGTTAGAAGAAGAAGGAAAGCTAGCCCTAGGAGAAGCTCAAGCCCAAGGAGACTTTTAGAGAAGACCCACGCACCAGAAAAGTCACTCAATAACTTATACTGCAACCTCGAGAAGGAGGGTAATGAGCTTGATTATCCGAGAGGGATCTGGAACTTTGCGGACACAAGTAACTTACCCTTGGATTGGCCCCCCTCTAATGAGGTCAATCAAGAGGACTACATAACTAGCAAAGAAGATGGATTTACCACAAGTAATGAGGAAAATTATATGGACAGTGAAAGTTCCATCATTGGAACAACAATACCGGAAATGGCCTCTCCATCCCCCCCACAAGAGGCTTCCCACAAGGGGAAATAGTTGGCAGGTATGCCTTGGAAAAGCCCCCTTAACCGAAGGCACATGGTTGGGACCATCCCCCCTCAAGAGGAAAAAAGAGAAGTCCCACCCTCCGAATGAGGGTAGTGCAAGAAAATGATGATCACTTCACTAAAAACTAGGGGGCTAACTGACCCCACAAGAGCCACCATTATTGGTCAATGGCTCCACGACATAAGCTTAAACCCAGAGTTCATTTGTCTTCAAGAGATTAAAATTGAAGGAGAAGACATTCAAAAAACACTTAAGGGAGTCTCTCAGTCCCATGTGTGGTTTTCCACAACCCATCAGCGTGGTTCTAGTGGAACTACCATTGGTATCAATCAATTATGGGCTAATAAGGTTGACTATACAAACGAAGATAGAAACCATAGGTGGATGACGATTAGATTCAACACCCCCTTTCAATTCTCCTTGATCTTTATGTGTGCTCCAAACGAGGATGCTGTGAGGATCGATACTTGGTCCTCCTTGGACTTGTTTCTCATAATGTCATGATCTGCGATGAATTCAATGTGGTGCACAGGGTAAAAATTAAGAGCCTCTACTAAGCTTATAAGTGTAGAAATTTGGGCAAATATTTACGATATTTTTAACACAAAATATCAAATATCTGGCGAATATATATGAGAACTTTCAATGGGAATATAGAAGTCTATGAACATATGCCTCCCATTCAATCCCATATGCAAGGGATAAATAAATTCATAGAACCCTACCTTCCTCTTTCCCGAAGTACAATCCCATATCCATGGTGGTTGGAGGCTCAAATAACCTTCTCTCTCTCTCATGCAATGCAAGAGAGCCTAGGTTCCTCAATGGATTTTCATCAAGGAAGAGGGAAAAAGAGAGACTTTTTTTTGTATCTTCTCCTCTTCATGCTTGAGCACGAGGGAAAAGCCGACAAGCGCTCTTCCATGAGCGAACTCCTTGGCTTTTGCTTGATGGAGAAATGGAAGGGACACCCATTTTGTAGGTTAGCACCAAAAGTATAGCATCTATGGGATAAAGATTTCTGCTAGCACGTGAGCTCTTGCGAATGCAAGGAAGGGAGACGAAGGGAAATTAGAACACTCATCCCCCAAATATACATGAAAATATACAAAATCTTGGCGAAAGTCTACCATCTAAGCCCCATGTGTTCATATTAAAGGGGCGAATTTATGCAATTTTGTTTCTTCTAATCTATAGTTTATTGGGCTAATTTAACATCCTCAAAATTTTTAAAATTAGCCATTTTTCTTCAAAAATCTAGAATATTTGCCATTGGGCTATAAATCGCCCATAATGTTTTCCCTGATGGTGGAAGACCCCTCTGATAGGTGGAACAACAAGGGCCGCATCATTGATGGCCAGCAAAAAGACACATGGGACCAAACCAAACTGTTTTTGGATCTGGTCGAAGTCAAGGACCCGAATGGTTTGTCTTGGTCCAATCTTCAATTGGGTCACGACTTGAGGAAAGCGTGACTCGACAGAAGCTACATTTTGCAGAATCTCGTCCATCAATGGGGTCCTTCCACCCTCACACAATGTATTGACCTCACTATTTCAGACTGTTACCCAATGGTGCTCACCTTCCCCCCTCTATCTAAAAGTAGCAAGGCACCTTGGTTTCATGTCAGTCCGTTTGTATTCTCACTCCCCTCTATCCATCAAGAAATCACTAACGCTTGGCATAAGGTCTTCGTCGTCTGCACTTCTCCAACCAAGTGTTGGAGAAACAGAGTGGAAAAGTCTTGACAGATCTTGATTAGGACCACAAAGGTTCTCAAAACCATCTACCGAAGACGTAGAGAAAACCTATATTTCCGGCTTTGGAGACTCAAAGAAGAAGTTAATAAAGGAAAGATTCAATGTCATAAGGGACTACAAAATATCAAAGGAAAATTAACATACGAGGAGGAGATCAAAAGGAAAAATCTTCAAATTTATTTTAAGGAATGGTGGGCTGGTAAGGTAGATAGACCTTCCAAAGAGATGTGCAATATTCTTAGAAGAAAACAAATTAGAGACGAGATCCCACTACTCCTTGACAAGAATGGGGTGAAATGTAAGACAGAGGAAGAGAACATTTGCATTATAGAAGCACACTTCACGAGTCTCTTGGGTGGTGCTTGTCTCCCCTCCCCCCATAGGCGGGATTACATGGCCTCCATCTCTCGGACCTCCTTGCATAGAATCCCATGCAACTTGAGCACTCTACTTGATTCCACCATTTTGGAACAAGAGATCCTTGAAGTTATTGATTCGCTTTCGAATGGCAAGAGCCCGGAGCCTGATGGTCTCACTAATGAGTTCTTTAAATCATTCAAATATGTGGTGGCCACCCCCTTGCATCTTGTTTGGCTTGAGGCACTCGAGTGGCACCTTCCCGCTTGTCTCAACAACGGCATCATCAAACTTATTCATAAAAAAGGGGAGAGGAACAGAATTGAGAATTGGAGACCTATCACAATGCTTCAAACCGGATATAAGAATCTTGCTAAAGTCATTGCCAACAGGATATCTTGCCATTTAGACCAGTCACTTAGGAAAGGCCAAAAAGGCTTCATTAAGGGAAGGTCAATATTGGAAGCCATCATTGATATCTGGGAAGGTCTGGACTTCGCTAAAGAATCTAATCAAGACATTGTCTTCCTCAATATTGACTTTGACAAAGCCTAAAACAGATTGGAATGGGACTATATTTTACAATCATTGAAAGTCCTCAGGTGTAGTCAAAGATTCCTCAAGATGATCTCCACTCTCCTTGGTAATGCTTCAACCAAAGTCAACGTTAACGGGCAACTTTGAAAGGCAATCAAACTAAAACAATCCATCAGGCAAGGTTGGCCATCGGCCCCGCTGCTCTTTGCCATCACCACAAAAGGACTTAGCCGGTTTGTGGAGCAACAAATGGAGCTTGGTCGCATAAGAGGCATCAATTTGCCACATAACTCTGGGCATATGACCGTGAAGCTATTTGCAAACGACACAAATGCCTTTGTTCACAATGACGATACCAACTTGGAAACCTTTTGGTGGTGCCTCAACACTTTTTGTGAGGCCTCTAGGTCCAGAATTAACCATTCCAAGACTGCGTTCAGGGCTATCAAAGGGAATCAACCCAATCTCCTCACTGTGCAGGGATGCCAAAGCATTCAATCGGGTCAGGTCATTCGCATTCTTGGTATCCCCATGGGATTCTGTGTTACTCTGGAAGAAAGGTGGACTGGGGTCCTCGCCAAACTTAATAATAAAATTAGCTATTGGAGGGGTTTGAAAATTAACCTTGCTAGCCGGGCCATGGTGATCAACATGTTCCTCATATCCTGAATCATATACTTTCTTTCTTGTTGGAGACCGAAGGATCAAGAATTAGCCAAATTGGAAAGTACTTGTAGGAACTTTCTCTTGATTGGGGACCATAATAGGAGGGGAGTGCCTAAAATCAAATGGTCCATATGCACTAGCCGAAAGGAGAGTGGATTTCTGGGTATTATGGACATTGGGAGCATGGCCAATAAACTTGCGGCAAAGTGGATGATTAAGGCCTGGTGCAATAGACATTCCTCTTGGGCCCCATTAATTTTAGAAGCACGAACGCGATTACTCTGGTGGGCTACTCTGGATGGAAAAAACTCGACATCATCACCCTCTTATTCTCTCCGATTCCAGTCTCACCAAAGGATCAATCTTGGTAAGATCCTTGTGGCTGAGTTGGATCAGATTCAAACCTCGCATCAAAATCAGTGAAGATTGGAAATGGGCTATAGGTATAAGACAAAATGAATCTATTTGGTTCCCGATCCAAGGCATGAGAAACGTGGAGCCTTGGAATGTCTTAAGTGCCAAGAGACTCTAGAATAAAGGATTCAAACAATGGAAGCACATCTGGAAACAGGACACGAACAGATGGGTGGACTTTGAGGACCTTGAACCTAGTGCTGTGGTCACGTATGATGAATGGAATGTTTTATTGAGCAGACGCCATGCTTGGGACCGCTCTAAAATCCAACTACTTATGGGACAATATGCTCCTGACCTAATGGGCCTTAAGTGGTAGAATGGTAATCGACTCTCCAAGGTTCCTTATGTCGAAGCTCACAATGACATTCACATCAGTCTCAACAAGAAATGGTGTATCAAC
Organism: Ceratopteris richardii; assembly: GCA_020310875.1. NCBI lineage: Eukaryota > Viridiplantae > Streptophyta > Polypodiopsida > Polypodiales > Pteridaceae > Ceratopteris > Ceratopteris richardii. The sequence continues at coordinate 40,051,969 of CM035425.1, forward strand.
TGGACGCGACTTCGATGGGATATGAAATTTATGTCTATTTGGAACCCTCTCATTGAAAACAAAATGTCGGTCCTCCTATGGCAAATTTTGCAGTGTGGAATATGGACCAATGCAAAAGCTAACAAGATATGTGGTGTTCCACCTTGGTGCAAGCGATGTTGCCGTAGCAAAGAGGATATTGGTCACCTGTTCTTTGCTTCTCCTAAATCCCTTTGGTTATGGAGGGTCCTTGGTCGTTATCTAGAACTCCAAGAACAAATCAATTGGAAGCAATCCCTCATCGATGAAGCGATCGGTTGCTCTATAGCGTTGTGGAATGTGATCAGGGGAGAGAGCCTTTGGAAGATTTGGCAGGAAAGATGTGCTCACAACTTTGGCAATACCCCCAAGGAGTGGTCGATCGAGAAGTCCCTATTCCTTCTCGGCAAAAGAATTGCTAACTGTAAGAAAACCCCCCCTTTCAGACATCACAAAGAGCTATAGTATCTCAACTATAAGCTTAAAACCAAGTGGGCTCTGCATGATGGAGATGCGAGGTTTATCAACCTCCTCTAAAACTTCATTTAAGACTTGTAAGGTCTACCATGAAGGCTCTAGTAGATTGTCGAAAAGAAAATTAGACTTCGGAAACATATCTGTTAAAGATATGGTGGGAAAGATGTGCTTGTAACTTTGATGACTCCCCCATAGAGAGGTTGATTGAAAAATCACTGTTCCTCCTTGGCAAAAGGATCACTAATTGTAAGAAATCCCCCCCTTTAGGCATCATCAAGTGCTCCTTTTGATCAACAACAAGATTAAACCCATGTGGGCCCTGCATGAGTGGGATGAGGGGGCGATTAACCTTCTTTGTAATGCCATCTAAACTCTGTAAAAGCTACCCCCAATCCATGGGATCGAGGGATCCCGTGGGCACTAGTCCCCTTCTCTTGTACTTTTCTTTTAATTAATTCAAGTCCGAGAGAGTAGGCTAATGCCGAACTTCCTTTATAAAAAGAAAATTTATACACATACTTATATTGAAGTTCGATTATTGAAACGTATTCTTTCAAATTAGCTTGGATTAATTGGAAAATACATTAAAAAGAAAGTATATCAGCTATGGACCCCCAATCTCAGACACGAGGCGTTTAACACGTAGCAATTATAAGGATACAAAGCCCAAGGGATTACTAACGTGGACATGGGGAGGAGATGGCTCTAAGGCGAGCAAGATAAGGGTAAGATAGTTCCTCTACGCACGCATTCACACATAAAGGTGGAACTTGCACAAACCCTTTAAAGTGTTTTCCACCTTATGTTAGCAGGTCAAGGTTGAAAATTTTTTGAGAAATAAGTTAATTTTTTATTTAAAATAGAGTGGATTTCCTTATGTTATAAAACTCATTCGATTTCTTTAATCACTACATGTACACTATAAAACAGACTGCATAACACGATAGCTTCATTGACATGTCTGCATGCAAGGCCCACTCTGACGGTAGCTTCATTGCGTCGCCATCATCACGCAGCAAATTCATCACTTAGAAGGACAAAGGAGTGAAACTGCAACCAACAAAAGAAATCACAAAAAAAGACCTCAAATAATTTGACCATATTCTGCATATCTGCATTAGTCTCATCCGTCGCTTCATATATCAAGTCGCTGAGCTTTGTAGGTATTTAGTAGGCTCTTGATTCAAATGGCTTTTGTAGCCTCCGTTGGACGTTGCAATAATGTACGTACATGCTCTCACCTTATACGATTGTAATGTATCCATGTTCTTCTGATAATGCAGGTTGCGCCTTTTTCTGCAAATCAGTTTCAATGTCAATATCATCTCAATCCAATAATTCAAATCAGTTTTATGTCAATCAGTTTTATGTCAATCAGTTTTTGAAAGCCCCCCCCCCGCCCCCCAAATTTGGAAAACCACGCATTCTTTCCAGATACTGATGGAGTTTTCGCGATGTGGACAACTAACAGAGGTGCTGGCTTTTGTTCTTTTCTAAATGAGGACAAGAAAATAGGTCCAGAGGTCTCGTGGATATACAAAGTAGTATATCGCAAGTACAAATAAATAAGTACAAGCATCAGCATTACTATGGCGGTCAATTATAATATTCATGGCTTATCCCGAGAGACTTTGGAGTGTGCATTACTATGATAGTTTAGACCCGTCGGCCATATCCCATAATTCCCATTCCTTATGCCCTTTTACTCCACAGAGGAATTAATGACAGAGGAATTAATGACGAAGGAATTAATAACAGAGGAATTAATGACAGACGGCTTGTCAGCGCACGCCGCGATGCTTTTTTATGACTTGAAGGATTGCATGTTTTATATGCAGAGGAATTGGCGAAAACTAAATGAGGTTATTCTCAAAGCTTTGTTATCAGAGTCGTTAAAAAATTTTAAATGATAATCATCTTAAACTCCGGGATCATATTTCGCGAGTTAAACCATGAAAACGGATCTTGTTAATCTTGTAATTAATCACGTCTCAATGACTTGAATTGCTACTCCATATTACTTTACAATTACGTAAATGGAAATCAAAAGAATGTATGAATGATCAATGACAAAAAAGAAAATCAAATATGTTTAGAGGATTGAATGGCAATTTAACGAAGATGTGCCATCATCAGGGAATATTGCGCAATCATTGGCGCATGCTTCTCCGTAAGTCGAATTGCAAAAAATTTTTCTAGTGAGTATGTTTCTGAGAATTTTGAAGAATTTTTTCTAGTGAGTATGTTTCTGAGAATTGTCTATGTTGTAAAAGAAAAATGGAGAAATTTTGAAGACTTCACGTAATGATCTCAGGTAGAAAACACATACGCCCAACAAAGTACTTGTGCCTAAATATAATCTATAATGCAATTTTGATGAATCTTTGACATATGTGTCTGCATAAGCTCATTTTATTAGTACACACATGCTGTCGCGAATGGTTCTATAGCATGTTCTACGAAAACATAACCTATATATGTAAATATAAGGTCTTACCTATTTAAACATAACCTATATATGTAAACATAACCTATTTAAAGTATCCTTCAATTTTCAAAGCAGCATAGAAATTGATGATTCTTGCAATGTGCCACACTATAATTTCTGTCTTTACCGTTACAAAATGAGTTATGATGGCACAAGGATAGAAATATCTCTTTCGAAGGATCCCATATATACCAGTGGACATCATAATTTTCCATAAGGCTTGAAATTAAATTGCAAAAGTATCTATTTCACCTCACTAGGTGTATATAAGTAAACAAGATCCAATAACTCTTAGGAGTGAGAAATCGAGTTCTAGAATAACAATGGTAGGTTAAGAAAACTGCTTTGAACCTCCTACTCTAGCTTGTAATTTGCCTTTTCTAACTGCATTTAAACCATTTTTGCGAAATAGTTCTTAGAGTATGGTGCCATCACAATGCGAAAAAGACCGCATGGCTAACCTTCTTCTGTTTTTCACAATGTATGGATTTATTTCCTATTGCAATCCACCTTTTCTTCCCAAATTTTTATATAATGGTACCTAGACATAAATTTATGCGAGCAAAAGAAATCAAAGCTTTTATGGTTTCATCGCCTGCATATATCTACCACTCTCTCTCTCTCTCTCTCTCTCTCTCTCTCTCTCTCTATATATATATATATATATATATATATATATATATATATATATATATATATATATATATATATATATATATATATATATATATATATATATATATAGATATATATATATATATATATATATATACGTGTGTGTGGTCTTGTGTGTGTATTGCAACCCCTTTCTTTACATAGGCATTTCATACTTTGAAGTAATAAAACACTTCTCCTATGTTATTTTTAAAAGATATTAAAACCTTCCTTGTATGATGGTTAATAAAGGAAAGATGTACCTATTATTTAGCAATTATGATTCCATAGTTGTTCCACACACATATGTGTGAGCAACATCTAATGAATCAAGGCTTACGAATCCGTTCTTTTTCAAGGATATTGTTTCTTGATTCCCTAATGAACATGTTTCACAAGTATTTTTTGCTAGCTTTTCTAACTCAAAGAATGAAATGATGGTATAAGAATCACTAAACTTCCATTTTCTATGTCCTTAATCCAATGTTAGTTGATGTTTCTTATTATTTTGTTGTTCCTTAGAGCTTTTCAATGAGTACTTACAAAACTATAACATAGAAAATAGTGTTCCTCTTGTGTTTTTAATCATTGACCTCATCCACATATAGAACTCGTTCAAAAGGTTAGAAAAAGATAACTTAGAACAATCCAATATTGTCAAGGATACTTCACTGAGCTTTGTTAGATTTATCTACCAAGAGTGACGACACATTTGTTCTTATGCCAGCTCACTTATTCGTAGACATTAGGATTTTCCTTATGTACTGTTCTTTATATGTTGCACTTGTATTGTTGTTTTAGGTCATTCTTGTACATTCCTATTATGTAATAGAAGAAGAAGAAGAAGATCATTTTTCCTTGCCTCAATCTTTGTGTGTGCTCCTCTTTGAGTGTGAGAGTGTGTGTGAGCTCTCTTGCTTATCTCCATCCTCGTGACATCTTCTTGATATTTTTTTTCGTCTTTTCTTGCATTTTATTCCTTCTTCTTTATGTTGAGATATCCGCTCTTCTTCTTCACAGCAAGAGATCACATGGAGAATTGTTTCTCTCCTAGTTTAATGGACTTCATGCAAAGGTTACAAGATGAAGAAGGATCCATTGCAACAGAAGAGACAACCCTATGAAACCATGGTACCATGCAGAGAGAGATAGAGGAACTCCCTTTTCTCTTGCCCAACTCCTCTTCCTCTCTTGTTTCTTCTACCTCTTTGCTTTCTTCTTACCATCCATATGTTCCTTTGTTCCTTAATGAAGCTTGGTGAGAGCATATGAGAATGAGCCCAAGAAAAGAATAATCTAAAGAGAAGGGTATCCCCTTCCTTCATCTCACGTGCATGTGTGTGTGTGTGTGTGTGTCTCGTATGGGCTGCTTTAAATATGAGCTATATTAGCTTATTTTTGAAGAAAAACAAGGTGAAAATGTCCTCGAAGAAGGCATGTAGGGGTAGGAGATGGGCTTACATGAGAGAACCCAAGAGAGCAAAGTGGGGATGCACAAGAAGATGCTACACATGGACATTTTTATCCCAAATGCTTAGAAAATTAACTTGTGAAAGTCTATATATAGTGCTTATGGGCATTCTTTCTCGTGTAAAGTAGCTTCATAAAACAATGCATATCACATTACATAGAGTGGGCCTTAGAGCATCTAAATGTGGCTTCCTTAGAACATGCATAAATTGAATTTCAAGTCTAATATTGTAGCTTACATTAGGCCTTGTAATTGTGAAATATATCATACTTCCCACAATTTTCCTATACATAGTAGCATTTCCCAATGCTTCAACTGATGTAGTATCCAACTTCAAATTATGTTCTAATGGCATAGAAATTGTCTTAAAATCAGCCATACCATACTTTTGCAACATACTCAAGGCATATTGCCTTTGCGACATCCAAATACCTATTTCTGTATGTATAAACTCAATGGCCAAGATTTAATAGAACACACGAAGATCCTTCATGTCAAATTCCTACATAAGGAGATGCTTTACCTCTTTAATGCTTTCTTCATTATCACCATCTACAATCAATTCATCAAAATAAATAGCCACAATTGTGATGCCATCATCACACTTCCTTGCATATAATGAATGATATGCATCACACATAGAGAATCCAATGGTGTTTAAGTCATCGGCAATCCTTGCACGCCAAGCATGAGGAGCTTGTTTAAGCCCATACAAAGCCTTTTGCAATCTACAAACATATTTTGGATGCCTTGAATCTTCATATCCTTGTGGTTTATCCACGTATACTTCATCCTGTAACTCACAATGTAGGAAAGCATTCTTCACATCCATCTGATGCAAAGAGCATCCTTTTGCTATAGCTAATGCAACAAGTGTTCTAATAGTAGACATTTTAGCTATAGGGGTAAATGTTTCCTCATAATCAATACCATAAGTCTTTGCATATCTTTTTGCTACCAACCATGCTTTGTACCTACTTATGCTACCATCAGCATTGTGCTTTACCTTGTAAACCCACTTGCAGGGTTTCTTTCCTTGTGGAAATGGAACCACCTTCCATGTATTCTTTCCGTACATGTTTTAATACCCGCAAAAAGCTTTTCTTTACCTTTCTTGGATGTATTTGATGAATTTGCTGGACTGAAATTTCCATGCAATCTTCCACTCCATGGATTTGAGTTGGAACTATTGCTTGGTGACACATCTGGTCCACTCAGAACTTGAGATTTTGCATTTGATTTTTTAGAATTTTCTTTGTCATTTGGTTCAAGATTCAGTCCTTCTTTGGCATTTGCATAGAAGCATGACACTTCATCAAATAGCACATCTCTGCTTACCTTCACCTATCGTGTGAGTGGGTTATAGTATTTATATCCCTTTTGCTCAAGGGAGTACCCAATGAAGCTACATTTTTTTGCTTTTGGATCAAGCTTCATTCTCAACTTACTCATCACGAAATTCTTCATCTTGAATCCCCAAGCATGGAAGTTGTTCTTGTCCAGCTTATCACCCATTAGTTGACTCATCCCATCTGCATTTGCCGTTTCTGCAGCAATTCACAACATTACAAAATACTACAAAGAACACTTCTACTTGAACACTATCACCCTATGACATGATAGATTGATCTTAGGAAAACACAGTTTTCATGTACCAACAGTACATGAAATCACTTAAAATTCAAGATCTAGAATATACGAGTGTTGCCAAATAGGATGCAAGTTAGAGTTTTGCAAACTGGTGTGGTTTTTTTTGTGGGCCCCACCTAGCGAGCTTGAAATGGAGGTCGAGACGGCTCTAAAACGGAAATCTGATAAAAACAAGTGACCCTAAAGGGTTAACTCTCAAAAATATTTTGAGGCCTTCTACCTTCATACCAATTTTCATAGCAATCTAAGCTTGTTTGTGAATTATGCTTTCTCCATGCCTTTTCATGTACTCTTCACCATCGGCTTTCTCCATGAGCTCTCTACAGCCATGATGGCTCTAATACCATGTCACAAGAAAGGAGATAAGGAAGAGAGCTCACACGCACACTCACATTCAAAGAGGAGCACACACACAGATTGAGGCAAGGAAGAACGATCTTCTTCTTCTTCTTCTTCTATTACATAATAGGAATATACAAGAATGACCTAAAACAACAATACAACAAGTGCAATATATAAAGAACAATACATAAGGAAAACCTAGAGTCCACAAATGCGTGAGCTAGCAAGAGAACAAATGTGCCATCACTCTCGATAGATAAATCTAGTAAAGCTCAATGAAGTATCCCTGACATATATCGGCGTGAGCACTGTACATGTCAGAGAAATGAAAAAGTGATATGTGTCATCCTAGATCATCACATGTTGAGCTTGATATCTCAACGAAAGATTCAAGCTTAAAGCTTAAAGAGAAGAGCACAAGTTTTAGTAAAGTCACAAGTTTTTGATATTTTCTAGCCCTCATTTAAGGTATAAAAAATGGTTCAAATTTCTTGTTTAGTTTTTATATTTGTATTTTGGAACTTCTATTACTTGTCTATAGCCCAAATTTTATAAAGATACTTGCCAAAAACATTTGATGGGCTTGCAAAGTCTCACCTTCAAACATAGTTTCTAGCTTGTGATTGCCTAGCAGTCAGTCAACTTCGAATGCCTATTAATATCTCCTCAAGAGTTGGACTTCAAAGATTATTGGTTTCTCATAAACATCATTTTATAGACTTTTCAAGGACATAATTTTTTTTTTGTGGATTCCCAAGATTTCTAACTATACTTCATCAAGAAACAATTCTCAAAACTCTTTTTTCAATTGAAATCGGCATTTTTTGGCCATTTTGTCGATAATCTTTTGGTTGCAAAATAGTTCCAAATGAAACATGAAATTTTATTTATATATCTTAGCTTCTGCATGCTTTCTAATTTATTGGAAACATCTAACATAACCTTGATTCTTTTAGACTAATATTTTCTACTCGGAAACTATTTTAAATATGCAAGGTATAACCGCATGTAATTCTTGTATACGAGTTTGCCAAGAGGGAAAACATAGAGATTTGATGTATTTTTTATGAGGAGGAAAATAATGCCTACCTGATCTCGATGGAATTACTTGTGTGAGGGACTAGATTGTTAAGAGAAGGATAAAAAACTTTATTCTAAGACCTACACATATTAGAAAGTTACAACTTTTTCATGCATCTATGAAGAGACCATGCTAGTGGAGGATCGTTGTTGTGAAGAGTCTCATGTTATTATAGACTATGGGATATCATAGACATATTGAAATCTTGATCCAAACTTCTCACCTCACTAAAATGTTGAGACTATGTAACCATTTAGAAAACCAATTAGAAGGGATCCACAAGATGAGTTTCATGAAGAAGCATCAAGGGGTGCCTATAATTTCAAGTGTTTATCTAGCCATAGGCATTATCTTTATAACCTAGAGTAAAGTTCCAGAGGAAGTAAGTTAGAGTACTCAAAGAGGTAAAAAGGATGTAAAGGTCTGTAAGAAAGTATGAGAATGTATAAAGGAAGCACGAGAATGTGACAAAGGATCAGAAGAAAAGGTCATGAGAAATACTTAGATTTGATCTTGGTGCTCAATACTAAGCATTTTATAGTTTATAAAGATATCCAATGATCGATATATCAAGTAAACTAAGATAATTGGTTTCAAGAGAAAAAGGCATACATAAGTTTCCATAGCTATAAGAATTCATCTTTGAATTTGGGAGAATCTGTATTTTATAAGATACCATTGGAGTCCATCCATAGAAATCATTCTTGGTTTATTCACTACAACAGATGGATGGTATACCGAGGTTTTTACCGAGGAAAATGAACGCGGCTTTATTTGCCGCGACGCCGATGAAAAGGTCGGTTTCCGCGTCGGTACCAAAGAGTCGGTATAGGCGTCGGTGTAGACGTCGGTAAAAGCGTCGGTATATGCATCGGTATATGCATTGGTATAAATGTCGGTATATGCGTCGGTAATCGGCTTCTGCTGCATCACCTCTTGGGTGTACCGACGGTTATTCCGATGACACTACTGGGAGTACCGTTGCTTATACCGACGACCATACCTGGAAAATTTTTTTTGGGCATAATGTTTTGTCTTTTGCTACAGCAACATTACCATGATGTTGCTGAACAAAAGACAATACACTCTACCCAAAAAAACCGAGAACATATGATGTGTACTCTAATGACAACCGAAATATGATTTCATGAAACAGAGTATTATTGTACACAAAAGAGATCGATAATCAGAATGAGCAATGAACCATGTACAAAAGAAGTTATATATTTCAATAATGAAGCATGTACAAGAGTGTGGCAAACCACTATCATATATGATGCTTTTACAAAATGTGGCAAAGCAATGTATTGCCATATGAAAATCAAATACAAAATATTGGTCTTCCAGTGCCATACACATGCAAAGAACGTTCCATATCAACAGTCCTACAACAAAGAACATTAATGGAATGAGATAAATTCACATGAAAATTACAAACAAGTAAAAACCAAGTTTATAAATTAATTACCTCATCGCAACCGCTCCCATGAAACTACCGCACCGCGTCCCTCCAAGTCCTGCAATAGTGCAGTCAACCCATGACTTTATCCATAAGACTCCTCCGTTCGTGTTGGAGGACGACCCATTGCCAGCTCCTGAAACAAATATAAAAAGATTAGAGAAATATATATGAGAAATTTAACACAAATAAATTCAATAAATGAAATGGTACTTACAAACTCATGACGCATCGTCTCATATCCGCCGCTGCCCAAATGTGACGATCCAATTGTGTCTAGACGTGTGGCTGTGGCATTTCGCTGCTAGCGATATCGATCAAGAGTTTGCTGCTGCTCATCACGAATCATGTCCCACTCCTCAGCATCTAACCACACAGGCTTTGGTAAGCCTTCTTTGAATGCATCACGAGCCTCGGATCGTCGATGCGACATGACCTCACGTGTGGTATGCAGAATCCACTCTGAACTGACAATCAACTGTCCATCGGCTGGTCGGAACTCCTGGTAAATCGTCTGTGTGATATAATTCTTCCGATCTTTATCCTGTTCACTCCATTTCAGCATGATGGAGTGTCCAAACTGGATGGAGCAAAGCTTTCATATGCATGCACGCATTAATTTGCCAGCCACATCCATCACCGGAGCTCCATCTCGGATACTATACACCTTGGAGTCATCATGGTCATGAGCACCCCAAGGTATACGTGGTGTACTGCGTGGTGTACTGCGTGGCATACCTACATCTGAGGTACTCGTCCTAGGAGTAGAAGCGGGCGACACAACGTCCATCGCACTGCCTCCACAACAACCGCCTCCTCCGCCTCCAGACCTACCTGTAGATCCACTCCTAGAACCTCCTGCTCCAAAGCGTGACCTCGATCTACGAGACGGGCCAGACCCTGTATCGCGCTGAGGTGTCGAACGCACATGTCTACTAGTAGATCCAGTAGCAGATGGCTGCAAAGATGGTCATGGTGGAGTCACAAAGCTAGGAGACATACCTCCTATGGGAGTAGCACCACCCTCAGGAGTGACACCGGTAGGAGTGACACCGGCGGGAGTGACACCGATGGGAGTCAGGCCAACGGGAGTGAGGCCGGCAGGAGTAAGGCCGCCAGGAGTGAGGCCGGGAGGAGTGCTACCACGAGTGATCTAATACTGTGATGCAGCGGCCATATACACAGGAGGAACCTAAGAGATGAACTCGAAAAACTGCTCCTCAGTCATGGACTGTGGAGTGACTGGAGGACTGTCTCCCATCGTGCTCTGTAATAAAAGAACTCAAATAATTAGCATGCGATAAGAAAAATAATATAGGGAATAAAACAAAAAAAAAACCGAAAATTAGTACGTACAAGTCTTTTATTCAAAAGTCCTCTATTCTAGCATCCTCTTGAAGATCCGATGCACCGAGAATATCTATCTCTAAATTGAAGCTTCTAAATCGCTTGATATGCTGGTTTCCTCCTGATCATCGTCTATTGCTTCGTCTTCTCGAACAATGACCTCTTCTTCAATGACCTCTTCTTCTCGAACAATGATCTCTTCCTCCTCAACTATCGAATGAATCTCTGAGTCCACTAGAGATGGACTTTCTTCTACATATGCATTTTCAAAAATTTGTCTACCACGTGGAGCGACTTGTAAAACAAATAGCCACTCTGGGTCTTTTGAATCTGGTATAAAAACAACTTGCTCACAGTGTTCGGGAAGTACAAATGTATCCCTTTCATCTCTCCATAATCTTGTGGAGTCGACTTGAAGCAAACCGCTCTTATCTCGTCTCACTGTTGCGTTTCTTCCAGAGGTGACTACTTTGAACCATTTCACGTCAAAAACAAAGTAATCAAACTTTCTGAAAGATAGTTTCAAGATGTCTTGAATCACACCACAATAATCTAACTCGCCTTCTAGAGCATTATCATCTCTTGCACTCGCTCTACTTTTTTGCAAAAAATTCACCATCACTCCACTATCAAAAGTAGACCGGTTTTGATCGATTCGTGCAATTCGAAAGTGTCGTCCATGAACCATAGTGCACCGTATTTGATATACTCCCAATCACATCCTTTTGCGAGTTCTTCTTCTTCAGAGATATCTTCACCCGCTGCCTTTGCTTGTGAAACCGCTGCATCTAGCCATCTGCTCGTTGGAAAAGGTGGGAGAGGTTGAAGATTTTCTAGAAGAGGCAAAAGTTGAGTGGAACGATTTCTTCGAAACTGAGCTCTTTCCTTTGCGTTAGTTTCCTTGGCAAGTTCATACCTTTCTAACCACTTTTGCATAGGCTCAGAGTTAACTATGCAAAACTTCATTGCCTTCTCTCTAAAAGCTGCATCCATTTTTCTTTGCAATCCTTTACCTTGTGGTTCATCGCCTACGAGACGAACATCTTCATCATCGCTCCATAAGCGAGGCATTTCGGGATCCGATATACGTAGAAACTTTGTCCATATGTTCATTCTGTGTAATATTATTAGTGCTTGCTTCTACGTCTAAGTCCTTTTTTGCTCTCTTTTGTCCACGAGATGTTACCGGTGCAATGTCGTTTGGGTCCATCTGCTCACCTAGGGGACCATGCAAATGATAGCATAGGTTTTCCAGTCGACTCCTATCAAAGGATCCATCCTCTCTAACATGTGTAGTACAAATCCGTCATTTTTCGATAAATTTGATACTTGCACTGTGGGCAAGGACATGCCATTCTCTCTTTAGGATCCAAAGAATCCATCTGCTACAATATGGACATTTTAGAGCATTTGTTTTCTTATTAAACCTAAAAATCTAACTCTTAAAGATCTAAATACTTAAATACCTAAGAAAACTTAAAATCCTAGTTTTAAAACCCTAATCTATATAGCTATCCTATTTTATCTATATATTCGGATTTTTTCTTGATTGATCCTATTTTATATATATATTTATTTATTTATTCAGATTTTTCCTCTTAATTAAGTTATATGTATGCCTAAACCCTAAAACCCTAATTTTAAAGATCTAGACCTAAATTATGTATATTTCGATACACATGTGTATATACATGTATATATGTATTATATGTGTATGTGTATGTGTGTATATATGTTATGTACGTGTTAAAACCCTAAAACCCTAATCCAAATGACCTAGAACTAAAACATGTATATATATGTATGCATGTGTATATATATGTGTATATGTATATATATGTGAATATAGATAGGTATATAAGTATGTGTGTTTGTGTATTTATGTATTTATTTATATATTCAGATTTTTTCTTTACTTAAATATATTTTTATTTTATATATATATTTATTCATATATTCAGATTTTTTTTCTTACGTAATCCTATTTTTATATATTTAATTTTATATATTTAATTATAAATATTTAATTAAATTATTTAAAACACTAGTTCTTTTTATATTTATTTATGTATATAATTATCTTATTTTATATATATATTTATTCATATATTCAGATTTCTTTTCCTTACGTAATCCTATTTTTATATATTTAACTTTATATATTTAATTAAATTATTTAAAACACTAGTTCTTTTTATATTTATTTATGTATATAATTATCTTATTTTATATATATATTTATTTATATATTCAGATTTTTTTTCCTTACGTAATCCTATTTTTATATATTTAATTTTATATATTTAATTATAAATGTTTAATTAAATTATTTAAAACACTAGTTCTTTTTATATTTATTTATGTATATAATTATCTTATTTTATATATTTATTTATTTATATATTCAGATTTTTTTTCCTTACGTAATCCTATTCTTATATATTTAATTTTATATATTTAATTATATATATTTAATTAAAACCCTAATCTTAAAATTCTAGATCTGAAATACTAAAGCCTAAAACCCTAATCTTAAATATGTAGACCTATCTTATGTAGGTGTTATAAACCTAAAACCCTAATCTTAAAGATTTAAATCTAAAATATGTATATTTTTGTATGCATGTGTATCTACATGTATGTATGTATTATATGTATATGTGTGTTTGTGTATATATGTAATCTACGTATTAAAATCCTAAACCCTAATCAGAAAGACTTAGACTTAAATCTGAAATACTAAACCCTAAAACCCTAATCTTAAATATGTAGACCTAAAATATGTATATTTCTGTATACATGTGTATATACATGTATATATGTATTACATGTGCATGTGTATGTGTGCATATATCTTATGTAGGTGTTATAAGCCTAAAACCCTAATCTTAAAGATTTAAATATAAAATATGTATATTTTTGTATGCACGCGTATCTACATGTATGTATGTATTATATGTATATGTGTGCTTGTGTATATATGCTATCTACGTATTAAAATTCTAAAACCCTAATCAGAAAGACTTAGACTTAAATTTGAAATACTAAACCCTAAAACCCTAATCTTAAATATCTAGACCTAAATTATGTATATTTCTGTATACATGTGTATATACATGTATATGTGTATTACATGTGTATGTGTATGTGTGCATATATGTTATGTAAGTGTTATAACCCTAAAACCCTAATCTTAAAGATTTAAATCTAAAATATGTATATTTTTGTATGCATGTGTATCTACATGTATGTATGTATTATATGTATATGTGTGTTTGTGTATATATGTTATCTACGTATTAAAATCCTAAAACCCTAATCAGAAAGACTTAGATTTAAATCTGAAATACTAAACCCTAAAACCCTAATCTTAAATATCTAGACCTAAAATATGTATATTTCTGTATACATGTGTATATACATGTATATATGTATTGGATGTGTATGTGTATGTGTGCATATATGTTATGTAGGTGTTATAACCCTAAAACCCTAATCTTAAAGATTTAAATCTAAAATATGTATATTTTTGTATGCATGTGTATCTACATGTATGTATGTATTATATGTATATGTGTGTTTGTGTATATATGTTATCTACGTATTAAAATTCTAAAACCCTAATCAGAAAGACTTAGACTTAAATCTGAAATACTAAACCCTAAAACCTAATCTTAAATATCTAGACCTAAAACCCTAAAACCTTAATCTTAAATATTTAACCCTAAAACCCTAATCCTATTTAAAACCCTAAAACCCTAACCTTAAATATTTAACCCTAAAACCCTAATCTTATTTTTATATATTTGATGTAAAACAAAAACTTCAAAATAAAAATAGGATTATATGTGTGTATGTATGCATGTGTGTATATATGTGTGTGTATGTATGCATGTGTACATGTGTGTGTGTGTATGTATACATGTGTATACATGTGTGTGTATGTGTATGTGTGTGTATGTAGGCATGCATGTGTGTGCATGTGTGTGTACATGTGTGTATGTATGCATGCATGTATGTGTATGTGTGTGTATGTGTATGCATGTGTATACATGGGTGTGTATGTATACATGCATGTGTGTATATGTGTGTATGTATGCATGTGTGTATATATGTGTGTATGCATGCATGCCGGTATATGTGTGTGTATGTATGCATGTGTGTATATGTGTGTATATATGCGTGTGTGTATGTATGTGTGTATATGTGTGTGTGTGTATGTGTATGTATGCATATGTGTATATATGTGTGTGTATGTATGTGTGTATGCATGTGTGTGTATGTATGCATGTGTGTAAATTTATGTGTGTGTGTATGCATGCATATGTGTATATGTGTGTGTGTATGTAAGCATGCATGTGTGTATAGGTGTGTGTATGTAAGCATGCATGTGTGTACATGTATGTGTGTATGTATGCATGTGTAAATTAATGTGTATCTTCCTTCCTCTTCACTCTCTCTTTCTTTCTCTCTCTCTTTCTCTCTCTCTCTCTCTCTCTCTCTCTCTCTCTCTCTCTCTCCCCTTCTCTCTCTATCAATAGCGAATAAAAGAATCACTTACAAGTATGTCTCTCTTTGAATCGTTGTCGTCAAAGCGTAATGTAGGTCGTCTCTCGTCCAATTCCAAACAATCGATGCCAACGAACTTCTGCAAAATCAACGAAAAGAGAAATTAGAAACCCTAAAGCATAGAGAAACACAAATGCTAATAGTACGCGCAACACTTACCAAGATGTGAGAGCTAAGCCGAGAGAGAGTGTGTGTGTGTAGAGAGAGAGATTTGTGTGTGTGTGTGTGTGCACAAGACAATGCAGGTTCGCGCGCGCAAGTTTGACAGTAGACCGACAGTACTCAAAAACGTGCAGAAATGTGAAGTTTTGCTCTCGGGTTCGCAGTATGTTTAAAAATTCATTGCCGGTATAGGCGCCGGTATGGACGTCGGTATACGCGTCGGTAGATGCCAGTAAATTACCTACGCTTATACCGATGCTTATATGGACGCATATACCGACGCTTATACCGGCGGCTGCGGGCCACACCAACGATCCATTTAAAACGGTCATACTGACGGTCACTTGACCGGCGGTATCTCTTAGTCAGATTTTCCGAGGGCTATACCGACGGCAACTATGACCGTCGGTATATGCAGCGTCGGTATGCCCCTCATATGTTGTAGTGAGTGAGGATCTGATACATGGATTGAAAGGAGGTTGCATGGGTATGGGCCTCAGGATGAAAATTCCCTTTCAACAATTTTCTTCTATGTGTAGGAGGAAAAGGACTCATCATCTGTCGAAAGCATTCTTCATCAAACCAAAAGATGGTTAAGGCATGAGGATGTTGAGGATTAATATTTTCCCAAGGAGAAGGGAGTTGATGGCCTTGATACGTTCACTTCTCGACAAATGTTCTAACCAACTTGCTAGATTATCAGTAAATATCCTATTTCTTGATCTTGAAATTTGGTCCATGCATTCATTATGGATATTTGTTATGGCCCGAATCAATATAAGTCTAGCAAGCCCTTGAGAGAATCATGTTGTTAGAGGGACAAATCCACTAGAAGCAAGCTTTGTTGGGTGAACCAATCGGATGTTCCTCAGCACTATGGAATGCTATAAGAGGGGGGAATCTATGGAAAATATGGAAAGAGAGATGTGCAGCCAACTTTGGAAGCCCTCTTAAAGAATGGTCTATCAAAAAATCTCTTTTCCTTTTAGGCGAAAGAATTTCCAATTGTAAGAAGCCCCTTTCCTTTAGACATCATAAACTATTCTTTCTAGAGAGCAACAAGATCAAAATCAATTGGGCCACAAATGAGGGGGAAAAGAGGGTTATCAACCTTCTTTGTGAAATTTTCTAGTAATCTATAAGCAACCCTTGCTTTGTAGGATACGGGGGGTCCCATGGGTACTAGGCACATTCACCTCTACAGCTGTAACTTCTATTAATTGAAGTTTAAAAGAGTAGGCTCTAGCAAAATTCCTTAAAAAAAAACCATTTGCTATGGGGGAATAAATCTCAAGGATCTCCTTGAAAAACGTTTAACAAATAAAATCATGGTTCTCTTCCTCCAAAGTATATTCAATACCATTCACATTGATTTAAGCGTGAAAGCTTTGATTTGTTTTTTGTTTAAGATTTTACACATTTCTTTCATTGGCTTTCTTGCCTTCGCTGTTGGTGCAAACCACTCATGAATTGATGCTTATGAGAGCATGAACAAAAATAAAGAGAAGATTGATGCAGACAAAGATAAGTTAGAATGAAGAAAGCAATGAACAAAAGGTGTGAGACATGATTGAGCATATATTCACTTCAAGAGGATTCTGATTAGTGTATTATAGTTAGATTACTAATGAAGCAAGTGAATAACAATGTATTGGTCATGATCCACTTATGAATTTTTGTATATATATATAAAGTCAAATGTGACTTTAGAAATTAAGACAGTTCATTATCATAGGTGAAGGAAAAGTGTTGAGGGAAATCTGTAGATTTAGATGGTACTCTATTTTGCATTTCCCTCAAGATGATCACGTGGATCAAAAATCCTTGTACACAAATCTTATTCAAGAGCTAACCAAGCTATTGTTAAAGTTTCATAGTCCAATTCCTTTCATGCTGTGTGAATAGTTCATAGGAACATTCATATGTCAAAATTTTGAAGTGCAAACTCAAAAATGGCGCATCTCATCGATCAATGTCTTGCTTAAATCTTAGTGGTTGGTGTAAATTTTTTTGTGTTTAACTATTCAAAATTTAAGATTAGAGGTAAGGAATCTATGGCTAAAAGCATTTTGCAAAGAGGATTTTAGTTTGTGAGAAATCAATGTTTAAAGTCATCTATGTCAAAGTCGCCATTTTTGAACATTAGTTTCAAACATACTTTTGATCTTAATGATTAATAACATAATTGATCCATTGAATCAAAGGTTTATTGTTCTTGAGGGTTGCACAAGAATCATGTGAAGGTTCTTGTATAATTTGGAGTGTCATAATCCATGACATTTGCAGGTAATGAACTTGAAAGTTTAGGTAGACTATTGAAGAAGAGAAGTATGTTTCGGTCTTGGACTTGAAAAGTTTTGAAGTAATTAGTTAAAGTCTTGTCTATACTTGTCATAGAAGTGTAAGACAAGCTAGACTTGACATTGGAGATTTGGATATCTCCATCAGTGGTATCAGAGCTAGAGAAGAAGATCAAGCCAAAAGTTTGAAGGGGAAAGTCCCGACTATTGCAGATTTCCAAATTAAAACTAAAGAAAGGATTGGAAGGCTTAAGTTTTGCAAAAGAACTTTAGAGTGACATAAACGAAATCCAAAAGGATCAGGAGAAGCAAAGAAACAACTTGAAAGGTATAGTTCTAACTAGTGAAGACTTATTCTTTAACATAGACAACAAAAGGATGGGAGAAAGTATTCAAATAGAGAAGCTTGATAGAAAAAACTGTCCAGCATGGTCTAAGAATGGAAGCTCATCTTATGGGCAAATATTTGATGGGATACATCATAGGAGAAGAAGAAAAGCCTGAGTTTAAAGATTCTAGTCTTCCAACTAGGGAAGAACTTGCAAATTTAAAAGTGTGGATGAAGAAGGATTCTCAAGCAAGGAGCATTATCTGCATGGCAATAGATGATTATCTATTGCCACACATCAAAGGGCTAGAAATTACAACTAATTTTGAAATGCTTTGGAAGAACATTCTTGAATACAACCATGTGCAGGAAGGCTTCACTATGGGCAGAATTCACGACCTTCAAGAAGAAAGCTTCACAATCAATTGCTGATTATGTAACAAAGATGAAAGACATTGCAAGTTGCTTAGGTGAAGTTGATGAAGACATTGAAGAGTATAAATTGGTAAGACAAATCCTTGCAAGGCTAAGAGGATATGAAAGGTGGAAGCCTTTCATATTATCAACTGAATTATCATTAGATCATTTCACTCTAGATCTAAATCAATTGTTAGGACACATGCTAAGATTTGAACATGATATTAAAGGGGAGAATGAGAAAAGTGTAGGACAAACTATGCACTCAAAGAACAAGAAGAAATAAGCTAAAGGTAAGCAACAATCAAATGAAGAAGAAGGCACCTCGAATCAAGCCAACTTCATTAGAGGTAAAAGAAAATCAAAAAGTAGAGGAAGAGGTGGAAAGAATCAAGACAATAGGAGAGCTTGTTCGATTTGTGGCAAAACAAATCATTTGGCCAATGAATGTTGGCATAATAATAAGAACAATGGAAATTACAATCAAAACTACAATCAAAGAAGTAGAGGATGAAGAAATCAAAGAGGTAATTATAGAGGTAGAGGGGGTGCTGGAGGAGGTGTAAGAAATTTACAAAATCAGTCCTACAACAACACCTACTACAACTATGCATCAGATCAAACAAAGGATACAACTTTGATTATGAATGCTACACATGAAGCACCAAATGAAGACCAGATAGTGTTCTACATTGACTCGAGATGTAGCAATCATCTGAATGGTAACATTGCCTTGATGACTGACATGGAAGAAAAGGTCAATGGACATATAGTGCAAACAGGTGACAACACCAAAAGTGAAGAGCATTGGATCAGTGAAAATAAAGAATGGAAGTACACTTCTGAGTAAGGTACTTTATGTTCCTACAATTCCAAAGAATTTAATCAGTGTAGTACAAATTGTTGAGAAAGGTTATGAAGTGAGTTTCACTAATGATGGAGTTTATGTTGAAGATCCAAATCAAGGATATAAGAGTATTGTTAGAGGTGAAAAAGAATGAGGACTCTTTATTCTCAAGGTACAAGGTAAGGTAGGACATGCCTTGTTTACTTATGGAAGTCAAAAGATGAATGAATTAGACCTATGGCATAAATCACTAGGACATTTCAATGAGAGAGGTATAAAAGATATGACAAAGAATGGTCCAATGCTAGGTCTACCCAATATTCAAGGTCAACACATGACATACAAGTGTGAAGCTTGTCAACTAGGTAAAGCACATAAACAATAGGATAAATCAAAAGTGTTTAATACATTTAAACATTATCATGCATATGCAAAAGGATCACATGACAAAAGCTCAAAAGATTGAGGTCAGATGGAGGGGGAGAGTATTTCTCCAAAGAATTTAATGACTACTTGTGGAATGCAAGTATAAAAAGATAACTTCTTACATCACAACCAAGGATTATGCTTACATGTTGAAGACAGATGAAGATCTATTAACATATGCAAAAGCTAAAAGGTAAAGAGAATTGGGAAAAAGCAATGAAGGAAGATCATGATGCTCTAATTGAGAATGATACATGGGACTTGGTACCTAGACCAAGGAAACAGAAGGTAATTGGATGTAAGTGGGTGTATAAGACAAAATGAATTGCATATGGAAAGGTGTCTAGATATAAAGTTAGACTATTGGTCAAAGGGTATGCTCATAAACAAGGTGTGGATTATGATGAAACTTATAATCGAGTGGCTAAAATGTCTACTATTAGAACATTGATAGCTATTGTCACTTGAAAAGGATGGAAGCTATCACAATTGGATGTTAAAATACTTTCCTAAATGGATACATGCATTGCAGATAAAGTATAGATGGAGCAACCAGAAGGATTCAAAGATCCAAATGAATCAGATTGTGTGTGTAAGCTCAAAAGAGCTTTTATGGTTTGAAGCAGGCCCCAAGGGCTTGAAACGATAGGCTTGTAAAGTTTTTCAATCAACTTGGATATCAAGCATCAAAAGTAGATAGTAGCTTGCTAGTGAAAGCAAGTGAAGATGGCTATATATACATTTGTATTTATGTTGATGAAATTATACTTATAGGAAGAGATATCAAAGGAATCCAAAGGCTCAAGAAGCAAATGAAGAAGGAGTTCAAGATAAGTGACTTGGGAAATCTATCCTACTTCCTAGGAATGGAGATCATCTACAATCAATACGAAGTGTATGTTACACAGGAAAGTATTTGAAGAATCTTTTGCTAAAGTTGAATATGAAAAATTGTAGAATTTCAACAACCCCATTGGAGATAAATCATAAGCTAAGTAGGTATGGAGGTGAAGAGTTTAAAGACATGAAGATTTATCAAAGTTTGGTAGGTACTTTGATCTATGCTACCTTGACAAGACCAGATATATCATATGCAATTGGTGTCTTGTCACAATTCATGCATTGCCCAAAGAAAACTCATTGGATTGCAACACAAAGAGTGCTAGGATACATCAAAGCAACTTCTAATGAAGATTTGTGCTATGGTTTCACTTTTGACATAGAATCAAAGTATTTAATGATGTAGATTGTGCAGGTAGTATAGATGATAGAAGATCTACTCATGGATACTTATGCTACATTGGAGATAAGCTAGTATCATGGTGGTCAAAGAAGCAAAACACAGTTTCTTTGTCATCTACAAAAGCTGAGTATAAGGGAACAGTAGAAGCAGCAAAAGAAGTCATATGGATGAAGAATTTGTTGAAGAGCCTTGGAATTGAGCAAGGGATTCCAATCATACATGGTGATAACATGACTTCACTTTATTTGGTAGCTAACCATGTTTTCATGCCATGAATAAACATGTTGAGTTCAATATCATGATTTCTTGAGGGAAAAGGTACTTGATAAAGAAATTGAAGTCATATATACTACAACAAAAAGAACAGGTAGGAGATATGTTAAGCAAGAGTCTAGATGGACCTAAGTTCTAGAGATTCAAAAAGATGGTAGGAATAAAAAAGAAGAGCATAATCACAATTAGTGATTGAAGAGGAGCATGGACAAAGATAAAGAGAAGATTGATGTAGACAAAGATCAGTTAGAATGAAGAAAGCAATGAATAGAAGGTGTGAGACATGACTGAGCATATATTCACTTCAAGAGGATCCTGATTAGTGTATTATAGTTAGATTACTAATAAAGCAAGTGAATAACAATGTATTGGTCATGATCCACTTATGAATTTGTGGATATATAAGTCAAATGTGACTTAAGAAATTAAGAGAGTTCATTAGCATGGGTGAAGGAAAAGTGTTAAGGGATTTTGAAGTGTAGACTAAAAAATGGTGCATCTCATTGATCAATGTTTTTCTTAGATCTCAATGGTTGGTGTAAATTTTTTCATGTTTAAGTATTCAAAATTTAAGTTGAGAGGTCAAAAAGCTATGGCTAAAAGCATTCTGTAAAATGTGTTTTAGTTTGTGAGAAATCAGTGTTTAAAGTCACCTATGTCAAAGTCATCATTTGTGAACATCACTTTTAGATATACTTTTGATCTTAATGATTAATCAGATAATTAATCAGTTGAATCAAAGGTTTATTATTTTTGAAGGTTGGAGAATTCAAAGCAAGCTCTTTCAACGGAGGAAACTGGATGTTTGATGAGTCTCTAGAACATCATTGTAGGTGAGGCTCTAGGGAATATTGTGAGTGCAATATTTAACAATATTGTAGGTGAGGCTCTAGGGAATATTGTGAGGCTCTAGAATATTGTAGTTTGGAGAATCGTCGAAAGAGTGGTTCATTGAGATATACCTAGATTTCCTAAGTAGGAGAACTAGAAGTCATAAGAGCAACTCGCTCTTTGGGCACAAAAAGTTCTTATCTATTAAAGGAGACAAAATTAGAAGCATATAGATCTGTCGTAAAGGGGCTGAAAGGCTTATGAGCATGCTTTGTATCTCCCTCTAGTTCTATATGTGTGCAAGAGGAATTGCACATTCCAAAACTTAGAAGTACATGACGGTGATATTCAAAATCTTTGATAAGGCTTAAAAAAAGGGTTAAGAATGGCTAGAAGCCATGAGAGCCAACAAACTTATAACTTATAAGTATGGGCCACAATAATTCATCTAGGACAAGAAGGGTGATATGGAGATATCTCAATATGCAACCTAAATTGTTTTCATTTTTAGCACTTAGCTTATGTATTGTTTCTTTACATGCTGAGAGAAAATTGGGTAGCGTTTAAGTAAGATTATATAATAGTTTTGGATCGTTAGAGAGATGTAAAAAATGGACTTTTTACTTCCTAATATAAGATAGACTATTGCGCCATATCTCTATGCGAGTGTAGAACTCTAGAGATTATTTTCATACCGTGTGTCTCTTTTGTTTCAAATCCTGTTGGATCTCTTAGTATCATTCTGAAGATATACTATTTCAAATTTTTATTCAAAGTTATTTGCTATAAAGCAGCTTGACCACGGTGAATTTCAAGATAAGATTATGATATTTTGGAGTACTAGGCAAGGTATGTGCTTAGTGGTCTTGTCACATGGATGAGAAGGAGGATTCTTAGGTTCAATCCCCATAAGCACATTGGGATATATGTAAATCATATACTCGAAATCTTTTTTTTTCAAAAGGAAGTTCAAAAACAACATACTCTCTCAAAATTTAATTAATAGAAAGGACGATTGTACATGTGAACAAGCCTAGCACCCATGGGACCCCCGATCCCGCAAAGTAGGGGTTGCTTAAAAGTTTCTAGAAAACATTACAAATAAGGTTGAAACCCTTTCATCCCCCTCATGGGGGCCTCAATTGCTTTTAATCTTATTGCTCTCGAGGAAAAAAAACACTCTATGATGATTAAAAGTCAGGGACTTCTTCCAATTGGAAATTTTTCTGCCTAAAAAGCAAAGAGATTTTTCGATCGACCACTCTTTAGGAGAGCTACCAAAGTTGGCAGCACACACCTCTTAGTTGAGGAACAGCCAATCACTTCACCCAATATTGCTTGCTTCTAGTTGATTAGTCCCTCTCGCGAAAGGATTCTCCCAAGGGTGTGACAGATCAACATTGACTTGGGAAATGAAAAGAAGAGGTGTCAACAAGTCCTCATTGCCATGAAGGGACCACTTACACCACATAGGGGATCCAAAAATTTTGTTGGCTTGTACATTGGTCCAAATTCCCTACTAGAAGATTTTCCACATAAGGAAAAAATCTTTTTATCAGGATGAGGGGATGCCAAAGGGATTCAAACTTAAAATCCCACCTAAGACTCAACCAATTCAGACACCATCTCTTATTAAGCATGACATGAAAGACCACATTCTTCTTGAATCTTGGAATTTTATCAAGAATATTGTTGTTGTGCCACCTTAGACCCTCAAGTTGAGGGGATTCATACCCAATAAGGAGGTGAATCCTCAAGCACTCCCAAGTGTTGAATCTGCTCTATAACCAGAACCACTCTTCATAGTCCACTCTCCTAGCTGAGTCAATGTCCTCAAATCCAATCCATTCACATGTGCCTTGACTCTGTAGGTGCTTCCACAAAGGAAAACCTTTGTTCCAAAGCTTCTTAGATTTTTGGAGGTTCCAAGACTCAACACCTCTGATACCCTTGATAGGGAACCAAATCGAATAATTTTGTCTAATATGGACTAACCATTTCCAATCTTCATTGATCCTCACCTACTATTTCACCTTGTTCAAACTCTTACACAGAGAGCAAACTAAGTTTGAGCCTTTGGGAGTCATTGATGGGGGGGG
This sequence comes from Ceratopteris richardii, assembly GCA_020310875.1. Classification (NCBI taxonomy): domain Eukaryota; kingdom Viridiplantae; phylum Streptophyta; class Polypodiopsida; order Polypodiales; family Pteridaceae; genus Ceratopteris; species Ceratopteris richardii. The sequence continues at coordinate 40,076,451 of CM035425.1, forward strand.
GGAAACATAAATTTGAGAAGGTCTAGACCCCTCTAGCTTGGAAGGCCCACAAGCCTAAGAGCACTTTTGTTTCTAAATATCAATTTGTCCCACGAGGCTTCACTGTTGCTCCATGCTTCAATTAACCATTTGCCTTCAATGTCTAAAATGCCCAAACCACCATGATCATGTTTTCATCACGAGGCAGAGGGGAGATACAATAATTCTTTGAGGTGGAGAAAGCTACAAGGGAAAAATGATTATGATTCATTTTTTGTATGTGGAAACGTTGCCTATTTTTTAAATGAATTCAGAATGAATAGTATCAAATAAACAATATGATAGTGCAATATCAAAGGACAATGCACCTAGGCAAAAAGCTAATAGCTCAATCTGTACTTTACTTATGGACATTCATTGTTCAAATCCAATTTTTGATGATTGAAATTGATTAAGTATTATGTTTTTTCCTTTATTCGGTAGTGCCCAATTTCATCAATACATTAGATTGAGTAGGTTGGAGATGTGATTATTGAGGATAAGTACAGAATGGATTGCCTTAGGGATGTACATTGTGTATTAAATATTATTTTGAAAATGGTTATAAAGTGAGGTTAAAAAATAATGGTCACTCTGCCTATTTCAAGAGGACAAGGACAAGCTAGGTTTCTACATTCAAGCTAAGCCTAAAACATACGAGGTAGTTCTCTTATGGCATAAATTCAATAGTAGATCTTCATTTGAGTAATGAAAGGATTTGCCACATGAATTGGCAAAATTTTAAGGATCTATCAAAGAAGATAATCCTTGAAGGACTACTTGATCTTATCAAATGACATATGGTGCACCTTCTTGAAGCTTTCCAAATGGACTATTAGACAAGAGAGTCTTGGTTGGTAATCAGTAACCTTTATCATTCATTTATAATCATAATATAATCAAGTTCCCACATTTCACCAAGTATAAGACTAAGATATTTGAGTGTTTTAAACATTCAACAAATAAGTTGAGAAATAAACAAGAAGATATTAAAAATCTAATACAAGAAAGAGTAAGAGTGTGTCTCTCAAGACTTTAACAATTTTTTGTATGATCATCGGATTAAAAGAGAATTGACTTGGAGATTCGCACAGCTAAAAAATTATGTAGTGGTCAATAGGAGTAGTTGGAGCACAAGTAGGAGGAGCAACGATGTCAGTCATGCCAACGTCATGCATATGACCACCAGCCAACATTTGCTAAAGTTAAACTTGATGTTACAAATTACATTGTCTAGAAGTTAAAAATCACTTCTGTCCTTGATTCATATGAGCTTTTTGAGACTATAGTCAGGACTCATCATGAGCCCCAAGAAACATTTGATCCAAATAATCTTGGTGGAATGATTCGTGTTGATTATTATCTTCTATGTTCTTAGAAATGTAGCAATGTAGATGCACTATGTGCTCTAGCTACAAGTCATAGTGTTTTGACTCTCATTCGGCATACTTCTAAGGCTAGTGAAGCATAGAACATATTGAGAAATCAATTTAAAACTCGTAATCATACATGGATTCAAAACTTAGAGAACAATCTAACAATAGAAAGGGTTGCTAATGGGGAGATTGCATAGGTATTCACTACTTGCATAAAGAATTTGTGGGATCAAATTTGCAAGAGAAACAAAGCTTGATTTATTTTTTATGATAAAGGAGATATGCTCTTCAGTTGAAAATTCAAGAAGAGATAACTCATGGGTGTTGGATAGTGGTTCCTCTCGTTAATTGATGAGTAGAAAAGACCTTTATAGTTCCTTAGAGCCTCTAAAAGAACCCATCATGCTAAAAGTAGGCAATAATGTAGAATATCATGCAAAGGGTGAAGGTACAGTTCCTTTCATTAACTATGATGGGGATATCGAAAACCTTTCAAATATATTGTATGTTCCATGAGCAAACAAAACCTACATTCAATAGCTTCTATGACTTAGCAAGGTAATGAAGTATCTTTCAACAAGACAGGAGCTAAGATTATGGATAGTAACAAAAACATTGGTGGGACTAGCATAAGGAGGAACAACCTATATGAGTTCTCTATTCTTAGAGCCTCTACTACTATGGGCACAACTAAGCTATGGCATGAGAAATTTGTCCATATTGGATATCACATACTTAATGAGATGCATTGTAGGGACATGGTTGCACACCTACCATCAAATGCATACAGGAAGGAACCGTGTGAAGTTTTCATGGGGCAAGAGATAGAGGAAGGCATTCCCACAAGAAATCAAGAATAGAGCAAGCTATCCTCTAGAGTTGGTGCACACAACCTTGTGTAGAAAAATGCCTAGATAGACCTTGGATGGATCTTCCTACTTCATGTTACTCGTTGATGACTATAGCAGGAAGATGTGGTGTACTTCCTCTGCAATGAGGCTCAAGCTTTCAATAACTTTAAAGAATGGCTTCAACTTTTTAAAACTAAAATAGGGAAGAAGATGAAGAAATTCACGAAAAACAGTGGTGGTGAGTTTACATCAACAAATTTTGAAGTTTTCTATAAGCGTAAAGGATTCAAGCATCAACACATAGTTTCACATGTCCCTCAACAAAATAGTGTTACAGAAGGTTAGAATCGAACCATCATGGAGATGGAAAGGTGCATGACGAAGGGAAAGGCTCCAAATTTGGGTAGAAGATATAAACAATGATGTCTTAATCTTGAATCAAAGTTACACCAAGTCTCTTGATGGAAAAACTCCACTAGAGGCATACAATGGTAAACATCAATCTGTTTCCCATTTCAAAGTATTTGGAAGTCAATGATGTCTACATGCTCCAAATATGGAGAAAAACAAGCTTCAACTGAAAAGCATCAAATGTATCTTCTTTGGATACATCAAGAATAAGAAAGCTTGTAAGATTTAGGAATGTGACTCTATAAATATCATAGTGATTCATGATGTTGTGGTGTTTAAGGAGGAGAAGCTATATGTAGTGGAGAAGGAAAAGAGATCTTCCACTCTATCATCAAGCAATGGGGCAATCCACTATGAACTAGGCCGAGGAGATATCCCTTCTACACAAGAGAAGGAAGCATCATATTGACATGATGATTCTGAAAGCCTTCAACCTATCATCACCCAAGGAAAAAGGCATTTCCACATTGGGTGAGGCTACAAATGGAACAAGAAGATCGTAGAGAATAGAAGAATAGAAATGAGAAAGCACCCATAATGTAAATACAGCTCTGATGGTTGAGCGCATCTAAGAGCAAGCATAGGAGCCAATAGATGTGGAAAAGGCACTCCACAATCGAAATTTGAGGACATGAAGAATGGAACTTAGGAGCTACTAATCCGCCCCCTAAGTAAAAAGTCATTGGCAAAAAGTGGGTTTGGAAACTAAGTATAGGCTGATGGTACTTGGGAAAAGTACAAAGTAAGAATTGTTTTGCAAGACTACTCACAAGTTGAAGGGAATGACATTTCTAAATCATTTACCCCGATGGAAAGGATGAGTACTCTACCAGTAGTACTAGGTATGGTTGTGGATAAATGATGGCGGTTAAATCACATGGGTTTCAAATCATTGTTTCTAAATGGGGACATCAAGGAGGAGGTATATGTGTTTGACCCACAATGCTTTGAGGATCTCCATCTAGAGAACCAAGTATGTAAGCTGAAAAAGGCATCATATGTGCTACAAAAGGCTCATAGAGCATGGTACCAATGGATAGATAAGTATCCCTTAGATCTAGGTTTTAAGATATGTGCTTTTGATGCTAACTTCTATGTTCTAAAGAGAGGGGGAAGACAATTATGATTGTACTCTATGTAGATGACCTTATCATTACACGAAATGATGATGATCTTTGTCAACAAACAAGAGATGCCCTGAGTTCAAAATTTGAAATGACAAACTTAAGATTAATGCATTATTGTTTAGGGCTTGAACTATGGCAGGATTTGGTTGGAAAGATTTTCATCTCTCAACAAAAGTATGCGGGACAGATTTTGAAGGCAATTGACATGGAGGATTGCAAGGAGATTTCTATGCCTATGACGTTCAACACAAAATTATCTATTTAAGATATCTCACTCTAATGGATATTAGAAGATAGAGGAATTTGATTGGAAATCTCTTCTACTTATGCATTAGCAGACCAAATATCTTGTATTTTGTTCGAGCAGTAAGGAGGTTCTCTAATAAGCCTTTCAAAACTTATTGGAAGGCAAACATATGGATATTCATGTATGCGAAACGAACCATTGATTATGGTATTCTCTATGAAGAGCGATCATCTCTAGTTGGATATTGGGGTTCAAATGTTGGAAAGAGATATTGATACCAAAAAATCAACTAAATCAGTATGTTTAAACATTTTTCTTACTAATTTTTACTTATTGGATTTCTCTATGAGATCCAATATCAATTTTTGGGAGTTCTAGCTAAGTGTACTAGACCCAAGAAACCTCATGTCATCAGTATGAAAATTAGAGGAAGGAGTTATGTCCAACACCAAGGAAGAAGGAGGTTTTTGAAATAGCTCAAGGTAATAAAAAAGCACAAGTATAATCAAATAGATTCAAAATATCAAGAGAGGAAGGTAAACATAGATTTACTATTAGCATTGGACCACAGAGATATCAACAAAGTGATGGTTGTTATATTTATCAAATAAGTGAAAAGTATGCTAAAAACCTTTGACACAGAAGCACTAAAGGAAAGAATGAAATTTGATGCAACAAACGAAGAGGTAATTCTGATAATTTGTTGTTATGAAATAAAAGGAAGCATGGTCAAAGTTTGGAATGTTGAAAGTATTTGCAAAAAGTATATCAAATGTAATATGGACTTTTGATTCCTATGCACTAAAGGTGAGGTGATGTGGTCCTCCATAAAAATGTTCATATAGATGATATAATGTTTGATGGTAGATAGATGATCAAATGCTTGACGTGTTACATGAACCTAGAAAATCAAGGATTTTTATCTATGGGTAAAATGGTACACAAAGACTATCAAGTCAGTTTAACAAAGGAGTTTTTCTTGAACAACTTAAAAATTTGTAGAGAGTTTCTTGAAGGGGGCATGTAGTAAGCTATACTAGTTTAGAATAGGGAAATTAGAATCAATAATAATGACATTGCAAGTTCTTACCTACGAAACAAGATAATAAGGAACATCAACTTACATTGAATGAAGGACATAGAAAATGAAATTTTACTGATTTTTATATCAGCATTTCATTCTTTGAGTTTTCAAAGTATTTGCAAGACATGTTCATTAGGGAAGCAAGCAAGGATAGCCTTTAAAAAGAAAGGATTCGTAAGCCTTGATCCATTACATGTTGTTCACACCCGATAAAATAAATAGTTTGGAACTTAATTACAAGCCTTACGAAAAATTTCGATGTCCAATTGTACAGATGGAATCATTTGAAACTGAATTTTCCATCATTGTGCTATCATAACTCATTCTGTAAGGATAAAGACTGAAATTATATTGTGGCACATTCCAAGGATTATCAAAAGACCTTATATGCACATATATAGGTTATGGTTAAGCATGCATATGTAATAACATGAGCTTATGTCATCCAATATTGCACTATAAATGTGTATTGAAGATAATATTTAGGCACAAGTACTTATTTTGTCTTATGGATTTTCTAATTGAGATCATTACGTGAATTCTTTAAGATTTCTCCATTTTTCTTATACAACAAAGAAAATTTTCTGAAACATGCTCACTAGAAAAAAAAACTTCAAAATCTAGACAGATTTGCAATTGGAGTTACGGACAAGCATGCACCGATGATTGCGCACTGTTCCTAATGATGGCACATCTTCGTCAAAATGCCATTCAATCCACCAACATTTCAGATTTTTCCTTTTTCATTGATCATTCATACATCCTTTTATTTTCCATTTACGTAATTGTAAAGTAACATGGAACAGCGATTCAATCCACGGTGTTAAAATGAGAACGCGTTTTTCATTTTCAATATAAAAATACAATCCTAAAAGATTGAAGTACATAAACTATTACTTAAAGATTGAGGTACATAAACTATTACTTAAAGATTGAGGTACATAAACTATTACTGAGAAGATTAACAAGATGGTTGTACTCGCGAGGTATGATCTAAGAGCTGATGGTAAGGATTTTAGAGCTTTATTTGAAGTTTGATAACGACTCCTATAATAAAGCTTTGAAAATAACCTCAATTTTATTTCCGCTAACTCCCATGCATATAAAACATGCAATCCTTCAAGCCATTAGGTAATTGTTGATGCTTTATTTTAGTGATTCCCCTATGTATCATAATAGAAATCCAGAGCGCAAAAAATTCTGCTGGCATTGCAATCATAGCGACATAATGTTTTCAAAACACTTCTTTTACTACACATCTGCCAGTTCTCTGAAAAGAAAAATGTTGAAAAGACCGCTATGTGTGGCAATAGGATGAGATTACTTCTTAGTTTGACTTGATTAGCGATGGCGTTTGATGCAGATATTTGTATTTGTAAGACATGTAATATAATAATATGCAGATATGGGCAACGGGTATAAACTATCATAATAATGCGCACTCCAAAGTCTTTCAGGATAAGCCATGAATATTATAATTGATCGTCGCATGTGTGCGCTTTCTGTAGATAATGTTTTACATCCAAATTTAGTTGTACTTGCGATATACTACTTCATATATCCTTCGACAATGGAAGCGTCATCTCAGAGTATATATCCAGAAGAATGAATCGACAAGACCTGATCTGGACCTATTTCCTTGTCCTCATATAGAGAAGAACAAGAGCCAGCACCGCTGTTAGTTGTCGACATCGCCAAAATTCCATCAGTATAACGAAAATTCCATCAGTATAACGATTAGAATTGCGCGGCTTTCCAAATCGGGAGGTGGGTTCACAAGAGAGTTGTCGATAACGATTAGAACCATTGGATTGAGATGATGATGATGATGATGACATTGAAACTGATTTGCAGAAAAAGACGCAACCTGCATTATCAGAAGAACATGGATACATTATATACAATCGTAGAAGGTGAGAGAGCATGTACACACATTATTGCAACGTCCAACGGAGGCTATGAAAGCCGTTTGAATCAAGAGCCTAACAGATGCCTACAAAGCTCAATGATTTGAAGCGACGGAGGATGAGACTGATGCAGATATGGAGAATATGGTCAAATGATTTGAAGTCGTTTCTGTGATTTCTTGTGTTGGTTGTTTCATCACTTTGTCCTTCCAATTGATGCCTTTGTTGCCTGACGATGGCGACGCAATGTCAATGAAGCTACCTTCAGAGGTGGAGATTGGCATCTTTATAATTACATTATTCTTGAAAATTCAAGAATTTGAGTTTTATGTCTCTCAATTTGCTTCTCTTCTTTGTTTGTGTTTTTCTACTCAACTCTGGCTATTGATCTTTTCTATTGTGCTAATATCTCTTATAGATTATACTTCAATCATATTACCAAGTTTTCTTATGTCAATCTATTGTAGGTTTGGCATTATCTATGAGATGTGAGTGATAAATGTATTGAGTTTAGGAGTGAGGGGATGAGAGGTTTGAGCGATCAACAATAGATGAAACACATTTTTCATGTTGTATCTCCCACATAACAATGGCTTGGATGAGAGTTTTAACACATTTTCTTAGACAATGATATCAAAGATGTTTCAAGATAACCCACGGTACCAAGATCTTAGCCACGATAAGAAACTTAGGGATTTAATATCTCAAAGAATAGGTCCGCTAAGTATATGTCATTCCATATACTACATGAACAATGTTTTCTTTTTGACAGCCTATGGAGAAAGAAGGACAAGAGAGAAGGAGGAAATAAGATTTAGCAATTCTTTTCTTTGATAAGGAAAGATTACATGATTTTTATTTTCACCAAGATAAATCTAAGTATCATATGCTTAATTTTAATTTGAAAAGGAAAGAGGTTCAAGAAGGAGCATTACATAAACCATTATCGAAAAGAGGAGCAATCAAAGATAATTCTTTGAATAATTAGATTTAGATATACAAAAAACTTGTGTGGACGTTTTCTCTCAACCTATTCCATTTGAGATTCATGTCTATAAGATCTTGCTGAAAATGAGTTTCTTCTAATATATGTATATAAGAATTACTATTGCTCTCTTTCAAATTTTCTATTTGATGGTATATATTTTGCATGTTTACATTCATTTTTTGAATTTCTATTTTTGAAATTTTTTCTTGATTTAGCTTCAGCTAGTTTAGGGATCTATTTAGAGACCCATGGAAGTAGAAGGTTATATCGTTTGAGGATCCATCAAGATATAGAGAGATAAAAAGTAATTTCCAATAGGACCTCTCATCGATAATCTAGCAAACACTTGAGAAGAAAACTTGGATCTGGTGATAGGATTAATGTTAGATTCAAGTGAAGATGCTAGCAAAACTCCTATGTTAGGTGCATTAAACAAGTTCTTGTAAACTTTAAGTAAAAAAAAAAAAAAAAAAGAAGGAAAGAGAAAAGTGAGTAAAGGAATGATCACAAAAAGAAGAAAAAGTCACCTCCTATTATAAGCTAGCTTGGATAAAGTTCAAAGTTAATGATAGCTTAGTTTCTTCTAGAGTGTTGAATTAAGCTTACACTAGTGGCTACATTTAAAGGATGGGATGGACGAGGCCATGGGCTCAATCTTTGCAAGTTCATAGAGGAGAAAGTTTTGCCCAAGAGCTCTAAAACTTCTAGAATCTTCCACTCATTTAGAGCCACTCCTTTGGAACCACCTTTCTAGATAAAAAGTGGTGAAGATTAAATATGTAAAAGGTGGCTCAACCACATTAGAGCTAAAGAGTGGTGAGGGTTACACATGTAAAAGTAGCTCATGTTACTCCAAAATTCATTGCTTACCCAGGTATCTATATAATGGCAAGTTGGTTGGAGATTCAAAAGGTCAATCTCTCTAGCATGGAGACTAAGTTATTAACATTGGTATGAGAGCAGCTTTGATGAGATCTTGGGCTCAACATCTCCTTCCTTTATAATCTGAGTTATCTTCTAAATGAGTCATATTCCCCCCTTCATTCATGTTTCTATTCATCCCTACAATTCAAGTGTCTATTAATCCCTACCCAAAGAAAGCTTCTCATACATGGGTATTCTTCTCTTCTTCGCAAAGGAGGTGTTCCGGAAAAGGTATTTACCTATATTGTAGGACCTAGGATTTGAACCTTGAAGTTCCCATACCATAAGATTTATTATATGCTATAAAATATAATCATGTTATTCCAAAACTATCACAACTCTAGCTTGTGGACTAATTTGTAATCCTTCTTCAAGCCATATTCAATATTTCCTCACTCCATAAGCACGCATGTGTCATATGAGAGAAGGAAAAAGAGGATATCAAAGAGAAAGAAGCTCTGAATGCTCTTAGATGTTGAGCCCTATGTCATTTAAGGAAGAGGTATCAAAGTGGAAAATCTCTTGAGAATTTCTTATGCAAGAAAGGATGAAGCATGTCGATGGATGGAGGATTTAAGTGAGTCATATGTTGACACAACCTTGAGTGATTTTGAGAGCCTAAGTGACTTAATTTGTGAAGAAGTTAGTGAAGTAGGTTTAAAGGCTTCCCAGAGTGAGGAAGATGGGCCATTGGTCACTAACACTTCATGGGTTGGTACTATTCTTGCCATTACTCATTACTCCTCATAATCACTTCTCTATTTTTGGAGGGATAAATTCCCAAGAGAGGATACAACAAATTATGATCCGTCTCCATTAAACTAGAAAAGGGAAGCATCCACCTTTTGCTCTTCATAAGATGCTTTGTTTTATTTTTCATGCATCCATAGGATGTGCATAGATGAAGAATAGTGTAAAGATGAAAAAGGAGTGATGCATTTCAAGTATATGTGCATAAGGAACCATGCCTACATGCATGAAATGAAAGCATATATGAAATCACATAGTATAGTGCATATTAGAGAAAAGTTAAAAACATGCTAAATGAGAATTTTACATACCATTTTAAAGCACTATCTATATTATCCAAATTTTTTATCTTTCGTTTATATGTGTTCTTTGGAAAACAAGTACCTAGCTCAAGATTCAAGAAACTATTTACCAAAACAATTTTGAAAGCCTTCAAAGTGGCACATTTAGTCACTATTTCCATCTGGTCATCGCTTAGCCATTGGTCAACTTTGGACGTGTAATCCTCTTTATTCGGGTGTCTTATTCTTTGTTTCTTGTTCAAGCTTCTCTCAGTAGCTTCTGAATGACATAGCACTCATATGAATTGGAGCTTATTTGAACTTTTTGTGTAGCAAAATAAGGTTTAGATGTCAAGTTTTCATAGTTTTGACGATGGAGTTGGCAGCTATGTTGACTACCTCTTGGCATGATAACACTTCCAAATGTGGAATGGACCTATATATATATGCTTTATCTTGTATAACATGTTGGAATTAATTAGTGAGTCTTAGAAAACGCCGCAACTTGTAGATTAGATTAGATATTTCTTTTCATCAACCAAAATTTATTGTAAATGCACGAATTATAAGTGTATGTATATTTCTTTTGCATTGATCCATAGGGGAGCAACATGGATTTATGGTACGAAAGACTTATGTCAAACATTATATTTATACTTTAAAATGAGAAAGCACACACAATGCTTGCCTCAAGCATGGTATTTAGGAGAGGGATTGAGTGCATCAGAGGGGATGAACATGGATGGGTGCATGCACACATCCATATGCACAATTCACTAGTAATTTATTTTTCATCCATAGATGCATCATGATAGCACAAGATACTTGTATGTATTGAAAGTTTGATATATACATTAAGAAGAATAAGTCCACTCTAGATAAAAAGGGTTATGAAAAGTGAATAAAAGTACACAAAACCATGAAGATAAGTACCTTAGTGCATTCATAATGATATGTCTCCTTAAATTCTTTGAATTATTCAAGAAGACAAAGAGTTAACCTAAAATTTCCAAGCATTTTGAGTAAAGCATAGGTGAAATTACTTGGTCATGATAGCAATCATCAAAGTAGTAAGATCCCACTTAAGGGTCAAAATATTTTAAGGTAAAGAACACTCCTCCAAGATGGATAGGAGTAAGTATGAAAGATAATCTCATGCCGTTCCTATGTAAGTCCCAAACCAAAGATAATGACTCTTATGCCCTATGATTGGTGTAACCAAAATGTGGGAGATCTCAAGACAAAGACTAAGTCTTTTTCACCTTTTTTTTTATCAATAGGAATTGATTAGACTTGGAACAAGGTTTCAAAAGTAATTGTGATTTAAAATACTATAAAAATTACCAGAGTTGTAAGGCTTAGGTTATATTTTTTGTAATTATCTCATGAGATGGGAACACAATTTCCCTCTTAAGTAAAGATTCCTCTGTATGATTGGATTATGTCTTGGAAAGATTTTTCCAAGATTAGGTATAAGGATTTAGAAGAGTCTAGGATACCCTAGATGTAAAAGGGATCAAGTGATTCCCAAGGACTTAAGAGTTTGAGTTTAAGATTATTACCATTCTTAAAGGACCTTAAATTTGAAGATCGAAGAGTAGTCTTTTTTGCTTTCTTCCATAGCATGAAATGTCATATTCAAACCCTATAACAATGTGTTAAGTTGCATGCTCAAAGTTATTAGAATTTCACATAGTTTTCAATTTCTAGTACAAGATTTTTAATTTAAAGAAGATTAAGTTTAAGTGGAAGTCAATGTACAATGATGTCAATGTGAGATTTATGGTCTAAAACATTAAGTTTAAGTTTAAGTCTTTGAAATATCCTAAGTTGAGAACTTATAAAAATTGATTAGAATATGTTTTGTTCTAGTTGAAGTTGGATTAAGAAATGTCAAGCAACATTTTTTTCCTACATTTGAGGATCGAGAAGCCCACATTGGACATGATGGAAGTGGGCCATATTAGATGTTTTGTTCATCCTAAATAAAAGCTTCATTTATCCAAGCTTAGTAATTTAGTCAGACTTGCAGTCATTTATTTTGCCAAAAGCTTTATGGTGCAAAATATTCCGAGTTAAAAGGAAGTAACACTTGCCCATTTTTCTCTAATACTCCTCTGCATCCCATAGAAGTTCTAGAAATGGATTCTAATGATGATTTTGGGTGACGATTGGTTCATAGTGAGTGACTTATACAAAGTTTGTAGGATTTTTGAGAAATGATCTTGATGCCCCTATATGATAATTTTGAAATAAATTATGATTTCCAAGAAGAAGAAGAAGAAGGACGACCAATTCATGTTATAGAGATAGAGTGCTGTATGACTTTATTGGAAGAATTTTCTAGGTGGATGACCAAATATGAACTTAGTCATTTTACCACCTATGAAGTAGTCAAACAAGCCTTCATTAATTAAGGAATATTTATGTCCTACAACATAATAAACAAAAGCCATAAAAATTGTTCAAGATTATGTTATAGCCTTAAAACCCACCTGCAAGAGATTCTGGCAAATAATGCCTTATTAAAAGATGTAATCATGAAATGGTTTCTTAACAATCCAATACCTATGTTGCAATAAATAATGATGATTCATTGCTTATGGGTAAATTTATAGAAGATTTAGAGTAGATAAAATCAAAGAAACCAACTAAAACGTTTATTGAAGACCCTCTAAAGCAAATGTATTGCAGTAAATGTCATAATTCTAGAGAGACTACATTCAATTCTTCCCTAAACTAGCTTTATTGTGGCATCTATGATAGTAGTGACCACTCTACAACAACATGTATCTACAGTGCTAAAGCACAATAGAATCAGAAAATTGCAAACAATTTTATTCAAAAAGTAACAAACCATCATCCAATTATGTTCCACCTCATCCTCTCTCTCAACCCTACACCAATTATCAGACTAGACAATATAATCCTAATTTGAAATACAAAAAATTCAAGTAAAATCAGTGGAACAATATTTATAATAACAAAAGCAACAATAGTAATTGACTAAGCAGGCTACAACATTCGTGATTTGAAGGAGAAAGTGGCACCCTTGTAAGCTCGTAATGTATAACTACAAGCATCACATGAAGGTACTATTCAAGAGCTAAAGAAACAAGTTTTTTTCGAGGACAAACCTACCACCTATCATTCTAGTGTAGTAGCACATATTGAAGAATTGGAGGAGGAATTAAAACCAACACATAAGAAGTTAAAACTAGTTTGTAAACAAGATTCTTATACAGAGGAAGGTATGGGGGAGCTCTTGGCATCTGCACAGGCCAAGGGTTCATTATGTTCTATTATCATTTATTACTTCCTCCATAGGTACACTAATATGTGGTTGATAATATAATAAGTTTTCCTTTTTTATCTCCACTGGAATGAGCATTTGTTTCTAGAAGAAACTTCCTATAGCATTGATTATCATTTTTGGAATTCGCTTAAAATCCAAAATTTGCCAAAAAGATTTATTAAAAATAGTATGCAAAAATTATGATTGCCTACACCATTCTCAAGAAACTAATAAAAATATTTATGGTTTTCTTTTACCATTGATGGATAATCATTACAATGATGTACATGTTGTAGTAATAGAAAATAAAGAAACGGAACCATCTTCGGAATCTTTGGAGGTTTGGAAAATTGAAAAGAACTAATTTTGAGATAGTACTTTTAATTTTTTACAACAAAGGAAGAGCATGAAGATATCAAATGAGAACAATATTTAGTCACTAATAGAAAGCAATATTTTGAAGTTCTCTTTATAACTAGCATGAATAATTGTTTAGTTTTTTAAATAAAATTTAATAATATATTAAATGTATTCAACATGTTTACAAAACAAGGTAGTCAAACCCTTATAATAAAACAAGACATCAATCAAGGAGCTTGTTTGAGATTTAAAAATTATATCAAGAAACTTGAACTAGAACGAACTTGCAGTTCAACTACGAATTCCAAGAATTTTGTATCAGAAAGTATACTCCCTATTGAAAATGTTGGTTTAAAACATATCATAATGTTTTGTACTCACTTTTCATAAGGGTCTACCACTAGAAATTTAGATTTGCATCCAAATAAAGATAAATAGTATTAGGATTTATCCAAATGAAGATAATTAGTACTATCAACAAATTCACTAGTACTACCAATGCAAAGACTTCCTCATATGCTCAATGCTACTATTGATGGTGCATATTGGTGCATTTTTACTAACTTCAATTCCAATCACTTTGATACTGATAACATCAGTATGGATTATTATGATGGTTGCTTTTGTGCTTTCTCAACACCTATAAGAGAACAACAGGACAATAAGAGTTCGTGTTTTTGCCAAAATATATAGAAAAAATTGTTATATATATTTATTGTGTTGAATATTTGTATGCATTTGATCTTCTTGTAATAAGAAATTTGTAACTCAAAAGAGTATTAAGGTGCAAGAAAAGTATCTCACCTTGATGATATGTACACTTGAAAGACTCTTAATGTTATAATCCAGGTATAGAAAATTTCTATCTTTACCCACCAATTCTAAAATCTTGACGAATTAAAGGGTTTTGAAGAGGAAAAATTCCCTCTTATAAAGCCGATATAATGATTTTAATGCTCATTAATTAAAAATAGTAATGCAAACAACATTGTAAAGTACCATGTGTGAAGTATTATGTACACTATAAAGACTTCCATCTAAACTCTAATCTTTGAAGTTTGAACCAATTCCAATCGGTAGTGATTCAATGATGGTTGACCAATGTGACTACTCCATTTGGTTAAGTTGACAATTTGGACTTTGAAGTCTAATTCCAAATTTCAAATGAAGTGTGCTATAAGTTTCATTCTAGTAATCCAACCATGTAGCATAAGTTATATATTGAATGTGCACATTCAATAATCTCCCCACAGTGCAAGCCTACTAAAAAATCAAAATCCCACCTCTCTCTCTCTCTCTCTCTTCCCCCCTCTCTCTCTCTCTCTTTGCATTTCTTCCCACACCGTCGATTGTCTTGCTACTCTTTTTTTGCCAACATTTTCGTCGACAATGTGGCTTTTGCAATCAACTATGCCCTCCCTTTTGCAGCAATGCTTGCTTGGCATCCTCCTTAGCTATGGACCAATAGGCCATCAAATGTCCCAAAGTTGGGAGCATTGTGTCAACAACCATGCATGGCCTGCTTCCTTGAGATCCCATATTGCTTGTTGCCATGCTTTATGCTTTTCCCATATTGCTTGTTCCTATGCTTTATGCTTTGCTTCCCTTTTTGCAGTTGTGGAGTCTTTAAGTACTCATGGTTCGATTTAATGCGCCAATTTCCTTTTAATTTTGATATTTCTTTGTCATATGGAGGGCTCATTTAGATAGATTATTAAAACGGCCGCTCGCTAACCATGAAGATAATACATTTTCAAGACTTAAAAGGCACAAAATGGGAGTTTTTTTTTTTTTTGGTTTAGAAGTACACGATTCAAGACAATTGGGTGCTTTTCTTGTGTTTTGTACTTGCATTCTCGTAGCACACGAATGGCGTTGACATTAAAAAAAGAAAATTGACATATAACATTTGCTCGTTCACGTCAAATTTAGGCCATGCAGTTGGAGTCTTTTATTCGCAAATTCACGTATAATTGAAACTATCAAGTCTCATTCAAATATACGTGAATTTGTTGGGAAAAGTAAAATAAAAGCCGTGCTTTTCGGAGGTTCAATCTACGTATCCCATCTGAAACATTTTAAAGACATCGCAAAATAATCAGTGACGGCATAATCTACACTTCGTTGGGAAAAGTAAAGTAAAAGCAGTGGTTTTCGGAGGTTTAATCTACTTATCATCCATATTTTCCGAAACACTTTAGACATCGCAGAATAATCACAGGTTCAATCTACCTGTGCCATGCTTTCCGAGACCTTTTTAGAGACATCGCAGAATAATCACGTGGATTGCACTTTTCCTCATATTTATAAGCGAGCATTGGGTACTCATCTCGGCATCTCCAGAGCCTCCCCCTGCCTCTCAGCCATTACTAGTTCACTCTTGCTTATTCGGCTTAGAGGCATGTAATACAGCCATGTAAACGAGCAGTAGGCACTCATCTTTGCATCTCCGGAGCCTCACTCTTTGCAATACAGCCATGTAAACGAGCATTAGGCACTCATCTTTGCATCTCCGGAGCCTCACTCTTTGCAATACAGCCATGTAAACGAGCATTAGGCACTCATCTCTGCATCTCCGGAGCCTCCCCTTGCCTCTTAGCCATTGCTCATTCACTCTTGTTTTTCCTATTTGAGGCAAGCACTCTTTAGCAATACAGCAACAACGGAGCCATATGATTTTTCTAGCTTTGGTTCCACAGAAGAACTTGAGATTAGCTATGTCGAAATCCAACTCATCTGATGCAGCCTCTTGTACGCACATTATGGAGGCAGTATCAAATGGTATACTGCAAGGAGACCAACCGACGAACTTTGCCTTACCTTTGCTGATTATCCAAATTACAGTAGTCCTCTTTGTCACGAGGGTCTTGGCCAAGCTCTTTAAGCCTTTTCGACAACCCCGCGTACTTGCGGAGATCATTGTAAGTGAACTTATAAAGCTCTAGAGTATTCTATTCGAGAATATACATTAGTAAAATGTAGATTTTGATTTAATGTCTTGCGCATTAGATCATCTCTGTGATCTGGCTAAGTTCATAGTCATTGAAATTGCTCTTATGAATTTTCTTCTCGTAGACATATTTCAAACTTATGAAACTTGTATCGTACACTTAAAACTATTGAACGTATCATTAGGTTTAGCTTTCCAATTTATTTACTTTTGATAGTTAAAATTATCTTTCTTTTTTTATGTTTCAGGGTGGGGTTCTCTTGGGCCCAACAGCGCTTGGTAGAAGTGAAACTTATCTCCACACTTTATTTCCTAAGAACAGCATCACTTTGCTTGATACCATAGCTACAATAGGATTGCTTTTCTTCCTTTTCATGGTCGGCTTAGAACTCGATCTCAAGGAGATTAAGAAAAGCGGAAAGACAGCAGTGACGATAGCATTTTCTGGAATTATTGTGCCGTTCTTGGGTGGTATCGGAGTCTCTATTCTTATAAAAAAAACATTCAATCTGGGCACTGCTTTAGCGCCATTGATAGTATTTGTGGGAGTTCCAGTTTCCATTACTGCATTTCCTGTGCTAGTTAGGATCATGGCAGAGAGAAGAGTTCTTGGCACAAAGCTTGGTCGCATGGTTGTCCCTGCTGCAGCTATTAATGATGTATGTGCATGGATCTTGCTTGCTATTGGAGTTGCCATTGCCGGACGTAGTCACAACCGTGCAACTCCCGCTTACGTGCTTATTTGTGGCATTGCTTTTGTCATGTTCATGTTGATCGTGGTAAGGAGGTTCATGGACTGGGTTGCATATAAAGTTAATGCGCAAGGAGCCGTGAGTGAGATATATGTATTGATCACCTTGGTTGGTGTTCTGCTATCAGCTTTTATAACAGATTTGATCGGCATTCATTCCTTGTTCGGGGCATTTGTATTTGGATTGGTTATTCCTCCTGAGGGTAATTTCGCCAAGATGCTTATTGAAAAAATTGAGGATTTCATAACTGTACTCATGTTGCCTTTGTTCTTCGCATCAAGCGGGTTAAAGACTAACCTTGGCAGCATAAATAGTCTCAAGGGTATGGGAATTCTATTTTTGCTCGTTTTTACTGCTGCCGTCGGTAAGATTGGGATAAGTATCTTAGTTGGGCTTTTCTTCAAATTGAACATTCACGAAGCACTTGGTCTTGGATTCTTGATGAACACCAAAGGTTTGGCGGAGCTCATTGTGCTTAACATTGGAAAGGATATAGGGGTGAGATTTCATGCCTTTCAGCAATGTTTTCATATTGATGTTTTTGCACTATAAGTTCGTTTTCTTCTTAAGATTGAAAAGATTGAAATGTAGTTCCTTGCACTAATTTCATTGTTCCTTACATCCCACGATATGTTTATAGCGTGCAAGAATTGCTATCTATAAAAAGGCCAATTAGGAGGTTTCGCATGCCCGAAACTTGATGGGCTTTATATGACACTTATAGATGCATTCATGTGCAGGTATTTGATGACGAGATATTTGCCATCCTCGTGCTAATGTGCCTCATCTTGATGTTCTTCACAACCCCAGGGTTGATGGCATTCTACAAACCAGCAAGAAATCCGGTGCCATACACTTATCGCATGCTGGAAGGTTCATACAAAAGAAAAGATGAGCTTCGAATCCTTGCTTGTATCTATGGGACAAAAAGTATTCCAGCCCTCTTGAACTTGGTGGAGGCTTGCCGAGTCACCAACAACAAGAGGCTCATTAAGCTTTATCCCTTGCACCTGGCGGAGCTTTCAGAAAGAACTCTTTCAATCATAAACTTAAGTAGGACCACCAATCAGGACATTGCCTCATCAAAACTAGCTAGCAGTGATGATGCCATTGTTGTTGCATTTGATGCATATAGCCGTATATCAAAAGTCAGTGTCAAACTCATGAATGTAGTTTCACAGCTTGAAGTTATGCATTATGATGTCTGCAATGCCGCAGCAGAGAAGAGGGCTACGGTCATCATCTTGCCATACAATGTGTATCAGAAAGAAGATGGGACATTTGAGCATGTGAATAACCCTGGATTTAAAGCAGTGAATCAAAGGGTGATGCAATATGCACCGTGTTCCGTATGTGTTCTCGTGGACAGGGGCCCATGGAGCTCTACCCAACTATCCAATACAACAAGTCTGCAAAAAATTGCAGTTATATTCTTCGGAGGTGCAGATGATCGAGAGGCATTGGCATTTGGATGCAGACTAGCGGAACATCCATGCATGAAAGTCTGTGTACACAGATTCTCTCCTTCGCCAGGGATCACCATTGATATAGACAATGCTGCTGATCTTGAAGTTGAATATAAACGTGATGAGGAAGCCCTAGCTCCGGTGAAATCCATAGCTATTGATGACAATAAGGATTCATGGCAAGCGATCTACTATGAAGAACACGCTTATAAGGATGATGCAGCACAGTCTGTCTATGCCTTTGCGTCTACTAATGAGTTCTTATTGCTGCTCGTAGGGCGACAAAACACCACACTCCAAAGTAGAGACAACAGTGAACTCGGTGTCATTGGGGATTGTCTGGCAAATGCTGGCCCAGAGTTGAAGTCTTCAATACTAGTAATCCAACAGCATAACTCGAGCTTCCCAAGGATCAACATCCATAGAGTTGCTTCAGTCTCAGAGGATTTGCCAAATTCAACCTGAACATGTGATTTTTGCATATCCAAACCCTACTCAATTATAAACTAACATGGTCGCCTTTCTATGCCTGTCTATGTCACTTCTTTGCCTGTATATGTATTTGTTCCTCCCTTTCTTCTAATAATCTTCAGAGTGTATGCAATGGAGAAGGTACTTGTATAGTAATCTATGCTCACCAACCCTACGTTTTGGTGCTATGAGAATAGTATCTCATATGAGAGAAGTCTGGTGTACAGATTTCTTTACCATTGTCTTCTTATAAAATTTATATCAAATCTCGACCACAGAGTTACACATCACTTCATTGTTCAGAGTTACACAATATTACATTGTTCTTTATTGCACAAAAGCAAAATATTTAGATGAGAGATAAGCAAGGTTTAAATTGTCATGATGACAGCTAGAAATCTATCGTCTTCGTATATAGCTTTCAATTTTTGGGGATTCACAGGTAAACTATAAGCGTATGTACATACATGCACAAATAGATACATGTTTTAGAGCCACATGCAACAGAGAGCACAATAAATAATCCCTACATAATCCTTACCAGTAAACTATATGTACATACATACACAGATCGATACATAGTTTCGGGCCACAGGCAACAGTGACCAAAATAGATAATCCCTACATAATCCGTAGAAAAACGCTCCCTTTTTTTTCGTAAGTTGCTGATTTTGGCTTTTCAAAGCTGGCTCCTATAGGTGATGAAGGTGGTTATCTGTCAACAGTTGTGAAGCATACACTGGTATATCTTTCACCACTGGTATATCTTTCACATGCTCTTCTGCTCACATACCTGCTTCTTATCACATGAATATCTGCGAAGGCACTACTGGATGCTAAGTGTGCTGCATGGATCTACCTATAGGTTGAATATGGTGTCTGTTTCACATTAAACCTCTTGATTTTCACCGTTGATATGTATAGCTCTATTATGGCTGGACTACACAAGCTACATCAAACATCTGGAAAGGCTGGAGAAATCTCTTCTTTTAGCAGGGTTACCTTGATCCTGAAATACTTTCTTACTCAGAAACTCACAGCTAAGAGTGACGTGTACAGTTTCGGGGTCTTTTTGCTAGAGCTTTTAACAGGGATGCAGCCAATTGCTGGAGGAAAGAACCTTGTCAGAGAGGTAAACTCTTGTGTAAATGTTGTGACATCACACACCCAGCATTATGTTATTTATAAAAAAAACATCTTTTCTCTTCTCCATCAGTAGAACCCATGAACCTGTTTTCCATATTATAGTCATGTGGTTGCACCTCTGACATTATCCATGCATTCTACTGTTGTCCTCATGAGTCCTTTAATCTCTGTAGATACATGTTCATAGTCGAGTGTTCTCCTCTCTGGCATCTATCCTCATTCCTAGGTAATCTCATTGATTAAATAATCATAAATTAAGTCTGTTGTCTGCGAATACATTCATGAAGTATGTTTTTATATGTTTGTCACAAAGTTGCTTTGATGCAATGGATCGAAATTTCTATGCCATTACAAATATGCTCCTGTGTAAGTGTTAATTGTACCAAATGCTGCAATCTACATTTCTCTTCCAGATCAACCTTGCACATAAAGCAGGTATGCTGTTATCAATTGTGGACCATAGGATAAGCCCTTATTCAGCCAATTTGTTACAGCCATTGGTGCACTTAGCTATTTCATGCTGTAATGATGAGGCAGATTCTCGTCCACCAACGGCAGAGGTTGTGCAAGAGCTGGAATCTATATGGCAACAGATGCATCCTGGACCAATCTGCAACAACATCTGACACATTTACCTCCACAGTTTCTGATGCAAAATCGTATATGGGCTTCACTTGCAACTATCCATATGTATCATTAGATATTGGATGCATTGGTTTGGTGAGCGGCATTATACCAGATGTTGTTCCACACTAAAGACAAGAGTACTGCAACTGAATAGTAAACAAAATATGCGTATGTAATTCTGTTTATCCTTTGATATCTTTTGCATTATAGCTTTCATCAAACCATACCTGTAATCTATATTATTTTACTCACATTATACCTTTATATATGTGTCATTTTCTAACTCATGTCATCGGTACCTTCTGTATAAAAGTGGGCTACCATCAGCTTAGAGAATCCATTGACTTGATATGGAAGATGTGAACCAAGAGCAACTTTGTCATAGATTTTTATTTGTCAAAGGTGATGTAGATCTAGAAGTGAATATTTATTATGGAAGATGTAACTTTTGTGACTGTGAATGCATCCACCCCATGTGATGCTGCAATAATTTGTTTTATTTCCTTGTAAATATATCCCCTGTGATATTTTGCAGTATATATTAATGTCTTGTGAAAAGGCCCAACTTGAAATAAGAGAAGTAATACTATGAAAAAATGTGTTTAATAGCATACTATTTTCTGATGGCAAGGTAACCAAGCCCTCCCTCTTTACTTTTTTCCCCCCGATTCAAGTTCTTTGAACCTCTTACCTGGCTCCCTTCAATTTTATCGTGAGCCATTTCAAACGAACAAGCTGCTTTGAGCATCAGAACTGATCATTGTATCATATATCTACTTTGTTTTACCTGCCCATATGCCATCATTGATTATCAAAGGTGTCTAACAATGTCTTCCATGTAGTTAATTGTTGAATAGATCTGCTGCTTGTACACAAGGCAATAATCATAGCACCTTCATCATGATGGACAGGGACCTAGTGTTTCATTAATAAGAATAGAACATTGAAAAATCGATCTAAAGTAAAATACAAAGAACTTCTAGATAATCAAGAAAAATCAGCAAAATGCACAAGTGATGCTTCCACGTACATGAGAACTATCTCTCCTCAACTCTTTAGGCACAATGTAGGAAAAGAATGTGATTTCTCTTACATCTCCACTTCCAGGTGCCCATGTATCATACAACCCTCCAAAGTAAAGCGCTTTGAAAACCAATAGAAAGGCGCCAAGACCTAATAATATTAAATGAATACCAAGATCCCAGGGGAATTCGAATCCCCGTCGCCTCTGTGAAAGAGAGGTGTCCTAGGCCTCTAGACGATGGGGGCTAGATTACCTGCTGAAAGCATAGGCAATATCTAGTCAAATTGTCAATCTAAAAAATAGATTGAACGTATCCTAAAAAATTTGTTTTATCAAGTTGAATTTTTTTTTTTTTTTTTTTTTTTCTAGCTGGTAAATGGTAAACTATGCACTAGAAACTATGAATCATAATAAAAACTACTGAAAAGATACTTTTTTTTTAATTATTGAATAGACTACGAGGGGGGGAGGGGGAGGGGCAGGGGGAGGGGGAGAAGGAGAGGGAGAGAGGGCTCATGAGACTAAAAAGTTACATCATGCGAGATTAGATACAAATCTGTGTGAGACAGAAGAAAGAAGTAAAAGCAGATAAATGATAATGCTTTTGTAAGTCGAAGTAGGTAATAACAGATGCTTTGGGTTCAAAACAATTCAAGATTTACTAGGAATCTAAGGGAAAGTGGATATGTAGATGTCAGAAAACCGATCCACAAGAAGGTACAAAGAAGAAGATGTTGCAAGAGGTGGATAATAATTTAGAGGTTAGCTAACAGATCTCCTTGATATCCTCCACAGTAAGGAATAAAATAAAAAGATATATTAATGTCTACAAAAGAAAAAAAAGTGACATTTGTGACCAAAAAGTTACAAATTGATGAAAAGTGATACTTTACATGTGTGCTAAAGAGAAGCTAAGCTTACTAGGTGCTCTAGGGAAAGCAAAAAGACAGGAAATCAATGTTCTCCATGGTCAAGATACATACTAGGGTGTTCTGCATGGTGCACCAAAATAACCAGAATCCTCAGTAATCACTGTTTATTTTACGATGCCCTGCTTAGTTATCGTGGATGTCCAGATCTCCCCAAGTTCATCACATGGTCAATCAGTGTGCCTCTAATGAACGTGGGTTCTGATCTCTGTTACAGCACCTGTCCAACTTTCTACTGGTAAGGATAATCATGAAATAATTTACAATTTGCTGCTGAATCCATCTATCTGATTCCTTGAATGGGCTAGATACCATAACTCTAGAAAGTGGTCAAGATCCTCTCTGAATGAGCAGTGAAAGTTCCCATATATCTCATTGTGTGGAACAATGACATATGTAATGCAGCTTTGTGTGTGGCCCCCTAACACATGCTGATCTAAGATGGGATCCCTCTATAATATACATTGTCCAGTCTCAATCTGAAGCGGATGTGAGTACATCTGTACCTGGACAAATACCAAACTGCACCTCATATGATAAATATGTACCCAAATATCTGGACCCAACTAAAAAATAATCAGCTATGAGTTGGAGAAAAGGTTCTCTATTAAAAGCCAACTTTTATGGCCAACTCTTGAGTAGGCTATATCCAAAACTTTTCCCACAGAGAGAGAGAGAGGGAGAGGGGGGGAGAGAGAGAGGGAGAGAGAGAGAGAGAGAGAGAGAGAGAGAGAGAGAGAGAGAGAGAGAGAGAGAGGGGGAGAGGGGGAGAGGGGGAGAGGGGGAGGGGGAGAGAGGGGGGGAGGGGGGGAGGGAATGAAACATATGCTCTGTGAAGAGCCAAAATGGCTCATGAGACTAAAAAGTTACATCATGCGAGATTTGATACAAATCTGTGTGAGCCAAAATGGCCCATGAGACTAAAAAGTTACATCATGCGAGATTTGATACAAATCTGTGTGAGACAGAAGAAAGAAGTAAAAGCAGATAAATGATAATGCTTTTGTAAGTCGAAGTAGGCAATAACAGATGCTCTGGGTTCAAAACAATTCAAGACTTACTAGGAATCTAAGGGAAAGTGGATATGTGGATGTCAAAAAAGCAATCCACAAGAAGGTAGGACATGTTGCAAGAGGTGGATAATGATTTAGAGGTTAGCTAACAGATCTCCTTGATATCCTCCACAGTAAGGAATAAAATACAAAGATATATTAATGTCTACAATAGGACAAAAAGTGACATGTTACCAAAAAGTTACAAATTGATGAAAAGTGATCCTTTACATGTGTGCTAAAGAGAATCTAAGCTTACTCGGTGCTCTAGGGAAAGCAAAAAGATGAAAACCTTTTGACCTACAGGAAATCAATGTTCTCCATGGTCAAGATACATACTAGGTGTTCTGCATGGTGCACCGAAATTGAACGTGGGTTCTGATCTCTGTTACAGTACCTGTCCAACTTTCTACTGGTAAGGATAATCATGGAATAATTTACAATTTGCTGCTGAATCCATCTATCTGATTCCTTCAACAGGCTAGATACCATAACTCTAGAAAGTGGTCAAGATCCTCTCTGAATGAACAGTGAAAGTGCCCATATATCTCATATTGTGTGGAACAATGACATATGCAATGCAGCTTTGTGTGAGGCCCCCTAACACATGCTGATCTAAGATGGCATCCCTCTATAATATACATTGTCCAGTCTCAATCTGAAGCGGATGTGAGTACGTCTGTACCTGGACAAATACCAAGCTGCACCTCATGATAAATATGTACCCAAATATCTGGACCCAACTAAAAAATAATCAGCTATGAGTTGGAGAAAAGGTTCTCTATTAAAAGCCAACTTTTATGGCCAACTCTTGAGTAGGCTATATCCAAAACTTTCCACAGAGAGAGAGAGAGGGGGGGGAGAGAGAGGGAGGGAGATGAAAATGAAGATAGAGGAGGAGGAGGAGGAGGAGGAGGAGGAGGAGGGAATGACACATATGCTCCGTGAAGAGCCAAAATGGCTCATGAGACTAAAAAGTTACATCATGGGAGATTTGATACAAATCTATGTGAGCCAAAATGGTGTTGATATATTTAGGTAGTGATGTGTGTGAACACTCTAGGACTGCTGGGGTACTTTTTTCCCTCTTTAGGAGGTTTTTTTCCCCCGGCTTGTATATACGCCTATTGCCCTAATGGGCTACTTATCTTTGTACATTCTCTAGTAATACATTCAATATTGTGTGTTTGTGCTCCAAGCTTCTTCTTCTTCCTTGTGCTGTTCGCGTGCTTCCGCAAACGTCTATCTCCAACAATTGGTATCAGAGCAAGTCGTCGCTTCTTCTAGGGCGCCGTCGACACTCCTCCGTTTGCAGTCTCAGATTTGCACGAAATTTGGTGAGCATACTCAGGGTGTTTCCGAGATCAAAACAGCTTTGCTATGTGGTGCTGAAATCGCGATCTGAGCTCGTTTCGGCCTCCGAACGCACTATCGCAGTGCTTGTGCAGGCTATTTCGTCCTTTTGTGCCAAAGGTATATACCAGTTTCTGTTCGCCAGTTTAAGCGTTTCAAAGTCTGCTACAGGTCTAGCAGAACTCATCTGGGGTGTTCCGTTCAACTTTTTGAGATACAGTCAATTTTCTGCATCAAGGTATTTTAGTCACCGGCCATGGCTGAAAGCAGTGATGTATTCCGTATGTTGGCTGTTGAGGATAAGTTGGATGGTACCAACTACCTATTATGGGCTTATATGATGCGACATGTACTGGTTGCAAAAGGATTGTGGAACATTGTGCAGGGTGTTGAAAGACGTCCTGTTACACCTGTAACGACAAGTACTGCAAATACAGGTGCAAATACAGATGTTGGAGCTGATGAAGATGGTGTCGAAGATGATATTCCGCAGATTCCTGTTCGTGCTGCTGTTTCCGTTGCACCTACTGCAGAGCAGATTTGTTGGGATGGCAGAGATGCCCAGGCACATGCATTGATAGCTTTGTCTGTCAAACGTGCCATTATTCCTCACATTCACTCTTGCAGAACAGCAAAGGATGCTTGGGATACACTTACCACTTTGTACCTGGCTAGGAATGAGGCTCGTGTTGCTTATCTCCGAAAACAGTTGGAGAGTGAGCACATGAATGAAGGTGATTCTATGGACAGTTTTCTTACAAAGATCAAAGACCTGAAGGAACAATTGATTTCTGCTCATGAGGTTATACCAGATAGCTCACTTGTGCAGACCGTTCTGAATGGTCTTCCTGATTCATATCAGAGTTTTGCCTCTACTCTTCGGTTGATGATGAAAGGCAATCCGAATGCCTTGTCATTTGAGGAATTAGTCTCTGTTCTGTTGCAGGAAGATCAGTCGAGGAAGAACAGGTCCATTATGCGTGTTGCAGATCAAGCTTTCCTGGCTAGTCAGAAGAGCAAAGGAAAATAGAGCTCTTTTACTAGTAAAGCAGAAATCTGCAAATGTTGCACAATCGAAGAACCAGGATAAAGATGAGAAGAAATCAGAAAAGCAGAAATTGTTTTGCAAGTACTGGAAAGGAAATGATCATATTATAAAGAACTGTCCAAAACTGGCTGCTAAAGAGGCAAAGAAGAAAGAGGCTGGAATGGTTGTTGCAGAGGCCTCTACACCAAAAACAGAGTCTGCAAATCTTGTGCAGGAAGAAGAATGGGCGTTTACTACTGTCTGCAGTTTTGACCCATCTTCTCATGATCAGTGCATGTCTGTAGTAGACTCAGATGTTTGGTACTTTGACAGTGGGGCGACCAAACATATTACCTCGCAGCGTAGTTTCTTCTCTTCACTCGAGCCTGCCCCTACAGGGAATACTGTCACATGCGCCAATAACTCCTCTTATTCTGTTATGGGAGTTCGTAAGATCATTCTGACTACTGTTGATGGTAGTTCTTTCACTTTGTCAGATGCTTTATTTATGCCAGGGATCAAAAAGAACCTGTTATCAGTTTTTGCATTAGCCAAGATTGGCTTGGTTTGGTTGTGAAATTGTTGATGACATGTGTACAGTCCATGATCTCTCAAATGGAGATGTGATTATTGCTTCTGGCATTTTATGTCGTGGGCTGTATAAGCTCATAGACTATGAAAGATCTATGAATGATTCGGCATGTGCAATTCATGATTCTCAGGCTATGTCAGATTCAAAGCTTTGGCATGCACGCTTTGGTCATCTGAATTTTGCTAGTTTGTTAAGCCTGTAGAAATCTGAAATGGTGTCCTCTTTGCCCAAACTTGAGGCACCTGGAAAACATGTTTGTGAAGGCTGTATTTTGGGCAAAATGCAGCGTTCTTCCTTTCCAAAAGATGGTTCAGTTCGGGCTACGCAGAAATTGCAGCTTGTACATAGTGATGTCTGTGGTCCTATGAAGACACCCTCTTTTGGAAATTACCTTTACTTCGTGACTTTCATTGATGATTTTTCCAGGCATGCATGGGTATATCCACTCAAAGCAAAGTCCGAAGTGTTCAACATGTGCTTCAAACAGTTTTTGGTTTTGGCTGAAAATCTGTCAGCATGTAAAATGTGCACCCTCCGTTCTGATCGATAGTTACATTTATAAATGGTTCCTTTCTAATAATCTAAAAAATTCATCGAATAATGTCTCCTTTTTAGGGAACTAAAGTGTCCAAGGACACTAAAGTGTTCAAGTACAACCCTAGTGTTAAGGAGTTCTTTCTCTGTTTCATTCATTTGTTTTTCATAGTTTCTATTCACATGCATTCTTTTTTTTATCTTTCTTGTTTAATTTGATTGGTTTCTTTTTTGTTCAATTGAGTTTGTAGTTCTCAAACTTTCTCTTCGTCAAAAAATTTCTCATTAGTAAGATGTTGATATATTTTGGTAGTGATGTGTGTGAACGCACTAGGACCATCAGGGCACTTTTTTCCCTCTTTAGGAGGTTTTTCCCCTAGCTTGTATATACGCCTAGTACCCTAATAGGTCTCTTATCTTTGTATATTCCCTTGGTAATACATTGAGTATTATGTGTTGTGTTCCAAGCTTCTTCTTCTCCCTTGTGTTGTTCACGTGCTTTCATAGACCTCAAACTCCAATCAGAGTAGGTCACTACATCTAGGGTGTTGTCATCACCCCTTCGGTCACAATCTCAGAATCGCATGAAATATGAGCTCGTCTCGACCTCCGAACGCACTATCCCAGTGCTTGGGTAGGCCATTTCATGTTTCTTTCTGCGAAAGATATATATACTTTTTGGTTTGCAAGTATAAGCATCTCCAAGTCTGCTACAAGTTTAGCAGAACTCCTTAGGGTAGCTCTGTTCAACTTTTTTACTGCATCTGGGTATTTTAGTCGGTAGCCATGGCTAAAAGTAGTCATGTATTTCATATGTTGGCTAGATGATACGAATTACCCATTGTGGGCTTATATGGTGCATCATGTATTGGTTGCAAAAGGACTGTGGAATATTATGTAGGGCATTGAAAAACTTCCTATTACACCTGCAAATACAGGTACTAAAGTTGATGCAGATGGCATCGAAGATGGTGATATTATGCAGATTTCTATTTGTGGTGCGATTCCTATTGCACCTACTGCATAGAAAATTCATTGGGATAGCAAAGATGCTCAGGCACATGCATTGATATCCTATACTGGCAAACATGCCATTATTCCTCACATTCGCTCTTGCAGAATAGCTAAGGATGCTTGGATACACTTACCACATTGTACCAGGCTAGGAATGAGGCTTCAGTTGCCTACCTCTGAAAAACAAGTGGAGAGTGAGCATATGAATGAAGGTGATTCTATGGATAGTTTTCTAACAAACATCAAAGATCTGAAACAATAATTAATTTCTGTTGATGAAGTCTTGCCTGACAGTTCACTTGTCCATACTATTCTGAATGGGTTTTTGTGATTCATATTAGAGTTTTGTTTTTACACTTCGTTTGATGATGAAAGGCAATCCAAATGCCTTAACATTTGAGGAGTTAATATTTATTCTATTGGAGGAAGATCAGTCTAAGTAGAACAGGTCCAATTATGCATGTTGGAGATCAAGCTTTCCTGGCTAGTCAGAAGGGCAAAGGTAAATGGATTTGTTCTACCAATAAGCAAAAACCTGCTAACTCTGCACAATCAAAGAAGGATGACAGAGATGACAAGAAAACAAAAAAGCAAAAATTGTTTTGCAAATATTGTAAAGGAAATGATCATGTTATTAAGAGTTTTCCAAAACTCACTACTAAAGAGGCAAAGAAGAAAGAGGCTGGAATGGTTGTTGCAGAGGCCTCTACACCAAAAACAAAGTCTACTAATCTTGTGAAGAATGAAGAATGGGCATTTACTACTCTTTGCTATTTTGACCCACCTTCTCATGAGCAGTGTATGTCTATAATAGAGTGAGATGTTTAATACTTTGACAGTGGGGCAACCAAACATATTACCTTGCAGAACAGTTTCTTCACTTCACTTTAGCCTGCCCTTACTGTGAATACTGTCACATGCACCAAAACCCTCTAGGATCCTTGATTGGGAAGACTTCCCCAATTTACCTATTGAATATTATCCCTGGGTTAACAATCTTGTTTCTCGAATTGGAAAGGTCCCAGGGCATAAATCACGAGAATGCATTAATCGAAAATGGGATCAAAATATTCCTAATGGGTGGGTCAATTGCTCTAAATAGGGGCACTGGGTAAGAGATTGCCCTCTCCTTAAGAAGAATTCAAATTCGAATATTTCAGCCAATGAGACAAACGCTTACAACAAGGTTCCTCAACCAAATCGATTTGGGAACATGGCTGCAAGAAAGGGTTTAGTGATTTACAGGCCCAGGAAAAATTCTACTTAAAATGGTAATTCCTTTGATGTCCTTTTAAAAAATATTTCTAATCCCCTAGATGATTGTAATATAAGGAACAACAAGGCTTTTGCGCATGCCCATAAGGAAAATTTCCCACCTAACCATCCCTCTAATAGAGAAGAGGTATATACCCCCTACAAAGTGAATGAGGAAGTGCCCTCAAACGAAGGTTGGACTAGGGTTGGCAACAAAAAAAGCTTTGCTATCCCCCATCCTATTCAATCTTGTGACATCACATCTAATGGAGGGTCCATCCATCGATCTTTTGAAGCTAACATCAACAATCATGATAAGAATCAGTTCTCTAAGTTTTCCCATTCATCATTGCACAATGAAAACTTTTCGATGAATCAAGTAGAAGACATAGAAAATAACCCTTCTCTTGCTTGCCAATAAAAAAGAAAAGAGGTCGTGAGAACTTTTGGATCTCTGATTAAATGGACGAAGACTTAGAAAAAAGGAATAAGGACAAGTACTTGTCATGCTTCTATTTTATCTCTTGTAGGCTTGATCTCTGCTAGTTCAATATGAGTCGGAGGTTTACTTTTATGTTCTGCATCAGCCCAAGTATTGGATGGTGTGCTTAATCTCTAAAAAATATGGTCTGTTCTTTCTCCTTCTACTATGGTTCTATTATTGTCTAGGTTTTTTGTAGGCTGCTATGTTTTTGTCTTTATTACAAACATGTTTATGGTTTTGATAATTGCTACTATGGAGTTAACGTTCAGTTTTTCCCAACTATTTTCTTCTTTCTCTCATGTCTGTAGTTTCTCGTTATGTCTTCATTGCTGGGACACTTATGCTATTAATAAATGCTACTATGGAGCTAACATTCAGATCAGCCTAGGTTTTTTTTTTGGCTTTGATGACTATAGTTTCTATTTATGTCTTCATTGCATACAAGATTATGGTTCTGATTTGTGCTTTTGTGGAGACAACATTAAGCTCCACCCAGGCTTTTTGCTGGTCTCTGATGGCTATAGTTTCTACTACTTTTGGAAACCCATAAGCTTGATGATGTGCTTACTCTCTAAAAATATGGTTACTTCATGCCCGTTCTGCTGTGATTCTAGTTTTGTTTGGGTTATGTCTTCATTGTAGATATGACTATGACATGTTGATGGTTTTGTTATTTGTTATTGTGGAGATAACATTCAGCTCTACCCAAGGTTTTTCTTCCTTCTCTGATGACTATAATGTGTGGTTAGGTCTTCACTACAGACATGATTATGGTATTGTTAAGTACTACTATGAGACAACATTCGAATCTCGCCAGGGTTCGTTTTTGTCTCTGATGATTGTAATTTTTGTTTATGTCTTCATTGCATACAAGATTATGGTTTATATTTGCTCTGCTGGGAGAAGCGATTGGCTGCTCCGCGACTCTCTGGAATGCCATCAGAGGGGAGGTCCTATGGAATAACTCTGGCAACTCCACCAAAGAGTGGTCGATTGAGAAATCCATATTCCTCCTCGGCAAAAGAATCGCTAGCTGTAAGAAACCCCCCCTTCATGCATCACCAAGTGCTCCTCCTGATCAACAAAAAGCTTAAACCCAAGTGGGCCCCGCATGAGGACGATGAGGGGGTGATTAGCCTTCTTTGCAATGCCATCTAAACTCTGTAAAATCTATCCCTACTCTCTGGGACTTCGAGGGTCCTGTGGGCAGCAGTCCCCTTCACTTATACTTTTCTTTTAATTAATACAAGTTGGGGAGAGTAGGCTAAGGCCAAACTTCCTTTATTTAAGGCTAAGAAACCAATCAGGAGGGCTACACTACAAGCAAAGAAGATGGATTTACCACTAGTAACGAAGATAGTATGGATAGTGAAAAAGTTCCATCATTGGATCAACTATTCCTGAAACGGTTTCCTATTCAGTTCAACATGAGGCCTCCCGCAAAGGGAAAACAACCTATTGAGCTACCCTAGAAAAGCCCCCACAAGAAAAAATTACTAAGTCCGGACCCACTTCTATCGAAAAAGAAAGACGAATCCAAGAGGAGAAAGGATAAGGACCCTCCCCACAAAGAGGGTAACTTATGACAATGATCACCATCTCATTAAATGCTAGGGGGCTGATTGACCCCTCGTGAGCAACCATCATTGGTCAATGGCTTCATGACATTAGCCTGAACCCTGAATTTATCTGTATTCAAGAGATTAAAATTGATGGAGTAACCTCCAGAAACGTCTTAGAAAAGTGTCCTTGACCCATGTCTAGATCTCGATGTCGCACCCTGGGGGTCCGGTGGACGGTATTTGGTATAAACCAGATTTGTTTTGAAAAGCTTGAGAACTCCATTGAAGATCAGAGCCATCGATGGATTGCTGCTTCCTTTGGTGCCCCCTTTTGATTCACGTTAGTTTCTATGTACGTCCCAAACAAGGAGTTGGAGAGACAGGAGACCTGGGCCTCCTTGGACTCGCTCACCTACAACGTACTAATTTGGGGTGACTTCAACATGGTGGAGGACCCAATGGACAGATGGAACAACAAGGGCCGGGTCATCGATGGTCATGAGAAAGAAACTTGGGACAAAACCAAACTGCACTTGTATCTGGTCGAATTCAAAGACCTAAAAGGCTTTTCGTGGTCAAATCTCCAAGCTATCAAGGACTTGAGGAAAGCTACACCTCTCACCAAAACGCATAAGGCTCCTTGGTTTCACGCCTGCTCGACTTCCTTCTCTCTCCCCTCCGTCCATCAAGAAATTGCTGAAGTGTGGAAGGAGGTGTTCACCTCCTGCTCATCCCCTGCCAAGAGTTGGAGATGTGAAGACAAAAAGTTGCGGTAGATCATGATAAGGACCAGGAAGATGCTCCAAACTATTCGGAAGGCGTGTAAGTAAACTCTATATCATAGACTCTGGAGACTTGAGGAGGAAGTGAACAAAGGAAAAGCTCAATCCTAGAAGGGTCTAAGAAAAATCAGAGCACTGCTGAGATACAAGAAGAAATACAAAGGAAAAATTTGCAAATATTCTTTAAGGAGTGGTGGGTTGACAAAGCCGACAAACCCACCAAAGAGATGTGCAGCATCCTTAAAAGGAAACAAAACAGAAAATCAATCCCCCTATTGCTAGACTCAAATGGTGATGTATGCAATACGGAAGAAGAAAGTTTCAGAATCATTGAAGAGCACTTTATGAGGCTCTTGGGGATCTCGACCCCCCTCTCCCACCATAGATAGGACATCATGGCAGCCATCTCTAGGGTGTCCTCTCATAAGATCCCACACAACCTTTATTCCCTCCTTGATGCCCTTATCTCGAAACAAGAAATCATTGAAGTCATTGATGCCCTCCCCAATGGGAAAAGCCCAGGGCAGGATGGGCTCACTAATGAGTTCTTTAATTCCTTCCAGTTGGTGATTGCCACCCCTCTTTGTTTGTTCTAGCAAGAGGCACTCGAGTTTGGCATGCTTCTGACTTGTCTCAACAATGGCATCATCAAGTTAATCCACAAAAAAGAGGAAAAGAATAGAATTGAGAACTCGCATTGGATACGATGCTTCAAACAGGATATAAAGTCATTGCCAAAGTCATAGCCAACAGAATTTCCATCCATCCAAGAGCATGGTTAAGCAAGGACCAAAAAGGTTTCGTCAAAGGCAGGTCAATATTGGAAGCCATTATAGATATTTGGGAAGGTCTCGACTTCGCGGACGAGTCAAGACAAGATGTGGTTTTCCTCAAGATCGACTTTGACAAAGCTTATGATAGGCTGGAATGGGACTATATTTTGCAATCACTTAAAGATCTCAGATGTAGTCAGAAATTCACCAAGATGGTCTCGACCCTTCTGGGAAACACGTCCACTCAAATTAATGTTAATGGCCAACTTCTGAAGGTGATCAAACTAAAAAGATCGATTAGACAAGGGTG
This sequence comes from Ceratopteris richardii, assembly GCA_020310875.1. Classification (NCBI taxonomy): domain Eukaryota; kingdom Viridiplantae; phylum Streptophyta; class Polypodiopsida; order Polypodiales; family Pteridaceae; genus Ceratopteris; species Ceratopteris richardii. The sequence continues at coordinate 40,110,172 of CM035425.1, forward strand.
CTCGTTGGCTCCCCTTCTCTTTGCCATTGCCATGAAAGGGCTTAACTATCTTGTGGAACAACCAGTGGAAGTAGGTTATATCAAAGGCCTCTGCTTGCCCCGTGACCACGACGAGATCACCATGAGAGGTTTTGCCGATGATATGAATGCATTTGTCCACAATGATAATACTAGCCTACAGACATTTTGGAGGTGCCTAGATACTTTCTGCGAAGCCTCTGGATCCAAAATCAACCACTCAAAGACCACTTTCAGAGCTATTGTCGGGATCCAACCCAACCTTCTCTTTGACCATGGCTTTCAAAACATTCCTTCAGGCCAAATCTTCTAGTTTCTTGGGATTCCCTTGGGCTTTGGTATCTCATTGGAGCAGTAGTGGAATTGGGTCCTCGCTAGACTCGAAAGCAAGTTAAACTATTGGAGAGGTATGCAAATCAATCTTGCTGGTCAAGCAATGGTTATCAACATGTTCCTCATTTCGTCGAGCATTTACTTCCTCTCTTGTTGGAGACCAAAAGAGCAAGCATTGTCCAAACTGGAAAGTATTTGCAGAAACTTCCTTTGGACGGGCGACCACAATAGGAGGGGGATACCTAAAGTCAAGTGGTCCATCTGCACTAGCCAAAGGGATAGTGGGGGCCTTTGCATTTTGGACATTGGGTGCACAGCTAACAAACTAGCGGCCAAGTTGATCTTCATAAACAAGAATGCATTGACTTTCGTGGGATTCTTGAATTGGAAGAATCTTGACATTCTGACCCTGTTGTTTTCTCACATCCTGATTTTCCTGAAAGGCGCATATCTTGTGTGCTTAAGTTATGGAAGAGTTCGGATAAAGTCAAAAGCTTCATAAGAATCAGTGAAGATTGGAAGTGGGCAGCCAGTATCAGACAGAATGACTCTATCTGGTTTCTAATCCATGACATCCGGAACATGGAATCTTGGAACATTCAAAATGCCAAGAGGCTATTCCTCATCTGCAAAAGAATCGCTAACTGTAAGAAATCTCCCCCCCCCCCTTTAGGCATGACCAAGTTCTCCTTTTGATGAACAACAAGCTCAAACCCAAGTGGGCCCCGCATGAGAGTGATGAGAGGGTGATCAACCTTCTTTGTAATGCCATCTAAACTCTGTAAAATCTACCCCTGCTCTGTGGGATTTGGGTGGTCCCATGGGCAGTAGTCCCCTTCACTTATACTTTCATTTAATTAATACAAGTCCGGGAGAGTAGGCTAAGGCAAAACTTCCTTTATTAAAAAAAAAAAAACAAAGTTTTCAACAATAAAGATGTTTTACATACTTTTACTTGTGTTTCTAGAACTCACTAGATTGGAACTCAATGCGTATCTTCTATGAAAGAAGCCTTGCCGTCTGGTATAAGTATCATTGACATTTTGAGAGCTCAGAAGCCTTCTACCTAGAGGATTAAGCTCCATCCCCTTTATTCGGCCTCCAAATGTATGATGACACATTAATATTGTAATAAACTGTTAGCTACTTTCAAGCCTCATGGAGGGTGTAACCCCACTGTTAATGTATTATCCCCCCTGTACTTTGTTTTTTTGTTGCTTTGTTGGAGCCCCTCAGGAAAATCCAAAGCCCCTTTGTTTTTTTTTTTTTTTTTTTTTTTTTGGGGGGGGGGGGGGGGGGGGGGAGGGGGGGCATCCTCTGTGCTTTTGGTTTTTATTTCTAGGAAATGTCATAGTAGGAGAAGGAGCGATTCTCGGCCGTTTCTTTTGCAGGTATATGGGTCTAAGTGCCATGAAAAAAAAGGGTGGGGGGGCACTTCAACAATAAGAGATGTAGGAATGAGAGAGAAGAGATGTACCTTCCTCATGACAGTCGATCGCTTGTGTATGATGGACATAGAGGTATGGTGAAGAGTAGATGAGCCGAAGTTCCATATCCCCATGGTTGGGGGTTTTTTCATGGACTACTTTCTATCATGAGAAGAGAAGGAAGTGATGGTGCAAAGGTTTAGCATGCCTCTTAGAAGGAGTGGTGAAATGGAAGGTTATTTTGCATTTGATGAATGGAAGTCTTAATTTTGAGCCCGAACTATCATTTAATCAAGGAAAGCCAATTGCTCATTGTCAAAGCTTTTCGGATCATTGTCACAAGTAATTGCATTTTGAAGATTTTTTTTGGCACTATGGCTATTCTATTTGGAACCTGTTCTGTTTTGGGTAATTGCACAAGGCGTCAACACAAGTAATTGATTTGTTTCCTCTTGTTTAATGACTCGGGGAGAAGAAAGTTTTTTGGGTATGAAGTGGCTACTGATGCTCGAGCATTAGGATTATGGGGTCCATCTTTGACTATGTCCTCCGTTTCATGATTACACAACTATGCTACATTATGCAGGGAATGAGGACTTTCTCTTACACTTTTACAGCTTTCACATGTTTTGTTCTCTTGCTGTAGGTGTATTTTCTGAAACCATAAGGTCGTCATGATTATTTTTTTCATTGCTATGCAGCTAGACTCGATATACAGACCTGGTGCTTAAAGTGTAGCTTTATCCGCTTGCACCACATAAGAAAGGAAACAAGTTTCGGATATATGATGAGACTATCCACTATCTAAACTAGCAAAATTTGGGTACTCTTAAGTAAGGTTGAATTTGGGTATTCTTAAGTAAGGTTGAATGAGATATGTTGGATCAGTGTTTGCCTAATATACTCTATGGCTGAAGTGTGTGTTAATTGTTTTCTTTTAAATAAAAGGAAGTTCGGCCTGCACCTACTCTCCCGGACTTGTATTAAATAAAAGAAAAGTACAAGTGAAGGGGACTAGTGCCCACGGGATCCCCCACGTCCCATAGAGCAGGGGTCGATCTTACAAAGTTTAGATGGCATTACAAAGAAGGTTAATCACGCTCTCATCACCCTCATGTGGGGCCCACTTGGGCTTAAGCTTTCTGTCGATCATAAGGAGCACTTTATGATGCATGAAGGGGGGGAATTCTTACAGTTGGTGATTCTTTTACCGAGGAGGAACAACGATTTCTCAATCATCCACTCTTTGGGGGAGTCTCCAAAGCTATAAGCACATCTTTCCTGCCAGATCTTCCAAAGGAACTCCCCTCTAATGGCATTTCAGAGAATCGTCGAGCAGCCAATCGCTTTTCCTAGTAGAGCTTGTTTCTAGTTGATATGCTTCTGAAGTTTAATTTTCTTTTCGACAATCTGCGAGCCTGTTGGAGTTGGGACAATTAAAGAAGATGTTAACAACATCTTCAATGTATTGGCCACAACGCTTGCACCAGGGAGATGCCCCACAGATTTTGCTAGCCTTTAAGTTGGTCCAGATTCCTCGATGCAGAATTTGCCATAAGAGGAAAAACTTTTTGATTTCTATGGGAGGGTGCTAGATAGCCAAGAACTTCATATCCCACCGTAGCCACATCAACGATAGGCACCACTTCTTGTTGAGGTTGACCTGATAATCAATGTTTCCTTTGATATTCGGGATTTTTGTTAGGCAATTACTATTGTGCCATCTGAGACCTAGTGGACACGATGAGTCATGCCCCATGAGAAGATGGAATTTAGAGCGGTCTCGGGCAAGATCTCTGCTATGTAAAATATTTCATTCTTCATATGTAATGTTGGTGCTAGGGTCAATATCCTCGAAGTTGATCCATTGGTTAGTGTCTTGTTTCCAAAGATGTTTCCATTTTCTGAAGCCTTTGTTCCAGAGCCTCTTGGAACTTTGAATGTTCGAAGATTCCACGTTCCTGGTGCCATGGATCAGAAACCAAATAGAGTCATTTTGTCTGATAGCGGCCGCCCACTTTCAATCATCATTGATTCTTATGGAGCTTGTCTAAGAGCTTGGTTAAGCGAGGACCAAAAAGGTTTCGGCAGAGGCAGGTCAAATTTTGGATGCCATATTTGATACTTGGGAAGGTCTCGATTTCGCGGATGAGTCAAGACAAGATGTGATTCTCCTCAAGATTGACCTTGACAAAGCTTACGATAGGCTAGAATGGGACTATATTTTGCAAGCACTTAAAAATCTCAGTTGCAGCCAGAAATTCACCAAGATGATCTCCACCCTATTGTGTTTTAATTGTTGTTGCTACTTTGACACTACTTTGACACCTTGTCATTAGTTGAATTTTGCATCTCAATGTATACTGAGTGGATAGTAGATGTATTTTAATAGTTGAGAGCATCCATGGAGCATGCGAAGACATACAAAAAAAAATAGAGAAGGAGGAGATATGGAGAGATCTGAGTGCGTTTGTAATTATTGATATATGAGATATACAATACCCTGTTAGGTGGCAAGTGAAAAAGAGAGTTGAGAGGATGTTTTCTGAATGAGTTGCAAGTAAGTGTGCATGAGCTGTGAGAGTTAGCAATAGTGGATGAGGGTGGAGTAATAGTAAAGCAAGAGCAAAATGAGAGGAAGAGAAAGAAAATATGAGCGAGATTGAAAGCGAGAGAAGGGAAAAGATGCTAAATGCAAGAGAGAAGAAAGATAATGAGGAGGAGTGGAAGGAAAGAGTAGAATCCCGACTTCATGTGGTGATCCCATTAAGGATCAGAAAAGTGAACATATTTGTGCACATTGATGGCTTAGAGTAAGGGAAACTTGATGAGATACGAAAAAATGAGCAAAAATAGTTGCATATAAGCATCCTCTCTCGGGCTGACCTATAAATAATTGGCGATCCTACTAGACATCGGAAATTTGATCCAAATTGCACACCTCAATGAGCCTAGGGAAGAAAAATCTTTTCAAAATATGAGATGTTAAGAAAATTTGATTGCGAGTAAACATTGTTTTCCTAGGTTTAAGACCTTATCTCTCTCACACACACACACACACACACACACACACACACACACACATATATATATATATATATATATATATATATATATATATATATATATATATATATATATATATATATATATATATATATATATATATATATATATATATATATATATATATATATATATATATGTGTGTGTGTGTGTGTGTGTGTGTAAGAGTTTAAGTCCTTATATGTATGTGTATGTGTGTATATGTGCCTATATGTGTATATGTGTGTATTTGTTAATAAGTGTGGGAATTATATAAATATATTGCTAACCTAAATATTTATGTATATATGTATGATTTTACGTATGTATGTATGTATGTACGTGTTTATGTATGTATGTGTGTATGTATACATGTTTATTTGTATGTATGTATATGTATGTATCTATGTATGGATCTATGAATATATGTTTGTATCGATATAGATCATTGAGAAAAATTGCATTGGCATACAAGGAGCAAAGATTTCAAGGCAATGGAATCAAGAAACAAATATTTCTAGCCTCAAAAAATATAAGAAAAAAGGAGTACAAAAATTCAAAAGGATAAAATGAAGATAATCACTACTAGAAATAGGGGGGCGTACACTACAACATATGAGGGGCATACTGACGCTGCTTATATGGACGATCATTCTCGGCGTCGGTATAAACGTTGGAAAACCTCATTTAAAGATACTGACGGTCAAGTGACCCTCGATATGACCATTTTAAACGGATTGTCAGTGTGCCCCGCAGCCATCAGTATAAGCGTTGGTATGGGCATCGGTATGAGCATCAAAAAGTTACTAGAAGTTACCGACGCCCATACCGGCGCCCATACCGACACCCATATCGAGGCTGAGTTTTAAACATACCGGAAACTGGAGAGCAAAACTTCACTTTTTTGCGTGTGTTTGAGTACTGTTTGTCTTCTGTCGAACTTGCGTGCACGAACCGAATTGTGAACTGCATTGTCTTGTGCACACACACACACACACACACATAGATCTCTCTCTCTACACACACACACACTCTCTCTCGATTTAGAGCTAACATCTTGGTAAGTGGTGCGCGTACTGCTAGCCTTTGTCTTTCTCTATGCTTTAGGTCTTATAATTTCTCTTCTCTTTGATTTTGCAGAAGTTCTTTGACGTCGATTGTTTGCAATTCGATGATAGACGACATACATTATGCTTTGATGACAACGATCCAAAAGAGGGACATACTTGTAAGTGATTGTTTTATTATCTATTGATAGAGAGAGAAAGAGAGAGAGAGAGATGAGAGAGAGATAGAGAGAGAATTGAGAGAGAGAAAAGAGAGAGAGAGGGAAAGAAAGAAAGAGAGAGAGAGAGAGAGAGAGAGAGAGAGAGAGAGAGAGAGAGAGAGAGAGAGAGAGAGAGAGAGAGAGAGAGAGAGAGAGAGAGAGAGAGAGAGAGAGAGATGAGAGAGAGATGAGAGAGAGAGAGAGAAAGAGAGAGATAAAGAGACAGAGAGAGAGTGAGAGATAAAGAATGATGAAAGAAAGGAAGATAGAGATAGGAAAATACACACACACACACACTTATCTACACATTTACACATGCATACATACACACATACATGTACACACATGCATGCTTACATACACACACATATACACACATGCATGCTTACATACACACATGCATGCTTACATACACACACATATACACACATGCATGCATACACACACATACAAATATATATATATGCATACATACATACACACATGCATACACACATACATACACACACATATATACACATATGCATACATACACATACACACACACATACACACATACACACATACATACACACACATACATACACACATATACACACATGCATCCATACATACACACACATATCCACACATGCATGCATACACACATATACACATATACACACATGCATACATACACACACATGCATACAAACATACATACACACACACATATACACATATGCATACACACATATACACACATGCATGCATACATACACACACATACACATATACACACATGCATGCATACATACACACACATACACATATACACACATGCATACATACACATAGGAAAATAGAGCATACATACACACAGACATACACACACACACACACATCTACACATTTACACATGCATACATACACACATACATGTAGACACATGCATGCATACATACACACACATATACACACATGCATGCTTACATACACACACATATACACACATGCATGCATACACACACATACATACACACATGCATGCATACATATACACACATACACATATACACACATGCATGCATACATACACACACATACACATATACACACATGCATACATACACACACACATGTACACACATGCATACATACACACACACACATGCAGACACACATACATACATACACATATATACACATATGCATACATACACATACACACACACACATACACACATACATATGCACACACATAAGCTAGTGTTTTAATTAAATATATATAATTGAATATATAAAATTTTTATTTTGAAGTTTTTTCTTACATCAAATATATAAAAACAGGATTAGGGTTTTTATGCTATTTACACATACATACGCATACACATATTATACATATATACATGTATATACACCTGCGTACAAAAATATACATATTTTAGGTCTAGATATTTAAGATTATGGTTTTAGGGTTTAGGCATACATATAACTCAATTACATTTATATTAAGAAAATATATAGAAAAAAATAAGAAAAAAATATGAATATATAAATAAACATATATATATATATATAAAATACGATTAGGGTCTTAGGATTAGGGGTTTAGATTTTTATAGGTGTTTAAGTATTTATGTTTTAGTATTTTAGGTTTAAGTCTAAGCCTCTCTGATTAGGGTTTTAGGGTTTTAACACCTACATAACATATATACACACATACACATACACATATAACACATATATACATGTATATACACATGCATACATAAATATACATATTTTAGGTCTAGATCTTTAAGATTAGGGTTTTAGGGTTTTAACACCTACATAACATATATACACACATACACATACACATATAATACATATATACATGTATATACATATGCATAAAAAAAATATACATATTTTAGGTCTAGATCTTTAAGATTAGGGTTTTAGGGTTTAGGCATACATATAAGAGAAAATATAGAAAAAAATTAAAGAAAAAATCTGAATATATATATATATATATATATACATATATATATATATATATATATATATATATATATATATATATATATATATATATATATATATATATATATATATATATATATATATAAACTAGGATAATTATATATATAAATAAATATAAAAAGAACTAGTGTTTTAAATAATTTAATTAAATATATATAAATAAATATATAAAAATAGGATTAATTAAGGAAAAAGACTGAATATATAAATAAATATATATATAAAATAGGATTTTAGTTTTTTAGGATTAGGATTAGGGTTTTAAGATTTAAGGAAAAAAAAATATGAATAAATGAATAAATATATATATAAAATAGGATAATTATATAGATAAATAAATATAAGAAGAACTAGTATTTTAAATAATTTAATTAAATATATATAATTAAATATATAAAAATAGAATTAATTAAGAAAAAATCTGAAATATATATATATATATATATATATATATATATATATATATATATATATATATATATATATATATATATATATATATATATATAATAGGGTTTTACGTTTTAAGGATTAGGATTAGGGTTCTAGGATTTTAGGGTTTAAGGAAAAAAAATCTGAATAAATAAATAAATATATATAAAAAATAGAATACTTAAAATGATAAATAAATATAAAAAGAACTAGTATTTTAAATAATTTAATTAAATATATATAATTATATATAAAAAAATAGGATTAATTAAGAAAAAATCTGGATATATGAAAAAATATATATATAAAATAGGGTTTTAGGATTTAAGAAAGAAATTTGAATAAATAAATAAATATATATATATATAAAATAGGATAACTATATAGATAAATAAATATAAAAAGTACTAGTGTTGGTGTTTAAGTATTCAGGTTTTAGTATTTCAGGTTTAAGTCTTTAGGAGTAAGATTTTTAGGTTTAATAAAAAACCAAATGATCTAAAATGTCCATATTGTAGTAGATGGTTTCTTTGGATCCGGAGGAGAGAATAGCATGTCCTTGCACTCAGTGCAAGTATCAAATTTATCGGAAATGACGGATTTATATTGCACATATTAGAGAGTATAGATCCTTTGATAGGAGTCGACTAGAAAAGGTAGGCTACCATTCGCATGGTCCCCCAGATGAGCAGATGGACCCAAACGACATTGCACCGGTAACCTCTCATGGACAAAAGAGAACAAAGAAGGACTTAGACGTACAAGCAAGTACTAATAATATTACACAGAATGAACATATGGAAGAGATGCTCAAAGCATTTTATGAGATGGACGAAGATAATGATGGTGGAGAAGATGTTGAGAGTTTCATAAACACAACAAAATTTCCACGAGCAGAAGTCGATGAAGAATATGAAAACATGCGAAGACTAACTCGTTTACCACTTTACAATGGACCAAAGATATCTATACTACGTGTGTTGTCGGAAGGATTTCCTCGCTCGAATTGTCATATAAAAAAAATAAAAATATTTTGATTTAAAATTGATTAATTGATATCTCTCTCACATATTTTTGTAATGCATTGATTTGGATTGACTAAACTCTTCTCTTGGTTACCTGTAGGAAAAGAGGAAACTATATTCAGAATAGAGGTTTAATTGGACCCTTACTTGGGCTCAACATTTTTTATGTTCATTTATATGTTGATAAGATTACTAAGTGAGTTTGTGTGTGTCCATGATCATATGGGGATAACTATCAATAGATATTTCTATGTTCCTATGATTATAGGGTTATGAACCTATATTTATATATGTAAAATGTACTTAATTATGTATGTGTTTATGTGCCTATGAATGTGAATGTGAATGAGGATTTATGCTAAATGTATGTATATGTTTAAAATATATATATATGTACACCTATGACTGTGTTTATGAGTTTTTGCCTATCTAAGCATGGGTATATTTATGGAGATCCGATTAAACCTATAAATTAGTTAGTGTTCTTTAAATGAATATATATGTGTAGGTGTGATAATATGTTGTATGTGAGCCTATATGTTTTGGTCTATAAAGTTTAATATTTGTGCACAATATGAATAGACCTTATATTAAAGAGCTATAAATGTGCATCTCTATTTTTGGGTTCATGTATACTAATCCCAAGTCTCTAAATTTGTTTCAAGGTCATTATAATAGAAAGATAGTATCTATATATTTATGGTTAAATACTATTTAAATATATAAATATGGTTAGTATATATATCTATTATATAAATTAAGAAGTGATGATGAATTAATAAATAAATAATGAAGTTTTATATTAATTGAATTACTATAATTAAAAAAATGATTGCACATTTTTTCCTTTTAAATATATAATATACGTAAATTAAATATAATAATACATGTGATGTGTAGTAGTTAACAAATGTTCGTGTGTGCAATGTGTGCAATGTGTACGTTAGACCGAAAATCGAGTTTTATCCCATGAGAACCAAACCTAGACTCTTAGAAAACCCTATGATTTTTGCTTGCAATTATAAATAAAGCCTTGAACTGACATGCTTGAGATTAATTATAGGAAAACCCTAATTTCTCAGATTGAAAACCCTAGCTTAGACCCTTGGAATTTGCGTTTATCCTAGGTCAAACCCTTAAAAATAACTAATTTGTATATATATACTGTGAAACGAAAACCTTAGTGTAGGAAAAATAAAAATGATAAAAATCAAAAATAGAAATAAAGGGTGTGATTTTCCCAGAATAGTAAATGACCATGCAAGAGGATCTGGAAATAGAAAGTTATCTTAGGAGGTTAGAAGATTCTAGAAGTCCTGGGAGGGGGCAGGGAACCTATAAATAGAGGGCCAAGCCTCATTTGTTTCTCCTGTGGATCTCATCTGTGGATCGCCTTTCCAAGTAATCTTCTTACCTCCCTTTCTTATTTCATGCTTTACACATTCATGTTTTATGCTTGTTTGAGAGAGAGATGGTACCCTCAGTAAGCCATTTGATTTTAGGGTTGGGCATGCAGAGTATAACATATGAATTGCCCTCAGCTTGTGTTCACGTTCTTCGTCATACTAGATGAGAGAGATTCTCACAGGATAGGAATGTACATGACTCCATTGGGGTTCGTGTGTTAATGTCGCTTTGAAGGAGTTGAATGTGGGTCGTTGGTTTATGATAATTTGGATGGCCATCAAACTCATTATAGAGAAAAAGGAAAAGAGGGACTTGTTGACGCACGAGAAACTGTGTAGTGAGAGAGAGAAAGAGGGAATCCAATGGTTACAGACTCGGACACAGCACGCAGAATCTTCGGGTAGAGAGAGAGGTCGGGCAGAGGCGGCGCAGAGAAGAGAGAGAGAGATTTTCGACATCGTATTGTTGGACGGCACTAGAGAAGACGTAGAGAGAGAGCGCCTGATCAGCTTGATTATCTACCGTCGACAGCATAGAGAGAGAGATTCGGTAGGCGAGATAGTATCGGCGCTGTGGCTGCTGGAGTCCTCAGAGAGAAAGAGATGATCTTGTGGCGGTGCTCTAGAGTTGCGCCACTGCGCTGTGTTTCACAGAGGGAGAGACAGTCGACGGCCCGCAGAGCGTTCGGAAGAGAGAGAGAGAGAGAGAGAGAGAGAGAGAGAGAGAGAGAGAGAGAGAGAGAGAGAGAATTTCCTCGTAGCTCGCGCGTGGAGAGTGGAGACCCGTAGAATCGCAGATATGCGGAGAGAGAGAAAACGAGGTCGGAAAGAGAGAGAAAGAGAGAGAGAGAGAGAGAGAGAGAGAGAGAGAGAGAAACGGAGGCGGTTGGCTGCTGTCGCAAGATGATCTGAAGGAGTGAGAGAGAGAGAGGAGCACTTAGACAATGTCGGCGGCACTCCTTGTCTAGCGAAAAAGAGAGAAAACATTGAAATCATCCATTCGAGGTCGGAGAGAGAGAGAGAGAGAGAGAGAGAGAGAGAGAGAGAGAGAGAGAGAGAAACGGAGGCGGTTGGCTGCTGTCGCAAGATGATCTGGAGCAGTGAGAGAGAGAGAGAGGAGCACTTAGACAATGTCGGCGGCACTCCTTGTCTAGCGAAAAAGAAAGAAAACATTGAAATCATCCAAGAGATGAATGGCTTAGACATTTCAGATGTTGATCTTGTTGTGCATTATGATGTTGCGAATGACATAGAGACATTTGTGCATCACTCTGGACGAACAGGTTGTACTGGAAAATAGAGGATTGTATGTGGAACAACAACGTCGTACTCTTGAATCAACGTTGTACTGGAAAATAGAGGATTGCTATTTTAATGTATGTGGAACAACAACGTCGTACTCTTGATTCACTTCAGCGGGAAAATTGGCTGAAAGAATCAAGTTATTCCCTATATAAATAACATCCGTTACAAGAAGATATGTGTTGAGTGATTTGATCAGTGCATAGTCTATTGTTTTTTCTCAAACAAAAGAGAAAGAAGCAGACGAAGTCTTCTCATTCCTTGTTGCAAAGCTAGGATGCGAAGCACTTCATGGGAATATTTCATGGGAATATTTCACAACATCAAAGAGAGAGAGCCGATTGACAGATGGACATGGACAGCAGCTCTGGCGGCAGAGAAAGAGTTGGTGGAGAGAGATTTGTAGGCTAACGTGGAGAGAGAGAATAAGGAGATCTTCAGATCGGTGCAGACGCAGACATATACCAAGAGAGAGAGAGAGAGAAAGAGAGGGATGAAGTCTTAAATGTCATGAAAGTTGCATCCTGGGATATAGAAAGGATAAATGAAAATAAAGAGGAGAAAAGTTATACATATGAATGATAAACTCACTAAATATGCAAGATATTCACGTCTCAAATGTAAACACAAATCAATCTTTCACATTAAGTTAGATAAGAGGGTTGCAAATTGCAACTTAGAGAAAGGAGAAAGGAAGAGGGAAAGAAAGAAAGAAAAGGGGAAAGTGTATATGAAGAGGAGAGTTGTTGAGGGGTCACTTAGGAAGAAAAAGGAAAGTATCCAAACATTTTATACATCATTTACAAGATTTCAAGCATTTGTATGGCATGCTTTAAGTTATTATCACTAGTTTTTCATGATTTTATCTGTTGGATTTATTAACAGTTTTGCCTTCCTCGTGGATCTTCTTGGTGCATTTACTCTCCAGGTTGATGATTTCAGAGTTTATATGAAGTGAAGAAAGTGATTGAAGATTGAAGTAAAGAGTACCTCGTGGATTTCTTGTGGAACTTTCCTCCAGGTTGCGGTTGATGATTTCAGAGTTTATATGAAGTGAAGAAAGTGATTGAAGAGTGAAGTAAAGAGCACCCCATGGATCTTGCTTGTGGAACTTCTTTCCAGGTTATTAAGTGATCGGAGGCTATTGTAGTTTATGAAGTGAAAACAATTATTGGACGAAGACTTAGAGCTTGGACCGAAGATTGGAAGAAAGGATCCATCCACAAGTTCTGAAGACTGTCGAGACACGAGGGTGACTTCTTGCATTGTAGCAAGAGGCCTACGTCATATCCAGCCGATCCGCACTATAGCGGCGGCATATATTTGTATTCACCTATTCTGCACTGTAGCGGATTTTCGCATCACCGACCCGCACTGTAGCGGACATCTTTGTATCAATCAGATTTTATTGGACGACCTCCGCTACATTTTCATCGTATCATTGAGCTTCGTCTGCATTCTGTGTATTGTATCTGGACTTTCTTTCTCTTTCGACGTCTATGGTCTCACGCGTACGCACGTTCGCTCAAGGGTAGGGGCCTTACGATGATCGCCACACACCAGAGAGTGAGAGGGCGAGGCACCCAGCGCGCAGACGCCGCTCGTCGGATAGTGAGAACAGCGCACACCAGAGGGGGCCTGATCCAACCCCGTGCTTGTTCTTCCCATTCGCTTGACCTCCTTCTTCCCAACAACACCATGAGGATCTACTGTCGACGCACGTGAGAGAGAGAAATCCATTTGGCACAGAGCAGCAAGAGAGGATGCGTAGACGAGGATCTAGAGAGAGCCACCGTCATCAGAGAAGTAGCTCGTAGGTGAATTCGGGAGGCGAAGAGAGATCTGGACGTCTATTGGTAGCGCAGAGAGAAAGCGGAGAGAGGATCATGTGCAGAGTAGCTCTCAGACATTATAGGAATAGGCGAAAGCGAGAGAGACTTAGATATGATCGGCGACAGATGGACTGTGGTCGGCGCCAGAAGCGGATGGTACTAGATGCTTAGACCAAATGATTGCCACATCTTCTTAAATCAAATGACTGCAGAGCCACCAATGGACGCTGCATAGATGACTTCGAAAGAGAGAAGTCCAGGGGGCGCAGAATTTAGAGAGAGATTTGACGGCATGCAGATGATGAGAGAGAGAGAGAGAGAGTGAGTGAGTGACCTCTCCCCCCCTCCTCTAGCCGAAGGAGACGCAGCCACAGCCGAAAGCGGAGAGAGAGAGGAAGCAGAGAGAGAGAGAGAGAGAGAGAGAGAGAGAGAGAGAGAGAGAGAGAGAGAGAGAGAGAGAGAGAGAGAGAGAGAGAGAGAGAGAGAGAGAGAGAGAGAGTAGGTTCCTATAGAGATTGCTCGTGCAAATTATGGCTGAAACTTGCGGAAGAGAGAGAGAGAGAGAGAGAGAGAGAGAGAGAGAGAGAGAGAGAGAGAGAGAGAGAGAGAGAGAGAGAGAGAGAGAGAGAGAGAGAGAGAGAGAGAGAGAGAGAGAGAGAGAGAGAGAGAGAGAGAGAGAGAGAGAGAGAGAGAGTATGAATGAATATGCATGATCATGCATGTGTGTGTATGAGTGCATGAATGCATATGTATGAAAGTATGTATGCATCTGATGCACAAATGCATGTGCATGTAAGTTAGGAAGTTAATATATGCATATGAACTCAAATGTATGCATGTACATGATTGATATAGAGTATGCATGTATGCATGAGTGAATTGTGCATCTATATGCATGTGATATGTATGTATGCATGTGCATGTTAAGTACATGTATGCATGAGTGATTTTGTGCATGAATGCATGTGTATATATGCATATGTATGTATAAATGCATGAGAGTAAAGTGCATGCATATTAGATTTTAGTACATGTTTAGGGTGTTACAAGTTCATGAGTGCTAGTGCATGTATGCATGTGATGTGATGCATGTATGCATGATTGTGTTTTATGTGTATGCATGTGTGTTTATGCATGTGTATGAATATACATTTATATTGAAGGAATGCATGAATTGTGTATGTGTATGCATGTGATATCTATGTATGCATGTGCATGTTAAGATATGTATGTATGATTTTATGTGTGTAATAGTAAGTGTATATGCATGTATGTTATGTATGTGCATGTACATGTATGTGAGTTGTATGCATGAATATGTGTGTGCATAAATATGTATGTTAGTATACATGAGTGATTAGTGCTCATACATGCATGTAAGTGAACATGTATGCATGTATAGTATATATATATGTGTGCATGAGTTTAAGAATGAATTTATGCATATGTATGCATGCATGAATAAATACATGAGTTGAAAAGTGGAATGCATAAGTATTCATGTATAGGTATGATTAGCATGAGTAATGAATGTGCACATATGCATATGAAGTAAGATACTTGTATGTGTATGTCTATTTGAGTAAGAGTGCATATGTATGCATGTGCATGTTAAGATAGAGTTAGCATGTGTGCATAAGCATGTAGTACATGTGCATGTAGAAGGCATGAGAAAATGCATGTGCATATTAGAGGTAATGCATATGCATATGAATATGAAGATAGGGTATGCATGAGAAATAAAGCATATATGAATGTGAAATTGATGCATATATACATGAGAAAGATATACATGTGTGTACGAGTGAAATATATATGTATGCATATGTAGTTAGTGTATGCATGTAACTTGATATGTATGCATGTGTATTGATGCATGTATGCATGTGTATTGGTGCATGTACATATGTAGTGTATGCATGCATAAGATATGTATGAAGTGCATGTATGCATGTGAAATGATGCATATATCCATATGAAGTGAATGTAAGTATAAATATGTATGTATAAATGCATGAGAGTAAGTGTATGCAT
The DNA here is from genome assembly GCA_020310875.1 of Ceratopteris richardii. NCBI lineage: Eukaryota > Viridiplantae > Streptophyta > Polypodiopsida > Polypodiales > Pteridaceae > Ceratopteris > Ceratopteris richardii. Next base: position 40,126,300 of record CM035425.1, read on the forward strand.
ATTAGATATTAGTGCATGTTTATGAATGCATGTTAGTATGCATGTTTATGCATGCTAGTAAATGCATGTATCAATACATAAATATATTATGCATGTTAAATATGAATTAGTGTATACATATTAGATATAAGTTAATTAGTGCATGTTAAATATAAGTTTGTATGCATGTTGATATGCATGTATGCATGAGAGATATTGAAGTGTTGTATGATGCATGTTTGCATGTAAAATAAATGTTTACATATGCATTAAAGTTAGGAAGTTAGAAGTGTTTGTTTACATGTGTTAGTATAGGTTTAAGTTATGTATTGAATGCTAAATTATTAAATGAGTGTTTTATATTTATTAAAAGCATACTTATGGTGTTCCTAATGATGTCTCTGCAGATCACTGTGAAGAGGTTGCAAAGGAGATTATGAGATTATGAGTTTACGAGATTGCGACATTAGGAGATTGAAGCAACTTATGATCACTTTGAAATATAAATCTGAATAGGATTATTCTCAAGAAATTGTATTAAAACTTATCATAAGATTTTGTATAGGCTTAAAATTGATCTTGGAGTTCTTTATACTCTGTGATTTAATTAAAGTCTTTACATTTCATTTTTATATGTCTAAGAATTTAGCGTCATCAAGCGGTTCTGTTACTAATAGTAAAGAGTCAGATAACTTTATAATAGGGATACTTCTTCCATCTTCTATTGATAGCACGATTAATAAGGAAAACAAAGAAATAGAAATAATTAAAAACAAAATAGTTGATGAAACTTTACATACAATAGAATACGATCGTAACCATTCCAGGGTTTTAGCTTTACTTTCTATAGTTTTATCGGAACCTGAGAACAAAGAAGACTTGTTTCCACCTAATGTAAAAAGAAATACTAATTCAAAATAAATTAAAAACGAAGAAGTCCATATAGTTAAAAATAAAATAACTAGTGAGGAATTAATTTTTCCATCTTTTTTAGAAGCTATAGCTAGATATAGGAACGCAATTCCTTACAGCCCATAGGTATTAGCAAAGAGAAGCCTAATCGAATTACAAAAGAGGAATTAATCTTTACTACATATCTTAACGTTAGAAATATACTTTCCTAAGAATCTTAGTTCTTAAATTAAACTTAAATAGATTAGAAACCTTTAGCTTTTATCACTTATAAATTGAGAATTCAATCCAAGATCCGAAGCATACTTAGAAGCACCCTGCATGTAGTAGTCATATGGTTAGGTTAGCGTGAATCTTTTAGATGAACGTCTGCCTCCCTTCACACCCCTCTATGATAGCCTCACTCGCGATGCTCAATCTGCAATCCATTTATGGATGGTCAGATAGTAGTGTCACTGAATTGTTCAGGAAAGTGGAGAACAAATTGGCTTTCATTGCTGTATCAAAATGACTTTATTTACTAATATCATTTTAATTTCTTATTGCAGGCTTCTTAAAGATCAATTTTTGCCAGAGGGCAATGACATGCCTCCTGCAAAAAAACTTTTACAGTCCATTGGAATGGATTATACTAAAATTCATGCTTGTCCAAATGATTGCATTCTCTTTCGGAATGAATATGAGCATCTCCACGTATGTCGAAAGTATGGAGCAAATAGATTTAGAGAAGACATTGTAGGCGAAGCAATGCCCACAAAGGTTCTTCGCCACTTTCCTATCATTCCATGAATTAAGAACATGTTTAGATACAAATCTATAGCTGAGTTAATGTCATGGCATACAAAGAGCAGGTTTACAGATGGTGTAATGTGAGTGCCTGCTAACTCTGATGCTTGGAAGCACATAGATAGTAAGTGGCCAGAGTTTACTAGTGAGGAAGCACATAGATAGTAAGTGGCCAGAGTTTACTAGTGAGCCTCGATCCATACGTCTAGGCCTAGCTATGGATGGAGTGAATCCATTTGGTTTACAGAGTTCTTTATGGAGCACATGGCCTGAAAGTTTGATCAATTATAACATCCCACCATGGCTAGCCACAAAGAAAGGTCATTTATTATTAGCTCTTATTATACCAGGTAAGTATAAGGTAAAAAACATGGATGTATATCTTCCACCACTTGTGGAAGAACTGCGCATTTTATGGGATAAGATTACTGTGCGTGACATGTCTCAACCTATAAGAAGACAAGATGTGCGAATGCAAGGCATACTTATGTGGACGATGCATGATTGGCCTGGTTATGATAAATATTCAGGTTTATCAATTTCGGGTTACCATGCTTGTCCCTTATGCGGACCACAACTCAAAGCATGCTATTCCAAAGCACTACGTAAAACTGTCTATGGACACCATAGATGACTCCAAGGTATATAGTATCTGAGATGGAGCTCGAGTGATGGATGGTGCTGGCAAAGCAATGCGTGCACATATACGACAGCTTTGCTCCATACAGTTTGGACACTCCATCATGCTGAAATGGAGTGAACAGGATAAAGATCGGAAGAATTATATCACACAAACAATTTATCAAGAGTTCCGACCAGTCGATGGATAGTCTCTTGTCAGCTCAGAGTGGATTTTGCACACCGCACGTGAGGTTATGTCCCATCGACGATCAGAGGCTTGTGATGCTTTCAGAGCAGGCTTACCAAAGCCTATATGGTTAGATGCTGAGGAGTGGGATCTGATTCGCGACGAGCAACAGTAGACTCGTGACCAATATCGCCAACAGCGAGATGCCGCAGCCACACGTTTAGATACGGTTGGACCGTCATATTTGGGTAGGGACGGATATGACATGATGCGTCATGAGTTTGTAAGTACCATTTCATTTATTGAATTTATTTATGTTAAGTTTCTCATGTATGTTCCTCTAATGTTTTGTATATTTGTTGCAGGCGCTGGCAATGGGTTGTCCTCCAACATGAACCGAGGAGGCTTACGGATATCGTCACCGATTGACTGCACTATTGGAGGACTTGGAGGAACGCGGTGCGGTCGTTTCATGGGAGCAATTACGATGAGGTGATTAATTTAAACTTGATTTTTACTTATTGTTTGTAATTTCATGTGAATTTATCTCATTCCATTAATGTTCTTTGTTGCAGAACTATTGATATGGAACGTTCTTTGCATGTGTATGGCAGTGGCACACCGAAATTTTGTATTTGATTTTTATATGGAAATGCATTGCTTTGCCACATTTTGTAAAAGCGTCATATATATCAGTGGTTTGCCACACTCTTGTACATGCTTCATTTATAAAATATATCACTTTTTTTGTACACGGTTCATGGTTCATTCTGATTATCTCTTTTGTGTCCAATAATATTCTGTTTTATGAAATCATATTTCGGTTGACATTAGAGTACACATCACATGTACTCGGTTTTTTTTTGGGCAGAGTGTATTGTCTTTTGTTAAGCAACATCATGGTAATGTTGCTATAGCAAAAGACAACACACTCTGCCCAAGATTCTTTTTGTAGATATGGTCATTGGTATATGCGACAATACTCCCAGTAATGTCATCGGAATAAGCGTCAGTACACCCAGCGGGCGCCGGTATACGCGACGGTGCACCCATACACACATACAAACATACACACATAGAAACATACACACATAATGCATATGCATATGCATACTTATAGACTTACATGCATACACACATATATGCATAAATATGCATACATAATGCACATGCACATGCATACACACATGCATACACATACACACATAGACACATACACACACATAGACACATACATACATATAAACACATACACACACATAGACACATACACACACATACACACACATATACACACATATTTACACACACACACATACATATGCATACACACACATACGCACATAGACACACACATATACACACAAATACACACATAGACACATACACACACACATACACATCCATACAAACACACATAGACACACACATACACACATAGACACACGCACATACACACATGCACACACACACACATATACACACATAGACACATACATACACACATAAACACACACACATAGACACACTTATACACACATAAACACACACACACACATACACACATAGATACACACATACATACACACACATATACACACATAGACACATACATACACATACACTCACATACACACACATACACACACATACACACACACATATACAGATTTACACACATATACACATGCATACACACATAGACACACACATACGCACATAGACACACACATACATACATAGACACATAAACACTTACACACACACAAACACACATCCACACACATTTCCACACACACACATACACATGCATACACACATATATATACACATACACATGTATATGCACACATAGACACACACATACACACACACATACACACATAGACACATACACACACATATACACATACACATACACAGAGATTTACACACACACATACACATGCATACACACACACATATATATACACACATAGACACATGCATACACACATAGGCACACACACATACACGCATACACACATACACACATAGACACACACACATACATACACACATATACACACACATAGACACATACACACTTACACACACACACACACATCCAGACACATTTACACACACATACACATGCATACAGACACATATATATAGGTACACATGTATATACACACACAGACACACAAACACATACATATGTAGACACACACACATACACACATAGACACACACACACACAGACACATACACACACACACACATATGCATACACAGACACACGTAGAGAGAGATACACACACATACACATACATGCATACATATGCATACACACACACGTAGAGAGACATACACACACATACACATACATGCATACATATGCATATGCATATGCATACATACATACTTACATGCATACATACACATACATGCATACATACACTCATAGGTATGTTTTTTTTTTCACAAATTTTTTTAATGATATTATTACACATATTTTAATTTATTTTTATCTATTTTTTTCAGGACACCTATACCACCTCTAGATCATGACAGCAGAGCACAGGTGCCTATGAGGACATGCATAGGCACCTTAGGACTAGAGTGCGATATAGAGCCTGTTAAACAGAGGCCCTATACTTGATTTTCCCAAATCAACTCACTCACATGACCGTAATCTAACATTAAAAATCTCTGTCAATACAACTTACTTATCAAGACTCTGGTTATACTCTCATAGTCTTACTGTCTGTAATCAGACTCTTTCACAATCTACCGATTACACTCCAATTGATGCGTTCTAGACATACAACGCAGAACTGTTCAGTACCGTAATCCAGAATTACAATGTCCAACTTAAAGAGCTAACCCAAGCACAAACTATTGTAAATAACAGAGACAAGAACAGTAACTCAATCTGTACCGTACAAGTGCAGATAATCAAACAAAACAGAAGGACATAGAATAACTCAGAGTTCTCAAACACACCACGGAAACTACACAGACTTCATCAACCAGACAAACAGTTTGGCGACTCCTCTGGTCATCATCGAAGTGTGTTTTTCATTGATTTATAAAAAGGTTACAACATCTACGCAATGACCTTTCGGTTTGTGTGGAATATAAAAAGAGTTAGACTTTACAATTGCCAATCCGGCGGCTTACACTGGCACGCACGGTGGACTTGAACCCGTAGGTATACAAAAATATTACGGCTCATCAACTATACCTTCTAGATACATAGTTCTAGCTAACCTAAAAGTCCGAGCAATTTTCTTCTTCAATGACTCTAATATCTGCTTCAAAATTTATGGTTCTACGAGTTGAGTATCTGTCCGTACTGAACTTAAAGAAATAACTTGGCTTATTAAACTCTCTGCCTGTGTCTGCAAAAAAGCTTCCTGTAAATAAAATTCATTTGATAAAGCTGCATCACGACTGACTTTCATGTCTGCAATCTGTTTATCTATTCTCGATAGTCTTTCTGCTTGAGCTCCAAGTTGATTTTCTCATCTTTCCAATTCTTGATTTTGAAACTGGATGGTCTTGTAATATGCATCACGCTCTCTTCTTATCCCTGGTATCTCCTTCTATAGTTGAGCGACTAACATCATCTGGCTTTTGAGAGCAGCATTAGATTCAGTCAGGTTGGTATTTGCGAATTCTAGCTCTGTATTAGTTTGTTTTAGTAAAATGGACATTTCCTGTCCCTTCTGTACTGCTTCATCCAATTGTGTTCTGGTTTCTTTTAACAAATCACCCAGTGCAATGTGGGCATCTTCTTTATCTTGGACTAATTGTTTCAAATGCATAATTTCAACATCAGCAGCACACAATAATTCATCCTTTGCTCTGACTTCGGCCAAGGTAGCATCTTTTTGATTTATGATTGTCTCCTGTTCGGCAAGTCGGGCCTGTAACTCCTTAATCTATTCGTTTAAAGCTTGATTTTCTGCTTTGGTTGCATCTAGTTCTTCCTGAAGTGGGCTAATGTCTGCTTCCAGAACATCAACCTTGTGTTGAAATTCTTCTCGGATGTTATCAGTCACTTCCTTCATTTGTGCTGGTAATTGCTCCGATAGCTGGATCAGCATTGACCCATGGATGCGAGCTCAGAAAACATGGGAATTGATGGAAACAGAAGAGAAGGACGTGGTTGAGATGAAGAGGCTGTCAGAAGTTGATGTGAAGAGGGGGGATAGTAATTGGGTGAAGAGGATGAAGCGGTAGGTTCCTCAGGGATAATGGGTGGAACAGGGATAATAGGTTTAATTGGAGGTTCAGGTGGAGGAGTGAGAAGAACAGTGGTTGTTTCTAATACCTTTTCGGTGGATTGCTGCATAGTGTCATCAGGGTTGGCAACTGCAGACTCCACTGCTTTAATCAGTTCTTCAAAAATTTCTTTAATAATAGGTTGCCCATCTTCTTGCTTTTCCTGTTCGGATTGTTGCTGAGATTCTTCATTAGAGGAGCTGGCTGCAGAATCGGCGGTATCATCATGCTCATGTTTCTGGTTTGGAGATGATGGAGCTAATGAATCCTGGTGCATTGATGTTGCGGTGTCGTGGAAAGTCTCTTCTTCATTGTTGCCGGCTTCTTTTCCTGCGGCCAAACCCTGTACTTGACTGTCAGATGAGCTTATTTTGATGCGTTTTCGGCGGAGTAGCTGAAAGATTTCTTCGTCATCGTCTTCATCATCTTCCAGGATTTGCGCTGATTCTTCATGATAGAGAACTGGACCTTTGGAAGGCGGTTGTGCTGCTTGTATGGTCGGAAACAGGAAACTTAATATATGGGGGAGACGGGAACACGGCATATCACCCTTGTTGACTTGTTTAATTACCGAAATGCATTCTTGATGAATGAGATGGAAATAGTATGAGGCAAAGTTTACAGGCTCTCAAGCAGCCATATCTATCGCTGAATAGAATGGGCGAGATATGCCATATGTACGTTTTTGCAGGTTTAAGATAGCTACTAAGAACTGTAAGGCTGTTCTTTCCGGTTCAGGGCGATAAAAGATAGCATATTCATTAGAAGAATATCGGGGAAACAATTGAATCATGGTAGCTATCGGCAAATTAGGGCCATTCTCTCGACCTCTCGAAGAGAGTCGGAAATCATCAGCAAAGGTCTGTAGAGTTATTACTACCCAAGATGGTAATGAGGTTATTGGCCAACTCTGCTCCGTAACAGGTGTGGCAGCGATGGCGGCAATGATTTGGGCATAAAACGGGTGACATTCCACTGAATGCCAAGGCAATTCAACAAAATTAGCCAATCCACGGACACGCATGAACTCACCTACATCTGCAGGGAGTCCGTCATGGAACGCAGCAAAGTTTGCTAACGCTTCCATGATGCGCACACGAATAGCAAGCAAACACAGGGAGTACAAGAAATACAAAGTACACAAGCACGCAGACACAATAGCGATTAACAACGAAACAAAAAAGGTTAATTAGATACTTGGCAGCGGGAGGCAATTGAAATTGTTAATCATCGCGTGATGTTGAGATGATAATCTTATAACTACGGTGTGCATGCATGAGCGGAATCGATAAGAAAAGGTGGCGATTATTCATGGTTATGTATCCAAACAAGGAGTTTATGATTATGTAGCAAAACGAGGCTTTTAAGGATTTTATTCAATCAACACGCAAAACTAAAAGGAAAAGAAAAGAAAAGAGAAAAAAAAGAAAAAAATACGCGGGCAACCGCAGAATATTCAGGACGAATCGGGTGCTTGTTGATACGGCCGCAACTTTGAACCATTTATCACCTTTGGAAGATGAATTTCGATCAAAGTAGTCAATGGAAAAGTAGCTGGGCCTACTTGTTCAGTAATCCGGTAGGGACCAAACCATCGTAACTTGAATTTTCCAGCAGAAGGATTTGATTTTACATTATAAAATAGCACAACTTGTCCTACCGTAAAAACTGGAGTTTTTAGATACCGATCATGTGTACGAGCTTGTCGCAACTGCACTTCTTGAAGAGTCAGAAAACTTTCCCAGTGATGCTCATCTAGTTCTCTGAGTGTGTCCAACCGAAATGGCAAAGAATCTTTAGGTAACAATTTCTGAGAGATGGCCACACGTAAGCTTGGTACTACAAGCTCCATTGGTGCAATTGCCTCCATTCCATATGCAAGTTTGAAAGGAGTCAGTCCGGTGGCAACTTTGTAAGTAGTCTGGTATGCCAATAATACTGCAGGTAGTAACTGATCCCATCTTTCTGGTGATTCGATAATCAATTTACGAAGCATATTCAGTAAGGTCTTGTTTGTACTTTCAGCCAAGCCATTAGCACGAGGATAGTACGATGAATTGAATTTGTGCAGAATCTGAAAAGAGTGTATGAGAACTTTCATTAAATTGTTAACAAAATGTGTGCCTTGATCTGTCATAAGTTCCAGAGGTAACCCAAATCGTGGAAATACGTCCTTCATTAAACATTTTGCTACCGAAATAGCTGTAGCCGACCGTAAAGCCCAAGCTTCAGCCCATCTGGTAGCATAATCTGTACATGTCAGAATATAACGATTATTACTGAGTATTGCTGGAGGTTTGATTGGTCCAATAGAATCAAGATCCCATTTCTGAAAAGGCTCCAAAGGTAATACATGTTGGAGAGGGAAAAAATATCGTTGTAAAGGCTGTCCAGACCATTGACAATTGTCACACTGTTTGATAAACTGAGATACATCTCTGTACATGGTAGGCCACCAAAGCCCACTTTGCAGAATTTTCCAGTGCGTTAAATCTGCTGCAAAATGTCCACCGGAAGGTATGAATGTGCTAGAGCGATAACTCAGTTTACTTCATGTGGAGGAATACAACGAAGTAAGACTCCAGTGTGATCCATATAATACAATTCTCCAGCAATCAACCGAAATCTGCGACTGTAAACTACAATTTTCCTACGCATTGCAGGAGAAGTCTGAGCAAGAAGATATCCATCAGTAAGAAAGATTAATAACTGATCATAGTAAGTAGTTGTCACAGGAGGTTCTGCAGATTCATCATTAGTTGGGTCAGTAACATAAATTGCAAGTATGGTGTCATCAACATCGACCAGAGCTTCACCGGAATCCAACCGAGAAAGGAAATCTGCTAATGCATGTGCAGTTCCAGGTTGATGAATTACTTTGTAATCAAATTCTTGTAAAAGTAGAACCCATCATGCTAACCGACCACCTAAATGCTGCTGCCAAACTAGATACACCAGTGCAGCATGGTCTACATGAAAGATGAATTTTTGGCCTAGTAAATAATGCCGGAATTTCTTTACATAATATACCAAACTAAGACATTCTCTTTCAGTGACTGAATAATTCTTTTCAGCAGGAGCAAGCCTTCGACTTGCATAATAAACATGCCAAAACCACTTATCAGTTTGTTGCATTAAGACACTCCCAATGGCTATATCTGATGCGTCTACAAAAACATGAAATGGACGTTCCCAATCAGGAGGTTGTAGAATTGGAACCTGCGTTAATAAAGCTTTTAGACGATCAAATGCTGTTTGACATTCCTGAGTCCAAGCAAACTGTCGAGGAGTACTGGTTATTAATCTATTGAGGGGTATTGCCAAATGAGCAAGCCACCGTAAATGTCGACCATGCCATGTGACTTGACCCATGAATCTCATTACTTCTTTCGGCGTAGTAGGCACAGGTGCTTCTAACACAGCTGCAATTTTATCTGGATCAACTTCTATGCCCTGTGCGGATACAATATGACCAAGTAGCTTACCACAAGAAACCGCAAACACAGATTTGTTTGGGTTCAGATAGAGTCTGTATTCACGACATTTCTCAAAGCAACACCGTAAATGATACAAGTGTTCTACCATCTTACCGAATAAAGAGAAATCATCTAGATATACTTCCATGAAAGAAGTAAGATAGGGGGAGAAGATTTCCTGCATATATTGCTGGAAGGTGCTAGGAGCATTCCTCAATCCAAACCACATCATTGTACAAGCAAAAACACCCCAATTCGTAATAAATGTTGTTTTTGGTATATCTTGCTCATCCATTCGAACCTGGTTATAACCCCTATAACCATCAAGAAATGAATACATTTCATGCCTAGCCACTCTATCCAGCATTGTATCAAGAAATAGAAGTGGAAATGGATCAGGTACGGTGGCTGCATTCAATTTCCGGTAATCGACACATATTCGGAGCTGCTTGTTTTTCTTTGGTACAATTACAATCGGAGATATCCATTCAGCGTGTTCGATGGGAACGATGAATCCGACTTTTAATAACCTATCAAGCTCTGCGTTTACCTGTGCTGCATAGTTAGGATTCATCCGGTAGCTGGGTTGTTTAATTGGTTTTGCCTTCGGTTTAAGTATGACCCGATGCTGATATATGTGAGGGTCCAGACCCTTCATGTCACGGTAATCCCATGCAAAAACATCAGAGAACTCACGAAGAAGCTGGATCAAATCTGCTTGAAACACTTCAGACAACCCTTCCTTTATCTTGACAGGTCGCGGATTTACTTCATCTCCTAAATTATAAGTTATCAACTGATCTTCAGGAACATAGAGTTGACGAGGGTTTCCTGAATCATCGACTGACTGCAAAAGTTGCTGTATAGTAGCTTCATCCTTAGCAACAGTATCCTCTGTCTCTACTTCTTCGGTCACAGGCACCACCGTACAAACTGCCGGATTCCAGTTATCTACAACAGATTGTAAGTCGACAGTTCTCAAGGAAATCAAATCAATGTTATTCTTTCAAAAATGCTTCTTCTTCATCATCGGATAAACCATCTAGCGTATGGACCGGTTCTGCTACATATGGTCTAGCATGTAGTTCACAGGGCTGAATAGCATCTAATTTTACAATATATTTTCAGTTATTATCTTTGAAAGTGAGTTCCTGTGCGGACCAATCTTGTATAACCTTAGCTTGTTTCAACCAAACACGGCCGATAAGAAGATTATAATCAAGACTAGACTCCGGTAGTTCTAGAACTACGAAAGTCATCTTAAAAGTGGTTCCCTGCAAAGTGATTGGGACATTCCGTACGAGTCCTACTGGGTGGACTCGGGATTGGTCGGCCATTCTAACAAAAAACTGAACAGGCTCAATTTTGGTCCATCCTAACTTCTTACAAAGTGCTGCAGTGGCTATGTTTACACTGGAACCACCATCAATTAATACTTGAGTAATTTTATGATTTTTGTACCATACCGTAATTAAGGGGACCAAATGATCAACCGTAGAATCAGTTTTCGGTTGTACCGTTGCTGTTGCTGGAATGCAGGAAGATCCCAGACTGAACTGTTGTTGAATTTGTTGCCGAACACCTAGTACTAATGCAAGTAACTGTCCAAGAGGAAGATTAATGGACGCCTTAGATAAAATTTCCCATGCCTTCTCTACTTGACCTGTACTTTGCACCGATTCTGAAGACGAGGCGTCTGTTACTGGGGTTGAATCTTGTTCCTGTGAGTCTTCTTCTGGCAGTGGAACTTGGGTCACGGAATTGGATCTAGGAAAATTGTAGGTTCTGAGGTGGTCCACTAGCTAGCTTTGTCATACATTCTTTGCTGTTCGTGAATACCCGGTTCAAACACTTCAGCTGCGGGTTGCAACTGCTTACCGGATCTGGTCTGAATGACTGCAACTTGTGTTTCTATTGGTGTGATATGAACCATATTTGTCATTGAGTTCTGGTGCTCTTTCTTCCTTTGATCATATTCAGCTGCATCTTTACAAAATCTGCGTATGTGGCCTAACTCACCGCAAAAATGACAGCGAGGGGGTGGCAAAGAATTACCTTCCTGTGATGTTCCGGTCTGCCAGCGATTTGTATTGTAATTTGTATTCCTCTGTCCTCGATAATTTCTGTATCCTTGCTGCTGATTATTTCTCATCTGAGGTGGAATATAATGGGTGATCGGCTTCCCTGGTTCTTGTATAATGGCATTGACAGTTGTTGGTCCCTGCACTTTGGCGTTATAAGCACAGTTTTCGGTGGAATGTCCGGTTGTATTGCAGGTAGCGCAATACATCTGATTAAGTGCACATCTGGTACTGATATGCCCTGGATTCTTGCATTTAGTGCAGTACATTTGTCTAGCCAGATCTTTTGCAACACTTTTACTGGCTTTTAACCACTCCAGGTCTTCGGTAAAACCTCCAACCTTATGCTCGAGCTGCAAAGCCATTGCAATAACCGCATCTAATGTCATAGCTTCCACACAACGGATGATCACAATCTATTTAAGCTGCGGAGTCAAACCATTAATAAACCACTGAGTGATGACATCATCCGGTAAATTAGCATGTGCCGGAGGTAGTTGTCTCAAATGAGTTCTGAATAGGGTGGCATATTCCTGTACTGTTTGATTCAACTTCTGTCTATTGTTTTGCAGGTAATCAAAAATTTTGGCAAGATTCTTCTTTAGTCGAAATCTCTGCAAAAACGCATCCCTTACCGCTTCATAGGTGCCGAAATGGTTGATATCATATTCTATAAGCCACTTGGCGGCTTCATTAACTAGTGTTGATTGGAATACTATGGCCTTGTATGCCGGATCGGGTGGATGATTAAGTACTGCATAACTAATTTCAAAGGTTCGTACATGAGCATCAGGATCATCACCTGGAAATCCACCGAATTTTGTGTAGGTGACTCCTGTTGGAACCGACCGAGTTGGAAGTAGCTATTGCTGTTGTTGTTGTTGTTGTTGTTGCTGTTGCTGTGCCCACTCATGTTGGTACTGTTACTATTTCCTGAGTTCTGAGGATGTGCTTCTGGTTCTTCAGAGTCTGTATGATTAGACGGCTCTCCTTCCGGTTCGAAAATAGCGCTTAACCTCTTACGAATTTCTAATTAGAATAGCTTATCCTCTTCTGCGGTATCAAACGTAGGCAAACTTGCTCCGAACATTGGCGTCCGAAATGTAGATTCACCGGGAAGTATAACACTGTCACCGGAAAATTGTAAATTTTCTGCAATCGGAACCGAACTACCACCAGAATTAGTGGAACTTTCCCCAATCTAGGGTAGTCTTTTACCTTTAATGACTTCTCTGGGTAAGAAAACTCTATTCTCGGACTGGTTTGAATCCTGACCAGGCGTTCTTGCAGACTCAGAAGTTACTGTATTTTCTACAGACTGCGCCGAAACTACACCGGAATCTACCGGAATTGCAAAATGTTCCACCGGAATGCTACCGGAATCACTACTAATAGGCTTCGCTTCTTCGATGACCAGACCTAATCGGTCCACGCTTCTACCTCCTGGGGGTGTCCTTCGTAAATTTGGTACCACCGAAGGCTGTCTGTACTTCGGATACGACTCATCGGATCGAGTAACCGGCATATATCACCTTTACAATACTTTTGTACTACTTCTACCTTACTATCGCTTCACAATCTATGGATTCCTTCTCACAAACAATCTGCAACACTTTATTGCCACCTTCTGGTGCCACCTTCCCTCAAATATATTGCAACCCACCTTCCCACAGACGACGCCAGTGTTAAATGTGGGTCTTGCCGTCAGAGACGCGTTTAAACATCTATTCGGGTTCTTGGGAGTGGAAGGGGTCTGTTAAACAGAGGCCCTATACTTGATTTTCCCAAATCAACTCACTCACATGACCGTAATCTAACATTAAAAATCTCTGTCAATACAACTTACTTATCAAGACTCTGGTTATACTCTCACAGTCTTACTGTCTGTAATCAGACTCTTTCACAATCTACCGATTACACTCCAATTGATGCGTTCTAGACATACAGCGCAGAACTATTCAGTACCGTAATCCAGAATTACGTTGTCTAACTTAAAGAGCTAACCCAAGCACAAACTATTGTAAACAACAGAGACAAGAACAGTAACTCAATATGTACCGTACAAGTGCAGATAATCAAACAGAACAGAAGGACACATAATAACTCAGAGTTCTCAAACACACCACGGAAACTATACAGACTTCATCAACCAGACAAATAGTCTAGCGACTCCTCTAGTAGTCACCAAAGCGTCTTTTTCATTGATTTATAAAAAGGTTACAACATCTATGCAACGACCTTTCGGTTCGTGCGGAATATAAAAAGAGTCAGACTTTACAATTGCCAATCCGGCGGCTTACATGCATACATATACTCACATACACATACACATACATAATCGTATGTACACACACATAGACTCACATAATCATATTTACATACATATATACACATATACATGCATACACACATATAGATACACATACATACACACACATGCATATATATATATATATATATATATATATATATATATATATATATATATATATATATATATATATATATATATATATATATATATATATATATATATATATATATATATATATATATATATATATGTGTGTATATGTGTGTGTGTGTGTATAGTAAATATATAAATTATAGTATATATATATAAATCTCATTTTTTAACAACACACACACACATATATATATACACACACACACACACACACACACATATATATATATATATATATGTGTGTGTGTGTGTGTGTATGTATATATATATATGTGTGTATATATATATATATATATATATATATATATATATATATATATATATATATATATATATATATATATATATATATATATATATATATATATATATATATATATATATATATATATATATTTTGTATGTATGTATGTATGTACCTAATTTGGAAACACTAATTTTGATTTTAGGGTTTTACGAACCCTAATTTAGAAACTCTAATTCAGTCTTTTAGCTATATGATTCAAGTATATGTACACATTGCATCTATTCCTCCGACGTCCTACTAGAGAGATGTCTTTCCTCCCAACCTTATGCCTCTATATATAGGTACTCGAATCAACGAGGATCATCATATATATAAAGATATATACACATCATGTAGATAGACATACATAAACATAAAATGGAGTAGATACATTATGCATCAGACATACATGCCTATATGCACACATGTATATATATACATGCATACATATTTACATGTACACATTTACACATAGACACATATACAAAAATACATGTACACATCACATATACATGCCTACATGCACACATGTATACTTATACATGCATACACAATTATAAAAACACTTGCATATAGTACGAAAATGCATATGAATATATACATGTGTGCATACTAACACATGTATACATATATCACACACATGCACACACATAAATATACATGAAACACATATATGTGCATACTAATACATGTATACATATAATACACATGAATACACACACATATGCATACATACAAGAGAAAAATTTACTCCTCAAAGATAAAGTTATATATAAAATAATTAGGCATACCCTCAAGCTTCATGTTCTAACTCAAAAGAGCATGATTTCATCTCTCTAGTAGGATTCATTGATATTCTAGTTGAATAAAGAAGAATCTATTATCTGATATCCATTCAAATGATTCAAGTTATTGATCGATAACTAGAGTGGAATTTACTATCTAATTTGCTCATATGTTTTCATTATTTCCATCATTTTGGTAAGACATCAATATAGTCTCATCTTCATTATCCTTATTGGTTTCATTTATTTCTTCTATTGTTAAATCTCTATTCTCATGAATCACATCATCTATTGATGGATTAATATCGATTTCTAGTAATTCCTCTTCATCATCAATAGAATCAGCATGTAGAGTGTTATCCTCTTCATCAAAAAGATTAGTATCATTATCATGTATAATGATTCTAATTTCTCTTTCAGATGTTGATGTATCAGTATCTAACGGTGAATCATCAAGAGGACTTTCTTCAATCTCTCGAACAATAAACTATTCAAACAATGACGTACCTCTAGGTTGAACATGAATGACTTGCCACCAAGGATGAGCATCTGGGTTTTTATAAAACAATGCTTGTTCAATATGCCTAGGAAGAATATATGGTTGTTTAGTAGATCACATTACCTTGGAAGAATTAATTGCCCAAAACCTAGATAATTCCTTTCTCAATGTGGATTTACTACCTTTGTACTCGGCTCAAAACCAAACAACCTTCAAAATGACCTATCAAAATATATAAAAACAAAAAACCATTATTAGGTGCTTAAAAAAATTATAAACTCTATCATAAAAAATATAAACTTTTTCTACCTGTTTCCATGTATGAAATGATATTTCGTAGATACCAACAACAGTTCCCACGTAACCAAGTTCTCCATCTATAAGGTTCGTGTCTTTTGAGCTAGCACATGATAGTTGCTTGAAAGAAGCAAAAATACTAGAATCCTCAGTTTTACATAAAGAATCAATGGCTTTGATTCTAATATGTTGTCCAAAAGCTCACATATTAGTGAACATTCGAGCTTGCAAAAGAATTTAAATTAGTGAAGAGAAACTAATATACATATATGAAAAAAACAAAATATTATTAAAATAAAATTACTTTTCATTCACAACTTATCATTAACTCTCTCTGCTCATTTGAGATTTCTTCATTATTTGCGTTGGCACGTTGCAAACGACTATATAGACAATTCCTGAAAGAAGATATATTTGTAATCTCATTTTTATTGAGATTACATCTACATCTTTTGTTTCTCCGTCTTTTACTTTGGAGATTTTGAAGTTCTTATTCCTACTCGCTAAGGAATGCTTGCATGCATTCACTATTATATGCTATAAAAGTAGACACATCATTTTTTTCTTGAAATGTAAATAAAAATGGAACTCCCTTACCTGATAATACCTCATCTGTTATTTTTGAAGAAGACTCTTTGGTCCATGCACGTGGAGCTTCTTCATGAACTCTTTTAAGGTACTCACTAACATAGTACATGCACTCTTCAAGCATCCAAACCTTTACCATGGATCCTTCTAGTTTCTCTCTTTGTCGCACATAAACTTTTAATATCCCCATAAATCGCTCGATCCAAAACATCCATCGAGTGTTGACAACACCTACAATCTCTATTTCATCTACAAGATGGACTAATAAATGAACCTGAATATCAAAAAATGAAGTAGGAAGCTCTTTCTCCGTCAAACATAGGAGCTCTTTGCATTCACGTTTTTTTTTGTGGGATCGAGCTTTTGTCAATCTCTTTTGATGTAATCCGCCTATACATATCATTGAAAAAATTATAAAGAAGTTAACTAAAAAATAAAAGATATCAAATATTCATATATATTAAATATAAAAGTATCATAATTACCTTATAAGCGATCCAAGACGATAGATCACATCTCGTACTCCTTTTGTTGTACATCCATCGATAACGAAAGGTAAAATATGTTTCAAAAAGTTATGCCAATCATTGGTCTTTAACTCAGATAAGCTCTTATCATCCATAGTAAACATGTTTTGGAGAGGTGCTCCATATCCTGTAGGATTCCAAATCAATTGAATCCTATTGTTGATAGTCTGTATCTCTTTTTCTCGTAAGTACCCAAGGAGTAGGTTTATAAGTCGTTTCCTGTCGATGTCTATCAAAAACTGGCCATAACTTTGGTTTTGAGTTTTGCTCCTTCAAATCATTCCTTGATGCTATGGTATATTTTAGTCTAAGAAGATGTTGCCATAATGAATAACCAATATTCTTGAATATATGCATATGATCAAGAAGATGTTATACTTTAAACTCTTTCCAATACTCCAAAGAATACCATATTGATATCTTCTCTACAAGTGCCAATTTTCCTTTACCTTTCTTCACATACTCATTATCTTCATCATCACTGAAGATTTCTGATTCTGGATCTATCAGAGATCCATTTGTCCATTTTTTATACCAATCCACATGTGTCATAGGTTTTGGATACGGACTTGTTTCAAGCTTTCCATTAAAATATATCGCTTCTCTTTTCGATCTTAATGGATGATCATTAGGCAATGCATATTGAATAAAAAAATTACATCAATACCTAAACAAACACCATATCCTAAAAAATTGTGAATAGTCCAAGCCACAATACCACGAACTGTAATATATCTTTCATTGATGCTTTTCAATACATCAATGACATTAATACCTCTCTATAACTCTTGCAGATCGTCAATGAGAGGAGCAAGATATATACTCATATCTTTAACTTGTCTTTTTCCTGGGATTAAAATTGAAAGCATTAAATGTTCCTTTTTAATGCTAAGATATGGTGGAAGATTGTAGTTTATGACTACCACTGGCCATGTTGACCATTTATTGGATTTCATGGAGAATGAATTAACCCCATCTAATGCAACTCCTAACTTTAGATTCTGTGGATTTTGTGCAAATTCAAGCCATGTGGAATCAATATGTTGAAAAGCAACACTATCGTGAGGAATTCTGATTATTCCATCAGTACTTTTATGATCATGTCCCCATGTCAAAAGCTTTGATAATTTGGGGCTTTGAAACATATGTCTAATCCGTGGAGCCAATGGAAAATGTCTCAATACCTTTTTTGGGATTTTACGTTCTACGTCCTTATATCAAGGAGATTGACATTTTGGACATGTCAAAGAGTCTGCATATTCACCTCTATATAAAATACATTCGTTAAGAAATGCATGTATACATTGATAATCTATACCAAGATTGTTGATTATCTTCTTCATTTCATCATGTGAGATAGCAAGAATATTCTCACTTGGTAAAAACTTGTCATATAATAACCTGTAAGTTCATGAAAAAAATACATATGAATATATATATATATATATATATATATATATATATATATATATATATATATATATATATATATATATATATATATATATATATATATATATATATATATATATATATATATATATATATATATATATATATATATATATATATATATATATATATATGTGTGTGTGTGTGTGTGTGTGTGTGTCTGTATGTGTGTGTGTGTATGCATATAATTTTATATATTTATATGCTTATGTGTATGTGTATGTGGATGTGTATATGCATGTGCATGCATATATGTATGCATATGTGTATATGTATGTATGTGTGTATATGTATTCTATATGTGTATATGTATGTATAGATACGTATTTGTATGTGTATGCATATATGTATGTGTATGTGTGTATATATATGTATGTATGTGTATGTATGTATGAATGTGTATGTATGTATGTATATGTATGTATGCATGTGTAGATATGTATATTTGATTTCATTTTAATTTCTTTTTTGTTTATTGTGGTTTGCAGACTTTCATATCTAGACCACCGAATCATCTGGTTGTCTCCCATTTTATAGTCAATCTATTACCTACCTTGCTAACTAAGACTTAGATATTTGTTTACAAGGACTAAGTATGAGTTAACTATGGAGGTATTAGGTCGTTTGGAAAATAAGACAAGCAAATTTCGGGTGGACATAAAGTGTTCATTCAATGCAAGTACTTGTTCTTATCGTAGCTAAGGTAAAAACAAAAAGGTGCACTGAATGGACACTTTGTGTCCGCCCATCCTTAAAAATTGTTCTTCCATACTTCAAAATCTTCGAGGTAAATTTACTTCTCATATTTTTCAAATGGCTTAATACATCCATAGCAAAATGATACTTAATATTTGTATGCAAAGTTCATAAAAGAGTTAGCAACATAGGTATTAGGTTGACTAGAATAGGAGAAGCATATATGTTAGGAAGATTGTAAAGGTTGGGTGGACAAAATACCTTCATTTGATACAAGTATGTATAATTTAATTTTACTCTCATAATATGTGTATGTGTGTATATGTGTGTGTATGTTTATATGTGTGTATACATTCATGTATAGATATGTGTATGTCTTTGTATGCATGTATTATATGTATATATCTATGCATGTATATATATAAATAGATAGAAAATTAAAAATTATACCTCAATAGTGTCGAAACAAATACATTAATCCATCCAAAACTATTTTGAAGATTGAGAATAAGTAAGCTCGCACTTAGTCATGTCAAACAACTTCCATCATATACATGCTTTATACATTCCTCTCGAAGATATTCCTCATTTTTTGAAATATCAATGTTCTCACTGTCATTTTGATACTAGTCCTCAATAAAATTTACCATGCCATCATCTTCATCATTGTCGCACAAATATTTTACTTTATCTTCTTTTGAATATAGGTCTTTCAACCTTGCTATCACATAATCCTAGTAGGAGATGGTTGAACCACGCCTTAAGAGAGAGGATTAGGAAGTAATCCTCAACCATGGCTTTTGGGGCAAGTGGTTAGCCCATCGCACTCCTAACCGGGAGGATGTGAGTTCAATTCCCAACATTGGTATCAGAGCCTAGTTGAGAAATTGGGAGAGACGGAGGTTAGCGCCTCATTCGTGGGCACTTGGAAAAAGCACTTATCTGTGGTGAGTGTGAAACTTGCCTTGGATGAAGGTGCATGGGCATTTGGGCACCCACGGAGGGTAGGATAGGTCCGAATTTGGTCCATGTGCTGGAGTTTGAGGTTGGTGGAAGCACTCATGCATGGAAAGTGGGTCCAAGAGATTTAGAAGGGTCCATAAGTGAGCATTGAGGGCAATGCTCAGTCTAAGGGGGGAGGAATATCACATAATCCTAGTAGGAGATGGTTGAACCACACCTTAAGAGAGAGGATTAGGAAGTAATCCTCAACCATGGCTTTTGGGGCAAGTGGTTAGCCCATCGCACTCCTAACCGGGAGGTTGTGAGTTCAATTCCCAACACTTGCATATTCCACATGATCACTTTTGGGTAGCCTCCTCATAGAAGCTTCTGAAAAATGAGGTCTTACTGGAAACTTTGAATGGTATGGAGGAATATCATCAACACATACGTTGGAATCTACACACATGAATAAAAATTATTAATATTCCATAAATGAATAAAAAGTAAACTTTAAACATAAAATTAAATATATAAGTTATTAAATATGGATAGAAAATTTCCATTCTCTCTCTAGCTAAAAGGTGCTCTTAGAGGTCTACACCATCCATAATTCACTAATAATTCATCACGAGCATGTAATGTAGTAATAGCATTAACAACTATGTATCTTGATACATCTCTACTCATGTATGGTGATTCATGACTATTTTAACGCTTCTCAAATGTGCAATCAGTCCTTGAACTATTATGTAACCCTCGACTACTATTTATTAAACTTGTTATATTTCCATGCATGTAAGGTCTTCCATCAATATATAATCTTTCATTTTTTGGATGTGAAATCCTTCTATTAGTAAGGGATGCTGCATTCAAGCATATTCCATAAGTACTCATGCTTTGAACATAACATGCAAGTCGATGCCAATCTCCCCATCCATATATAGGACCAGAAAATGACATAAGACTGACTTCAGAGTACGGAGGCATATACAAATCTTCTACAATAAAGAGACCACGACCAACATTAGTAATAGTGGATGGAGCAATCATATAGCGATTACCCCAAAAGTTAAAAACCTCTCCATCTAAAGGAAGTGGTCCTCTATTCCATCCTCCATATCTGCTTCTATCACATGTTTGTACTAGAGAACGATCACGAGCTGGTAATGGATAATCTCTGGCCATTTCAGTCTCTAAATCAGGAGGAAGAGGATTTCTAGAAACCCCTGCTTGTAATTGATGAAAAACAAGTCCATGACATGTACGAGGTATATTAACATTATGAGTATGAGAATTATTATCATCATCATCATCATCGAGCAAGTACTCATGTATATCAATAGTAATATTATTTTGTACATGGTTTTTAAATAAAATAATAACATTAATTTATAGAAAAAATACATACCCAAGCATTATCACGTTGACCTGGTGGTGGTGCATGCTCAAAAGTACCATACTCTGCCTCATGTTTAATACATCCCAATCGTGGTCTTCGATATGTGCCATAGCAAGAATTACACCAACATATAATATGCTCTTGATTGTAAAATTCATCACAATTCCTATTGGAGGACACATGCGAAGTCGTTTCATGGGTAGGAGGTGGTGGAGTGCCCTCTAATTGATCAGAATTTGATTATAACAAGAAATAAAAAAATATATCAGTTATCTATCAAATATATTTAAAATTAAAAGTTTGATATACTTATAGTATATAGTCCTTGCACGATTAGGAGACGATGGTGGAGTTCCATCTGATTGGCAGAATCTACAAATAATGGTATTTGATATTAACAATCTCATTATTTACATATATAAATATTCACATATACATATTTACACATATACACATATTCACATATACACATTTACACATACGCACATATTCACATATACACAAATACACATTATTGTGGGATAAATGCATGTATTTTGTATGAATGAGTGTATATGCTTGAATGTGTATGTGTGTATGTGTGTATGTATATATGTGGATATGTATATGTGTGTTTATGTTATATGTATGTATATGTGTATATGTATGCATATATGTATGTGTATATGTTTGCATGTATATGTGTATGTGGGTATGTGTATGTGTGTGTATATATGTGTATGTATTCTGATTCTTTTTTTCTGTTTGAGATTAAAATAACAGAAGATATTGTATGGTGGAAAAAAATAAGAGGCGACCTAACATACCACCTTAGATGTGGCAGTTTTTTGGTAGACAGCTACGTCTTTAGGAGTCATTTCCTCAGTAGAAGGTATACAAATTAATAGTTTATATTTATAATTCTCATATGTTTTATTAATTTTTTACATTTAATTAATGTATTTCTTTTTTCTTTAAATAAACAGGCTGCTACAAAGAAGAGAGTTGAGTCGGGCCACACATTGCACCTAAGCCAAATGGCCCATCATGGTTTTGTAGCTACATTTGTAAGTATATGTGTTATTGTGAGTATATTTTTTATTTTAGTTAAAACACAAGAAATTGATCTTTTTTATTTATTTCAATGCAGTGAAAGGGTTATGGTCGATATCCTACAAAACATGAGATTGAGTATGCTACACATTTTGGATATCGGCTGTTGGGAATTGAACTCACAACCTCCCGGTTAGGAGTGCGATGGGCTAACCACTTGCCCCAAAAGCCATGGTTGAGGATTACTTCCTAATCCTCTCTCTTAAGGCGTGGTTCAACCATCTCCTACTAGGATTATGTGACATTCCTTCCCCCTTAGACTGAGCATTGTCCTCAATGCTCACTTATGGACCCTTCTTGGACCCACTTTCCATGCATGAGTGCTTCCACCAACCTCAAACTCCAGCACATGGACCAAATTTGGACCTATCCCACCCTCCGTGGGTGCCCAAATGCCCATGCGCCTTCATCCAAGGCCAGTTTCACACTCACCACGGATAAGCGCTTTTTCCAAGTGCCCACGACGGAGGCGCGAACCTCCGTCTTAGCCCAATTTCGCAACTAGGCTCTGATACCAATGTTGGGAATTGAACTCACAACCTCCCGGTTAGGAGTGCGATGGGCTAACCACTTCCCCCAAAAGCCATGGTTGAGGATTACTTCCTAATCCTCTCTCTTAAGGCGTGGTTCAACCATCTCCTACTAGGATTATGTGACATCGGCGTTTGAGTGAGTGTATGCGAGATCATCCGGATGCATTTGTGAGTATTATTAAATTTTATATAATTATATTATTTTTATGGATGTTTTAATTATTTTACTTATTTATGTTTGTTATACGTAATATAGGAGTATTATGGAGAGGCAGATATTGATGAGGTGGAGAGACAGACACAGGAGGGATGATCTTGATCGTCATAGGGTGCTCACACAGATACATCAGATCATGCAGATGATCATGTTGATGAGGATGAGGATGATCATGAAGTTGCTACTACTGATGATGATGATGATGATTATTAGGATTCTTGATTATGACATTGTATATGTATTTACACACATACATACATACATACACAGACACACACACACACACACACACACACACACACACACACATATATATATATATATATATATATATATATATATATATATATATATATATATATATATATATATATATATATATATATATATATATATATATATATATATATATATATATATATATATATATATATATATATATATATATATTGTTCATTTCAGTTAATTGGGTGTATGGTATTAAGTAATCAAAAGTTTTATTCTATTGATTGTTATTATTGTTTATATTAAGCATGTATTTTATTACTTTAATTATATAATTCATTCATATTTATGTGTGCTTGTGTGTATATAAAATGTATATATGCACATGTAGGTATATATCTATATGTGTAAGTGTATCTATATGCATGTATATGTATGTATCTATGTATATATGTGCATGTATGTATGTGCATATGTATATGTGTATATGCATGTATCTGCATGTGCATGTGTAAATGTATATGCATACGTATGTATATGTGTATGTGCATGTGTATGTGTCTATATGTATGTATGTATGTGCATGTATATATGTGTAATATGTGTGTGTACATATGTGGATGTATATGTGTGTAATATGTGTGTGTATATGAATGTATGCACATATGTATATCTGTATATGTATGTATGTGCATGTGCATGTGTAAGTGTATATGTGTATGTGCATGTGTATGTGTGTGTATATGTATGTATGTGCATGTGGATGTGTAAGTGTATATGTCTGTATGTGTATGTGCATGTGCATGTGTATGTGTGTGTATATGTATGTGCATGTATATGTGTAAGTGTATGTGTATATGTGTGTATGCGCATGTATATGTGTATATGTATGTATGTGCATGTGTGTGTATGTGTATATGTGTGTGTACGTATGTGCATATATATGTGTATATATGTGTATGTGTGTGTATATATACATATGTGCATATGTATGTGTAGTGTATAAACATATACAAGTTTATGTATATGCATGTGTATATGTATGAAACATGCATGTGTGTGTGGATGCATTTCCATTTGCATCCATGTGCATGCATGTGGATGTGCATATACATGTATTAAAGTATATGTTAATGTGTGTATGTTTATGTATATATGCAATAATGCATGCATGCAAGTCTTTTTATGTGGTTGTAGAAATGTTTGTGCATATGCATGTGTGTGTGTGTTTGTGTAAGTGTATGTGCACATGTATGTGTGTGTATATATGTGTGTGTATGTGCATGTGTATATGTGTATATGTGTGAATGTGCATCTTCATTAAGTATAAGTGTATATGTGCATATCAATAAGCGTGAGTATGCTAACTAATGAAAATAACACAATTCAAATGATATAAAAAGAATGAAAATTGTACTTACAATAGTTAGCCATATTTTTTGCTTGGTTAGCTCTTGAATAACCTGCAATAAAGAGAGAGAGAGAGAGAGAGAGAGAGAGAGAGAGAGAGAGAGAGATAATTCAAAGAGAGAAAGAGGTAGAAAAAAAAAACAGAGACAGAGAGAGACAATAAGATAGAGATTAGACAAAACAACAATTCTACAAGCAAATGTTTCAGCTCATAAGTGCAATGCAATCGCAAACGTTGGAGAGCTCTTCGATCAAATGCGTGAGGATGCCGATCAAAGAGCCTCCAATGTTTTAATTTTTTTCATAAAAAACCCATCGTGTAAGCGATGCTAAGGCATCATAAAGGCCCATCCACTTAGCGTCGCATAAGTGATGTTAATTACCATCGCTTATGCGACACAAATTAGCATCCCTTATGCGACGCTTTTTTAAATCATCGCTTTAGTGACGCTCAATGTGAGCATCACATATTCTCTCATGCCATAAAAACTTCGTATTTCATGTCGTTTAATTGATCTTCCATGCACGATGCTTTTTGCAATGATTTATGCAATTTTATAGCGACAAAATTATGTCACGTTAACCGTCGCTATGCACCCATATTCCTTGTAGTGCATAGAGATTAAAACGTATATTCTTCCAATTATAGCCTCAAAGACTCTGACAAAAAGGAGTATGGAAACCCGATAGGATATTGTCATTACATCAATAGGATTATGGAAAACCAATTATATTCATTGCATCAAAACTGCAATCCCAAAACCAATATGGTGAATCTATCCTTGGAACCGGATCCAAAAGCTAATACAATAACTACAAGATTGACCTAACATGGAGAAGGGGAATTAAAAACGAATAATCCTATGGTGAAGAAACGACTTTGTGTAAAACAAAAAGTAACAAGATGGACCAAGTAAGAGGAACTATCACGAAACGATAGGGCTATTGTGACTAGAATGATTGATACTTTGGAAGTGGAAAACTCCGTTCTAATGTATAGATTTAAATATGCATCAATTACAATACCTAAAGAAGTGAGTGAGTCCCAAAAGAAGATAGCTAGCTTTAAGCCTTTTGGCAAGACTTAGTTAGAGTTGGCTTCAAATAGCCTTGGCAAAATTGCTGAGCTTAGTTCCACCATCTAAAGGAAATTAGAAAAAAAAATTAATTAAAATACTTTGCTAGCAACTATAGTGCCTAAGTATTCTATAGTATTCTACAAAACTTACCAGCTAAGAAATATACGTAGTCCTATGTTCTAGACCATTGTTATACAAATAAATTTTGATTGAGAAATTTTTAATAAATAGAGGGTCAAGAACAGACATAACAACATGTAATGTGCAAGAAACTTGAGTTGGCCAAATGCTTTTCGACACCCTCCATGATCAAAATAGCTAACCAATCTCAATTCTAGCCCATAGGATCAATCAAGTATATTCCTATGACTGTCCAAGGAGTAATTTTCCCATTTATATTTATGGTATTAGATACAAATAGAAAAGAAGCCAAATACACATTAATCTTTGGTTAACCTTTGATTTGGCAAGTAAATGTTGAACAAGATGATTGAAAGATCTCAGGGAAGCATGAATACACTACATACCCCATGCATAACTCCAAGTGCAACCAAGATATTAGACCGAAAATAGAAAATGTGATTCATAAGATTGAAGATATATGTGAAGATGAGGAAGATGTTTTATTTGTACCAATAGAGAAGCAAGTGGCAAATATTATGACTAAAGTTGTTGATGGAGTTAAACTTTTCTTATTCAAAGCAATTGCAAGGATTCAAATCATCAAAGATTGAAGACTCCAACATGCTTTAGGTTGAGGGAAGCTATTAGAACATGAAGCTCTTATCATGCTTGAGAGAAGGATGTGTTTCAAAAAAAAATCATTCCTAGAGTGAACCTTAGAAGTTATGACAGTTTCATAAATTTCTCTATTCTTGTAAATGCTCATGATCACTTATGGTTTTATATCTTTTATCTCATTGAGTGTCAAAATGAGAAGAACTCAAAATCCACGAGTCATGATGCTGGTGTTCAACCAAATACCAAAATCAAGTTTAGTTTGATTCTTTCTTTTCCTAAATTATAAGAAAAATAATCACAATCACAACAAACTATCATGCGAGGGATTTTGAATGATGTAGAAGAGTCGTGTAATCCATAAGGAATCTATGTAAAGTTTCAACAATACTTTTACAATTTTTTAGATGATTTATACAATCATTTCCATCATCTTCTTGATTAAACCTTATTCTATGCAGCATTAGAACTTGCATGATTCATCCATAAATAGCAAGTCCTATGAACTAGCTTGTAAGAAAAACTATTTGTCTTGGATCAATTGTTTCTCAATGAACTTCCAAAGCACTTGTTATGTTTTATTGCATCAACTTGAAGTTTGTGAGGTGTTTTAAACTCTCTAAAAGCTAAAGGGCACATCTTGTGTTGGTTACCTGGACCAAACTACAACGCTTTCATCATCAAATTACTAGTAACCTTCAATTTTTCAAGCACTCAGAGTGTATTAGAGCTACATCAAGATGGTTGATGGTTTTCCTTCAATGATTGAGAATCTTGATAGGAACAACTATGAATCTTGGCAAATCAAACTGGAAGTTTACTTGCAAGGTATAAATCTCTATTGAATTGTATCATGATGAAGTTATGCTTACTCCAAGATCCAAAGGAGTACCTACAAAATAAGAGACTAAGAAGCTTACACTATGGTTTGCAAGAGATGCTCAAGCGATGTCTTATATCTTAAAATAAATCTCTGATTTCTTGTTACCACACATTAGAGTTTGCAAAACATCCCAAGAAACCTAGGATGCACTTGAGACATTCTTCTTTGCGAGCACCAAACACTTATGGAATGAGTTCAACCAAATCAAGAAGACTCCAAAGCAAACAACTATAGAGTTTTTCACTAAAGTCAAGGAGGTTGCAAATCAACTAGCTTCAATTGGAGACAAAAAACACCTGACTTCAACATATTTCCTTGGACTCTTCAATCAAGATAGGCAAAAGAAAGTGGAAGGGAAAGAAGAAATGAGCAAAGCGATATAAGTCCAAAGGATAAGAAGGTCAGCCTTGTGCCATTAGTAAAAAGAGCAACTATACCACTCAACATTGCTAGTTCAATGGAACAACACAAAAAGGAAGAGTTAGAAGTAGATTTGGCAACACAAGAGGTAGAGGTGGACAAAACTACAACAACAATACTAGAAATCTTAACACAAGGGACCACAAAAACTACTCAAAGGATCAATCACATGAAGATTCACTACTCCTAATGAATTTGAGGTATAAAAAAGGTGAAGAAAATGAGCATTTGTTTTATATAGATTCTGGTTCTTCAAATCATGTTATAGACAATGTTGCTCTTCTATGAATTGGAGGAATCCAAGCATAAGCATGAAGTACAAATAAGGGATGATACCAAACATATGTCAAAAGGATTGGTAATGTCAAAGCTCCCAATGGTAGAACAAATATTCTAACTAAGGTTGTCTATGTATCCACTATTACAAAAAACCTAATACGTGTAGGCAAAATAGTTGAAAAAGGCTTACAAGTTAGGTCCACCCAACATGGAGCTTATGTGGAAGATCCATGTCAAGGCTTCAGGAAGATAGCCAGAGGTGAGACGCATGGTAGACTCTTTACTTTTGAAGTAGGAAAAACTAGGGATATAGCTTTATTCAACTTTGGGTCTCAAACCCCAAGTGAGCTAGCAGTGTGGCATAAGATACTGAAAGAACCTTGAAGGACTTATGTAGGTATCAAAGTGTTCTAGGGCTACAAAACATCTCAAAGCAATACATGATCCATAGGTGTAATGCTTGTCAAATTGGGAAGGCACAAAGGCAACCTTTAAACCACAAAGGCTACATCCACAACAATATCTTGGACTTAGTACACACTAATGTGTTGGGAACAAGTCAAGAATCCTCATTAGTAGGATCAAGGTATTACGTATCTTTTGTTGATGACTATAGTACATGGACAATTTTGTACTTTATTAAGAATAAGAATGAAGTGTTCGAATGGTTCAAGAAGTATCTAGCACATGTGGAAAATCATAAAGGTAGATCATTTAAGAAACTCATATCTAATGGATGGGGGGATATTTCTCCAAAGAATTTTTTGAGTACTTGCAAGATAAAGGCATCAATAGGGAAGTAAATACTAGGTACTCTCCTCACCTAAATGGAATTGCCGAAACAAGGAACAAAACCTAGTTGGATCAGTAAGAAATATGCTTGAAGAGAAGAAGCTTCCACATTATCTATGGGCACAAGAAATACCTACTCTTGTATATCTTGTGAATAGACTTCTATCCAAATCTCTTCAAGTTATGAAGCCTTAAGAAGCATGGAATGATTAAAAACCAAGGCTAGGTTATTGCAAAGTTTTTATTGTTTAGAAAATGTACATGTACCTTCACAAATCATAGGAAAATTGGATGAAATAGCAACCAAGGTTGTTTTCATTAGATATGAATCAACTCAAATGGGCTGTAGGTTCTACAATCAATCAACAAAGCAATTCACCACAAGCGAAGATGTTGTATTTGAAAAACATAGTTTATGGTAGGAAGAGGAGAAACAAAAGATAAATTTTCCTATGGTATTGATTTAGATTTTCATCCATTATGTAGCAAGCAAGATACATAGGTGCACGACTCTAGAAGTGAATCGGATGATGATCAAGATGAGAAGGAGAGAGACTATAAGCTCTAGAAATCAAGAGAAAAGCAGAGATATAGGAATGTTGAGAATGCTCCAAATTCACTCCTAGAAGATCAAGAAGGAAGAGAAAACAACCTCAGATGTATGATTATGATTCTACCTTTTAACCAAACATACTATCTATTTGGTAAAAGACTTAAGTTCAAAGGAACCATGAACTTATGAAGAAGCCAAGGGTAACCCCAATTGGGAGAAATCCATGAAGGAAGAGATAGAAGCTCTAAAGGAAATGGACACATGGGAGTTATTTCCAATGCAAACCAATCAAAAGGTAATATGTTGCAAATGGGTCTATAAGTTTAAAAGGAATTCAAATGGAATTGGAGGTACAAAGAAAGGTAGGTTGCTAGAGGATGTGCTCAAACTCAGGGCATAGACTATGAAGAAACATTCTCACTAGTTTGACAAAATGACCATCCGGATCTTGCTTAGTGTTGCAGCTGCAAGGAATTGGAAACTACTAAAACTTTATGTGAAGAATGCTTTTCTCAATGAGTGGATGTTTCAAGAGGTATACATGCCACAACCCCCAAGGCTTGAAAAACCTAATTATTCTACTTATATAAACTTAAGAAAGCTTTTTATGGCTTAAAACAAGCTCCTAGAGCTTGGAATATAGATTGGACACGATCCAAGGATAATAGGAGAAGCACATGAGATCTTTTAGCTTTTGGAGGATCAAAGATTGTGTCGAGAAGTCCCAAGAAGCAATCAATAGCTGCACTATCCTCAACCAAAGCTGAATATAGAGGATCACCCATAACAACTCAAGAAGCAATATGGTCAAAGGAGTTATATGTAGACTTAGGACGTAAGGTCCAAACCTCACAAATTTGGAGACAACATAAGCTCAAAGCATTTAGCAAAAAATCATATGTAGCATGCAAGAACTAAACATATATAATCTCACTATAACTTCATCAGGGAGAAGCTTTTGGCAAAAGAAATTGATGTTTCATTTGTACCAAGAGAGAAGCAAGTGCCAGATATGATGGCTAAAGCTCTTGATGGAGGTAACGTTTGTAGATTCAATGGAATTGTAGAGATTCAAATCATCAATGATTGAAGAATCACGCATGCTTTAGCTTGAGAAGGATTTGTTAGAGTACCAAGACTTTATCATGATTGAGAGATGGATGTCTTTCAAAACAAATTCATTCCTAGAGTGAACCTTAGAAGTTATGACATTTTCATAAGTTTCTCTATTCTTCTAAAGGTTCACGATCACTTATGGTTTAAGATCTTTTATCTCATTAATTCTTGAAGCTAGAAAAAATTGAAATCCACGAGTCATGAGGTTGATGTTCAACCAATTACCAAAATCAAGTTTAGCTTGATTCGCTCCTTTCCTAGATTATACGAAAAGTAATTAGAATCACAACAACCTATCCTGCAAGGGACTTTCGATTCAAATTGGGTGTAAGAGTCATGGAATCCACAAGGAGTACATGAAAAGACTCAAAATGATTTTTACATTATATTAGATGATTTATACAATCATTCCTGTCATCTTCTTGATTGTTTGTTGTTTATTTGCATCATCTACTCCAAAGTTGGATTACTTCTAGAGGCTGATTCTCACAATTCAAAGCTCGGATGCTTATGAATAAGGATGTACTAGGAAGATATTAGAGTTTATGTTGTGTTTATAAAATCTTATATCATTTGGTTCAATATATTGTGAGAAATAGAATTTTTAAGCTTTCATAGCATACGTTGATTATAAATCTAATTCTTGTGTTTAACCCTATAGAATACCATACTATAAATGAAATATAGCCAATTATAATCAGGATGGAACATTAGGGTGAAAAACGGCCCAAAAAGGGCCATGTAAGGATTT
Organism: Ceratopteris richardii; assembly: GCA_020310875.1. Classification (NCBI taxonomy): domain Eukaryota; kingdom Viridiplantae; phylum Streptophyta; class Polypodiopsida; order Polypodiales; family Pteridaceae; genus Ceratopteris; species Ceratopteris richardii. Next base: position 40,158,643 of record CM035425.1, read on the forward strand.
CAATTAGTTGTGCTTAATCTGGATTAAAGTTGTCAAATCCTTTAAGAAATTCCATGTAAGTTCATTTAAAACGTATCTTATGCAAATTTTGAAGAGAGCGAAACTCGTATGATAATCATGAAAAGTTTGTGTGATATCTTACGCTTCGAAGTTTGTGCTCATCGGGTGCTTATCAAAATTCAAATTTTCCTCTTGTTCACGGACCTATATAATGTGTGTTGATGACGTTTTGCGCTTTTTTACTCTACTTTTCATAGCAGGCCTATTTCTCTCTTTCATGTCATTTTAGACACTTGCCGATCACTTTTCATAGCAGATCATGGAGAACCATAACCCAAATACACTCATTGAGCTTTCAAACAATCAAAATCATTGTGAAAAGTTCCATATCAACATTGCAGTTGGTCAGAAGTATGCGACGACAAGAAAAGTATTCCGAAGGGCTCTTCATCCTCCTGAAGTGGATGGATTGCGAAAGGAAGGCAAGAAACATATCGACATATGGGTAGATGGATCTGTTTATCCAATTGATCCACAAACTGGAAGGTATCCCCCTTTTCATAATCTTCATGATCTGATTAGATTTGCAGAAGATGGTGAGGATGGTTTACGAGGCTATTGTTCAAGGCTCTGGGATATTTCAAGGAATTATGTACAATACATGAACTATCTACAAAACACACTACATCAGAAGGATTTACATATGAGGGAGCTAGAAAACAAATTATCCACTTTATCTTCTCAGTTAGAGTCTTTTAAAAAAATGAAAGAAGCTCCTATAGGTTTGAGAATGCGGTCAAAACGAGTAAAACCTTTTTTAGATTTGACTGAAAAATCTGGCCAGAAAAAAAAAAGAATGAAAATTATTAGAGATCATGTTACAAATGTGCTAGGTTTCAATATGTTGAGCAGTTTTGAGCGCGTACATTTCTATAATGAAATTTTGAGTCAAAATGATGTTTTAAGACTATTGAAACTGAATGAAAATACATGCTTGAAACTCTTTGTTTTCCAAAAACTCATGACAGAAATGAATCTGTTACTAGAACCATCTCAAATTCAAAAGATTTTTGATAGCGTTGGAGTGAGTAGGAAAGGTTATAGAGCAATTTCAAAAGTTTGGTGTGGATTTTTAAAATTTAACAAAGTTAGAAGTTTTGGATTGCCTAGACCCCATCATGTAGCAAAGTTTTGGCTCTGCTTGAATAAAAAGATCACATCAGTATTTGGTGAATATAAACATATTCATGGTAACACGCCTTACGAAGTAGGAAAACAAAAGTTACATTTCACTTACAATGCATTTAACAACATATGGATAGATATTATACTACTTCAAACATACATGGTTCAGTTCTATAATATAGAAGAACATGAATGTTTTGGTCTATTGAAATTTGTAATCAAACTTGATGAAGCTGAGCTTAAAAAAAATCAAAAGATGGAGATAATAAGTATTGCACTAATGAACAAAGCTTTGGACTATAGCCTTGGGAAATTGGGTACTCCATCTCTCAAAGTACAATCAGAAATGGAGTTATGGTGGGTTGGATTTGCTCAAGTTCCATCTGAGAGCTAAAAACACTTAAATGGTTATTCTCACACACAAACATTCCAAATGTTATCCAAAGGAATCATGGAGGAGAATTGTTGAATGTCAAAGACTATGGGAACTTTCAAGTTGAGTGGAATTTGAGTGGAGACCTAAAGACGCTCAAATGCATGTTTGGTATAAGTGGGGGAGCAAATTCTCAGTAACCTTGCTTGTACTGCATGCAAAGCCCAGACACAAATGGATGGATTGCTAGAGCTGAGGCTGAAGAGGCTCCTTCCACACAAAATGTTATTCTTCATAACTACTCATCTTCTTCAATGATTTGGGATCCCATACTTCCAATAGCATTGACAAATGTACACATATGTACACTACATGCAGAGTTAAGAATCATTCACAAGTTGGTCCGTCTTCACTTGGATTATGCATATTCTATCAAGCCTACAACTCTTGCAGATGAGTGCATAAAAAAATGTGAATGTCTTCTTTCATAAATGGGATGTCATGGTGGTGATGTTCATCTAAGAAAATATCCAAAGCTTTCACAAAATACAGGTGATGTACTACATGATGTCTCAATGGGAGGTGCAAAAGCAAGGATATTCTTCAGCAACCATGATGACAAAAAACTAAATGCCATGTGAAATTGTTGGAAAACATTTTGTGAGGTCACTACTAACGTAAAAAGCAAACCAGAAATAGCAAAAAAGAGAATGGAGGTGTGGGTCAAACTAGATAATCTTTTCAAGATCATGAGGCAACAGGTAACATCAAAAAGTTATTTGATAGATTTCCGAAAGGCGACCACAGAGCTTATAGAAATCATCATAGAGGCATGGGGTGCCAAAGACATAACATACTACTTGGTGAGTTCCAAAGATATTTTATTCAATTTATTTATTTTTAATTGAAATAAATATCTAATGAGATTCTTTTGCTCTTCTAGCATATTCTTCGTGTGCATGGTGCATTCTTTGCAGAAAAAGAACCACTTTCCATGTGGAACACCCAAGGCATGGAAAAATCTCATTATCAAGCAAGGACAAGCTTCTTTAGATGTACAAGGAAAGGAGGAGGAGTAACAAAGAGCAAATGCCTTCAGAGAGCTTTTTGATTGGTTCTTTAGAAGACAATTACAAAGGACCTCATGCCAAATATAATCAGAAGGATATGACTATCACCAGACAAAATCATCATGTATCAATATCACAAAATGAAAAAGACTACATTTCAAACAGAGCTTTAATATTTGCAATGTCTTTTATTTCTTTGAGAAATAAAGATGTCATGTATGTACATTTCATGATGTATTAAGCTTTGAAAAGAAATATTTCTATTACCATCAGATGAATTTGACCAGAGAACAGATCATGGATCAATAACAATCAATATTAGGCCATGGATCAGTTACACCAAAAAAAATTGCAATGTCTTATATCAGATTGGGCAATTTCTGTATATGTTCATTTGTTGAGATATAGAATTTGAAAAAATGAAGTCATTCCTTGAGCCTCTTTAAAGAGCTTGGCTCTGGCAAATCACCTCTATATCTAAGGAACTCTTTTCTCTTGTATCCAGCAATGCTTTTTAAATCTGACACCCCTATAGCCATTGCATAGCTTGAATAACAAAGAAAGTACCCTACCCTTAAAGCATTGAGTACTGGGGCATATCCAAAAATTCTGAATGCAGGTGCTCTTTCAAGCAGCAAAACTCTGAAAGCATTAAAGGGTATTGGAGTAAAACCCATGTATTTTGATAGAGTCCTCAAGCAGAACAATGCAAAGTCTGGCTCCTCACTATAGTGCTTGTGAATAACACAAAAAGTGTCTGGGTTCAAGTTTGGAAGATAGTGGATAATAGAATGAATATCCACCTTTGCTTTTCCTTTCTCTTCTATGGCTTTTCTTGTTCCCTTGCCCCTGCCAAGGTAATTGTCTTCATCCAATAAAGTTAACTGTGGTAAAATGAAAAACAAGCTCAGATGAAGTAACTTGAAACAATTAGACATAAAGCAAGAGACACGACCGATGCAAGTGATTAGGGTCTTTAGAGAAATTCAGACGGTCATTATCGCTTGCATCGGTCATCATCAATATCTCTTTGAAAACTACCTAGAAATATGTTATATTTGCTGAATGAGGTGAATTGTTACAAGCCAGATATCTATTATCAATGTTGCATGCAACTCCTAGACACGAACGATACAAGCGATAAGGCCCAACGGAAAATATCCGATGGGCCTTATCGCTTGCATCGGTCGTGATCGATTTCTGACACTTCTAATGGAGATCTTGGACAAATCCAATACAAGCTAGAGATTTTGCATCTGTCCCATCTCATATCCTTAGCCTAAAATTCTTGAGAATATAATTAACTGTATACCTTGACGTCATCTTCCTCAAGTCCAAACACGACCGATGCAAGCGATAAGGCCCAATGGAAAATATCCGATGGGCCTGATCGCTTGCATCGATCGTGATCGACTTATCACAGTCTAAATGGAGACCTTGGAGAAAATCGATTGTCGCATCTCATCTCCTTAGCCTAAAAATCATGAGAATATATTTTACTACATACCCTTGACGCTAGAGATTTTGCATCGGTCCCGTCTCATATCCTAAGCCTAAAATTCTTGAGAATATAATTAATTGTATACCTTGACGTCATCTTCCTCAAGTCCAAACACGACCGATGCAAGTGATAAGGCCCAACGGAAAATATCCGATGAGCCTTATCGCTTGCATCGATCGTGATCGACTTCTCACAGTCTAAATGGAGACCTTGGAGAAAACCGATTGTCGGATCTCATCTCCTTAGCCTTAAAATCATGAGAATATATTTTACTACATACCTTGACCTCATCTTCCTCTTCAAGTCCAAACACGACCGATGCAAGCGATAAGGCCCAACGAAAAATACCCGATGGGCCTTATCGCTTGCATCGGTCGTGGTCGATTTCTCACTAAAAATGGAGATCTTGGACAAAACCTTAAATTCATAAGAATATATTAAACAACATACCTTGACCTCATCTTCCTCCTTGATAAGCTTTTTTCAGTCAATACAAATTGTTCCTTTGTCCTCAGCAACATCCAAGAATGAATAGCTGCGCCCAAATGAGTATATTCCAAGTTGCTTCTGATGCCCATCAAACTCTTCATCAGCAAGTCTTGGCTTCTCTGAGATAGCTTTCTCAAAGCATTTTGAAAGAGCTTGTGATGAATCTTTGAATTCTTCATTAGACAAATCCAAATCAAGACGCAAAAATTCTTCTTTTCTTTCTCGTTTCTTATTGATGAATCTCCTTGCAACTTCTTCTGACTTAGCTATAGCTGCAAGGCAGTAGTCCTCCCTTAGGTTGAAAAGTTCCTGAATGTAAAATAGAGGTATAAACTCTTTTTCAGAGATAAAGTAAAAAGGTAGATCTGGGAGAAGTAGGGACTTCTCAGACACTTGAACTTCTTCAGTTCGCTCCCTTATTGCAGTCTCTGCTTTAAAAGTGGCCACATCAAAACCTTTGACCTGCTCTTCTTTTGCTTGGAGATTGATCTCCTCAACAATCTCCATGACACCTTTCATAGTTTTTGAGCTTCCCTCAAGTGTCAACTCTAAGAAAGGCTCGTCTTCAACATGAACATTTTCCTCCTTTTCAACTGAGATGTGATCAAGCCATATCCAGAAGGCAATGTTTAAAGGGAGCAAACAGCAGCCCTTTTCATGCTCTGGGAATAAATCAAGCTTCCCTGGCAAAGGGGATATCCTTTTGCATTTTCTTGTGATTTTTGCCCTATCTATTGTATCCTTCCCAAAGATGTGAGGATGGACATAGGTTTTCTGAGAAATAGAAAGGATCTTTCCATTGATCAACCCCAAAAAAATCTCCCACTCATCCTTAAGAAAACTTTTTGATTTCTCTAGGAGTTTTTCCAAATCAATTTAGGGGTTGAATATCGTCATTGCATCAGGAAAATAATCTATAGTTAAACCGTCTTGAACCATGAAATCAAGAAGTTTCTCTGATGGAGAGACACTAAGGATCTCATTCATTCCCTCCATCTTAGTTGCAGCTTCTCTTGTATCTCTATGAGGAGAACACAACCGATGCAAGCGACTAAAGCGAGTCAACATAGGTCAAACGGGGAAAATCGCTTGTATCGGTCGTATCGGGGATGAAAGAAAAATATGCATGTAAATGAGACAAATTCTCTGAAGGATCAAAAACTGAGTTTATGAAGGAAGTTGCTATTTATAGGCGAGGATGTTGGAACAAACCAATCACAAGTTGGTGATTATAAAGAACTTGAAGGAAGTCAATGATCAGTTTGAAGTGAAAGAAGTTACTTGAGAAAGTGAAGAAGATTTCAGAATGATAGCTTGTATACATATGTACGTTACAGGTGGAAATTCTTGTAATCTGAGTAGAGATAATCCTTAGGATGATAAGGAGTAATGTAATAGACACAGGATAAGTCTAGAAATATGTGTATATAAGTCAATGATGTAAAGAAATACATGAAAGAGTCATTAGAAGACAAGTGTCATTGTAATAGATGTGTAGAGATTCTTTCTCAGAAAATTAGCGACGCGTTTTTCTCTGAGTTCTCTCACTCTGATCATGTGGATCAGAAATCCTTTTGTACACATCTAATTTGGAAGTCACTGAAGCTATTTTCAAAGTTTCATGATCTAATTCCTTTCATGCTATGAGTATCATCAATAGGAATATGTATATGTAAAGTCTGTAGATGATCTCTCAGAGTCACACACTTTTTCGTGTCAATGTTTTGCTTGAATCTCAATGCACAATGTAAAGTTTTTGATGAGTGAGCATTCAAAATTTAAGTTAGAAGGTAAGGAAGCTATGGCTAAAAGCATTTAGCAAAACAGGATCTGTGCTGTGAGAAATCAACCTTAGAAGTTACCTATGTCAAAGTCGCTTATTCAGGAAGACAATTTCTGACATACTTTTGATCTTAAGGATCAAATTGAAGTTTTAATGATTCTTTTGAAGGACTAATAGTTGATATGATTGCGCAAAGGTAGCTTGGAGGCATGTATATTATTAGATTGAAGAAATCTGAAGATATGTGTAGGTAATGAAGTCAATCTTTGAAGCAGACTTCTTGAAGAAGAAAAATTCTCACTCAGAGAATTGTTCATGAATGATTTGGTAAATCAGAGTAACATTTGTGTAAAGTTTGGTCTATAAATGATATAGAGGTGTTCTTAGATGAGTATAGATCAAGCCTTTGGAGATTAAAAGGTCTCCAATAGTGGTATGAGAGCTGAAGGTGCAATACAAGTGAAGTAAAGGCATTGGAAGTTCCGACTGCTGTAGATATTGAAGTTCCTTCTAATTGAAGGTGGACAAGGACAAATTCTTGAAGATAACCTGCAGAAGTACAAAGCACGAGTTTGAAGGATCAAAAAGGATTGTACTATCATATCAAAGGTACACTTTACTATCATAAATCATAGTAATTGCAGATACAGAAGATCAAAAGATGGGAGAAAGCTTGCAGATTGATAAGCTAGATAGGGAGAACTATCCAGGAGGCACACCTCATGAGCAAAGATTTGATGGCATTCATTACAGGAGAAGAAGAAAAGCCTGAGTTTGTAGATCCTAGTGTTCTAACTAGGGAGGAGCTTGCAGATTTGAAGACCTGGATGAGAAAGGATGCTCAAGCTAGGAGCATCATTTACATGGCTGTAAATGATTATCTTCTACCTCACATCAGAGGATTGGAAAGTGCAACAAATGTGTGGAATGCTTTGGAAGAGCATTTCCAAAACACAACCAATTCAAGGAAGTCTTCATTATGGGTAGAGTTTACAACTTTCAAGAAGAAGAGGTCACAATCAATTTTTCATTATGTGGAAAGGATGAAGGATATTGTAGATAGCTTGGGAGCTGTAGATGAAGACATTGAAGAGGATAAGTTGGTAAGGCAAATACTTACAGGTCTGAGAGGAGATGAGAAGTGGAAGCCTTTCATATTGTCCATAGAATTGTCACTAGATCACTTTACTCCTGATCTTAATCAATTGCTAGGACACATGCTAACTTTTCAGCAGGACATTACGGGAGACAATGATAGGAGTGCAAGTTAAGCTATGTACTCCAAAGACAAGAAAAAGAATGGCAAAGGGAAGCAGTCAACTGATGATGAAGGATCTTCAAGTCAAGCTAACTTTACTGATGGGTCTCTGCAGCTACGATACCACTTTCAGTATGGTAGCTCAAATACCACTTGTTATGGTTGACGCGACAAAGACTCGAACCTTGTCAAGCCTGCGGAATTCGCTGCACCACCGAAGAGAGCTAAGCTAGAGTGAAATTAGAACACCTCTATAATCAACAGTAGCTTAGCATGGTTACTGTGACTCAAACATATACATTAGGGGAAAAAATGAACCCTGAATGGGCCTTTTAGATTAAGGAGTGATTAGTGATGGACCAATCAGAAGAGGGTGGTGGCCACAGTCTATGCCCTATAAAATACTAGGTTGAAGGGTGGAGAGGGGACATATTTCTCCCTTATTTAATGAGCTGCCTCTAGAGAGAGAATGAATCTCGTAACTCAATTGGGCCCAAAAATTCAAAATTTCTGAAAAGTTAAAAAACTCATCATAACACATGAAAATGGACCCCCCATTACTTTTTAGGGTCAAAAGTACTCTTTTTGACCCCAAATTCAAAATCCGTGCATGTTTTGAGCTGAAAAAAATGAGTTTTTTCAAAAATACTCAAAAAAGAGTTATTTCCCTCCTAAACCTCACATTTTCATACCGAGGTCCCAAAAAGTCATCTTTTCCCACTACTTTCACTCTGTAGCACACCATTGAAGCTCCTGTTTCTACACTCCAACCTACCTGCATCTCCTATCTCGGATTACTGTTGTAGCTTGAAGACCTTTAGCTTCAATGGCAACATCTAAAGCTTCTAGGCGACCAAAAGATGAAATCCTCACATTAAGATGTCAGAATATCAAAGCCACAGATGGGCAGTGGCTATCACATGAGTACTCCAAAGGTGCATGGGTGTACATGCAACCCTCTAGAGTTGGGCCTCATCGAGTTAGAGATCATGGAAACTTAGATCTTCATTGGAAGGGAAAGTTACTTGGCTTCAAGAAGCATAGAGACAATGGGATGGTTGCTATTGTACAACATGTTTTTACAATGGCAACTATGAAACTTGAAAACTCTAGTAGTATGAGATATCCTGTGAACTGTAAGTATTACTCTACAATATTTTATGTTTTCTTGTGTCGGATATATTTTTGAACTATTTAGATATGTTTTTGTTTGTTTCAGATGTATTTCCTTCTACTTTGGTGGAAGAGCAACCACTTCATAGTCTTACAGGTACTTTCCAGGCATTGCATGCAGATGTTGGTGCACTAGTCTTTCCAAATATATCTCCTGCTCAACTTTACCATGATAGATTTTTCTTTTACACACATAGATATGTTGTACCCTCTACAATGAATGGTTTTGGAAGGTTAGAGAGAATTGAAGTACATTCTCTTCTTAGCTTGGAGTGGCCAAAACCTGATATATGGTCCGTATCATCTTTGAAGCAAAAGATGGTAATGGATATACATAACTCTTTGAAATTCACAAAAGTGTCTAGGTCTGTAGGTTTGCACTGGTCTTTTCCCATTCATTGTTTTGTATATTTATTCCAAGGATTCTCATTCCAAGAGACTTCCACCATGCTCATGTGTAAAGATATCACATATGAGCAAGTCGAAAGTCTTCTTGGTGAAAATTGGGGTTTGATGGAAGGAATTGCAAAAGGTGATAAATATCTCTGTAAAATAGGTGGAACAGGTATAGCATTTCGATATTTGAAACAACGTACTTCATTATACATCAGATTCTACTATGATCGTTGGATGTGCAAACTTGGCAAATGGATACCATTTCAAAGTTCAGAGGGATCTTTGCATTCATTTGAAATAAAGCTTAGATTGCCCAACAATGAAACAGAAACTATTTTAGTGAATAATCATTGGACCTTGGCTAATCTGAGAGAACACTTGATGATTATGGGGTTTGAAGGACTAACTCAATCCATCTTCAAAATTCAAGGACATAAGGTGAGAAATGTTTCATGTTTTTGTTAAAGTAATCTTTTTGTTATTGTTTATTTTACTTTAATGACTTCAATTTGTTGCAAATTGATTACAGGTGGGCAGAAGAATGGAATACAAAATGAAAGTCCCTGTAGATTGGAGCAAAGATGGAATAGAGCTCTCATTGTCATAGTTCTTTTGCAACCTGATAATGTCACTTCTTGGGCCCTCGTCATTGTATCTCATGGTTTTTGCACTTTCAAGAACCTTGTAAAAAGTAGGACAATTGATTCATGTTAGATATTGTATATACCTTATTCTCTGCAATGATAATTTCAAAACTTTTGGAATGTCAAAAATTTTGTTCACTACTTTGAAATGTGGTTGCTCATGTTTTTTTCTATGCATTATTTTGTCATCCAAAACTCATTTTTTGAAATTGCACTTCTTTATTCTATACTTTTAAAAGTGGGCCCAGTCAATTTAAAAACTTGAAACTGCTATAAAAATGGCTCTATGTGCTCATTTCTCACATTTGCACTCTCAAAGAGCTAGAAAGCACAGACTGCAAGCCTCTAGAAATCTCGCGCGCAAGCAATGGCTGCTAGCACTTCCACTCCCATGAAATCTCCTCGAGATTTATTCATGGAGTTTTTGGAAACTACAGACTACAATGGTCGTACGGATTTGTATGACCTAGTCTGTAGAGTCCCTAATCTTGAAGGGACAATAGCCATGAATTCCGATGTGATCGATGAGATCACAGATTTTATGGAACTCTATATTTTAAGATATGCCATAGATATTCCAGCATATGAGTGTAAATGGTCCCCTATGACCTGCTTTTTTACATTCATAAAGGAGATGAGGCATTTGCGAAGCGCTTAAAGCGTTTCATGGCGATTGCTGAGGCTTCAGGGCACCTGTTAGATGACACAGTGCCCTTAATTAAACAATTAAATAAGAAAAGGAAAATGGGAAGAAAATATCTTTCCTACATAGCAACAACAATCTTTTTTGTCAATGAGGAGCCCGAACCTTCACCCATGGACCTACCCCATCTTGTTACTGGGGGTTTTGTAGATGACAAGAAGGAACCCCATACAGAAGCTCTCAACTTATTAGAAGAGAGTCAAAATATTTCCAGAGAATTTCCTCAAGGAGTAGTGGACAAATTAAAGGAAGCCAGTACACAGAAGAGTCCACCCTCCAACTTAGACCCCGTGGAACCCACTCTACCAGAGGTAGAGATGGAAATGTTTTCAGTTGTACTTGTTGATGGAGAGGAATTTTTGTTCCTGCATGATATTGAGAAGGCATTCGGTCTACGCCTCGACGAATGCCTTAGTATTTTCAGCTCAACCTCGGATGTTCCCATGGACAACACTTCTGACATTATCGAAAAGGCAACAATTCAACTTGGTGAATCAGTTGCGGACACCATTGCATTTGTGTGTGAAGAGATTTTGAGCCATGCCAACCAAGATGCCAGTGAAGAAGATCTAGCCACAGCAAGGGAAAGAATTTTGGAGAAGAAGATTCCAACATCCCCTGTTGTGGAGCAAAGTGGCATGGCCCATTCATCAATTCCACTAGATGCAATGGGAAGAGGAGAGGATGAAGATAGGCTTCAAGATGTAAGTCTCTACTGACATTTATGGTTGTCTCATATTCATACAAGATGTATCTATTTAATTTTATGATTGTCTATGTGCAGGAAACAATTGAAGTGGATAAATTTGCAGCAAGGAGTGGTGGTGACCGTGTTTCCCGGGGCCATGGCTCTTCCTTGGCACAGTACATTGGAAAATTGCCAAAGGAAGATTTTGTAATAATCCACAATGACTTTTCCCCTCAAGGACACTTCATGACTTGGTGTATGAAGGCCTTGAGTAAAGTTTTGTGCCTATCTACAATAATGCAAGGGACCAATTGTATATTTCTAGTTAGGAAGTCCCTTGCCCTTACTACCCTAGGAGTTAATTTTAGAGGAAAAATATTAGGTCAAATAGGAATAGCTTTGGGTCTTGGATTGACAGACCCTCAATTAATATCCCAATCAGTTTTGACTTACCAATTGCCTCTATCTTTTCAGAGAAGAAAGAATGTAGTGGAGAGGCTCAAGGCCAAGAGCCAATTGTAAAAACTTTATAATACCAATGTTTTGTTTTTCCAATTTCCATGTGCATTCAATCTATTATATCTTTATGGTTTGACAATCTCATAACTTTTGCACAGTTTAATCAGTCTTTTTCCATTGTTTCTTGTAATTTGTGTTGCCCAAAATGCATGGAATGGCTAAGGAATGCAAAAAAAAGGCCTGCCACAGAAACGCGGGGATGGGCCCTGCAAAACTTTTGCAGGGCCCATCCCCGCGTTTCTGTGGCAGGCCTTTTTTTTGCATTCCTAGGCCATCCTATGCACTAGGTTACCTGTATTGCAAGTCTATCTTCTCAATTAGCACCTTCACTTGGGGAAATGTGGAACACTCTTCTTATATGCAATAATTAGAGAAAATTAAGATTCCTCTGGGTGCATATAAGCATGCAGCAATAAATCAGTGCATGTATGTATGTTCATAAACATTGCTTAGCTATTGGTCAGGGGTTTAGCATGTAGTGCACTCTAGCCAAGGCCAATCATATGCCCCCATGTGCATGGCATGGGTTTTCATGGCTTGGAAATGCCAAAAAAAGGCCTGCCATAGAAACGCGGGGATAGGCCCGGCAAAACTTTTGCAGGGCCCATCCCCGCGTTTCTGTGGCAGGCCTTTTTTTGGCATTTCTTGGCCATGAAATGCATTAAATAGCATTACCACTTACAACAAGTACAGAAAAAAGAATGATACAACTATGAAAAACACTTCAAAGATGTACTGGAAAAACACACCTACAAACATAGGAGAAATAAACTTCAAAACATGTACACTAAGAGATAAACATTTGGGAGAGCAAATATGACAAGACAAAGATTATATTCATCATTTGGGTTTTACAAAATATTCATCGTATGGGATATACAAAAGGTTATCCAAACAAGGGAGTACAAATTATGGTTAATGGTTATTCCCTCTAATTCTCCTAGCTAGCTGCAAATCTTTAGGTTGTATTGTCACTCTCTTTGCATGGATGGCACATAGGTTAGAGTCCTCCAACATTGATATAAGATACGCCTCTACAACTTCTTGGAGAGCTTCAATGGCTATCCCTTGGATACGAAGTCCAGCGCAATAGCGTTGGATCTCTTCCTTCACAACTCTTGCAAATGACCTTCGTGGAATCAGAAGCTCCACAGACTTTTGATAGTGTCGAATCTCCGCAAAGGCTCTGGTTTGCTTTCTGCGCCTTTGTGGTGCTCTTGCATTTGGGGGGATGTTGGGTTGTGGTCGTTGTGGTCTACGACGTGGTTGATAGTTCTTCTTTCTTCTTGGAGGACGCCTAGATGGTCCTGCCTCATCATTTACTTCCTCTGCCCGACCTTGCTCTCTTTCTTCATCGGTTGGTCTTTGTCCTTGTCTTGGGGGGAGTGTCTTGCCTCCTTGTGTTACTCGATGGTTCACGGGGATATCATCATTGTTCCATGGTGGCTCATTTATACTTTCTTCATATGAGGAACTCGATAAATTTGATGTCTCAATCACAACTCGTCTATGTCCTCGTTGTTTGGGCCTTGCCTTCACTGGTGTCCTGATTGGGGGCTCATCATGAGATGCAGAAGGGGAATAATTTATTTCTTGGGATACATCTCTCTCTGGTGAACCTTCATCCCCCCGCGATGCAATGCTACCGGACTGTGTCCCTGCACCTGAGTTTCGTCTTGAAGAGTGGCTTGTGGTTCGACGCTTCTTGTGGGGTGTCATCCATGTTGGGCGCTGAGTACCTTGCACATGGCTAGGGTAGACGACATGATCCTTCCTAGCAGTCTGCTTTGTGCGTGCCATTCTCTTAGATTGTAAAGTGGTAAAATGAGGAAGGACACCTCTATTTATAGGCTTTCACTTAAGAATTGTCCTGTTCACATTTAAATGGATAAAAATTAGTTTTAAGACATTAAAAGTATATTCACAAAAATAGTAGAATTTTATTTGAAGTGAAAGGGGTTATAAAAACCTTGAAAAGTATAATGCATTTTAAGAGTTTGGATATTATTTCCAAGCAGAACCCTCGCGGACTCTTTGTGAACGCCATTGGGCATGATGTTCGGGTCCTGACGATGACATCCACTTCTCTCTTGCAATATCATGTTGTAGCTTTCGTGTAATCTTTGCTAGTTGTGACTCACATGCCTTTTCCATTACATATTTTCTAGCAAATGTCGCACGAAAGAACCAATTGAACATTTCTTCTAAATAGTTTGATTGGAGTAGACCACCCCCATGACGAGTTTTTTTAAAGTAAACACCTCTAGCCCTGTAATGTGACTTCTCCATTCCTTATGTACTAAAAATCTCCAGTGACCCATATCGATTCATAAAATATGCTCCATGTGCAAAAAGAATATGCTATGATCTGGTCAATAAGATATACACATAGTGTTTAAGACCAAATAAAAAAATGTAAGCGAAACTTACTATGTAATGTGTAATGTTGCTTTCTCCCCAAGATAAGATGAATGACTGTGTAAACTCCTTCAAAGTCACTTGGAATAATTCTCGTTGTGAAGCATTAGTGGAAGCCAAACACATCAAATGTAACAATTGATCGAACGATGACCAAACCTTCTTTCGCTTGTTAATGAGATCAGCCTGACTATCATTGTCAGTTGTAATTGAACAGAGGTCCTTCCAAAGCTCCCATTTCCCATCATCTTGACTATTCACATCTTTTTTAAAGAAACGTCGTGCCTTCTTCCCAGTCATTGAAACTTGTTGTAAAATCTCTTGAGACTCACCATACTTCTTAACAACTAAAGATACGTGGCCACCATGACAACCTATAGAATTCAAAAGATCTTCTATTTTCTGGATTGCTATTGTAGACCTCTCTAGTGGTTTCATTGCAAATGCATATTCAACATGGAGCTTCAAAAGCCTATCAAAGATCCTCATGAATGCATGCAAAGTACAAAAGTGAACATTGACTAATGGAAATGGGATAATGGGGTTCCAATCATTGCTTATTTTATCACGAGTCGGTTCCTGTAACATTGGACACCTCAAAAGTGATATCTCCCATTCCCTGTGATTCAATGAGTCTGTTTCATCAATTTCTTCAGAGTCATCAACTCTCGTCAATGCCCTTGCATGTTTAGACTGTCTCTTAGATCCTTTGTAACCTTGTGTACAATATGGGCAAGGATAGAGAGAAGATGCTCCTTGTTTACAACCTAACATGCATTTTATACTCTTAAGGTCTCCACCCAAATGCCATTCTACATCAAAATCACCTATATCATCTACAAAAAGCTTTTGCCCATGTATTTGAGAAGAGATTACTTCCGTAATCCACGGAGTCCTACTAAAAATCCATGAAATAACATTATTTGTTTCTTTGGGAACTTCTATAGCACCTAACCACCAGATATCTCTCTCTGATTGCACACTGTAAGTCAAATGGTCCCTCCCTCCTAAAGTTTCATCACTCATTGCATGGTCCATAATTTCGTTCATTAGCGTCACACTCAACCTTTCTAGTCGCCGACCCTTTATGATTTGACACTCATCAAGCTTCAGTATGAACTTTAACTTAGCATTACAGTCTGCACAAAAGAAAACATTATCTTAATATGACACTTGAATGCAATAGAACTTCAACACCAAATAAAATGTAGTAGGGGTACCTTTGATTGTTGAACTATAAAAGTGAACCATTGCTTGTTGAAGCTTCTGAAGATCCACAAATATATTGTTGAATTTAGTGTAAGTAAATCCTTGTGTAGATAGGATTTTTGATTGCTTCTTGGGAATATTTGGATGATAAATAGAGGCAGGCATAGTTTCTATGAAATCCTCATTTGAAGTTTTTTTATTGATAGACAATTTAAATGGGCATGGAAATATACTTTGAGAAATATCTTGTGATTGTAAGGCTTGCCTGAGAAGGGTGTACATTGCAGTATACCCATTTCTACTGATGCCTGCTTCGTCACATATTGCCTGCACATCTTGCACTGTGATAAGATTTTTTAACTTCTTTGAAAACTCAGCTTCAACAACAACTCTAATACACTTTCCTATGCGTGAGTCTAAAGCAGAAGTGATTTCTTTGGTGTTTATACAGCTATTCATCAGCTTGAATTGGTCTTGTGTTGTTGACAAAGCAGTTATGTCTTCAATAAACGACCTACACAATGAAATATTCCATTACAAATCTTCATTAAAACATATAAAAGTAAAACAAACACTCACCTTGTTGCATATATACTTCGTTTGCGTGCTCCACCACCTTTTGAAAGAGCTTCAAAAGATGACAATGATCTTTTCCTATGTCTCATACCAAGTGGAGTCTCTTTCAGCTGCTGGAGATTGGCAGTTAACTTTGAAATTGTGCTTTGTTTTGCTTCAGTATCCTGTTCCAAATCTGCAAGTTGTTTTTGTAAAGATATGATTGTGCTTTCTAAAGTGACCACCCTCATATGATGGATGTGATGTTGTTGGAACCAATACTTAGCAGTAGCAAGTGAATATGTAGATAATCTCTTGCAGTAACCTAATAGTCCAGCTTCACCCGCACCAATGAACTGAAGTAAAGTTGAGAGGTTATGGAATGTTGGATGGTAAAAAGATATTGGATCAAGAGGATAGAGTGAACCATGAGCCCAAAGATCAATACTTTTTTCTCCAGCTGCACGACGTTCATTTTGAGAATTGGCATCATTGTTGCATCGTGTATTTGGAGCAAACTCTCTAGGCACACGAACATGGATACTTGTTGATGCAGGAGCATGAGGACGTTCTACTGTGAAGTTTGTGATACATGTCAACACCATCTTTGCTAATGACCAACAATATCAAAAACAAAGATGAAAAACCGGTTGGAAGGGAGTCTAAAGCATAGGTTTTGCTCAAAAAATGTGTTTTCTTGTATGTGTATGGGTTAAAGTGTATTTTTCCACTAAGTATGGCTGAAAATGATGAAATTTGAAAAAAGTCATTTTTTGGGGGAAGCATAGTCACGGATTTGATGATGTGGCACTTACTTTTGGAGGGAGTTTGAAAATTATACTTTTTCTAAAAGAAACTTCAGAAAATGGGCCCAAAAAAGTAACTTCTAACATATATATTAAAAAATAGGCTCTTTTGAGTTAATATACACTGAAAATGAGACTTTTTAAAAAAATTCATTTTTTTATTCAAATACATGTACGAGTTTGATGATGTGGAAAGTAGATTCTCTTTCTCTCTCTCTAGAATAAGAAAGAGAGAGGCCTATTGAAGCCTAAAAAAAAGCCTACTCCAGCCTACTAAAAAGTGCCCTATTAAATGCACTTTGTCCCCTTAAACAAGAACAGAATTAAGCTTAATCCCTAAAAATTAGGGATCCTTACAAGGCCCATGCAGGGTTCATTTTTTCCCCTAATGAAGACTGTGTTTTGAATTTGCTGAAAATTCCACTCGAACTTCACCGGACTATCACCGTAATTATACCGGAATCAACTTCACTTCTATTTCTAATCACTTCAAGTGAATTCTCAAGAAGTAAGGAAGTGATGCGTGAACTTCGTTCACTGAATGAACTCTTTCTAAAGTTTAAGGAAAAACTTCACCAGTTCAGAATGCCTTTTTCCGATCAGAGTTTGTACTGTGTGTACATATCCATTTCACCGAAATCTTTGATGAACTGATAGTAGACATGTGTAGCTATAAGATAAGCTATCTCTCATACAAAGCTTTAATTTATTCTGCGAGATATACTTCGTTGTTCTACCGGAAAACACGTTTATTGAAAGAACTGTAACTGACCGAAAATGCGTTTACTGAGACAACTGTAATTGACCAAAACATTCGTTTACTAAGAAAATAACTGTTAACTAACTTTATATCGTAACATGGAAATACTTAGGTTTCTTCACATACGAAGAATGTGCGCAAACTTCCACATGAACATGTGTTTTCTATTAGAGAAGATGTGTACAAAACTAGCTTGGCCTAATCTTGCTCAAGCTATGGAAACTCTCCTACACTGAGTAGTTTCTTCTTACCATCTCTCTTAGATGAATACCTGACATTTCAGGTTTCTGTTATTCATCTTTACATACGCGATCTCTGGCGTCTTCTAACCCTATTCTTGATTTCTATATGCGCTCTATTCGTACTACGCGCTCTTCTCACGCACGTTCTTGCTTCCACTCACTCTGTCTTCTTATGCACGTTCTCTCTTTATATATAGTTTGATTCGGTGTAACGAACTCTAACAAACTCTGATTCTGAAAGATTCTATGTTGTACATAACGGTCGTGAATTTGTCCCTTCACTAAGGCTTTTGATTTTCTGAATACTTTGATTCGGCTTCTCTTTATCTTTCTTTTTCTTTTATGTCTGTCTGTATGTCAAATTCGTGAGTGATTCTTGAGCAGCTCCCCCTCAATCACTAATTTGACTCTTCCTGTCTTTCATATATTTTCCTTTCTTTTATACCTGCCATTTCTTTGAATCTACTTGTCTTCGTTCCATCCAAGCTCTTTGTTAGAATATCTGCAATCTGATCCTTTGTCGGAGTGTATACTATTTCTATCTCCTTCTCCATTACCTTTTCCCTCAGGAAATGATACTGAATTTCTATGTGCTTTGATCTTGCATGAAATACTGGATTTGCTGCAAGATACAACGAGCTCATATTATCTCCATGTATGATAGGTGTACCTTGATCAATACCCATGCTTTTGAGCAAGGTCTGCATCCATATCACTTCTTTAGCTGCTTCTACAAGTCCTTTATATTCTGCTTCTGTTGACGATAAAGCCACTGTGTGTTGTTTCTTTGAACACGAGCTCACTAGCTTATCTCCTCGGTATATCATATACCCATGTGTTGATCTTCTATCATCTTGGCTTCCTGCCCAGTCTGAGTCACTGTATGCTCTCAACTTTATATCTGACATAAAAGGATAATATAATCCTTCTCTTATAGTTCTTTTGATGTATGCTAAGAACTCTTTGTCCTGCAACCTAGTGTTGATCCTTCAGACAATGCATAAACTGTGAGAGAACTCCCACTGCATGACTAAGATCCGGTCTTGTTAGTGTAGCATAGATTAAGCTTCCCACTAACGACTGATACTTCCTCATATCTTTAAACTCTGCACCACTATATTTGCTGAGTTTATGATTTGCTTCAAGCGGTGTTGAAGCTTCTCTGCAATTCTCCATATTAAACTTCTTCAGTAAGTTTAAGAGATACCTTTCTTGGGAAACATATACACCATGATCTGTGTATGCAATTTCCATTCCAAGAAAGTATGATAACTTTCCTAGATCACTGATGTGAAACTCCTTTTCGAGAATCTCTTTACTTCTTTAATTCCTTTGTCTGAAGTACCTGTGATTATAATGTCATCTACATAAATACAAATGTAGATCATACCTTCTTCTGTTCTTCTGATGAGTAGACTTGCATCTACCTTCGAACTTTGGTATCCAAGTTCATTGAGATATTTCACAAGTCTGTAATTCCAAGCTCTTGGAGCTTGCTTCAGTCCATAAAGAGCTTTTCTTAATCTGCAAACAAAATTTGGGTATCTGGAACTTAAAAACCCTTCCGGTTGTTCCATGTAGACTTCATCTATTATATATCCATTCAGAAATGCATTGTTTATATCTAGTTGACTTAGCTTCCATCCTTTTGATGCTGCTATAGCAATCACTGTCCTTATGGTTGACATCTTTGCCACCGGATTGAACGTCTCATCATAATCTATGCCATGCGTCTGAGCATAGCCCTTGATAAACAGTCTAGCTTTTTATCTGGCTATTCTTGCATCTGCAAGTTTCTTAACTTTGAAAACCCATTTATTTCCAATTACCTTTTTACCATTTGGTTTAGGAACAAGTTCCCATGTCTTGTTCTCCTCCACTGCGCTAAACTCTTCTTCCGTTGCTTCTTCCCATTGCTTCTTGCCTTTAGCTTTATCATAGTTCTGAGGTTCTTCATCATCTTTGACCATATATGCATAATTTTTCTGAGTTATGTACGAAGTATCATAAGAATACCTTTCTGGTTGTCTTCTAGTCCTGCTTGACCCTCTTGGTTCACAATCTTCATAAGTGTCTGAATACACTTCCTCATCAAGTATATGAATTTCTTCATTCCTTCTTGTTAATCCATTTCTGGACATACTTGCTTGCATATAGTCTTCGTCTCTATTCACCTGCACAATTGATTTCCCTTTCTCTTTTCTTCTTACCTCTTCTTCAAATTCTTCCGTTGTGTGACTTTGATCTATATACCAGCTCTTCTGTTCATCAAATGTAACATCTCTGGAAACAATAAACTGTTTTGTTAGAGGACTTCATAACCTGTAGCCCATCTGCTTTTCATCATATCCGACGAACACATATTTCTCTGCTTTTGGTTCGAGCTTATGTCTGAGTTGTGACGGTACATAAGCATAAGCTATTGATCCGAACACTTTGCAATGATCAAGTGTTGGCTTCTTTCCCCACCAAGCTTCATAAGGAGTCATTCCATCTAAAGCTGTACACGGTAATCTGTTTACCAAGTATGTAGCTGTATTTATAGCTTCAGCCCAAAGATAATTTGGATAATCCTTTTCCTTTAGCATAGCTCATGCAAACTCAGCTAGAGTTCGGTTCCTTCTTTCTGTTACACCATTTTGTTGTGGTGTATACCTGCAGGTTATTTCTCTCTTAATACCTGCATTCCAAAGATAATCATTGAATTCTCGGGAGAAGTATTCTCCCCCTCCATCAGACCTCAGTCTCTTAAGCTTTCGACCAGTGAGTCTTTCAGCATATGCATGAAAATGCTTGAAGGTTTCAAATACTTTTGATCTTTCCTTCAAAACACATAACGTTATCCATCTTGTAGCATCATCAATGAATAAAACATAATACCTTGAACCACTGATTGATCCTTCTTTTGTTGGACCCCATACATCTGTATGAATGAGTTCAAGTACTCCGTCATGTTTGAATCATTTCTTCTAGAATGGTAACCTGTGGGCTTTTCCCATCTCACATGCTTCGCACATGTGAATCATGTGTTGGTTCTGTACATTCGGTAATCCCAGTACTGTCTGATTTGAAATCATAGCTTTAATTCATTTTTCATTAAAATGACCTAATCTCTTATGCCGGAGATCAAGTTCTGTAATCACCTTTTCACCATGTGTGAGCAACGCTTGGCCGATGTTCCCTTGTACTCTTAAAGTAAAGAGTCTTCCTTCTTTCTTACCAGAGACAATCTGATTATATCCATTCTCGGGATCTTCTACAAATACTCCTTCATTTCTAAATCTGACCTGAAAACCTTTCTCAACTATCTGTCCTACACTAATTAAATTTTTCGGTATTGTCGGAACATACAAAACATTGGTTAGCAAATCTGCTCCACTCTTACATTTCACTTTTCCAATCGAATGTACACTATGCCTTGTATTGTCACCTGTTTGAACAGTATGACTGGAACTACCTTTTTCCAATTCTGACATCAGTTTCTATATTTCCTGACAAATGATTAGAACATCCAGAATCAATGTAAAATACCTTTAGGTCTTCGTTATCTGATGTGCCGATTGAGTTCATCATCAATGATGTATGACTTTCATTCTGTGTGTCATTTGCGTAGTTGTTGTAGGTGGTGTTGTAGGATTGATTCTGTCCCCAGCTTCTTGCTCCACCTCTACCATAGCCTCCTCTTTGATTTTTTCTACCTCTTTGAAAATTACTCTGATATCTTTCGCTTCTGCCTCTGCTATTATTGTTCTGATTTTGATTTGATCCTTGTTGATTGTGCCAACAATCATGAGCCAGATGATTATTTAATCCACAGATCTAGCAAGCCTTCTTGTTGATATTCTGGCTACCTCTTCCTCTTCCAAAACCTCTTGCTCTTCCTCTGCCGGTGCCTTTACCTCTTGCATAATAAGCCTGAGAACTCGACTCTTCTTCATCTTTTGACTTGCCTTTATCTGCTTTCTTCTTGTTCTTCATGTACATTGCACAGCTTTGTCCTTTATCTCCATCTCCTTTCAGGTCTTGCTCATATGTGAGCATCAAACCAAGCAACTGATTTAAATCTGGTACAAAATGATTTAAAGAAAGTTCAGTTGAGAGTACGAAAGGTTTCCACCTTTCATCTCCTCTCAAACCTGTGAGCACTTGCGCTATCAATCTGTGATCTTTGACATCTTCATTTATGGATCCAAGACTATCTGCTAGATCCTTCATCTTAGTAACATAGTCACTACTGCTTTGATTCGACTTCTTTTTGAACGTTTTGAATTCGGACCATAAGCTAGCCTTCCTAGCTTTTGTAGTATTTTGGAAATGATCTTCCAACGCACTCCATACGTCCTCCGCTTTCTCCAAACCTCTAATGTGCAGTAGTAGATGGTCTGTAACGGTATTATAAATGTAAGCTCTTGCCGTTGCATCTTTCTTCTGCCACAGCTTCAAGGCTTCTAATTCTTCTTTTTTCGGTTGACTATCATCTTCGAAAGTCGGCTTCGTTTCTTCTCCGGTCACATACATCATTAAGTCCTTACTCATAAGTAAGGCTTCCATGCGCATTACCCACGCGGGATAATTATCTCTGTCCAATTTATCAATTTGGACATGATCTGCCATGATCTTCTTGTTTCTGTTACTTTCGGTGAGTGTAATATTAAAGGGTTTTACCTTTTGTAAGCCTTTACCTTGAAAATGACTTCGGAATACTTCTTGATACCGTTTGTTAGCTTCCACCTTCCTTAATGAAGGTTCTTCGAATTCTCTTGTATCTTCACTTCTGTTTTCTCTTTGAGAATCTTTCTTGCTCTGATACCACTGATGGGTCTCTGTAGCTACAATACCACTTTCAGTATGGTAGCTCAAATACCACTTGTTATGGTTGATGCGGCAAAGACTCGAACCTTGTCAAGCCTGCAGAATTCGCTGCGCCACCGAAGAGAGCTAAGCTAGAGTGAAATTAGAACACCTCTATAATTAGTAGTAGCTTAGCATGGTTACTACGACTCAAACATATAAGACTGTGTTTTGAATTCGCTACAAGATAAGCTATCTCTCATACAAAGCTTTAATTTATTCTGCAAGATATACTTCGTTGTTCTACCGGAAAACACGTTTACTGAAAGAACTGTAACTGACCGAAAATGCGTTTACTGAGACAACTGTAATTGACCAAAACATTCCTTTACTGAGAAAATAACTGTTAACTAACTTTATACCGTAACATGGAAATACTCAGGTTTCTTCACATATGAAGAATGCGCGCAAACTTCCACATGAACATGTGTTTTCTATTAGAGAAGATGTGTACAAAACTAGCTTGGCCTCATCTTGCTCAAGCTATGGAAACTCTCCTACACTGAGTAGTTTCTTCTTACCATCTCTCTCAGATGAATACCTGACATTTCAGGTTTCTGATATTCATCTTTACATACGTGATCTCTGGCGTCTTCTAACCCTATTCTTGATTTCTATATGTGCTCTATTCGTACTGCGCGCTCTTCTCACGCACGTTCTTGCTTCCACTCACACTGTCTTTTTATGCATGTTCAAAAGCTATCAACACTGCAACATACCTTGTGAATAGGTTACCTTGTAAAGCATTGGAGGGAAGAACTCCTTATGAAGCATGGTGGGGTAAGAAACCTACTCTTGATCATTGTAAGGTATTTGGATGTTTAGCATATGCTTATGTTCCTTCACAATTGAGACATAAGCTAGAACCCAAAGCAGAGAAGTATGTGTTTATTGGGTATGATGATAGACAGATGGGTTATAGATTGTGGAGTCCATCCACAAAGCAATTTCTTGTTACCAAAGATGTTACATTTGATGAGCAAAGCACATGGTATACAGGGTCAACAAATGATTATGCAGGTGTTGTAGAAATTCAAAGGAGAGGGAAGGCAAAAGTAAATGTGTATGAAGAAGATATTGATGATGTTGATTATAAAATTAAATTGCAGGATAATGTTGAAAATGGGCCAAGATTTGATCCAGAATCAAATATGGCTGAGACTTCACGAAGTGCAGAGGTTAGAAGATCCTCAAGGGAAAGAAAAGAGTCTATCAGGTATAGCTATGATACATCTTTCTTAACAACAAAAGATTATGCTTACATTGTGAAGACAGAAGAGGATCCAATCACATATGAAGACGCTAAAGGTAAACAGAATTGGAAGAAGGCAATGCAAGAAGAGTATGATGCTCTACTTGAAAATGAAACATGGGAATTAGTGCCAAGACCATAGAATCAGAAAGTCATTGGATGTAAGTGGGTGTATAAAACAAAAAGGTTTGTAGATGGTAAGGTGTCTAGATACAAGGCTAGACTTTTTGTCAAAGGTTATGCCCAAACCTATGGGATTGATTATGATGAAACCTTTAGTTGTGTTGCTAAAATGTCTACAATTAGATCGTTGATTGCTATTGTTGCTTGTAAAGGATGGAAGTTATCACAATTAGATGTGAAGAATACATTTATGAATGGGTACATTGGAGATGAAGTATTTATGGAGCAACAAGAAGGCTTCATGGATTCAATTGGACCAGATTATGTGTGTAAGCTCAAGAGAGCTTTGTATGGGTTGAAGCAAGATCCAAGAGCATGGAATTACATGCTTGTTAAGTTTTTAAATGAATGTGGATTTCAAGCATCAAAGGCAAATAGTAGCTTGCTAGTGAAGGCAAGTGAAAACGGATACATATATATGCGTATTTATGTTGATGATATCATTGTCACAGGTACAGATGCTCAAGGAATTAATGAGCTTAAGAAACAATTAGAGAAGGAGGTTAAGATAAGTGATTTGGGAAACTTATCTTATTTCTTAGGAATGCAGATTGTATATACTCAACATGGAGTATATGTTACACAAGAAAGGTACTTAAAGAATCTTCTGGTCAAATTCAACATGGAGGATTGCAGGCCTTCAAGCACACCATTGGAGGTAAATCATAAGTTAAGCAGGTATGGAGGTGAAGAATTCAATGACATGAAGAAATATCAGAGTTTGGTAGGTAGTTTAATTTATGCTACCTTGACAAGACCAGACCTAGCATATGCAGTAGGTGTGTTATCACAATTCATGCATTGACCAAAGAAGACGCATTGGATTGCAGCTCAAAAGGTACTCAGATATATCAAAGGAACCCTAAGTGAAGGTCTGTATTATGGATTTACTTATGATACAAGAATTAAAGTATTCAGTGATGCAGATTGGGCAGGTGATTCAGATGATAGAAGGTCTACTCATGGGTATCTCTATTATATTGGAGATAAGTTAGTTTCTTGGTGCTCAAAGAAGCAACATACAGTTGCTTTGTCATCTACAGAAGCTGAGTATAAAGGATTGGTAGAGGCTGCAAAAGAAGTGATATGGTTAAAGACCTTGTTGAAGAGTTTTGGAACTGATCAGAGTACTCCAATTATTTTTGGAGACAATATGAGTTCATTGTATTTGGCAGCTAACCCTATTTTTCATGCCAAGATTAAACATATAGAGATTCAGTATCATTTCTTGAGAGAAAAGGTACTTGACAAAGAGATTGATGTGATGTATACTCCAACAAAAGAACAAGTTGCAGATATGTTAACAAAAAGCTTGGATGGACCTAAGCTACAGAGATTCAAAGAGATGGCAGGAGTGAAGAAGAACAGAATAATCACAATTAGTGATTGAGGGGGAGCTGTTGGAACAAACCAATCACAAATTGGTGATTATAAAGAACTTGAAGGAAGTCAATGATCAGTTTGAAGTGAAAAGTTACTTGAGAAAGTGAAGAAGATTTCAGAATGATAGCTTGTATACATATGTACATTACAGGTGGAAATTCTTGTAATCTAAGTAGAGATAATCCTTAGGATGATAAGGAGTAATGTAATAGACACGGGATAAGTCTAGAACTATGTCTATATAAGTCAATGATGTAAAGAAATACATGAGAGAGTCATTAGAAGACAAGTGTCATTGTAATAGATGTGTAGAGAGTCTTTCTGAGAAAATTAGTGATGAGTTTTTCTCTAAGTTCTCTCAGTTTGATAATGTGGATCAAAAATCCTTTAGTACACATCTAATTTGGAAGTCAATGAAGCTATTTTCAAAGTTTCATGATCTAATTCCTTTCATGCTGTGAGTATGATCAATAGGAATATGTATATGTAAAATCTCTTAGAGTCGCGCACTTTTTCGTGTCAATGTTTTGCTTATATCTCAATGCACAGTGTAAAGTTTTTGATGAGTGAGCATTCAAAATTTAAGTTAGAAGGTAAGGAAGCTATGGCTAAAAGCATTTAGCAAAACGGGATCTGTGTTGTGAGAAATCAACCTTATAAGTTACCTATGTCAAAGTCGCTTATTTAGGAAGACAGTTTTCGACATACTTTTGATTTTAAGGATCAAATTGAAGTTTTAATGATTCTTTTGAAGGACTAATGGTTGATATGATTGCACAAAGGTAGCTTGGAGGTATGTATATTATTAGATTGAAGAAATCTGAAGATATGTGCAGGTAATGAAGTCAATCTTTGAAACAGACTTCTTGAAGAAGAAAGATTCTCACTCAGAGAATTGTTCAGGAATGATTTGGTAAATCAGAGTAACATTTGTGTAAAGTTTGGTCTATAACTGATATAGAGGTGTTCTTAGATCAGTATAGATCAAGCCTTTGGAGATTAAAAGGTCTCCAACAGAGGAGGGAGGAAGTAACAATCGAATGACATGGACCAATCACTAAGTGCCTTGTGGCAAAGCATACGTTGGCTGATTCAATAGATAGATGATGTGGACCAATCAAATCATGCGATGTGGCAAAAGATGTTAGAATTTGTGTCTATATGACATGGACCAATCGTGGCATGCCATGTGGCACCAACGATCAACTCAGTTTTGGGACCTATTTAAGCTTGCCTATTCATTTCTTTCATTTTTTTTGTCAACACTTTCCAAGCGTCGAGGTTCCATCGCCACCAAGTTTTAAGCTGTTTCTTCACAATTTCTACAGAGAGCGCTCTCTGCGTTAGGTAATATGGACACAACCGATCCAAGCGATCAGGGTACATCCAAGATTTATGGATAACCCTAATCGCTTGGATCGGTCATGTTTCTTAAATGGCATCGAGTCCTTGATCATAGCATTCTATTATGCATTGTAACCTATATTTGAACTTGAATTTATTAAAATTTGATGATGAATTCAAGGACGACCGATGCAAGCCATTAGGGACATCCGGGCATTTACGGATGACTCTTATCGCTTGGATCGGTCGTGTCTTTGACAATGGGAAGAGTCATTGATCATAGCTTGCAAATTATGTTTTTCTTAGTGATACTTGAGTATTTTGCATCGTAAGATATTTTTGAACTAGTATTGATTGATATTTGATGAGAATTCAAGGATGACCGATGCAAGCGATAAGGGACATTTGGGCATTTTCGGATGACTCTTATCGCTTGGATTGGTCGTGTCTCTGATAGTAAAAAGAGTCATTGATCATAGCTTGCAAATTATGTTTTTCTTAGTGATACTTCAGTATTTTGCATTGTAAGATATATTTGAACTAGTATTGATTGATATTTGATGATGAATTCAAGGACGATCGATGCAAGTGATAAGGGACATCCGGGCATTTCCGGATGACTCTTATCGCTTGGATCGATCGTGTCTCTGACAGTGGAAAGAGTCCTTGATCACAATTTTTGAGGGTAAGTTTCCTTTCTTTCTTAATTCCTTGCCTAAAGACTCTCATTTTGTGCAGAGTATGGCTAGGACCAAAACGACAGCAAGGAAGTTGTACCCTGAGGGTCAGGACCAAAATGCCCAGGAACAAAATGCCCAGGAGCAAAATGTCCAGGAGCAAAATCCCTAGAAGGTTCAAGGTAATGTATTAGACAAGCCTTCAAAGAAAAGGGTCAAGTACCATGTAAAGTCCTTGAGGGAAATTAGAAGAGCTCAAAAGTTTGTGGGATTGTTGATCCCTAGACTTCCATTTATGAGAGTTGTCAAGCAGACCTCAGCCAACCTCTGTTCTTTGATGAAGACCTCATCCTTTATCAATGTGAGGTGGCAAACTCAAGCATTGCTATGCCTGCAAGAAGCTGCAGAGTGCAATTGATTTTATGAATGATGCCTATTTATGTGCTGCTCATTCTCATAGGGTAACACTAATGGTGAAGGGTTATGTTATTCTTTCAAGAATAAGATACAAATTTGATAAATCTCAATGTGAGGTGGCAAAGTCAAGCACTGCTATGCCTGCAAGAAGCTGTAGAGGACTTTGCTATTGATTTTATGAATGATGCCTATTTATGTGCTGCTCATTGTCATAGGGTAACACTAATGGCGAAGGATTATGTTATTGTTTCAAGAATAAGATATAAATTTGATAAATCTCTAGTTCATGAAACATGCAATCTGCCCCTATGATCCAGACTCACCTCTACCCCCTCCACCTGATAAAAAAAAGTATGAAGATAAAAAGAAAGGGCTTCCTCTTCACTCACCATTAAAGCATGGGACCAACAAAAAGAGTCAAGCTGAAAGCTCCAAAAAGGGACAGAAGCAACAGAGAAAACAGGGCTCCAAAAGGATAGAAAGGGTTGAATCATTTTTTAGTCTTAGATTGAAATCTATTGTAAATCCAACATAGGTTGGAAGATATAATTATGTACAAATTGTATGTACTTATGCCAATCTTCATCTCGAAGATGGTCATTGTAACCATATTTATTTGCCATTACAATATTTATATGCCTTGAGAAATATACAGTTGTATTGAACCTCTTGAGAGTTAAACAAAAGTTCATTGCATGGTCCAATTAAATTTGTTCGTTTCACAAATATGACTGCATTGTGGGTTTCTTACTTCATTCCTGTTGGAAAGTTTAAATTGGAGAAGATACAGAAGAATATAAAGAATTAAGAGGACACGATCGATACAAGCAATACGGGGAATCGAAGAATTTTGGATTGCCCCTATCTCTTGCATCGGTCGTATTATCCATTTCAACATAGGATCCCCTTTTAGCAACCTTGCATGAGATGAGCTGTTGCTAGTTGTTTTTATACTCATGAGTCAAATCTTTACGCAAGGTCACTTGTTGAAGTCTCTCGCGGTAGTTTGCTAACACGATCGATCTAAGCGATAAGGGCCATCCGACAAGTTCAGATTGCACTAGTTGCTTGCATCGGTCGTCTTCTCTAATCTCGTCTCCTCTGTTTTATGCCTTAAGTCATGCTCTTCATATTTTGAAATATCAAACCTTGGATTGGAATTTTCACCAGGTTCTCCACCCTCTCTTATTATACTTGTTATGTGTACCATGATATTTTCTCTTGCATTACTTGAGGACAGAAAAGATGGATAGAATCAAATTATTTAATTGAGACTAATATGCACCTTTGATAGACTATAATAATTAAATTGAAATTAGATATTGAATTCTAGATCTCTTGTTCATCTAGAATTAACTTATGCAAGTTCCTGTATAATTATTTCTTAGTTGGAACCTCATCAGAATGTTAAGATTAAACAAAAAAATGCCAATATGAGTTTAGATGAAGGGGAATAATTGAAGTCATCAATTCACTCCTGCAAATAAAAATCAATGGAAATATGAAATAAAGGACCAAAAAAATATCTAAGAATGTCTTAGTTTATATTCTTATCATTGTACAATAAGAACCTCATCAAAATCTTGAAAGTAAATTAAAAAATGCAAATCTGAATATAGACATTTAAAATTCATAATTTAACACACATTCTTTGTCACCATCCTGCAAAGAAAATTCAATGGAAGTATCAATAGAAGCTTCTATTAGAGGAAGATACATTATGTAAGAATGTCAGGTCTAACTTGTTACAATCTTAAGGGTTGGAACTTAATCACCCTTGATGGCAGGCAACTTATGCAAGATAATGATTTCTCTGATCTAATGTTAACTATTGCATCATCAATTGAGAATCTACACTGTGATGATACCTCATCAAGGTATTATAGGAGCTCCCTTACATTTCTGAGATTCCAATTTGCAATGACAATTATTTTCCTTGATTGAAAATTTGGATGAATCAATACTTCTAACTCAAATTCTGGACAACTCTCCTTTGAGTCCAAGGCTATCCAAAGTCCAAGCTTTTTTTTCCACCTTCTATAGTCATATCCTAGAACTAGAGATTGTCAAAATATCTAATATGAGATTGAAAGTGAATTGGGACTAACTTTACATAAAATAATGTCACCTAGATTTTGAACTTCTTTGCTATCCGATTCCCTACCTAAAACATCATCAATCTCTGATATAGAGACTCTCCTATTCAACCACATTGTTTTTGTTTTCTGCAATAACATGTTTTTAAAGCATGCTACAAAGACATGAATAGGCAAAAACCATTGAATCTTTATCCTTCTCAAAATTCAGCCTGCTGACATTGCCTTTTGGATGTCAAATTTAATTTTGCATAGAAAACTTGAAATTGTTGAATGATCAGGAGCATCCCAATCTAATGAAGAGATGCAAGGACCAGGTACATGTACAAGATTTCCATAAGAACTCCTCCTTGATGGCACTTGATAATCTGCATAATGGACAAATAACTCTATGCTATTGAAAAATTGAACAGATTTGTCTGCATAGATGAGTTCTGCATATTCCTTATGAAGAACTCTGAATGTTCCTGTTAAACATTCAACAGATTTCCATTCCACAATATTGGAAGGAAAGATATCTACAGTACAAAAACATATGTTTTATTATACAAAAACAACTGGAATGATAGAAGAGCATTGTCAAACTTCACTTACAGTACGAAGGGAATTGCAGATGATTTTCTAAAACAAGATCCTTAGCGGTGTGCACATGTTGTACTCATGCAAATCAACCGCATCGCTTCAATTTGAAACTGAGAATACGTCCCTTCCAGTGGTTTCTTGTGTTGTCTCTTTTGGCATGCTTGACTTTATGGGCACCTCTGCAGCTAGGAAGCATAGTTACCCATTCATTTACTTTCACAGAAAGAGGTTTCCACAAAGAATCCTCTCTTCTATTGTAAACCTCACATGACGTTACACGATTCGAAGGACGACGAGAAGAAGAAGCCATTTGAACTTAGAAGAAGAAGAAGAATGTTCAAAGCAAGAAATCGACGTTCACAAATTTTGGTACTATTTATAGAGAAAAAGGCTTTGTACACATGGAAACTTTTGATTTGATGTAAACCTTGTCGCTGAATGATCATGAAATTTTGTGAACCCAAAAATATTTCGTATCTTCAAAAATCAATTCCTTCTTGGAAATTCGAGAATATGCTTTGTGTAGTGTGCCAAAGTATCTTTTTTTGCATCAAACCGGAAAATTGTACACTGAATACGAGACTCTTCATCACTTTAGAGGCACTTTTAGAGAAAATTTTATTAAAAAAGAAATTCTTCATACGGTTAAAAGAGAAAGCAATGGTATATTCTTGTACACGTGGAAAGACTCTATTTGTCAATTTCCTTAATCTCTCATTAGCAAACAGCCCCTTTTCAGCCGTTTTTTGCCCTAATGAGCATTGCACATTAGAAGTTGCATGATTCATACAAAAATAGAAAGTTCTATGCACTAGCTTGTGTGCAAAATTATTTGTCTTAGATATATTATTTCTCAATGATCTTCCTACGCATGTAGTGTGTTTTAATGCATCAATTTGAATTTTAAGAGGTCTATTTAAGTGTTACATAAACCTAACTATGCAGAACTATGAAAGATAAGAGTGGTAGATTACTCAAGATTTACTTAAAGTTATCAAACATTTAGAATGGATCTAATAAAAAAAAACTAAAGAACAGTGTGGATTACCTAAAATTGAATGACGCTAGAGTATTGGACATGTTCCATCTGTCATCTCTAGACACTACATTTTATGAAGTGGATAGTTGAGATTTCTATCAATATATGGATGGGCGACCTTGTTCAATTTGATTTTGAAAATGAAGTTAGAGTATGTTTAAGTTGCGCTCCTAGGAAAGATTAAAAAACCATTAAAAAGGAAGCATGTGTAGAATCCATGTTGGTCATCAATTGGCAATTATACATTTACAAACGTGATTCAATCCAAGATCTGATGATTCATCTTGTATAGAGATATCAAAATTCTTATTCCAACATGTGACCCTAGTCAAGGAATAGGAAAATCCCCTTTATAGGATCATTTTCTTTTGCTACTAGTTTGCCTAGGATAGCTTTAGAAAAGGTTTCTATACTTCATAATGCCAATCTCAACACGGGTGGCACATGATAAGTATGCATAAGTTCTTGCTTGCATGAACCAAGTCATATTGGTTTAATGCATGGCCAACTATTTAAAAAAATTAGAAAATGTCATAGCATTTTGACTTACTAATGAATTAGTCCCTTGTTTTGATTTTCCCTTAGAAATAGGTTTAGAATGTGCTTATTGTGTTCGCACCTCATATCTACACTAGAATCAAACTTAGAGCTAACTAGCTAGTCTAAGAACCTTCCCTCTCAAGGGGGTTTTCCTATGGGATGATATGAACAGAGCTAAGTCGCCTCATATTTTGAAGACATAAAGGAGATGATCTCTTGTGCAAACACAAAAATCAAGAGTCAGACCTTAATAATAAAACTTCCACACAAGAACCTATATCTCTCTTTATATCGTCCCATTGGAAACCCCCCTTGAGAGCTAATTCTCTTAGACTAGCTAGTTTAGATCTTAGTTTGATTTTAATTCTTAGTTAGACTAGCATGCATTTACAAAATGCTACAACTTTTCTAAATGACGGTTTAAATGTAACCATGCAATAGTTCTTAATGGATTGTCCAAAATCATGAAAAAGGTGATTTTTTATATGTTGAAGAAAGCTATCATAATGCGGTATCATAGCACTTACAAAGTTTTGATTGTTTGCACACCATTCCATTTTGCATACACTTAAAAGTCATTCCATTCATGGAATTTATTGTCCCCAAAATTAGAATTCCAATCATTGCCAAATTCTTACAGAAGAAAAGAATGGCATTCGATGATTGATTTAGTAATTTATTTAGTATGCCATTGTAAACATGCTTTCAAAGTTCAAGCTATGATGGTCCCATTAGTTTTAAATAGAAGTGCATATCAAGAATTTTGTTACTCTACACACACTTAATGGTGAACAATTAAATTATCCAATAAATGGTGAAAACGTAATGGCAAAAAATAAGATTATTCATGGAGTTCAAGGATTTCCATCTACAACATAGAAAATCATAATGAAACGATGTTTCCACATAATATTCATCAAAGTGGCCCTTCATGCATGTTCCAATAGTTGCAAATTTCGCATTATACTATTTAAATCAAATAAGAGTGCATAGAAATAGAGATATAAATGAGCACCTCACACATTTAACTACTCCTTAGATTAAAAATGTATGGTTCATGATTTCAACAATTGTTGAAGGAGAGTCAAGCAAAAAGAAAAGAAGAAGAAAACCAAGAAAGAAGCTTCACTAACCAGAATCAATCTAAAGAATTAACACTATAGGAAGCCCCGTAGGGGCACACAACATTCATCTCTGCATAGAGCCCCGAAGGGGCACACAACAATGGAAAGTACGCAACAGGCAAGGATGGATCAAGGCTAGCAACTACCCATGAAGAAAGGCAAGAAGATATCCGGCAGGTCCCGAGCCCCGGAAGGTGTTTCAACCTCTTGATCTTCAGGAGGTCCAGACCGAAGGCTGGAAATCCAGACCTTCATACCTTCCATATGGTGCTTGCAGTGCAAATACAAAGAGGTTATTGAAGAGCTACACTACAAATCTATTGTAGGACATCTCCACTGGATGCGCTGTTTGTAACATAGTCACCTTGTAATATATTTTTCGATGTAAATGCACAACTAGCTCAAATGCCTTTCATTTATATACTTCTTCTATGGCTTCAATGGATTTATGGCATGCTTGTTTTGGTCATTTGAGCTTCAATAGTCTGCTTAACATGCAAAAGAAGGATACGGTGTCAAGGAGAAGGGTCAGTGGATGGATCAAGCCCACTGCCATGGGTCCAATGTTTCGGTGCACATGGGATGCTTGTAAACAATCTCATGTGATTAGAGCAAACAATTTCTAAAAACTCAAGAAGCTTGGTTAGATCATTTGCTTTTTATGAATTCAAAAGTCTCTTTTAGGAAAACAAATTTTCATTTGAGCAAGTATTAGCTTTTCATTAAACTCTCAACTCATGTCACTATTCATTATCTTTATTATTAAAGGTACGAAAACAAATTTTCATTTGTTCAAGTATTAGCTTTTCATTAAATTCTCAACTCATGTCACTACTCATTATCTTTATTATTTAAGGTCGTTTATTAAGATTTAATATCCATGCATAGGAGAAGTGTATCACACTTCATTATTTCTCACTGAAATAAGGCTTGAACATATGTTCTTGTTTTTCATTGACTATCTCAAGATCCAAATAATGAAAACTGATTTGAAGAATCACATTAATTTAGGTACGTATAATATTCCTTTGCTTAGCCTAGTATAAAAACAATTCATACTGTGGAGTCAAGGGAAATCGAGCTTGAACCTTTTCAATACGGTCATTGAAACAAATCAATAATTTACGTGTACATGTATTCATCGAATTCTACTACATACTTCTTAGCGCTCTTGATGTCTATAATCAGTAAAACCATCGAAAACAATAATAGTGATTCCTACACAAAATTCACTCAACTAGCTCATTCACATCTAACTATTCATAAGACATGCATATACATACATCACACATAATCTCTCTTGCACACACACACACACACATATATATATGTGTGTGTGTGTGTGCACAAACACGTGCACACATACTCATATGCATGCACACTCAGATAAACATGCATATGCACTAAACACACATACTCATATGCATGCACAGTGAGATAAACATGCTCATTCACACAAAACACAAAATCACATGCATTCACATAAACATGCCTACTCACAAAAACGCACATGCACAAAACACACAATCACATGCATTCATATAAACATGCACACTCACACAACTGCATATTCACTAAACACACATATATGCATGCAGACTCACATAAACATGCTCATTCACACAAAACACACAATCACATGCATTCACATAAACATGCATACTCACACAAATGCACATGCATAAAACACACAATCACATGCACTCATAATCACACAAATGCACATGCACAAAACACACGTACACATGCATTCACAAACACATGCTTACTCACACAAATGCACATGCACTAAACGCACATAGGTACTCTCATGCACACATACAGTTACTCACACAAATGCACATGCACTAAACGCACATAGGTACTCTCATGCACACATACACTTATGCATATTCACACAAATGCCACACATAAAACAAACATTTATATGCAATCGATACTAACACATTACTCATCTCTCTCTCTCTCTCTCTCTCTCTCTCTCTCTCTCTCTCTCTCTCTCTCGACAGACATATGCATCTGCCTGGGAAGGAACTTTGATTCTTGAACCTTACACAATTTGGATGTCAATTGACCAACTACAATGGCTATGGTCTCCATCTCTCTGCTTGCGCATCGGATAACAGCAACTGAAGGGAGGGAGGAGAATAATACCTTCAAAAAACAATAGAAAAAATCAATACAATACAAATACACACAGACATGCATACACGCGCACACAACTCACTTTAGTTAACACACACATTCGCATGCGTGCTCTTTAGTTAACACACACATTCACATGGATGCTCTTTTGTAGACGCACACAAACATGTAAACTCACGTACACACACATTTTCTCATGCAGTTAGTCCTACGCATAATTTTATTTTTTTATTTTTTTTGTTTTTCATTATTTTGATTCTTAATTTATTCCTTCACTACCACACACATACTAGATACTTAAGATCACAAACACACACACATCACTCAAGTATACATATACATATAGGCACAAAACTGACAATCACATGCATCACTCACACTCATAGACACATGACGACATACATAAATGAGTGCTCTCACTTACATAGAGATATACACATCCCTTTTTTTTCAATACGTATTTATAAGAATATTCATTCACACTCGTATTTCAGACATTAGAACACATACATTTATGAGAAACATACACACACAAACACTAACTATACTAATAAATACTCGACAAACAAAACGTCAAGAGTATGTCTATCGCAAAACCAAAGTATATGCAGCCACACGCATACACATAGTTCTATGCATGATAAGATTTAGACAATATATGCACACATATACACATAAATTCACACACTATCTATAGAGACATTCACATATGAGTACCAATTTCACTTGTGCTATGAGTACCAATTTCACTTGTGCGCGTGTATGTATGCATTTGAACACAAAAACTAACGAATTGGATTGATAAGATCAGCCACTATTGAAAATAAACGAAGAAAATCACTATGCATTTCACTATTGAAAATCAGAAAATGTCCACACCAAAATCACTATTGACAAGGACAACATTACTCACAAACATACATTAAATCACACCATGAGTAATTAAAGACTAAACATAGCCATTGCCAATATGGGATCTTAGGGAAACAAGCT
Source organism: Ceratopteris richardii (assembly GCA_020310875.1). Lineage (NCBI taxonomy): Eukaryota > Viridiplantae > Streptophyta > Polypodiopsida > Polypodiales > Pteridaceae > Ceratopteris > Ceratopteris richardii. The sequence goes on from CM035425.1 coordinate 40,195,041, forward strand.
ATGCATAGTTGTTGACACATTGCTCCCAACTTTGGGACATTGGATGGCCTAGTAGTCCATAGCTAATGAGGAGACCAAGTGAGAATAGCTTTTAGTATCAAAGTGATTGAAATTGAAGTTGTTCAAATGCATTGAAATGGAGCAATACTTATAGTGCACCATCCATTGAATATATGAGAAAGTCTTTGCGTTCGTAGAGTTAGTGAATTTGTTGATAGTACAAGTTATCTTTACTTGGATAAGTGCTAATACTATCAACACTAGTTAATTTAAGCAAGACCCATGGTATTAATGCGTTTTCATTCCCTAGAGCATTAATAGTAGAGAGACATGAAGAAGGGAGAGAGAGGGAGAGAGAGAGAGAGAGAGAGAGAGAGAGAGAGAGAGAGAGAAAGAAAGAAAGAAAGAAAGAAAGTTATATTAACATCTTCCAAAGGCCAAACTTGGCCTATGAGACAAAGCCATGTACACCTGTGGTAATCTCTACGTAGAATTGAAAAGGAAAAATACTCACTACATAAAACTCTGTAGGTTGAAAACAACAAAAGGATGGTGTGCCTAATAATGATGGGATAGTGGGAATAACATAGTCGCATGTCTGGGGAGCATGGCTCAGACTCTGCAGATAATGCCCATCTTATATACGGGGGGCCATGGGGGAGTGAATGTGTATACCCTAACTATTGATGATGGGTGGAGGTGGGTGGATTATGTGGTACATCAATGGCATTCTTAATACCTCCTAAAAGAAGGGTGCCCAAGAGGTGGTGGTGCACCGTTGCTCCCAGCATGTGGTATGGGGCTAACCTGATAAGTGAGATAGCATCCTGGTGCAATTGTGGTCATCAGTACCTACCATATGTGATCGGCATCGCACTCTCTGTGTTGCTACGTGTTGGAGTGAGAGCCTTATGCCTTTGGGAGGTGGGTCTATCTAGTTTGGCCTAGCTCACTAAAAGAACTTAGTAATAGTATGCTAGGTACTCATTTATGTTTGATGCATGAGTTGTGGCATCTACTCTCATCTCCCATATGTTAGCGTGAGGAAGTGTTCCATTCTCCATTGGTATCTAGTGGTCATGCATAGATGTAGTGACTCCTCTATCTAGAATTTTGATCATAGGTGTAAGTGTGTTGGGCATCTCGCAACCAAGTACTCTTGTTATCATTTATGAAAAATGTTGAATTTTCAAATCTTGGAGTTGAATTTATTGAGTTACTAACGTGTTTTTGTGTTTTGATATAGTAGTTAAAAGTTTGTGAGGGCATGAATGGGTGTGGATATTTCAAATGTGTTTGGATACAAATAATAAGAGTTATTTTTTTATATAATTTATAAATAAAGACCCATGTAAAGGATTCTTTCTAGAAAAAATAATAAAAATAGTGGCTAGGATAAGGATCGTTGTAGATTGTGATTCATGTAAATAAAATCAAAGCCTTTCCATAAAAGAGAGAAACTTTTTACTTTCATGCTTGCTTTTAGAAGTCGCCCCCATTGTAATCTTTATTTTTGACATAATAAAAATCTTATAAATACATGCACTCTATAGACCCGTCGAACAGAGTGTATGGGGGAGAAGATTGCACCCGATCTTGTGTACTGTCTCATCTATTTGCATTTCTATTTTTTGTGTGTTCTTAAAATCTATATCTTATATGTGTGCATGTATTTAAGATCCTTGCAACAATGGTATTAGAGCTTGTGTGCATCACTATAAAAGGGTCTGATGTTGTTCGTCCTTGGTGATTGATCTCTCTTTTCAATCTTAATCTCTATCTCAGTCTTCACTTTCGTTTTCATTTTTGTTTTTTTGTTTCAATTTGATTTCTAGTTTTGGTTTTTGGTTTTTGTTTTTTTTCTGTTTTAGTTGTAGAAGCTGAACCTATATTTACACCTACATCTACTCCTTCGGCTTACACTTACATCTATACCTACACATTGACTAAGGCTTACAATTTTGGCATCTTTGGCTTCCCTCGCATCCATAGCTCCCTTGGCGATTGTTGCCTATGCGAAAACACATTTTAATCAAGGAGTTGCAATAAGGAGTCTTTTATCTACCAAGGAGGGAAAATTTGATCCCACAACCTCACTTTCAAACGTGTTTTAGCATTACACTATTCCCTTGTGTTTTCACTCTATTCCTTTTTACTTATATTTAACACAACTTGCATCTCACTTACTTTTTCACTTCCCAAGAACCACCCTTCCCATTTCCATTCGAATACAAGTAATCTCAAAATTGTTTTCACATATTTAGCAATGGTGTTTCTTCTTCTACATATCCATGAATTCTACAAATACCATGGAGGACTTTGGTGAATCACCTCTCCTTGAGGTATTCCTCAAGCAGTAGTTGGAGCTTGTATGGTACAGACTTGGAGGTACCCAAAGCAAGATCTGACAATGCAAAAGAATACTTAAAAAGATGCATTCTCAAGATGATAACCTTGCAAGGGTGATGAAGTCTATTGTCTTTGCTCAAACTGATGGTACACATTGGTGTCAAAAACTACCAATTTTTATGGTTTGATGGTTGAAAGGATGGCCCATTTGTTCTATCATGGTTATCACAATTTGATGATTTTCATTCCGATGAATCCTACTCTGAAAGTAATAAAGTAAAATTTGCTTCTAACTATTTAGTAGGGAAGGCTCCACTTTGGTGGAATGTTTTACATCATAGTGAATATCACCCCACAACATGGAAGGCCTTTCAAGAGAAGGTTAAGGAGTCTTTTCTCCCCTACATGTTTGATATTTGTGGAACATGGTCATATGGAAGGAGGGTGATACTTTTACAACTTATATGGACCAGTTTTGGCAATACATAGTATTTATTCGCATGCTTGAAGATGTACCTTAAGTTACCATGAAGAGGAAGTATGACGATGGTTGAAGAAGGAGATACAAGCCAAGCTTCACTCACTCAAACCCAAAGCACTTCACGAGGCTATTTCTTTTTCTCATGATGTAGAGAAAGACTTTCAATCGATTCTCAAAACGATCCGTTTGCAGCAACCACATCAACAATAATCTTTTGACAAGTCTAATCTTCTTTGATTATCAAACTTTTTTGTCTAAAATTATGTAGTTATTAATAGTAGGAATCATTACAAAAAAAATTCCCGTATGATGCATTAACAAATAGGATGCAAGAACATAATTTAGTTACATTTTTGTGTAATTAGGATCCTTGCAATAGCTCACTCTATATCTTTGTATCGCATATTGGGCAACACCTCTGCTCTCGAGGAGCTCCTCTTTCCTGACCCCTCTCGATCTCGAGCTCATGTGATGGAAATCAAAGCCGCCCAATGACAAATCAACAGTATTGTGCTAGTTATGTTTGCATGTAGCATGAAGTTTCAATGAGTCCGTGGTTTGAGATTTGTAGAAAATGATCATGAAAGTGGAGAATTTTTTGTGTCAATGTATCTATCCAATTAATCCATGTCATATTCCTCTCTTGGTGGGAGAGAGAATAGGCGAGGGCCTGGGAGTCATATTGTACTAGTGATAGTTTGTCGATGTCAAATCCATGGTGGGACAGCCAATCCCATATTTTTGCATACCATGAGGAGGTGTCTCTTGCTAGTGCCATGTTGTGTGATGCTTGGAAAGCTCTGTAAGTGATGTCCTCTATGTCCATGCTTTAGATCTTGTGTAATAGGCATATTTTCTAAAAGAGTACCTCTATTAGCATCGATGGTGCAACAAAGCTCTGCCTTGATGATATCATGGGTTATCGAAGATTTGTTGTAGATGATTCTAGCAATCATGAGAATCTATAGCCTCTCCAATGTTATCCATAATGATGTGGCTAATCTTGATCCCCATGTGGCTCCTCCATACATGCGTGTTGGGGTAACTGAAGTTTCCAAGAGCCACCCCTTTGTCAGGGCTCTTGAAAATATGCATAGTGGCAATGTCTCTCCATCAATGTTAGCGCTGCATATCCTCATGTGATGCGATCACAGGCTACCTCAGACATGGAGAAAACCCTAGAGGTTGTTGTGAATGTCAATCCAAACTAGATATATCATCCTACTACCTCGATGGGTATGCCTACTATTGTGAAAGAACTGTGTCTTCTCACATGTGCTCATGTATGGAAGATCATAAATTTGGATTTACCAAGGTCCATCTATGTGTGCAAAAATCATCTAGGCCATATAGGTGATGTTGTAGATCCTTTGCAAACTCTAAAACCAGCACAATATCATCAACGTATAAAAGAATTTGGATAGTTATCTCTGATAACTCGAGGACCTCCCCTCCTTGTTGCGGTATGGTCCACTATCTCGTCAATGTATACTCCAGAGAGGGCATCCTTGCTTCACCTTGATGGTGCAAGCAAGTCAATCGGATAGGCCATCAGGGCATCTCACTCTAGCTAATGCTCTCTCATATAGGGCATAGAACCCCCATATCATCTCTTGCCACGATATCGAGTAGAAATTTGAGGAGCTACTCCCTAGGAACTGTGTTGAAGGCTTTGCACAAGTCCACAAAGCAGTGGTATAATCTCCTCTTCCTCACTTTTTCTTGGTTGTTCAGGCATCTCAGAGTGAAGATGTGGTCCATTGTAGAGTAATCTCTTCTCAATCCTATCTATCCTGGAGCCCTAATTCTCTTCCTCTTGATGAGAGTGCTCCACTTTGTCTCTAGCACTACCCCATATAACTTGGCCAATATGGGGCCAATCATGATCGTCCGATATGTGGCTACATCCATAACATTGTGTGACTTATGAATGGGCACAATGATGTGTTGGAACCTTTCAACCATTGCTTCATTAAAGAGGTGGCCAATGAATAGTTGTAGAGTTATGCTTTTTTAGATGAGATACTTTGCCTGTAAACCGAACTAGTCATGGGCCCTTCCATGTTGTAGATGGACAATGGCCTAGCTCACCATAGTCGATGTGAAAGAGGTAGTGAGGCATGAGCTCTACGGCCTTGGAATAGGGGGCTAGTCCAAGATCTCATATGTGATCTGTGTATAACTATGCCAAGTGCTCGGTTCTTAAATGAATACATGTTTGCTCGTGTCTTTTAGATGTCCCCATGCCACTGCACTTTCCCGGCTCATGAGCAAGTGGTAGATATCTCAATACTGTCTCTCCTCCCATTCTCATCACATGCGATGAGTAAGGCTTTGAATGCAGCTTTGTGCCTGTCTGTGTGACATCCCCTCTATGCTTTAAGATCCGTAGATGCTTCCTTGGTTCCCCAAAATCTCTATCATACAAATATTTTTTGGGGTATGGATCCCATGCAGGAAGGGTGTGTATGTGTGTGGTGTGGAAAGTTGTGTAGAATGGAGTCATGTAGCATGGTGGTGATCTTTGATGTGAGTGTGTCTAGAGTGTGAGAGTGGATCAAGGAAGACAAGGTGAGTGTGTGAGTGGTGTGCATAAACATGTGAGAGCACATGTGTGAAGTGTATCATGTTGTGTGGCTCAATGAGTGAGGGACGGTCTAATGGAGTAGGAGATGCAAGAGTGAACATGATATGGTCAGCATCGAGTGGATGTCATCCAATAATAACTAATGGAATAAGTGAAGCTCCAGAGATGGTACCCACAATGTAGTCAACCATACTCTCACCCCCACTTGTGAGGGAGTCAAGTAATTCCATCCGAGCCTAGCAAGCGGTGCATCCACTTATATATAACGAGATGTTGTCGATTGCCTGGCTCAAGCAGATGCTGACAATACCTGATGGTGACTTCACCCATATGTGTTGATAATCTTTTGGTCCTCATCTCATCTGGCTCTCTACCCCTCATGATATTGAAAGAACTTGGAGAAGCTTGTAGGAGGTAGAAAAGTGAGCTGCGAAGCAATGAAGTTTGATCCATCCAACCGGCACAAGACTAGCCCTTGAGCTTATGGAGACTCAAATAGACCTTATAGGCATTCGATAAGTGCAATAGAATGCACTATGTACTTTGGAGCATCCAGGAGAAAGATTCAATACAAAACAGATAGGTTTGCACATTGACTAGCTCAAAAAGCTTACTATCTTTGGATTAGACACTCAATTTCAAATGCTCATAGTGACCAACGTGATTACAATTAGAAACAATCATTTTGGAGGAGTGATACACATAGGGTTGAGTATATATAATGTAGAAGAGTGCAAGAAATAAACAAAATATGCTTTTGGAATGAATCAGACACTCAACAATGGTACCTCCTATTTTTCAAGAATGCATAGAGATAGACCCCAAGATACAAAAACTAAGATTTCTCCCAATCTACTAAACCAAATGCTTTGAAAATTTTTAGGCCTTAACTAGACACTAATATCTTTCTAATGAGTTCTAATTGATTCAATTTAGAGCTCCATAGAGAAAGGAGCCTCTACAATCATATTGTTGTTGAAGAAGATGATGCAGAAAATGGAGCAAGACAATGATGACCACAATATGTATATTGCTTCCATGTAATTTGGACTTGTGCATCATGCTTGCTTCCTAATTGATGAGAATCAGAATCAAGATCATATGGTAGAGTTACCTTTTGTTTGTCTTCATCATACCAAGACCTATGTTCTTCAAACACAACATCCCTACTTGTAGTGAATTTCTTGGTTGAAGGATTATAAAACCCGCAACCCATTTGAGTTGATTCATACCCAATAGAAATTTCCTTTGTTTCTATGATAGTTGAATTACCATGATTATACCAAATCTTGTGGCTGAAGAGGTTGCTCAACAAGGAGAAGGTAACAAAGGTAAGGACAACCATAGCCAAATGTTATATGCAAGTCAAGGTAGAGGAAGGAACTCAAGAGGAGGCTCAGGAGGAAGAGGAAGAAGCTACAACAACATAAATTCTAGCCAACACAACTCGGAGGACAACAAGGACAACTCAAATGACAAATGGAAGCGGTCGAGGAAGAAATAGAGGAAGAGTTCGAGGTTCATTCAATCCTCATAAAGGTATAACATGTTATCATTGTGGTACAATAGGACATTATGCAAATGATTGTTGGCAAAAGAATGGAAGGCTGAATGGAGGCAACCAAAGGAGCCAAAATAACTATGTAAGTACACCAAGTGAAGGAGACAAGAAAACCATGCTTGCCATGAAGCATGAGTACAATAGCCCGAGAAGTGATGACAGAGCTTCCGATAGAGCTTTTGTCTCCATCTCCACAAAACATTTTGACAAACCTCTTACGAGAATACATAGGTGTATTCACTTGGATGTACATAGATTTGAAAGGAATGGATCTTGAGATTTATTCACGTAGGATCCCTATGACTTTAGAGGCCAAATCCACAAAATGGAAACCATAGTCATATAATGATACATATGCAACAAAAATAAAGGAAGAAGGTAACCAATTAAGAGAAGTAGGATTCATCAAGAAATTGAGAACACTGAATGGGTATCCCTCATTGTGGTCATGCCCAAAAAGAATGGCAAATTACATGTATATATTAACTTGAAGAAAGTTAATGTAGCCAGCATTAGAGATAGCTATCCATTTCCAATTACAAAGAACTTACTAGAATGTGTAGCAGGTAAGGAACTATATAGTCTCCTAGATGGATTTTTAGGCTATAATCAATAAGCTATAGCCCTTGAAGATCAACATAAGAAGGCCTTTTCCATAGAATGGGGAATCTATGCCTTTGGAGCAATGTTGTTAGGGATCACTAATGCCCAGCTACCTTCAAATGACTAATGTGTCATGTTTTTATAGAATTCTTGTGAAAAAACTTTGAAGTCTATGTGGATGATTTATGCACATTGTCACATCATACATGATCATATACCCAAGTTTAAGACATATATTCGAGGAATGCAGAGAATACCAAGTGTGCCTAAATCTCGAGAGATGTGTATCTATGGTATGACAAGGCAAAATACTGGATCATATGGTTTTTAAGAACATAATATATGTTAGGAAACCAATCTTACACCATGCTTGAAAATGTTTGTTCAAGACCCTAAGTTGCCATTTAGATGATCTTTAGAGAAAGAGCTTTCATAAAGGTTCATTACTGTTTGTAAAAGTGTATGATCAATTAAGGCATCTTATGGAGATTTCATAACCATTGAGTTCTTAGTTTTTTACTCATGTCAAATGCAATAGAAAGGAATCCACGAGATTTTGAATTTGGTAGTTCTTGGAGATAAATTAGTCACCTAAATCAAGTCATAGAACTTGATCTCCACTTTTTGTAGATTATAGGAAAGAATATTGATTCATAACAACAAACTAGCCTGCTTCAATTTGAATTCAAAAAACCACTTCTAAGAGTCATGGATGACTCCAAGAGTCTATATAAAGACTCCCAAATTCATGTAAAATACATTGAAGCAATATATATATACTTTTGTTCATCATTATGTTGTTCCTTCATTTCTCTGCAGCATCATCTTCAACAACAATTATCATGCAAAGGCTGGTTCTCTCCTTAGAGAATTTCAAATTAGATGAACGAGTATTCGCTGAAAAGCTAGTAGTGTACATTTCACTTATAAAAATCTTTCTAGCATTTGGTTCAGTAGATTTTGAGAAATATGCATTTTAAGGTCTTGGGGTCTATCTCTACATAGCCCTAAAAAATCAAGGGTGTCACCAATCAATCTTTAGCTTATTGCGAGCTCATTAGTTGATGTTAAATTCTTATCTTGTGCATTTTAGATACTCAACCCTATTTATAACATTCTTCCAAAGGGAATTTCTCCAATTGTAATCATGTTGGCTACTCTAAGAATTTGAAGCTGAATGTTTCATTCCAAAATAACAAGTTTTTTTAGCTAGTCATTGTACAAACTCATCTATTTTGGATAAACTATTTGTCATAGATGTTCAAAGTAAATATTTGGTTTTATTGCATTAATTGCAAGCCCATAAGGTATTTTAGACTCTCCAAACATCTCAATGGCTAGTCTTGTACTGTTGGGTTGGACAAACTTCATCACTTGGCAACTCAGTTTTTAACCTCCTACAAGCTTCTCCAAGTTATCTGGCTAGCATCAGAGCTAGAGCAAGATGGGTGATGGCTTTCGCTCAATGATTGAGAAGTTTGATAGAAACAATTAGAAAATCAGAATGGAAGCCTATTTGCAATTAGAAATCTCTATGGAATTATATCAGGTGATGAAACTATGTCTACTCTAAGATCCAAAGGAGGACCTACACAAGAGGAGAAAGAGAAACTCATACTTTGGTGTGTAAGCGATGCTCAAGAAAGATCATACATACTAAACTCTATCTCTGATTTTTCGTTGCCACATATTAGAGGATGCAAAATATCTCAAGAGAATTGAGTTGCAATTGAGGCCTTCTTTTATGCTAGCACCAAAGCAAGCAAGAACCATCTATGGAATGAGTTCAACCCAATGAAGAAGATACGAAAACAAACTATCATAGATTTTGTTACCAAGGTCAAGGAGGTTCCAGATCAGTTAGCATCCATTGAAGAGCTGACTGAAGAAGAGGCCATTATGAGGCAGATTCTAAATGGGATTAGAAGTGAGAAGCAATGGCAATCCTTCACCACAATTTATGGTCTCATTATGGATGTATAGAAACCTAATCTCAACATGTTCCTTGGACAACTCTTCAACCAAGAGGCCAACAATAATATGAAGGAAGGTAACTCTTATCAAGGTAATACAACAAGTGCTCTTTATGCAGATAAGAAAGGCAAGAAGCACAAAGGCAAGAAGAAGGAAGAAGAGATTTCACAAGCCAACTATGCAAGCAAGAGCAAGTGGAAAGGAAAAAAGAAAGGAGCAAAGCATGATAGATCAAAAGGTGAAGATGTTCAACCTTGTGCCATCTGTAGATTGTAACAAGACCAACCACAGTTAGCGTAGAATAGACTTCAAAAATTATTCAAAAGATCAACCACATGAACACTCATTCTTATGAATATGAGCCAGAAAGAAGGTAAAGAAGATGATCATTTATTCTGCATAGATTCAGGATGTTCAAACCATGTTGCAGGCAATATTGCACTTCTATTTGACTTGGAAAGTCCAAAGCATAGACATGAAGTATAAAGAGGGGATGAGACCTAGCACATTGTAGAGAAGATTGGTAATCTCAAAGCTTCCAATGGCATGATAAACATTCTGAGTAAGGTTCTCTATGTAGCCACTATTACTAAAAACCTAATAAATATCGGCCAAATAGTTGAAAATGCATGCAAGTGAGATTCACCCAACATGGATCTTTTGTGGAAGACCCATGTCAAGTCTTTGAGAAGATAGCGAAGGTTGAGAAGCATGGTAGGATCTTTACTTTTGAAGTAGGGGAAACTAGGAACGTATCTCTATTCAATGTTGGGTCTCAAACCCTAAGTGAGCTTGAAGTGTGGCATAAGAGACTTGCTCATGTGAATGAAAGAATCTTGAAGGATATATGCAGGATCAAAGTGTTCTAGGATGTCCAATATATCAAAGCAATACATGATCATTAAATGTGATGCTTGTTTGATTGGCAAGGCATGAAGACAACCATTAAACAACAAAGGCTACATCCACACTAACCTTTTGGACTTAGTACACACAGATCAAGAATAAGAATGGTGTTTGAATGATTTAAGAAGTACATACCACATGTGGAGAATCATACAGATAGATCATTGAAGAAACTAAGATATGATGGAGGGGGAGACTACTTCTCCAAAGAGTTTGATGAGTTCTTCCAAGATAAAGGCATCAAAAGGGAAGTGAATACCAAGTATTCTACTCAATTGAATGGTATTGTAGAGAGAAGAAACAAGACCCTAGTTGGATCAGGTAGGACAATGCTTAAAGAAAAGAAGCTACCACACTATTTCTGGGCAGAAGCAATCTCAATTGTTGTATATCTTGTGAACATACTCCCATCCGAATCTCTTCAAGGTATGAAACCTTATGAAGTTTGGAATGATAGAAAACCAAGTCCAGTACATTGCAAGGTATTTGGTTGTTTAGCTTTTGTAAATGTACCCTCACAAATAAGGGGTGAACTAGATGATAGGGAAACCAAGGTAGTGTTCATTGGCTATGATTCAACTCAGATGGGCTACATGTTTTATAATCCATCCACCAAGCAATTTACAACAAGCAAGGATGTTATGTTTGAAGAACACAGGTCATGGTATGATGAGGACAAACAAAAGGTAAACTTACCTTATGATCTTGATTCTGATTTCCATCCACATATTAGGTAGAAACCATGATACACAGGTCCAAGATCCAATAAGTGAACATGCTGATCATCAAGATGAGAAGGAAAGACATGATGATCATCAAGATGAGAAGGAAAGAGACTATCAGCTTTGGAAGTTGAGAGGAAAGACCAAAATGCAAGAATGTGGAGAATGCTCCAAACATACTCCTAGAAGGTCAACAAAGGGAGAGAAAGCAAGCTGAAAGATATGAATATGACTCTACACTTGCTATAAAGCACTCTATTTATTGGGCCAAAGATTTACTTTCAGAGGTACCTTCAACATATGAAGAAGCAAAATGTAACCCTACTTGGGGAAAATATATTAAAGATGAGATAGAATCATTGAAAGGAATGGACACATGGGAGTTGGTCCCAATGCAAACTAATAAGAAGGTAATAGGTTGTGGATGGTTCTATAAATTGGAAAGAAATTCAAATGGATCAATTTGTAGGTACAAAGCAAGATTAATTTTTAAAGTATGTGCTCAAACTCATGTCATATACTATAAGGTGACCTTCTCACCAGTTGTAAAGATGACTACAATCAGGACATTGCTAAGTGTAGCTACGACAAGAAATTGGAAGCTACTTCAACTTGATGTGAAGAATGCTTTTCTTAGTGGTTGGATAAGTGAAGAGGTATATAGGTCACAATCTTTAGGATTTGGAAACCCTATTCATTTTATGTATGTAGACTCGAAAAGGCATTGTATGGATTGAAGAAAGCTCCTAGAGCTTGGAATTTTAGATTGGTAACCTATCTACAAGACCAAGGTTTTAGATCAAGCAATGCATAACATTCTTTGTTCATCAAGAATGATCACAATGGATTTATCTATTTGTTTGTATATGTAGATGACATAATTGTGACAGGAGATGACCTAAATGGCATAAAAAGGATCAAAAGGCATATGCAAGAGGAGTTCAATATCATTGATGTAGGTGATCTCACATTCTTCGACGTAGCTATGCAAGTCATATACACAGATGAAGGAATGTCTCTGACTCAGAGGATCATATACATTTAGGATCTACTTCTAAAGTTCAAAATGGAAAACACTAAACTCAATGTTTATGAACTCAATGTTTATGAAGGTGAGAAAATTCAAGACATTGAAGAGTATGAAAGCTTGGTAGGTAGCTTGACCTATGCTACCTACCAAGTTCACCTTCATAAACTCAGTGTTTATGAAGGTGAGAAAGTTAAAGACATTAAAGAGTATGAAAGCTTGGTAGGTAGCTTGATCTATGCTACTCATAGAAGGGCAGTTATATCATGCCGTGTAGGAGTGCTAAGCCAATTCATGCACTCTCCAAGAAGTCCACACATGGATGCTGCTAAGACAGTACTCAAGTACCTCAAAGGTACAATCAATGAAGGTATATTCTATCCTTACTCATCAAATTTGGATATCAAGATATATTCAGATGCAAATTGGGAAAGAGCGAAGGATGATAGAAGAAGTACCTGTAGTTACTTAGCATTTGCAGGTTCAAAGCTAGTGTCATGTTTGGGGATCATGAGAAAATTCCATAAATATATATGTGAGGAATTACTACAAGAATGACTTGGTGCTCTGATATCCAATGTTGTGTCCTCGCAACAAGGACTACCAATAATTTAACTAATAAAATAATTAGCATAGCCAAAAAAGGGGGTGAGAGATGCACATATCCACCCAATACATTGGACTCATATATATACCTCTAAGCCAAGGGGGAAAATGTACTGAGGAGATCTTGCAAAGTGTACCTCACATGGATGCTATTCCAAACACTTCTAGCCTTCGAAGTCACATGGAATCACATGGCTCTCACATGGTTTCCAAAAGGATTCCTTACAAAATTGTTTGTGCAAGTCCAAAGGCTTGAGACTCCTCCATAAGGGAAGTTAATACCAGACCCATAGGAAATATTAATTGTAAGGGTTCTCCAAGTGACTTTGGAACATTAAAATCCATTACTTTTGTAGCTTTGACCCATAATTATACAATAAACATCTACATAACCTAAAATCAGATTGTTGGGATAGAATCAAACTTTCCAAAGGCAAGACTAGTTTCTCTTGGTCAAACCTTAACCCATGTATTTTTTATAAACTTTGGAAAACCATGTCACTTTCATCTTAAAACCCCAGAAAACATGCAAATTAACCCTTAAAACTCGGTTTTTAACCCTTGAAACCCTAGTCTTAACCCTTAGAATTTAACTCAAACCTTTGGAAACCATGAGGTTTTAACCCCTAGTGTACATCTTTAACCATTTATTGATGTGCCTAACCCTAATCATAAGAAACCTTAATTTTTCTCGAATAAAAGCCCTAGGTTTGGAACCTTAGAATTACCATTTATCATAGTTCTAACCCCATAATTTCAATAAATTTTTTCATAGGTGTGAAATGGATTAAAACCTTAATAAAAATAAAAAGAAAAAGAAAAAGAAATAAAAATAAAAAAAATTACAAAAATAAAAAGAGAAAAAGTAAAAATAAAATAAAAAATAAAAAATAGAAAGAAAGATTTGATTTTTTAAAAATAAAAACAAAATAAAAGGAAGATTTTTGAAAATGGAAAGGATAAAAAAGAAGATTTCTCTAGAAACAAAAAGAAGAAGGCTAGAAGATTCTAGAATTTCAGAGAGACTTGGGGAAAAGTTATAAATACGTGCCTAAGCTCATTAGTTCTTTCCCTTGGTTTTTTCTCACGTTCTTTTGCTTCTCTTTTCTTATTTTTCTTCTTCATGTTCTTCTTTGAGTAAGGGAGAGAGAGAGTCCTCCATCTCTCCACCCTCTTCCTTCTACTCTATGAATTCATGTTGGAACAAATAAAGAGAGAAAAGAAGAGAGCATACCATCTCTCTATCCTTCTTCCTCTTACTCCAATAGAATTAACATTTTGCTACTCTGACAAGCACAAAGATGAAGAAATGGAGTTCTTTCTTGTTGGTTTATGCTTTGTTTAAGAGAGAAACAAGTTCTTTAACAAGTTCTTTCTTGCTCTGTTATATTGTGATCAAAGAGAAATGTATTGTCTTCTTGTTGTGCTATGCCCATGTGAGAGAGACAAAGAGAGAGGGGAAGTCGAAGAAAGAAAGAGAGTTAAGAGAAAGAGGGAGAAACAAAAAGCATGTGCACAAAACCATCTACTGTAATAGCATAAGAAGTCATGAGAGAAGAAGAGATAGAGGATTTGGAATCAGGACCTAAGAACTACTCTGCGATGCAGGAAACTCTGGAGAAGCGGCAAGAGACCTGCTTGCAAATGATGAAACAGTGGTCTTCACGATTAGATCCATAAAATGTGAAACAAAGGGAAGGAAACTTCCCAGAATCTGCGCATAGAGCTATACGTAGAGAGAGAGAGAGAGAGAGAGAGAGAGAGAGAGAGAGAGAGAGAGAGAGAGGAAAGAAGTAGCAGATCGACGCGTGCACTTAGATACAGAGATTCGATGGGGATTAGCAGAGAGAGAGAGAGAGAGAGAGAGAGAGAGAGAGAGAGAGAGAGAGAGAGAGAGAGAGATGTGCTCAGAGGCGGCAGACGGAAGGCACAGAGCACTCAGAGAGAGAGAGTCAGGCTATTTATTGAGACACTTCGGAAGCCACCTGTAGCACAACGTAGAGAATAATGGAGATGAGGTTGTAGTCGACGCAGAGATGTGCTATGCAATGAGAGAGAGAGCAAAGCTAGAGGTCAATCACAGTAGATCAGATTCTATGGTGCAATTCGACGTGAAGAAAGAGAGATGGAGAAATACGGTGTGTGTGTGTGTGAGACAGAGAGAGAGAGAGAGAGAGAGAGAGAGAGAGAGGCATATATGGAGATGCATAGCAGATAGAAAGTCTTTTCGGAGAGAGAGAGAGAGAGAGAGAGAGAGAGAGAGAGAGAGAGAGAGAGAGAGAGAGAGAGATGGCTATGGTGGGGGAAACGCAGAAGCAGCAGAGTTGATGCAAGAGATTGCATAGCTCAATTGAAGCAGGCAGTGTCTGCAATGGTTAAACAGTGCATGCAATATATTGATGAAACCCCAGATTTGGAGACGCTTATTGATCAAATCAAAATCCTCAACAACGTATCAGTAGGCAAGATTTATGTCGGAGCTAGAAAGAGCAAGATTAGTAAGGTAGCTGGCTAAAATCAAAGAAGATCAGGGGTCAATTGCAGAAGGAGCAGAGTGGAGAAGAAATGGATGTGGCGTTGTGCTCACAGAGAGAGAGAGAGAGAGAGAGAGAGAGAGAGAGAGAGAGAGAGAGAGAGAGAGAAGGTGCACTGTTGAGAAAAAGGTTGTAGATTGGGCGACGGCAGAAGAAATGGATGGCAATGTTGCGCTCAGACTTGGGTAATGGAGAGAGAGAGAGAGAGAGAGAGAGAGAGAGAGAGAGAGAGAGAGAGAGAGAATGGCGGTGGTAGAGGAAGTAAGAGAAATGAATGGGATTGAATGCTAGAGAATAAGTAAACAAGAAGAAATGATTTTTCATAAATAGCAATTCATATAGAGATTTGTTTATGACTAGAGTCTGAAGGTTGAGAATTACGCAGAGTGTTTTTTATTTTCTGTACTGTCAGATTCATAGTGAATATTGTTTAGCTATATGGGAAAAAGGGGATCCATTTTACTCTATATGAATCTCTCCGAAAAACTTTCTATACACTGTTCCATGTGAATCTCATTGTTAAAGTCAAAAGATGTATGAGAAAAATTATTGATGGTTAGGGATACAAATGAAGAGATATACAATACAGGATCTAGTAATAAGACATGCCTAAAGAGAGAGGGTAATAGAAATGACGTAAGCTATATACATTATCATAGGCAAAAGAACTCTCATGATTGATAACAACAATGAAAGCTAAGGGATAAGATGAAAAACTTTTCGAATATGTACAGAAAGGACTCAGATGTGCTTCAATTGAATTGGTTGTTATGAAATGTTTTGATTCTTTGAATTTTTGGATAATCTCTTTCAATAAGATCTTTTTTATCACATTTATAACATTTTTATGTACGGTAGACTATCTTCATTGCACTACGGTCTGACTTGCACAAGCTGAATTTGAAGTCTACATGTCATGATGAAAATAAAAAGAATTTGATACAAATCAAACTAAATAAAGACTAAGGCAAAATTTTCCCTACAAAAACTAAATAAAGACTAAGACACTACTTATCAAGGACGATGCACACATACATGTGCGCAGGGCCTAATCCAACCCCGTACGAGGCGTCGCTCCCTGACCTCCACTCATCCATTTCTTCTCGACAACGTCATGATGGATGGAGTTTTCACCGAGATCAAGTGTCAGTCGTGATATTTCTATCAATCGCGATGGACAAGGGTGTCCGTCGTGAGGGACAACTATCGGTCGCAATGGACAGGTAGTTCGTCATCGATTGTCAATCGTGACGGACTGAATTTTTCGGTTTTTTTATTTTATTGGTATTAGTCGTGGACCAATGCAGCACGATGGATTAGATTTTCACCGAATTTAACTGTCAATCATCCTATTTGTGTTCATCAGGATGGACGAGTGTCCATCATGATGGATGCTATCTATCACAATGGACAAAAGTGTCCATCATGGTCTGTGAGTTGCGATGGGCAGGCTATCCATCGTGATAGACAATGTCAATCATGATTGATGGTGTCAACTGCTATGGATAGAAAAAGTGTATTTTTTTTTAACTTTTTGTGGATTTGTGATGTGGAAGGCTTCTACTCTATGGTGGCCTGCTCAGTTTTACCAAAGGACTGATTTTTCTATCTGTCGTGATTGATAGAGATCAACACCCCGGGACCTGTGCAAAGTTTTTTGTACCTGTTGGAGTTGCTGTAACTGCTATGGATGCTTGTACCTGCAAGAACGCTCAAGAAACATGCAAAAACAAAGCACACAAATTTGCTCTCTCTCTCTCTCTCACACACACACACACACTAGTGAAATGAGGAAATGGAGATGGAATGTGGGGATATGACCAAAATGGTGAAGATGATGATGGAAGGAGATGGAGAGTAGAGATGGTGGTGATGATGATGAAGTAGGTAGAAGAGTAAAAAGTGAGAGATTACCTATGATTCCAACGTCATGTCTCTACATCTTGCCATCACACACTCATCCTCAAAGATGGATCCTCGGCAACAATACCAAATTTGGTGTCAATCGAGCACAATGGCAAGTACCAATGTGAGGAGATCCACCTCGTAATTGTCGATTCGAGAAGATGTGAGGAGGGTATGACGACCGTGAGCAAGTGAGATACACAAGTGAGTGAGTGAGAAGCACACAAGCATGCACACAGATACACACGTACGTGCACACACAACAAGACAAAGAGATGGAGCAATGTAATCCTTCTATTACAAAAGATCTCTTTTACATAAGCTTTAATCTCTAACAAGCCAACCTAAAAAATGAGCTCTCTAACTCTTTTTATAGTTTTTTACTAGCATTTGGCCCTACCCAGACCTAGTGTTCGACCTAGTTAAAAGTTAGGTTCTAGGGCTTATTTGAGGGCTCAAACAGGGTCTAAAAATTATCAACATTGATATGTAGGTACTTCTAATACTCCCCAAGCTCAAGGACTCCTCAGCTTGGAAAAAATGGAGTCTAATCTACCAAAAACGGTATTTACAATGTTAATGTAGTGATGAAAATCATTGTTGAAAAAGATTTATCCTTTGAAAAATTGTATAGGCCTACCTGTCGGACCTTCGTTGACTACAATGCCTGCTTGGTCCTACTTCACTCTCCCTCTGTTCATACTCTCTTTCACGGCTTCCTTGTCTTGTAACACCTTGGCTGCCCTAGCTGTTGTCAACACCAAGGGGTGGTCCGAGAAGGCTTGATTCCATATTGAGGTGAGCTTTTGTCTAACTGAGGGAAGGGCAAAGGTCTCTTGGTTAGCATGCAACCATGGGGCCTTTTTTTTATAGTTGAAGTGGTTCAAATGTGAGCATCATCCAATAATGGTCTAACATCATAATGTATGTGTATTGCATGAGCATAGTGAACCCATCTTTTCAATTATTTTCTGAGAGATATAGATTCTATCCAATCTTTCCTTACAAAAAAATAACCCTATTTTGAAGATTTTACCATGAGAAACTAACATATTTGATCTCCACCAAGTCATGGTTCAACTTCAACTCATCCCAGTTTATCTTCTCCAAGTCATCAATCATAGAACCCTTGTGTGCCCACGTGCAGTGTTCACTTCAACCATATGAAATCTCCACATAGGATTGGATTGGATGCAAGTGACTCGAGATATTGCCATGTGGAAGTTGTATATGCTTCAATATTAGGAGCATAACCGGAGTTGATGCAGAATCATAGAGGTGCAGGAAAGGACCTAGCCACCCATCTATGGTTTATGTCCTCATGAGTTTCTTCAAGGTATTGGATCCAATTATGTCTAATCGTTGCAACTCCCGAGCCCTATTGGTGTGTGGTGAATGACCACTCGTGGTGGATAGAGGTGCTTTTTAACCTTTTACCAAGTTCTCCCCCAATTTTTGTCTCTTGTAAACACATGATATCTCATATTAAATGACCGAAGCCATATTGGGGTCGGTAAGCCCACACACATTGTATGATAGTACAAACATACTTGAAGGTTTTGGCCTTGTGTCGGGGTTTTGTCTCTTGTTTTCTTGTTTCTCTCCTCCTATCTTCCTCTCGATGTGTTTGGCTCTTGCCATAAAAATCCCCCCCTTCAAGGGACTTTTCAAGAAACCTATGAAGGAATTTTGCATTTTTGAAGAGCTCTCTTGATTTTTTTCAAGCTTTATGACTCTTTTGGGATAGTGGATCTGATTATCAAACTTTTGCTATCTGGGCTAGGCTCTTTGCTTGATTTGTTTTCTCCCTTCTTGCTAAAGTTATGTCCTCCCAAGGAATCTCCTTTACTGTTTGAAACATTCTCTGTATTTTGTTCTTCTTCCTTAAACGTTAGTGTCTTATTTACTCCTTGGGTAGTCCATTTTGTTTATTTCATTTTCCGAGTGACTGAAGATATTGGTCCCTTGCTTCCTTTGTGAGGAGCTTTTCTCGCCTTTGACTTTGGACTTCTCTTCTTTTTGTTTTAATGTCCCTAAAACTCTCTGCCTTTTATGCTATACACTGACTTTCTTGCACCATCTCTATTTCCTTGAAAGCCAATTTTCTCTTTGTTTGTGCCCTTAACAAGTTTTGATTCTCTATGCTAGGCTTTAACTATTCCCTTTCTTCTTATAGATTCTCTTTTGAGGTACTCTACCTCAAAGGGCAACCTTTAATTCCATGGCCTTGTTTATTGCAATGAAAACAAGCATTCGGTAAGTTTGTGTAGATTATTTCTTGCTCCCAAATCTCCACCTCACCTAAGTCAATATTAATTTTCAAGGGGATATCTTACGTCAGCTTCAACATAGATCGATACGTGCCATCTTATGTTGAAAGACTGCACAAAGCCTTTGTAAATTAAGCCATGCACACCCAACCTAGAGGCCAATGGAAGATCAATTGGTTGAGCAATTTCCTTTAAGAAATATGTGAGAAAGTGTAGTGGATTGAAAAGCTCTACCCAAAGTGGGTATTGGATTGGTTTTGACTTGCTTGGAACAAAGCTTGAGAACCACTTAAAAAGGCATAATTTTGTGTGAAAAATTTTTCAAGCTCAAGTTTCTAGTGCTTGAAATGCCATCTCTTCATTTTCAAAAACTAGGAGAACATGATTTAGAAGAAATTGACATTTACTAATGATTAAACCTTGTGGGAACCACTCACTTCTAAGCCACTAGCATAGGGACTCGAGAGGCAGTTTCAGACTAAAGAATTGGCCTATAAGGATAATCTTCCTAAGCTCCTATTGTTTTGCCTTCACCACTTCCTTTGGTAGAGAAACTGTTGAGGGGGCCATTCTGAACAGTTCTAAAGAAGCTCTAGAGGCCACTCGAAACTCTTCATGACCCACATTATCTTTAATCAATGTGGATGAAGAGTCTTCCATATAGCCAAGGGAGGAGGTCAAGGAACATAGGGGGGCACATAGAGGTGAGAAGGAGGACACAAGGTACACATATTTGTAAACAATTTTGAATTTGGACTTCAAAACCTCCAAGTATCGTGTCCGGTTGAGTTCAAGTATCGTGATACTAGAACTCCTATGTATCACGATACTTGTCAAGTATCCTGTATCGTCTCCCCCCGTATCGAGATACCTCACGTGTATCATGTATGGTTGGGTTGAGCATCGTGTATCGTTTATCACCTAAATGTGTATCGCGATACTTCCCAAGTATCGTGTATCATGGTAGCTCAAGTATCGTGCATCGCCTAAGCACTAGTATCGTCTGAGTGCAAGTATCGTGTATCGTGAAAAGTCCAAGTATCATATCGTGAGTCCAAGTATCATGTATCGTCACTCCCCAAGTATCGTGTATCTAGTATCGCCAAAATTTGGCATCATGTATTGTTGCCCACTAAGTACCACGTATCGTGGAGAGCCATATCGTGTATCACAATACTACACTAGTATTGTGTATCACCGGATTATGTATCATGATACCTCTCAATTATTGTGTACCGTGAAGGGTGGTATTGTATCGTGAAGCTGCTAGTATCGTGTATCATCTACCCCTGGTATCATGTATCACACCAATACTCATCAAGTATCATGTATCATCTAAAGACAAGTATCGTATCGTGGAGTTCTCAGTGTTATGTATCATTTAGTTTAGGTATCCTGTACAATCTTGGCTCAAATATTGTGTATCCTTGCTCCCAAGTATCGGTGATAGTTCCTAAGTATCATGTATCACCTATTCTGAAGCAATCCTAGAGAGGTACTGTTTCCCTGTTTTAACCCCAAAACCCTGAACTGATGTAATTGTTTTAACCCTAAACGTGGAGTTTTAGATATAGTATTTTGAAGTTGAACCTGAGGTGGAACTAGGAAACCAAGGGGACTCCAAAGGATTTTGAGCAATACAAAGGGGAAAATTGGGACTAGTAGACAAGGCTTATGAACCTAAGATCAGGCAGACACCTAGGCAAGGATAGACAAAGCATTAGATCGTTTGAAGCCAGTGTCAACCATACAGCTAGGTCTTGGGCATAACAACTCAGTGGTTATCCCTATGCACTAAGTTCAGAAACAAGTGACTCAAAAATGTCTTTTAACATGGAGAGAACCACAGGTAGCTCAAACATTGGCTATTTGCAAACACCAATTGGTCCCTATAAAACACAACTAGAATATATTAGGACCAACCGATTAGGTGCATGCATCTATGAGGATGGCTTAAGGTGATCAGTGGTCCAACTCAAAAATCTAGATCAACTCTTTGGACTTGAACATCCAATGGTCAAGTTTGAAGAGGGATCTTATATCGATAAGCAAGGAACCATGTATGTGGTTACTAGCTTACCAGACTAGACAGATGAGTTTGGAAACATCATTCCTAAGAATGAGATAGGATACCTAGAACAAGGAAACTTAGGATGAGAACCCAAGACCCCTAGAGGCAAGTCAGTCTTGAATAGAGTGATCACTCCAGAGTGGATTCCCCTAGACAACAGAAACATAGAACTATTCTTGAATAGAGAAATGAAAGAAGCCTTTTGGAGATTTAGGCTAGATCAACCTAGCCCAATAGTCACCATCTATGAGTTCAAAGATCCTTAGAGACCAGGCAAAGTTGTATATCTGGATACCACATCAGAGAGAATGTTTTTGGTATCAAAGCATGAGAGGCATGCATACACTTTGCAAGGTGAATCAATTTTCCCTCCACCAAGATCTAGTGTTTCCCATGGTCTCCAAGGAATAGGATTAGACCCCGGGAGCACCCAAGAACCCTTAGACCCTCTCAAGTGGTCAAGCCAATGAAAAACTACTTTGACGAGTTTGGAGATCCTTATGATCATGTGGGAGAGTTCAAACAAGTGTTGAGAGTTGAGCAGGTCGAGGACTTATTCACCCAGTTTGAAGCACTTGGATTGAGCCTCAAGGGTACTGCCCTAGCTTGGTTTCAACTCTGAACGGTCGCAATTACCGAAACATAGGTCACCTACTAGAGGAATTCATTGTAGAATTCTCCAAGAGTGGCATCAGGCATAACACATCATCCTTGATCCACAGCTTCAAGCAGACACCCCAAGAAACAGTGTGACTTGTAGGAAGAAGGTTTAGACAATACATAGAAAGATGCCCTATGCCAGAATTACCTACACCAGCCAAACAAGTCGCCTTCTTTTTAGATGGCTTACTAAGCACCAAGTTAAGATCATATGTGTACTTGAAAGAACCTAGATCCATAGAAGAGTGTGTGCGCATGTGCATTGACATAGAAGAAAATTTGGGTGAGGAATTAGAATTATCAAACTCTACAAGGATTCTGACAGTTCTACTAGTCATACCTCCAAAACCTCCACGGAGATAGATGAGATAGCTAAGCAGGTTGCCAAGAAGCTAGGAATTGAAAATAGACAAACACCAAGAGTCACCTCATTGAAGTGATGTTGCAATTCTAGAGGAGATCACATGGCTAATGTTTGTCCAATGATGGATCAACCCCAAGGAAACCCTAATATTGCACCATTGAGAGAAAATTCCACAAACCATATGGCTCAAGATTGTCCCTACAATAGGCAGGCTATTAGACAGAATTATCAGCAACCTTACCAGGAGCGTAGGTATGAGAATCAATACCGACAACCATATTATAGACCACAACAACAATATCAGGCACCATATAGGCCACTACCAGTCCTAGGAAATTGACATCTAGCTCTTGCCAATGTGATTCCAGTTAAGTATACAATGGCAAAGGAAAACCCTAATAGAGCTTTGGTGCCACTAACCCCGTTGGTCTCATAAAATGTCTGTCATGCTCATAGTTCTGACTATTCCCATGAAGATAGTCCACAAGCTTATTACACAGGGTCACCAGAGCATAGTGAGGCTTATTCCTATCGATACGGGACACCACTTATGAAACAAAATTGGGAGCCAGAATACTCCAATGTCATGTACACGAATCCCAACCCTAGGCCCCAATCTAGACAAATGAGACCACAAGCTTCTAGAGGATCATGTTTTAGATGTCAGGGTGATCACTTCATTCATGAATGTCCCCACCCATCGACTCTAAGACAAGGAAAGAACATCAAAATACAAGGCTTTTGTCCTGAGTGGGGAAAAGGGCATCTTCCAAGAGATTGTCCAAGGAACCCTTCTAGTGTGCCCAAGGTTACACCCATTAATGTGGTTGTCTTAGCTGTGGATTCAAGTGCTAGTAGTAGTAATGGGGTGCCTGTATAGACAATCACTAGGGCACAAGCATTAAAACAAGATAAACCAGCTGAACAATCTAGTCAAGTGAATCAGGAGAGCCTAGTAAGAGGAAAACAAGAACATGGAAGGATACTAGGGAGAAGGCCAATCATAAGTGGACTAAAAAGTTATCTGAACTAGAAGAAATCTTGAAAGATGCAAAAAGAAAGAAGACATTGCATCTCACAACCCCTCGCATGCCAAAACTCCATCCACTCCACGTCATCCCACTCGACCATTCATTATAAATAGACTACAACCAAGGTTTGTTCTTGCACATCCAGCCCCAGAAGACTTGGACATGATGTTCAAGGAAGAACAATGGACACCTCATTGTGATGAGGAGGGTTATGATATTTCAGTGTTCATGTGTCAGCCCGTGCTAGAAGAATGTGACCCTAGTGACTTCATAGAAGAAGAAGAGGATGACGATGATCTAGAGTCCATTGTGATGGATAATTGCTTTAACTCAGAGAAGCACTATCTAGAAGATGTAGGAGTATTTAACCAAAAAAAAGAATAACCTCTCACAAGCATCAAAACTGTAAATTCAAAGGATGCAAGTGAAGGTGGCCAAAAGAAAAAGAAAAGAAAATTAGTAAAACAAGAGGAAAGCAATCCTTGTTTGAAGTAATTTCAAGAAATATGAAGTTGAAGACCAAAAAATTTTGGTACGAATGCCTAAGAGAGATGCCATTACAGGAGAGGCATATGACAATAAAGAAGAGACCAAAAAAACTATTGTAACCATAGAAGGGAACAAAGAGCGATGTACGTACATAGGAGAAGATCTAAGTGCAGAAGAAGAAGCAGAGCTTGTAGCTATATTACGAGAATATAGGGATGTGTTTCCGTGGAGCTATAGAGCCCTAAAGGGGGGTAGATCCAAAAATTTGCTCTCATACGATTCCCATGATGGCTGATGCCAAGCCCACCAAACAGAAGCCCTACACATATAATGATACTTATGCAGCCAAAATAAAAGAAGAAATTGATAGGTTGATCGAAGCTAGGTTTATCTATGAAATTGAGCATACTGAATGGGTATCCCCCATTGTAGTGGTGCCCAAGAAGAACAGAAAGTTGCGAGTGTGTATTAACCTTAAAAAAGTTGATGCCACTACAATTAGAGATAGCTATCCACTTCCGATCATTGAACATTTATTGGAGTGTGTCATCTGTAACCAATTACCTTTTGATTGGATGACATTGGAATCGAATCCCAAGTGTTCATCTCCTTCAATGTATCTATTGCTTCTTTCATGGCCTTTTCCCAATTAGGGTTTCCCTTTGCCTCTTCATGGGCTGAGGATTCCTATGAAATTGAGTCTTTTGCCAAGTAGATTGAATGCTTTGTAACAAATGTGGAATCATATCCATATCTTTCTGGTTGTTTCTTCTCTCTTGTTGATCTTCTAGGTCCTTGCTTGGAGCATTTCCCACACTTCTACATCTTTGCTTTGCCTCTTGAATTCCATAGTTTGTAATCCTTTTCCCTTTCATCTTGATCATCATCTGTATCACTTCTTGGATCCTGGACCTGTGTATCATGCTTGCTTCCTAATTGATGAGAATCGAAATCAAGATCATATGGTAGAGTTATCTTTTGTTTTTCTTCATCATACCAAGACTTGTGTTCTTCAAACGCAACATCTCTACTTGTAGTGAATTACCTGGTTGAAGGATTATAGAACCTGTAATCCATATGAGTTGACTCATACCCAATAAACACTAGCTATGTTGCCCGTTCATCTAGCTTACCTCTGATTTGTGATGGTACATGAATATAAGCTACACAGCCAAACACCTTGCAATGTCCAAGACTAGGTTTTCTTCCATGCCATGCTTCATAAGGAGTCATACCTTGGAGTGATTTGGATGGTAGTCTATTGACAAGGTACACAGCAGTTGAAATAGCCTTTACCCATATATAATGTGGCAACCTCTTTTCTTCAAGCATTGTTCTAGCTAATCCAACCAATGACTTGTTTCCCCTCTCTACAATTTTATTCAGTTGAGGAGATTACCTGGTAGTCACTTCCCTTTTGATACCTTTGTCCTGCAAGAACGCATCAAACTCTTTGGAGAAGTATTCTCCCCCTCCATCAGATATGAGCTTCTTGAGTGATCTACCTGTATGATTCTCCAAATGTGCTAGATACTTTTTAAAACAATCAAACACTTCATTCTTACTCGTGATAAAGTATAGAATAGTCCATTTACTATGGTCATCAATAAATGAGACATAATACGTTGATCTTGCCAATGAAGGTTCTTGACTTGGTCCCCATATATCTGTATGTACTAAGTCCAATAAGTTGTTATGGATGTAGCCATTGTGGTTGAATGGCTATCTTTGTGCCTTCCTAATGAGACATGCATCACGCCTATTGATCATGTGTTGCTTTGATATGTTTGACAGTCCAAGAACACTTGGATCCCTGCATGTATCCTTCAAGGTTGTTTCATTCACATGAGTAAGCCTCTTATGCCACACTTCAAGCTCACTTAGACCCAAAAGTGAATAGAGCTATGTTCCTGGTTTCTCCTGCTTCAAAAGTAAATAGCCTACCATGCTTCTCATCTATGGCTATCTT
Source organism: Ceratopteris richardii (assembly GCA_020310875.1). Lineage (NCBI taxonomy): Eukaryota > Viridiplantae > Streptophyta > Polypodiopsida > Polypodiales > Pteridaceae > Ceratopteris > Ceratopteris richardii. The sequence continues at coordinate 40,221,150 of CM035425.1, forward strand.
CTTGAAGCCTTGACATGGATCTTCCACAAAAGCTCCATGTTGGGTGAACCTAACTTGCAAGCCTTTTTCAACTATTTGGCCTACACTTATTAGGTTTTTAGTGATAGTGGGTACATAGATAACCTTACTCAGAATGTTTGTCCTACCATTGGAAGCTTTGATAGTACCAATCTTCTCCACATTGTGCTTTGTGTCGTCCCCCCTTTGTACTTCATGTTTATGCTTTGTACGTTCCAAATCAGATAGAAGATTAATGTTGCTTGCAACATGATTTGAACATCTTAAATCTCTTAAATCTATGTAGAACAAGTGACAATCTTCTTTACCTTCTTTGTGGCTTAGATTCATAAGAACCAAAGAGTCTTCATGTGGGTTAATCTTCTGAGTAATTGTTGAAGTCCCTTCTATTATAGCCTCTATTGTTATTGTTGAAGTTGTGTCCACCTCTGCCTCTATTGCTGTCATATCCACCTCTTCCACTTCCTTCTAGGTCTTCCTATTGAACCAACAATTCTGAGTGGTGCGGTTGGTCTTATTGCATTTGGCACAAGGTTGAACATTTTGACCTTTGGCTTTGTCATGCTTTGGTCCTTTCTTCTTCCCTTTCCACTTGCTCCTTCTTGCAAAGTTGTCTTGGGAACTCTCCTCTTCATCTTTTGCCTTCTTCTTGCCTTTGAGCTTCTTATCCTTCTTGTCTGCATATAGAGCACTAGTTGAATTTCCATGATAGGATTTACCTTCCTTTATGCTATTGTTGACTTCTTGATTGAAGAGTTGTGCAAGAAAGATGTTGAATTTGGAGTTTGCACATCCATGATGAGATCATAAGCCATGGTGAAGGATTGCCATTGCTTATCACTTCAAATCCCATTGAGAATTTTCCTCATTATAGCCTCTTCTTCAATGATCTCTCCAATGGATGCTAACTGATCTGCAACCTCCGTGACCTTGGTAACAAACTTTGTGATAATTTTTTTAGGTGTCTTCTTCATTTGGTTAAACTCGTTCCAAAGATGATCCTTTCTTGTTTTGGTACTAGCAGAAAAGAAAATCTCGAGGGCATCCCAAGTCTCTTGAGATGTATTGCATCCTCTAATATGTGGTAATAGAAAGTCAGAGATAGAGTTTAGTATGTACAACCTTGCTTGAGCATCCCTTGTGCACCAAAGTGTGAGCTTATCTCTCTCCTCTTGTGTAGGTCCTCCTTTGGAACTTGGAATAGGCATAGATTCATCACCTAATATAGTTCCATAAAGATTTCTACCTTGCAAATAGGCCTCCCTTCTGATTTTCCAAGCCACATATTTGTGTTGATCAAGATTCTCAATCATTGAGGGAAACTTGTCACCCATCTTGATCTAGCTTTGATACCACTAAAAGAACTTGGAGAAGCTTGTAGGAGGTAGAAAAGTGAGTTGCAAAGCGACGAAGTTCGGTGCAGCCAACTGACAGAAGACTAGCCCTTGAACTTATGGACACTCAAATAAACCTTATACGTGTGCGATAAGTGCAATAAAATGCACTATGTACTTTGGAGCATCAAGGAGAAAGAGTCAATACAAAACAGATAGGTTTGCACATTGACGTGCTCAAAAATCCTACTATCTTTGGATGAGACACTGAACTTCAAAAGTTCATAGCCACCAACGTGATTACAATTAGAAAAAATCCTTTTGTCGGAGTCATACACATAGGGTTGAGTGTATAGAATGCACAAGATTACAAGGAATAAGAAAAATATGCTTTTGGAATGAACCAAACACTCAATAGTGATACCTCCTATTTTTTAGGATTTTGTAGAGATTGACGCCGAGAGTGAAAAACTGAAATTTCTCCCAATGTAGTGAACCAAATGCTGTGAAAATATAAACTTGTAAACTAAAAAATAATAAATTTCCAATGAGTCCTCTCTCATGAAATTTGGAGCTCTGTTTAGAGAGAAACAACCTCTGCAACTTACTATTGTTGAAAAAGATGATGCAGAAAAGTGGAGCAAGACAATGATGGCCACAAGTATGTATATTGCTTTCATGTAATGTACAAGTGATTTGAAGTCTTTATATAGACTCTTGAAGTGCTCCAAAACTTTTACAAGTGGATTTCGAATTCAAATGAAGGTTGTAAAGTTGTTGGAGGGAATCAATTCACTTTCCTACAATCTAGGAAAAGTGAAGATCTAGTTTGATCTACTTTTAGGTGATTGATTGATTGATTAATTGCAACTCCACCACCTCAAATTCGTGGAAGTTGGGCTCTCTTTTTCTGCTTTACATGTGTAAATCTCAAGGCTTTTACAATGGTAAAATATTCATAAAAAATCTTTTCAAAAAATACAATAAATGAGCATAAGTAAAAGAACTCTCCAAAGGATATTCTTTTGACGTAATCCAAGTGATAGCTTTTGATGTAGATTAAATCCTCCTCAACCATAGTGTAAGCGTGATGTTCCAACAAGAATTACTTTCTCCTACCAAGTTTGTGTATAATCCATATGTGATGCTAGTGTCCACTGTTTTAAAATAAATCAACATAATCATACTTGAATGATGATTTTCACAAGGCTAATTTGGGAGCAACTTAGCAATATCATTGAAAAAATAAGTGTGACCTTGTGTTATATAGAAAGATTAAACTTCCAATTTACTCCTTGTACTTTCTTTCATCTATAGGTCCTTATATATATTTGGCTAAGAGCCTTGCATTTACATCCATTGGTGTAGCCATAGGAAAGTCTTGAAAATCTCTTGATTTGTCCTTCATGGGACTTGTTGCTTCTTCTTCGTAGGTGGGATCAATAGCTTCGATATATGCTTGGGAGGGATGGCATGGGAGGTTTTTGTAGGTAGAGGTGTTGCAACACGAGAGCTTTCCATTGGCACATGCATGTCTTCAATATGGCGAGTCGTCAAGGTAGCAATAGGGGAGGTGGTATGTGCCCAAGTGGTGAGTGGCGAGGAGTTGGTAGTTTCCTAGGTAGTGATAGGGAAGGGATTGATTGCAAAGTGACGTTTCTAGGTAGTAAGAAGGTAAGAAGGAAGGTAAGAAGGGGATACATGGGTGGTTTCCTAGGAATTTAGGTGAATAGAAGGTAAGAATGAAGGTAAGAAGGGAATATGTGGGTGGTTGCCTAGGAAAGAGTAGAGAAGGGGAGATGGGTGGGTGCCTAGGGAGGAGGAGACAATTGTTTGGAGAAGAGTTCAATATTTGTCTTCAAAAAGCTGGATCCCATCACATGTGCTAAATTTTCATTGATAGCCGTTGAATTTGTGTGGGGTTTCAAGGAGTGAAGTTTGCACTTTACTCTTGGAGCAGGTGGAGACACAAATACAATACTCATAAAGACTCACAAACCCAATAAACCTAAGGAAAAATATACCATGAAAATTTAGGAGGAGCAAAAACATAATAAAGAAAGATGCACCTGAGAGGAATACACAATAGATATGTTAGATTAGAGCGCACACACAAACCTCTTAGAAAGATGAATATACAACATAGAACCATTGCCAAAGAGGCTCTCTGCCATTAAGGTTGGACACCAAAGACAATTTTTATGAGTCTAAAATGCTCTTTGGCATAAAGGATGGTCGCCCAAGGGCTCTTGCCATGAAGGATGGTCAGTCGAAAGGCTCTCCTCATGAAGGTTGATCGTCCAAGAGGCTCCTTGCCATGAAGTGTGGTCGCCCAAGAGGCTGCTTGCAATGAGGAGCGGTGGCCCAAAAGGACTCCAAGGGGGTCCATGGCAAGTAGATGGTCATCGAGCACCCTCCAAGGTGGTCCATGGCAAGTGTGTTTTTTCCAAGGAGCCTCTAGGGTCATGCAATATATTTTGTGGGTTACCTATGTTAAGTTCCCTTCTACAAAAGTATAATAAAATTGATTCATATTAAAAGACTTACATGATTTGCTCTATGAGCATGATGACCTCGTTAGGAGAGAGTGGACATGCTTGGAAATGAGCTAGAGTAGATGAACTTATGTGAGGTGAAGTGAACAACTCTTTATACGGATTAGAGAGAAAATATTCTTGCATTTGGGGATATGTGTGCCTGCATGAGAATGAAAGAAGCTTGGACAAAGGATGGAGCATGGGAATCTCAACACCCTCTATCTAGGTGTTGTAAACTAGGGAACTATTGACATCTATTTGGTCCATTGGACTTTTAGATCTAAGAACATATGGAATGCTTAGACATAAACTTGGATATATGGAATCTAAGTGAGATTTGGAACATGTGAGATCCCTAGAAATATGCTTGGACATATGGCATTTAGTGTATGGGATGTAGGGACCTATGGAATCTTTAGACATATCCTTGGACGTATGGGATTGAAACACTTTTATTCTTATGAGAATGAGTCCAATAAAATTTGCAGGTTCAAATCAATGATTGGATTGCAGGATATTCATGAAGATTAAAGATGAAGACCAAGCCAAAATGTTTGGCTTGAGGGGAAGATATTGGTGCAAATCACAAGCCTACACATTTGGCTTATAGCTCATACACACATGAAGCTCCATGGAAACTATTACTAATAGAGAGTTACCACTTTACCTTTGTAAAAGTCATTTCTTTTGACTTAAAGAATAATTGTAATCACCTACCTAAAAGTCGTGGATTTGATTAGTTAGAAAGTGACAACTACATTGAGAGAATATATCCTAGAATGAAGGTTCACTTTTAGAGAGCCAAAATTTGAATTCAAATTCAAATTTTAATGGAACACTTATATAAACTCTCATAAAAAAGTCGCGGTCAGAGTTATCATTTCCCGAGCTCTCCATTGTCATTTAGTTTGTGTGTAAGGCCTACATTGTAGCCTACACTATTCTTCATCATAAGGCTATGTTTATCAAGCCTATGACATTGTACAACATTGTTCATTAATACATTATACTTACATTGTTGATCTATGACATCTATGTTATAGTCACTTCCTAGTGTCAACTTGTGGTGCTGATCTCACTCATTTCTTCTCCAAATTCAATGATCTATAGCCTGTTGGAATCAACTCCAAGTTACATGCTGACAAAGTTTGAAGTAAATCCATTCAGCCAATTGGGAGATATCTGTGTCGAAGCTTTCACTGGTCAATACCTACAGAGGTCCTAAAAAATCGGGGGCAATTGTTTTCTCTATGCATAGTTGATCATTTCAAGTGATTCCACTTGGAATCATTAGCTTACTAAGCTAATTAGATACTCCTAGAAGGAATTTTTCCAATTCCTACTGTACTGGTTGTACTGAGCATTACAAGAAGCAGATGTATGATCCAAAATAGAAGGTTTTCTTGGATCCTTCTATTTAGAAGTAGTCTGTTTTGATCCAATCTTTACATACATCATTTCCAAAGTACATAGGCACTTTTATGGTGTCATTGGAAAGCTAAGAGGGTCCACATATCAACTCTGAAGCTACAAGGGGCTGGTACAAAGTAGGATTTGGCAGTACCTACTTATCTCTTGGAGTGTCCATCCATCTCTCCAACACAAATCCCTGTTGACAAAGTCAGAGAATTTAGTGAGGGAGATGAGGGCAATACATGTTTACCCATCACATTTAATGGATACATGACTAAAGCCATTTTAGACACCAGAGCGAGTGTAGGCATAGCTACCAAAGAAATTTGGGAGAAGCGGGGAAAGCCCGCCCTACGACCAATACATATGAAGCTTCAATTAGGAGATGTCCATGTGGAGAGACCCCTAGGAATATTAGAGAAAATTAAGTTAATGATCTGTGGAGTAGAACTCAAATGCCCTCTAGCCATATGCCAATTTGGAAAAGCAAATAATTATGAAATTATATTAGGATGACCTTTCATGGAGCAACTCAGGGTGGTACAAGACTAGGGAAGAGACACTTTATATCTACAACATCAGGGGTCCACTACCAAGATAAATTTACATACATTTTCATATAGGGATATGCCCCCACTACAACGGAATCCCAGACACAAGGAAGAGGATCATTTGTCAGTTCACAGTGTAGGTTTAAGTGAGCAATCATGGATGCACGAAGATGCTCAATTGTGGATGTGCAAGGAAGCAAAGGGGGAGGAGAGAAAAACTCAATTGTGTCCAATTAGACAACAAAATTATTGACCCGTAGATGATCCTATGTATATGCCTCAAGTTTTTTCGGATGCAGTACAAGAAATGACATGAGATTTTGGATATGATATGTTTCTAAGATGTTGAATTGAACATAGGTTTCAATTTTGCAAATTGAAGTTTTTTATTGTAGGCCCCACCTTGTGGGCTTGAAAAAGAATTCAAAATGACTCCAAAATTGAAATGTGAGAAAAATAAGGGATCCTAAAGGGATAAGTTGCCAAAATATTTTGGCACCTTTTGCATTCACACCATATTTTTGTATCAATATGAGATTTTTGGTGAAGTACAAATTCTCCATGCCTTTTCATAGAGTCTTTACAACCACACTGGCTCTATTACCATGTGAACAGAAAGGGGATAAGAAAGAGAGCTCTTACACACTCTCAGACTCAAAGAGAGAAGAACAGATAGATTAAGGCAAGGAAGAATTTATCTTCTTTTGCTTCTTCTATTACATAAAGAGAATGTACAAGATTGAAATCTTACAACAATACAACCAATACAATATATAAGGGGCAGTATAGAAAGAAAACCATAATGTCCACAAATGAGTGAGTTGAAAAGAAAAAGCTGTGCCTTCACTCTCGATAGATAAATTTGGTGAAGCTCAGTGTAAGTGCCCGTGATATATATCTGCATAACCACTATACATGTAAAGGAAGTGAAACATGGTATGTGCCATCCTAGATCATCACATGTTGAGCTTGATATCACAACATATACATGGCTGAAAAATTGCAACCATAATGGATAAAATTCAGCATGATATTTATCCGATTTCTAATGGAAATTTTTAAGATGTATTACATGAGGAACACATGTCTCTCAAGGATGCACAATCTATGCCAAAATTGATAAAAATGACATCTCAAGTTAGCAAGTTGAATGATCTTTTACGTGGTTGAACAAGATTGAGCTCTTTCCATGCATCAAGTCACTTTGTGGATGTATCTCTGATTGCAGATGCATGTAATGAAGAGCCACTCACTTTTGAAGATGCATGTGATGATTCCAATTGGATGAGTGCAATGCAATCAAAATTGGATTCTATTCACACATTTTGTACTTAGGAGCTATGTGAATTCCCAAAAGGTAAGAATTTCATTGGTGTGCTAAATGAGTTTACAAGATTAAAAAAAGGTTCAAAAGTATCATTGATCGCTACAAGTTGCAAAATGGTATGAAAAAAATATAGCATTGATTATGATTATACCTTTGTACCTACTTCACACATGACTACAATGTTCTATGGTTGCATAGACTACACAACATGGTTGTAACGTGCATCAATCGGTTATAAAAACAACTTTATTAAATGATGATTCACAAGAAGAGTATATGCAAAGCAACTTCTTGAATGTTCCATCAAATTTTTAGAGCATATGGTTTCCACATGCATAGGGCTTTGTATGGACTTAGGTAAGGTACACATGCATACATAAGTATTTGATTACTCTTGGTTTTGCATGTAGTCCAATTGAAATCACACTTTGTGTTTTGCATAGATGGGGCTGATCTTATCGTGCTTGTTTTTTATGTTGTTGACATTGTCTTGACTAGTTCATGTGATGAGAAAATTGGCATGCTTATGCTGATTCACCCCAAATTCTAACTCTTGTTTCATCCCTTGTCAAGCTCTTCGGTTCCAGGCATACAGAGAGCAAGAACAAATCATCTTGCAGTAGGGATCACTCTTTCCTATCTGACTCATCAACACAGATAAACACTCAGCCTATGCGTGAGTGCAAGCGACAGATAGAGAGAAGCGCCGCCTTTCATCTGCACCACACACTCTCTGAGAGAGAGAGAGAGAGAGAGAGAGAGAGAGAGAGAGAGAGAGAGAGAGAGAGAGAGAGAGTCAACCTGTATCATCCATGGTGGCCAGAGATAGCTAGAACGCTTCTCTTGTGCTAAGCCATCGACTGTGTGCATGCCAATCGCCAGAGAACACTAGTAAACCGTTGTCTGTGTGCGTGGTGACTAGAAATGGTAGTTTTGCAGGCGCTCACATCCATCACGTAGATGAACGTGGTAAATCTAGCACCAATGAAGCTCCACGCCACACAGTAATGCTCCAGTTTTGTTGCATCTATGCCATCAGAAGAATCGGGTATTTTTTTGCCACGTGGATAATGGAGGATATGATCTTTCTACGTAATCTCTCTTGGGAGCCACTTCTTCGTGGATGTGTCAGTCTAAAAGGTTCATTGCACTTTGGATAGTTGTCATCGGTATCCAGCTGTTATGGTTCACACCCGATTCAAATGTTCTTTGAATGACATAATTGGTTATGTCATTTCACACAATACCATGTGATGCAACATCTATCCACAATTTTTTTGACGTGCTTATTTCACACGGAGCCCTTAATTCATAATTTGGTGATGTTTTTTTTTTTTTTACAAAGGAATAGGAAAATCGTCCTCATTTCATTGAAATTGAAATGGGATCATTGTAACATTTGCTATGATATCCTTTGTACCTATCTTTAATTTATGCCATATCTTCTTTCGCACTAAGTACTCTTCATAATACTCTCTTATCAAGGGGTTCTTTTGTACTTCTCCCAAGGGTTTTAGCCCACCAATTTTGGGTCATTGGACACTCCAAGTACTCAAGTGTATGTACTTTGTAAGCACACTTTGTATCCTTTTAGGGTTACTTCTCAAGGGCAGCACATCTCTTACTTTGGCTCACTTTGGCACTAAGTGCCCACCTTTGTACCATCAAGCATACAAGAAAAAGAGGATATTGTGTGTGTGCATGGCTTAGGAGGCAACTCTAAGCCCCCAAGTGTGACTTTCTTTGTGTGCAACGGGCTCTCTAAGCCCTACTCTCGCATCAACTTGTCTCAATTTTTGTGCAAGCATAGGGCTATTCTAAGGCCCCCCTCTCCAAAGTGCCTCTCTTGCATTCTCCGGTGTAGGGCTACTCTAACCCCCCCCCCCCCCCACCCTTCCTCTCCAAGAACCTACTTTCAAGAAATTGAGATTACTTTCAAGAAATTGAAAACCATACTCGAGAAGTTTACCTAGGCAACAATAAGAGCCTACCCATCGAAGTGAAAGGCAGAGTGCGAATCCCCGAGTGCAAATCATTATCAAATGTCTTATTTGTTCTTAACTTGTACATGAACCTCCTACCAATCAAGGCCATCACCGATCACGATAAACAAGTGTTATTTGATAACACTTCAGTTAAGGTGATTGACACTCAAACCAAAGACATCATTGCACAAGGCATAGAAGACAAAGGGGTCTACAAACTCGCCTACTTTCTATCGAAGGATTCGTTTTCTAGTTTGTGGCATCAACAGTATGGCCACACTTCATATTTACCAAAGATTTCCTCCTCTCACATAGTTAAAGTTTTGCCCAAGATCGAGCAAGTCAATGATGTCTACCAAGCTTGCACCCAAGGCAAGCAACACATGGCTTCAGTTCCCAAGGAGGCTTCTACAAGAGTTAGGAACCCTTTAGCCCTCATCCACATGGATCTTTGTGGACCTATGAATACCCCTTCCCTTAGTGGAAAACTCTTCTTCTGTCTTCTCATAGATGACCACTCATGCTACATTTGGGTATATTTTTTGAAGTCAAACGCAGAAACTTTCTCTAAGTTTTGAGAATGAATCAACCAAGTTGAGAATGAAGCATCAAAGATGATCAAGTCTATTCGATCCGATGGAAGTGGTGAATTTATCAATCACATCTTTAAAAACTTCTTAAAACAAAAGGGGATAAAATGTTAAGTTACTGAACCATGCACTCCATCCCAGAATGGAGTAGCTAAACGAAAGATCCGAAGTGTGATGGAAACGGCAAGAACCATGCTTCACAACAAAGATTTAACCTACAAGTTTTGGGCAGAACCAGTGCACATTGCAGTGCACATACTGAATCAATGCTTCACTAGTGCATTGCACAACAAGACACCCTTTGAAGCTTACTATGGAAGAAAGCCTAATATCAATTACTTTCGAGTATCCCAAAGTGAAGCATTTATCCATGTACCAAAAGAAGATCACAACAAGTTATAGTTCAAGTCGAAGAAGCATATATTCATTAGCTACAATGAATAATGAAAACCATATGGACTATACAATCTTGAGAACCACTCCATCACAATTTCAAAAGATATTATCTTTAATGAAGCTTCAAGATACTCAACCAGAGATCCAAATACAAGTTTCAGTCTGCCCATCTACACTTTAGAGGGGGACACAGTCTTTTCAAAGCATACATCAAAAGCAAGTACCAAAAGAAGATCACAACAAGTTATAGTTCAAGTCTAAGAAGCATATATTCATTATCATGGAGATGGAAAGGTATAAGGTCAAAATTAAGAGTTACCACATAGCTTCTTGCTTGAGGCTATTATATATGTAGCATATGTACTTAATAGGTCTCGCACCAAAGCACTACAATCTATCACTCCATATGAGGCTTGGCATGGTTGCAAGCCATTTTTTCCTCATCTATCTGTCTTTGGTTGTCCGGCATATGCATTAGTGCCTGAACAGCGATGTACAAAATTGGATGATAAAGCATTGAAATGTATTTTTCTTGGGTATAGTTCTAAAAGGAAAGGCTATCATTTGAATAATCCACAAAATAAATGCATTTTGATTAGTTGTGATGTTGTTTTCCTGGAAGATGCAATTCAACCATTACTTTCATGTACTAAGGAGACTTCAATTAGCTCTAGAGATGTGTATGATACTTGGTTGCCTCTTTTTAGACGTGGAAAATCAAGTAGTAGTCCAAATGAAGCAACTTATGAGCCTTTATAGATTCCACATAATGATGCAGATCATTCCATTTTTTATGAAGATTTTAAAGATGCACTTGTTGATGGAGGGCTCATATAGAGGAGGCAAAAACTATGCCTAAATGGTTGATGCATACTTTGAGAAATAGCAAATTAGATGCATCTTTTTCATATCGTACTCGTTCAAGTTCTCACAGTGCTTCCTTTGCATCAGATTTCTATACAATGGCTACCTCTAGTCTTTGTGATGAGAGTGAACCTATCACTTTTGATGAAGGAAAAAATTCAAAAGATTTAGAATATCAAGCCAAGTTATGCATAAGTAAATCAAGCATCTAATGTTTCTTCTGAGGGTGAGCTAGTTTCTTTGATGATGTACAAAATAGAAAATTAACAATATCAAGCCAAGTTATGCATAAGTAAATCAGATGACCAAAGCGTGCATTGTCTAGGTCTCAAGCATTGGTAGGTGGTTAAGTGAATCTTTCACCACTTGACTAATGCTCGACTAAATGGATTGTTTTATCCCAAGGGGGGATCATTACCGTTAGATTAACATGATTTTTTTGACTCCCATTGGGCACATAGCCTATTGTGGCCAGTTCTAGTTCTAAGGTTGAGTATAGGGTAGCTTTGATAGTGAACATTGAGTGTGTGTGGCTCAAATGCCTTTTGGCTTATTTGGGTGTTGGTTAGTCTTCTGCCACCACCATCTTCACTAATAGTCAGAGCACATTGAGAGTTGCAAGTAACCATGTGTTCCATGCTCACACAAAGTACATTGAGGTGCACTATCGTTATGCCAGGGAGAGGTCCTCTTGTGGACAGATCAGTTTGGCATATGTGTTTAGAGAGGAGAATGTGCATACATTTTCACAAAGGCTTTGCTTAGGTAGAAGTTTGAAGCTTTCCACAAAGATTTTGTCTTACTTCCTTCTGTGGATTGATCTCTTTCCACATAGTTTGGCACTTACTTATAAATCACTAGCAGCTGCTTCTTCAGTGCATCACTTTGAGGGGGGATTTTGCATGAACGCACTTTGCATTACCGATGCTTTTTTTCCCTCTTTAGGAGGACTTTTTTCCCTCACTTGTATATACATTTATAACCCTAACCAATTACTTATCTTTTTACATTCACTTGGAAATTCATCGAGTACTATATTCTACACCATGATTCTTTTTCTTCCTTGTGTTGTTCATGTGCTTCCACATACCTCAAACTCCAACACATAATGTATGCCTCTCCCTGTGATACATGCATATATCAAATATGCCATAGCTTTCTGATAAAAAGAAGTATCAAATGTATCATTTGCATCCTCAATTGACAACCTAAATTCTGTTTGCACTTGTATTGAGATACGCTAGCAATCTTCAAAGCCATAACATTGAAGTAGCTTCTCAATATACTTTTATTGATGTACAAGACTTCCCCATCAATAGATACAAAATAGATGTGAAGATCATACTACTATAGACCAAGATATGTAACATCAAAAAGTATGTTTTGAATCAGCATAAGCATGCCAATTTTCTCATCACATGACCTAGTCAAGACAATGTCAACAACATAAAAAACAAGCATAATAAGATCAGCCCCATCTATACAAAACACAAAGTGTGATTTCAATTCGACTACATGCAAAACCAAGAGCAATCAAACACTTATGTATGCATGTGTACCTTACCTAAGTCCATACAAAGCCCTATGCATGTGGAAACCATATGCTCTAAAAATTTGATGGAACATCCAAGAAGTTTCTTTGCATATACTCTTCTTGTGAATCATCATTTAGTAAAGTTGTTTTTATAACCAATTGATGCACTTTACAACCATGTTGTGTAGTCTATGCAACCATAGAACATTGTAGTCATGTGTGAAGTAGGTACAAAGGTATAATCATAATCAATGCTCTATTTTTTGCATACCATTTTCCAACTTGTATGGGTTTGTAGCGATCAATGCTACTTTTGAACCTTTTTTTAATCTTGTAGACTCATTTAGCACACCAATGAAATTCTTACCTTTTGGGAATTCACATAGCTCCTAAGTACAAAATGTGTGAATAGAATTCAATTTTGATTGCATTGCACTCATCCAATGGAATCATCACATGCATCTTCAAAAGTGAGTGGCTCTTCATTACATGCATCTGCAATCAGAGATACATCCACAAAGTGACTTGATGCATGGAAAGAGCTCAATCTTGTTCGACCACGTAAAAGATCATTCAACTTGCTAACTTGCAATGTCATTTTTATCAATTTTGGCATAGATTGTGCATCCTTGAGAGACATGTGTTCCTCATGTAATACATCTTAAAAATTTACATTAGAAATCGGATAAATATCATGCTGAATTTTATCCATTTGTGGTTGCAATTTTTGCAATTTTTCAGCCATGTCTATGTTGTGATATCAAGCTCAAAATGTGATGATCTAGGATGACACATACCATGTTTCACTTCCTTTAAATGTATAGTGGTTATGCAGATATATATCATGGGCACTTACACTGAGCTTCACCAAATTTATCTATCGAGAGTGAAGACACAACTTTTTCTTTCCAACTCACTCATTTGTGGACATTATGGTTTTCTTTCTATACTGCCCCTTATATATTGTATTGGTTGTATTGTTGTAAGATTTCAATCTTGTACATTCTCTTTATGTAATAGAAGAAGCAAAAGAAGATAAATTCTTCCTTGCCTTAATCTATCTATTCTTCTCTCTTTGAGGCTAAGAGTGTGTAAGAGCTCTCTTTCTTATCCCCTTTCTCTTCACATGGTAATAGAGCCAATGTGGTTGTAAAGAATCTACGAAAAGGCATGGAGAATGTGTACTTCACCAAAAATCTCATATTGATACAAAAATATGGTGTGAATGCAAAAGGTGCCAAAATATTTTGGCAACTTATCCCTTTACGATCCCTTTTTTTTCTTAGATTTCAATTTTGGAGTCATTTTGAATTCTATTTCAAGCCCACAAGGTGGGGCCTACAATAAAAAACTTCAAGTTGAAAAATTGAAACCTATGTTCAATTCAGCATCTTGGAAACATATCATATCCAAAATCTCATGTCATTTCTTGTACTGTTGATACACAAAACTTGTGTTTTTCTGAGATCCAATTGCCAGTCATAGTGTGATGGTGTACACAAAAAATGGAAAGTGTTGATGGTATGATTCAATTTATGAGTGATAAATTGATAAGAAAAACTTTCATGCTTGGAGATTTAGAATGATGAATTTCTTGATTGGAAAAGGCTACTAGAAGTATACCAAAGGAGACAATGAGAACCCTCTATAATTACTAAGGAATTGGACTATAAACTAGTTACGACCATATGAAGTGAAAAATTAAGGAGCATAGAAAGTAATGTATTGGATGTTTGTTAACATATAAGATTGCTAAATTGGGAACATATATGATGCAAAATATCCAAAAGAGACTGTTAAACGGCCGACGGAGTACGACAAATGTATGCCGGATGTAACGGAATTTTCAAAATTTACGCGCAAAAGTTGGTACGCGCACTTTGTAAATCTATATAAAGCAATGTAAGGAGAATGCTCAAGAGATACGTCTTTTCTGGAATTGCCAGATTGTTCACCTAATTTTTGTCAAAACACTGTTTACACTGTTGTGGAGTTTTGAGTATTGCGAATGTTGAGTTCTGTATCGTATGCTCGCATTGAAATTCACCATAACGGGTGATTCAGTAACACATTGTGTGTCTGAGTACTGTTTGAGTTGTGTGGTGTCATCGAGAGATTGAGTCATATTTCTATATTCTTCTGTTCAATCTGTTCGTCTATTCCTACTGTAGTGCATAATGATGAACGTGTAGTATCAAGTGTGAATCTGTTGTTGACAGTTGTGTTCTGTATTCACTGTTGATTCCGTTCACAGGGAAGGACTAATATCGATAATAGTATAAACTGCGAGTTGGAGCACTGATAAGTTTGGTGATGAGTTAAACTGTGATTAGTATGACTGTTGATTGAGTTCGGCATACGGTAAGCCTGTACACCCTCTGGTATGGTCGTATGTCTGATTACTATCTGGTATACATGTCTGTCCTGAAGAAGTGTGTAGTGATTCGCATAAGTTTAGTAAGTTGAGTAACTCTATTAGTCTGCCATTCAGAACCAGACTACCACTCCGTTACCATAGCAGATTAGTCTGTAAGTTCGGCGTCCTAATACGCAGAAACAATTACTCGTCAGTTAAAACTAAGTATCTGAGCTAAGACGCGATAAGAGTATTTGTGGTTATGTAAGGATTTGGGAAAATAGTAGAGGGCCTCTGTCTAACAGACCCCTACCACTCCCAAGAACCCACTTGATCTGACAACGCCTTTCGGTAATTGAAAGTTTAATATAGTTTACGGTGAACCTCTATTTTATGTTAAATACTTGCTCGGTACCATTTCAGCTAGTTATTAAAACAGCGTAACTGTGTAACATTTAACACTTGGCGCCGTCTGTGGGAAGGTGGCATCAAAATTGCCAGTCATTTGTCAGAATTAGATTATCGTTCGATTGGCAGTAGCAACAGACCAGACTGTTGCAGACTGTCCCGTTAGTAATACTACGCGAATAATGCAAAAGATGATATATGCCGGTTACTCGATCCGGTGAAACGTATCCCAAGAACCATCAGTCTGGAGTACTAAAGCCAACTTTGGGAGGTAGAAGTACAACTAGGACTGACCCAGTTGTCAAGAAAGTTAAGAACGTTAAAACTAATTCCGGTCATATTCCGGTAGAACCTGTTACGCCTCTGGAAGAGTCCGGTACTATTTTGGCACAGTCTGTCAAAGATATAGTAATCCCAGAACCTACCAAGACGCATTTGGAATCTAGCTTAACACTCTTGGGAAAAGATACAATTAGAAACACTTTAGTCACAGAAATCGACGAAGGCGAAAAAATGCCGAATTCGGGCACAATTTCGGTTCATTCTGGTGAAATTTCGGTAAGAGAATCACAGTTTTTCGGTGACAATTTAGCATTTTTTGCTAAATCTTCAGCCCATCTGCCGTTCTTGGAAGCATGTTCCCATACACTGGACATCAAGGAGGAAGGAAGGCTATTCGAAACAGAGATTCGAAGCATATTAGACAAAATAATCGCACCGGAAAGTGCGTTATCCGACGATACAGATTCCGGTAGTTCAGAAGGAAAGTATAACACGCTCACAATGAACGGACAACAACAGTTATGTCCACCCAGGCCACCTCCAACGGGAGTGACGTACACTAAGTTTGGTGGATTTCCAGGAGATGATCCGGATGCTCACGTATGCACCTTCGATATAAGCTACGCAGTACTCAATCATCCACCGGATCAGGCCTACAAAGCTATTGTCTTCCAATCTACACTTGTTAATGAAGCAGCTAGATGGCTTACAGAATATGATATTAATCATTTTGGCACCTATGAAGCAGTACGAGATGCTTTTCTGCAACGATTCAGGCTAAAAAAAAATCCAGCCGAAGTTTTTGATTATCTGCAGAACAACAGACAGAAATCAAATCAAACTGTTCAGGAGTATGCTACTCTCTTCAGAACACACTTAAGGCAGCTACCACCGGCCCATGCTAACTTACCAGATGATGTTATCACTCAATGGTTCATTAATGGCTTGGTTCCACAACTTAAGCAGATCATGATCATAAGATGTGTCGGAGCCATGTCCCTCGATGCAGTCATTGCAATGACTCTACAACTGGAACACAAAATCGGTGGATTTACAGAAGATTTAGAATGGTTAAAAACAAACAAGAATGTTGCAGAAGATATGACTAGACAGGTATACTGCAACATATGCAAAAATTCAGGTCATACTAGTGCCAATTGTGCACTCAATCAAACGTTTTGTGCTATCTGCAACACTGCCAGACACACCACTGGAAACTGTGTTTACAATGCCAGAATACAGGGAACAGCAACGGTCAATGCAGTTATTCAAGAACATGGACAGCCAGCGAATCACTACGTGCCTCCGCAATTGAGAAACAATCAACCGCAAGGATATCGTAACTACCGAGGACAGAGGAACAACAATTTTAATGCAAACCGCTGGCAGAACGGAGTACCACCAGAAAATCCCAATCTACCACCACCACGCTGTCATTTTTGTGGCGAATTCGGACATATTAGAAGATTTTGTAAAGATGCAGCTGAGTATGATCAAAGGAAGAAGGAACGCCAAAATCCAATGGCCAACATGGTAAAACTCACACCGGTAGAGACACAGGCTGCTGCAGTCTAGACTCGTTCTGGTAAACAATTGCAACCGGCAGCAGAAATATTTGAACCAGGGATACGTGAACAACACAGAATGTATAACAAAGCTAGTCAATGGACCACAACAGAACCACCAGTCTTTCCAGAGCCTATTCCGGTAGCCCAACCTTTGTTAACAAAGGAAGGAACACAACAAAGGGAGTTAGCAGCAGAAACATCATCAGCACCAGATACATTGCCCACCGTAGACACCTCCGCATCAGCAGAGGCATCAACTTCAACATCAGTAGAGCCTGTCAATCAATCTCAACAGGCTTGGGAAATCTTATCTAAGGCATCGATCACTCTGCCTTTGGGCCAACTACTGGCATTAGTACCTGGAATTCGACAACAGTTCCAACAACAGTTCAGTCCGGTACCTTCTTGTATTTCGGCAACAACAACAGTTCAACCGGAACCTGATTCTACGGTTGATCATTCAGTTCCCTTGATTACAGTATGGTATAAGAATCATAAGATTACGCAGGTATTAATTGATGGAGGCTCTGGCGTTAACATTGCGACTGCGGCATTATGCAAAAGATTAGGATGGACCGAAATCGAACCAGTTCAATTTTTTGTCAGAATGGCAGATCAATCAAGAGTCCATCCTGTAGGACTTGTGCGAAATGGTACCCATCACTTTGCAAGGTACAACCTTTAAAATGACCTTTGTTATACTAGATTTGCCAGAATCCACTTTGGATTACAACCTACTTTTTGGCCGACCTTGGCTGAAACATGCGAAGGTAATACAAGACTGGTCTGCACAAGAGCTTATGTTTAAAGATGCCAATCGTAGATATGTGGTAAAATTAGATGCTATACAACCTTGCAAGTTACACGCTAGACCGTATTTTGCTGAACCAGTCCATATGCTAGATGGATTGTCAGATGATGAAGAAGAAGAGTTTTTGAAGAGTAACGCTGACTTAATTTCATTAGGGACTATTGATCTACAGCACGTTGTAGATGATTGGAATGCTTCAGTCTGTACAGTAATACCCGTCACAGAAGAGGCTAAGAAGGAAGACACTGTTTCGACGCATGACGATGAATTGCAGCAACTTTTTAAACCAACAGACAACACAGAGAAACATCAACAGTTCTATGTCCCCGAAGATCAGCTGATTACTTACAATTTAGGAGATAAAGATCATCCGCGTCCTGTGAAGATAAAGCAAAACTTACCGGAAACATTTCGAGCAGATTTAATCCAGCTACTCCAAGAATTCATTGATGTCTTTGCATGGGACTACAAAGACATGAAAGGATTGGACCCCAGTATCTACCAACACAGGGTCATGCTAAAGCCAGAGTCAAGACCGATAAAGCAAACCAGCTACCGAATGAATCCCCATTATGCATCCCAGGTTAAGGCAGAACTTGATAGGTTATTGAAAGTTGGATTTATCGTACCAGTAGAGCATGCTGAATGGATCTCTCCGATTGTGATTGTGCCTAAGAAAAACAAGCAATTGAGAATCTGTGTAGATTACCGAAAATTAAATGCAGCAACCGTACCGGATCCCTTTCCAATTCCCTTTTTGGATATGATGCTTGATAGAGTAGCAGGTCATGAAATGTATTCATTTCTAGATGGGTACAGTGGCTACAACCAAGTAAGAATGGCCGAAGAAGATATACCGAAAACTGCATTTATTACCCATTGGGGTTTCTTTGCTTGTACGGTAATGTGGTTTGGATTAAGAAACGCACCAAGCACATTTCAAAGATGTATGCAGGAGATATTTTCTCCTTATCTCACTTCATTTATGCAAGTATATCTCAATGATTTTTCAATTTTTGGTAAGATGATAGCACATCTGTTTCATTTACGGTGCTGCTTTCAGAAATGCAGAGAATATAGACTCTGTTTGAATCCAAACAAAACGGTGTTTGCGGTCTCATGCGGCAAGTTACTTGGCCACATTGTATCTGCACAAGGTATCCAAGTAGATCCAGATAAGATTTCGGCAGTATTAGAAACTCCAGTGCCAACTTCTCCAAAAGAAGTTATGCGCTTTATGGGCCAAGTACGGTGGCATGGAAGGCACTTACGATGGCTTGCTCATCTGGCTATACCACTAAACAAGCTAATCAGCAAAACACCTCGACAATTTGAATGGAGCCAGGAATGTCAGATAGCATTTGATCGTTTAAAGCATTTATTAACACAAGTTCCTATTTTACAACCGCCGGACTGGGATCACCCGTTTCATATATTTGTTGATGCTTCAGATATAGCAATTGGAAGTGTATTAATGCAACAAATTGATAAATGGTTTAGACCAGTGTATTATGCAAGTCGAAGATTAGCACCTGCTGAGAAAAATTACTCTATAACAGAAAGAGAATGTCTAGGGCTAGTATATTCGGTCAAGAAATTTAGACATTACTTGCTAGGCCGTTAACTCACATTTCATGTAGACCACGCTGCACTTATCTATTTAGTTCGGCAACAACATCTAGGTGGTCGATTAGCGCGATGGGTCTTACTCTTGCAGGAATTCGATTACGAAGTCATTCACCGGCCAGGCAGTTCACACGCCTTAGCAGATTTTTTATCCCGCTTAGATTCCGGTGAAGCTCCGGTGGGTATAGATGACACGACACCCGCGATTTATGTATCAGAACCAATTAATGAAGACTCTGTAGACCCACCTATCCCATTTTCATATTATGATCAGATCTTGACCTTTCTCACTGATGGTTGCCTTCCATCTCAGACTTCTAGAGCAGTATGCAAGAAAATTGCAGTTTTTAGCCGCCGATTTCGGTTAATTGCTGGAGAACTATATTATGTAGATCACACCGGAATCCTACTTCGATGTATTCCACCACATGAAGTTAACTCAGTTATCACTTTGGCTCACTCGATTCCTTCCGGTGGACACTTTGCTGTAGATCTAACTCACCGAAAAATTCTACAGAGTGGTCTCTGGTGGCCAACAATGTATAGAGATATATTACAATTTGTCAAACAATGTGATACTTGTCAAAGATCGGGCCAGCCATTACAATGTCATTTTTTTCCTTTGCAACCCATCTTACCAATAGAACCTTTCCAGAAGTGGGGTCTAGATTTTATCGGTCCAATTACACCACCAGCAGTCTTCAGTAACAACTGTTACATACTGACCTGTACAGACTATGCAACTAGATGGGCTGAAGCTTGGGCTTTACGGTCTGCTACAGCAGTTATAGTAGCAAAGTGTCTGCTAACCGATGTCTTTCCACGTTTTGGCTTACCACTAGAAATTGTTTCAGATCAAGGCACTCATTTTGTAAACAATTTAATGAAGGTACTTACACAGTCGTTCCAGGTTACACATAAATTTAGTTCTCCTTATTATCCTCATGCCAATGGATTGGCCAAAAGTACAAACAAATCTCTGTTGAATATCCTTTGAAAATTAATCATGGAATCACCGGAAAGATGGGATCAACTACTACCTGCAGTATTATGGGCATACCTGACTACCTACAAGGTAACAACCGTAGCCCGCATGACCGAACTCTTCCCGCGCCATCCATCAAATGAATACGCCATTCTCTGCCGCCCCGAACCTGAAAGAACTGCATTACAGTTCTTAGTCGCAATCCTTAACCTCCAAAAACGCACATACGGTATCTCCCGACCATTCTATTCCGCCATCGACCTTGTCGCACGAGAACCCGTTAATTTTGCCTCATTTTTCTTTCACCGAATCCATAAGGAGTGTGTCGCCATAGTGAAACAAATCAACAAAGGAACCACCCCTCGATCCAGACTTCCCCACATCCTTTCTTTTCTCTTCCCAACCATACTCGCCGCTCAACCACCACCACGAGGCTTGTTTTAAGGCACGAACAGTCAGTTCAACTACTAGAAGATGAGGAAGAAGAAGATGAAGAAGAGCTCAATTAGTTGTTCCGCAGAAAGCGTATCAGGATTAGCTCCTCAGAAAGTGAAGCACAAGGTTCAGCAGGAAAGGATAAAGATGATGATAAAGAAGACGAGAAGCAAGAAGAAGAGACGTTTCATGATACTGCCACCTCAATGCATAATGAATCGTCCATTGAGCAACAAGAACAACAAGATCAAGTAGAAACGGAAATAATTTCGACCGAAAAAGAATCAGAACAACAGGAAAATGAGCAGCAATCCAATCAAGATGCACTAGACAAGCTATTGAAGGCCGTGGAATCTACAGAAGCACACAATGCAGAAACCAAACAAATAAACGAGGTAACTACTGACTCTGCTCTCCCCAAAACCCCGCCTACTAACCCCATCCCCCCACCGGAACCATACCGCAGCCCCATCAAGCCCAGTCACCACACCGGAACTTCTGAAGCCTCTACATCCTCCCTTAACTATTCACCTCCAAACTCACAACTCCTCGTCGGAACCTCGTCACAACCTCGTCCTCCCCTGCCACCAATTTTTGCGGAACTAGAAAATATGGGTCGCCTTTTAATTAATCTATCCCAACAACTGCTGCAACACCTGAAGCACGCCACAGACAGTGCTCGAGAAGAATTCCAAAGGAAATTGGAAATAATGGAGGCGGATATCACCCCTCTTCAGGAAGAATTACAAGCAGCAAGAGCAGAAAATCATGCACTACAAGAGCAGATCAAGCAGCTACAGGCTACACTTCAAGTACAAGAAGAGAGCTCAAGCCAGAGAGATAAGGCAATGGCTGCAAAAGAAGAAATGCGGATAACTGTCGACGCGGAAATAATACAGTTAAAACAAACACTCAAAGATATCGAAGATACAAGAATAGCACTAGGTATCCTACTGGAAGAAACAAGAGTCCAGTTACAGGACAGAATACAGAAATATCAAGAGTAGCAAAGAGAAGCAAAGCAGGTAGTGGATGAGTTACAAAGAGCAAAAGAATCCTTAGACGATGTCAACAACATGCTGAAACATCAACTAAACAGAGAATCTAAATATCAGAAGGATTTAGCAAATGCCCGCAGAGAACGGGATGCTTACTACCAAACCATAGAGTTCCAGAACCAACAGTTCGGAAGATTAGATAATCAGGTATGTAACCAGAAAGACAGAATCAACCAGATGCAGAAACAAGTAACGGACATGAAGACAGCAAGAGATGCAGCATTATCAAATGATTTTTATTTACAGGAGGCCTTTTTGCAAACACAGGCCAAAATTTTGCTTACTGAAGCCATCGCACTTAGTTCCGTTAGAGTAGATGCGCAGATTTTAGAACCTGATACCCTTAAACAATTACTAGAAACACTTAAGAAAAAAATAGCCCGCACATTTAGACTAGCAAGAAATATGTATCTAGAAGGAATCATAGAGGAACAATGAATTTTGTAATAAAAATCACTTGCGGGTTCGAGTCCACCGTGCGTGCCAGTGTTAGACGGCCGACGGAGTAGGACAAATGTATGCCGGATGTAACGGAATTTTCGAAATTTACGCGCAAAAGTTGGTACGCGCACTTTGTAAATCTATATAAAGCAATGTAAGGAGAATGCTTAAGAGAGACGTCTTTTCTGGAATTGCCAGATTGTTCGCCTAATTTTTGTCAGAACACTGTTTACACTGTTGTGGAGTTTTGAGTATTGCGAATGTTGAGTTCTGTATCGTATGCTCGCATTGAAATTCACCATAACGGGTGATTCAGTAACACATTGTGTGTCTGAGTACTGTTTGAGTTGTGTGGTGTCATCGAGAGATTGAGTCATATTTCTATATTCTTCTGTTCAATCTGTTCGTCTATTCCTACTGTAGTGCAGAATAATGAACGTGTAGTATCAAGTGTGAATCTGTTGTTGACAGTTGTGTTCTGTATTCACTGTTGATTCCGTTCACAAGGAAGGACTAATATCGATAATAGTATAAACTGCGAGTTGGAGCACTGATAAGTTTGGTGATGAGTTAAACTGTGATTAGTATGACGGTTGATTGAGTTCGGCATATGGTAAGCCTGTACACCCTCTGGTATGGTCGTATGTCTGATTACTATTTGGTATACATGTCTGTCCTGAAGAAGTGTGTAGTGATTCGCATAAGTTTAGTAAGTTGAGTAACTCTATTAGTCTGCCATTCAGAACCAGACTACTGCTCCGTTACCATAGCAGATTAGTCTGTAAGGTCGGCGTCCTAATACGCAGAAACAGTTACTGGTCAGTTAAAACTAAGTATCTGAGCTAAGACACGATAAGAGTATTTGTGGTTATGTAAGGATTTGGGAAAATAGTACAGGGCCTTTGTCTAACAGACCCCTACCACTCCCAAGAACCCACTTGATCTGACAACGCCTTTCGGTAATTGAAAGTTTAATATAGTTTACGGTGAACCTCTATTTTATGTTAAATACTTGCTCGGTACGATTTCGGCTAGTTATTAAAACAGCGTAACTGTGTAACAGAGACTTTGATTAGTTTGGACACATTAGATGAGACCACTACAAAGGCACGGGAATTACAACTCAAGACTGAGATGTATACAGTTAAAAAAAAAAGAGAATGTCCATAAGTGACTAAACCTGAAAAATCAAAAACATACATGGCTCAATTGCATCTACTGGTGTCAATGTAGATGATGATGATATATTTGAAGTATGGCTTCATGGTTTAGGAGATACATATAAGAAATTCAAAAGTTCTACTCAAACTAGAGAGAATATTCTAATTATTTTTATATCCATGTTGATAATTGATGAAAAGAACCTTGGTGAAGACTCAAACTCCCAAGGAAAAGCTTGTTCTAAGAAGGTATTATAATCTTTCAAAGAAAGAGGTGGAGGAATTCTAAAGTGGAAGAGGAAACAATCAACGAGATCAAGGTCAACACACTAATGCAGGAGGTAGAGGATAGTTTTCAAGTAGGGGATCCAAAGGGGTCACAAAAATTTCCAAAGGAATGATTCAGTGGAAAATACTCCAAGTATGCTTTGGATAACCTTCATCTTCACATCCCTGACATTGATCTATGTATGCAACCTCCTTAAGGTCTCCATTCAAGAATGCATTCTTCACATTTAAGGAATAGATATTCCAATGTTTATAAGAAGGAATAACTATCAAAGTTCTTATGGTTGGGAACTTTGCTATATGGGGTAAAGGTCTCTTCATAATCAATATCGTAGGCATGGTTAAATCATTTGGGTTTTAGTCTTACATTATACCGACCCATTTGAATTCGTCTTGATCCTGTACACCCATTTGTTTCCAATCACCTTCATCTCTTTTGTCTTCCTCAACAATCTCTACGTTTGGTTATCTTCAAGGGCCTTCTTCTCTTCCTTTATAGTTTGATTCCACTCTTTGAACGTGCTTGCATCTTCATAAAAGATTGCTTCTTCCGTTCCCATCACTTTATTTGTACAGGCAACATGATTTACCCTCGAAGAATCATATGTAAACCTAACCATAGTGCTATAAACGTTTTTTGCATTGGAAATTTGAATCGATCGCCTGAATTTTCTCCTTTCTTGAAAGTATTCTCACGATTTCATTCATTATCCAAGTCTATCTACATGTCTTTATTTTCATCCAAATCTATTATCTTGGACTTGTTGCTAGACTTTTCATCATTGATTTTGGCTTGAGTTGGGGCTTTCTTACCTTCTACTCCAAGATGAGTACCTCCTTGAATCAGCTTGATGGTTCTATACCATTGAGATTCATGATCAGTGGTTCTTCCTCTTCACTAGCAACATTGTCTTTCAAGGTGATGAATTTAAGTGTGGTTTACAAGCAGTGTAGTTTGAAAATTAGCATTGGAGTAGGCCTAGGCACTTGAATAGAATACTCATAAAGACTCACAACTCAATAAAACACAAGCAAGATGTACTATAAACACTTAGGAGGAGGAGAAACATAACTAAGAAAGATGCAAATGAGAGGAATGCACAATAGATATCTTAGATTAGAGAGAATACATAAACGCTTTACCAAGATGGGTGTACAATGTAGACTCTCTGCTAACACCAACCCAAGGTTACCATCTAGGACAACACCTCTTGTAGGGAACTCCCTTTTTGTGTAGGAGGAGATTGCCACACATATCTGGTAAGGATTATAGAGGCCACATAGTTCTAGATAGCTACAAGGTTAAAGTTTATGAGCATAAATCTTGTTGCTTGAAGTCTCCCCTCTACTCCTTGCCTACATGAAGGTTGCATCCTTTTTTATAGCCTTGTGAGGGGCTAGATATTTTGGGAAGGAAGAACTACATAATTGTCTAGGGAAGATGCCATGCCCATGGAAGGTGTGGTGTTCAAGGGTGCAGCAGCCAAGGCCATTGCCAATAGTAGTGTCTAGCTTCCAAGTGTGGTCTAGGAGATTGCCCATGGGATGGCCCTAGTTTCAACAGGCGATTCTCAAGGCTTGAAGCCACCCACACAAGAGGTAGTTTCCCACAATACTTGTAGTTTACATGAAGTGGTTGCCTACGCAAATGAGGTAGTCGCTTTATCAAGATGAAGTAGTCACCTAGATGTTATGAGGTACTTGCTTATAGAGATGATGTACACATAAAACTAGTTCTTGTGGAAGATGCTTGAGCGGTCACCCATTAGAGATGCTAAGTAGTTGCCCAACCATGAATGGTGGTTACCCAAGAGGCTCTTCTTCATGAAGGGTGGTTTCCAAAGAGGCTCTTTATTAGTAGTGGTGGTCCTCCAAGAGGCTTTTTGCTATGAAGGGTGGTCACCCAAGAGGCTCTTTACAATGAATGGTGGTTGCCCAAGAGTCTCTTTACCAAGAAGGGTGGTCACCCAAAAGGCTTTCTGCCATGAATGGTGGTTGCCTAAGAGGCTCCTGCGATGCAAGGTGGTTGCCCGAGAGGCTCTTTGTCATGAAAGGTGGTTTTCTAAAAGGTCTTCTCTATGAAATGTGGTTGCCCAAGAGACCTTCAAGGTTGTTCATGCCAAGTGGGTGGTTGCCCAAGGGCCTCCAAGATATTTCATGGCAAGCGGGTGTTAGCCCCAGGAGCCTCCAAGGGCATCCATATATGTTGTGGTTCTCCTATGTCAAGTGTCTCTCTATAGATTGCCTGCTAACAAATCCTCCATTCCAAAGAGGACTACACATACATATGGAGTAATTGTAGCCATTATAGGAGAGAGAACAAGAGGAGAAATTTTTCAAGATAGAATAAGAGAAGAAGCAAGATATTGATGTGTTGAGGGGAGAAGAGGATTCATTATTATAGGGAGAGGAGAGGAGAGGCATGGTTAAGGATGCAAAATACCAGTGATGAGGAGAGGATGAATTCATTGAGAAGAGGAAGATTGCATCTAGGAGAGGACGAGATGAAGGAGAATAGTCACAATGGCTAGAGGAGGAATTCATTTACAAGAGGATGATCATATCTAGGAGAAGAGTAGAGTCTAATAGAAGGGGTATAGCTCATTTTGGAGAATACGATACCATGGAGAAGAAGAGTGGCCATCATCAAGAATAGGCAAAGCACTTGTAGAAGAGGATTCATCTATGGGAAGAGAAGTTGCTTGTCAAAGAGAAGAGGAGATCCATTGAGAAGGTTGTGCACCTCTGAGAAGGTTTTCAATCACACATCAAGAGAGAAGTTGCCCAAAGTATCTCATAGAAGAGAGAGGTTGTCTAATCTTTATCACAGTAGAGGACAAGGTTGCATGGGGTATGAGATGGAGACAGTTTTGCCTTTATTCAAGAAGACGAAACATAGCTACAATTGAGAGGATATGGGTGAAATGCCAACTATAGTACTCAACATACCTAAGTCAAAATGCTAGAAATGAGGATGATAAATAGAATGGGTGTGCTACTTGTTATGTTCCATATGCCATTGTTCTCCAAGTTTCTTATAGAGATTTACCTTTGATTTGGTCATCCCTAAAGGTTCTAATTTTCATGTCCTTATTCTCACCATTTGTCATAGTGGGCTGATGTGTTCCAACTTTCCTGAGAGAATATTTCTTTGTCCCTGTCCTTGTGTAGGCTTAAGGGTGCTAGAGAAGTTCATGAATTCTCTTGAAGATTTTTTGCCTTGGATATCTTTTCTCGTGCTGACATTCTCCTTGGCCTATTTCGACACTATCCACTGTAGCTTTTTTCCTTTAACAAGTTTTCTAGATGTTATAGATTCCATTACAAAAAGGGTAGTCAAAAAGGGTAGTCACCCAAGAGGTTCTTTACCATGAAGAATGACTGCCCAAGAGGCTTCTTACCATGAAGAGTGGGCACGCAAGAGGGTCTTTCCATGAGGAGTGGTCTCCTAAGAGGCTCTTTTCCATGAAGGGTGGTCACGTTAGAGGATATTTTGTTGGTCCGAAATGCTTTTTAACATGTAACTGGTGGCCCAAGAGGGCTCTAAGGGGGTCCATGGCAAGTGGGTGATCACCCAAGGGCCTCAAAGGTGGTCCATGGCAAGTGTGTTTTGCCCAAGGGGCATCCAAGGTCATGCATTATATGTTGTGGTTCATCTATATCAAGTTCTCTTCTTCAAAAACAAAATGAACTTGATTAATATGAAAATACTTACATGATTTTCTCTATGATAATGATGACCTTGTTATGAGAGAGTGTTCATGCTTGGAATGAGCTAGGGAAATGAAATTGTGTGAGGTCAAGTGAGGACCTCTTTATACGGAATAGAGAAAAAAACTCCTTGCATTTGGGATTATGTGTGCTTGCATGAGAATGAAAGAAACTTGGACAAAGGGTGGAGCATGGACATCTCAATACCCTCTCAATGTGTGGTAAACTAGGGAACTAATGACATATACAATTATTTCTTTGATTGGTCTTTTACTTCTAAGGACATACAGAGGATGCTTAAAGATAGACTTGGATATATGGAATCAAAGTGTGCACAATTTGGAACATGTGAGATCCCTAGAAAAGCTTGGACATATGGCATCCGAGCATATGAGATGTAGGGACATCTAGAATCTTTAGAAATATCCCTGAACATATGGGATCAAAGCACTTCTATTCATATGAGAATGAAATTGTTATTAATGGAAAAGAAGAAAACCAAGCTTTAATCTATGCTTTGGTACCATGTTGAAACAAAGAAATCAAATCCTCCTCTAGTATCAATCACAAACTAATCTAGCTATGGAGGGAGTGTTGGGGGATGATTCTATCACCCCACTACAAAAATGGAAGATGGTTGCCCTGCACTAGGTCCATAAGCAGTGATATATGCTCACTGTTCTGATCTTGTCTCTACACCTCTATAGAGACTTACAATGAAACTTTGTCGACTTTTATTAGACTTTAAGATCTCCAAACAAGCTTTAAATCATCCCAAATGGATATTCCAAGTGGGAGAAGCATCCTCTACAAAACAAGATACCTTTTTGCACACTCTCTGCCTATGTGCAACGATATACCTTCACAAAGTTGGAAATTTCTCACAACTCACTCAATCAAATAACTTGAAACTTTGGCAAAATTCAGAGCACTATATGAGAGACCAAACGAAGTTTGATTTCAAACAAAGTTTGAAATAAATGAAAAGGACTACAATGAGAGAGCAAACAATGATCTGCAATGTGGTACAATTAGATTTGGAAAAGCCTAACTACACCTCTATATAGAGAGGAGTGAAATCATGAGGAAATGAGATAAGCAAGCAAGGGGGCTGCTTGCTAGAGTTTATGAATTCACTAAAATAAGTGGTAAACTCATGGAATGCATAGAACTCAAGAAAAAAAGGTGGATGATGCTTATATAGAGTTTTCCTTTTCCTAAAATCTAGCTAACCACCCACCAATCATGTAGGTGCACTTTTGGTGGCTAATTGATGAGATTTGAATTTGATTGAGTTTGGTGGAGCTTCGTACTTGATTCCATGACTTTGGGTCCTTTTTTATTGGTTCACTTGCAAAACTCATGGTTGAGTCCTTTTGCATGACTAAGACTTGATTTTCAACACTCCCCTCAAGTCTCAATGCCTAGGTCCTTCATTCCAATGCATGCCTTGAAGTGTTGTAGCTTTACTCCATCCAAAGATTTGGTAAACATATATGCATATTGGTCCTTTGTATTTACATGCTTCATCTTGACATCCTTTGACATGATCTTGTCTCTAATAAAGTGATAATGCACTTCTAAATGCTTTGGCCTTGCATGGAACACTGGATTTTGCACCAAGCATATGCTACTTATGTTGTCACAAAAGATGGGTACTTGCTTAACCTGCAAATCAAGATAAAAAAACAACTTCTTGAGCCACATAAGCTCACATGAGACTTCTACTAAGCTCTATACTCAGCTTCAAATGATGAGCGAGCCACTGTTGGTTGTTTCTTTGACATCCATGAGATGGTCTTCTTCCCTAGCATGATAACATCTCCACTAGTGCCCCTTTTGTCATCTTTGGAACCTGCCCAATCAGCATCACAATAAGCTTGTACATTTAATTCATCATCAAATGGACAATATAGATCTTCATTCGTTGATCCTTTGAGGTACCTAAATACACTTTTGGCTGCAACAATATGAGGTACTCTTGGTGCCTTAAAAAATTGAGATAACACTCCAACTACATGTGGAATATCTGGTCTCATCATAGTAGCATACAAGAGAGAATCAATTATTGAACTATACATGGCCACAACAATTCTTCTTGAATGGTTGCCTCGGAATCCTCGGAAGCCATCTACACTCGTAATAAAGAAAGAATCAGCTTCCATGTGTCATATGTGGTTGAGTGATATATCGTGTCTTTCATCACTCCGTTCCCCCTTGCTTAAATAAGTAAGGTCTCTTACCACACTTCTTTTGATTTTTAATCCTGAAAGAAAACAAAAATTAGTTCTAGCCGAAGCACTTATTTATTTACATTGTAGGGTCATTCCAGTGGTAGTGGAAACTAAGACCTATTCCAATGATGAAATGTGCACCACTAGTTTTGTCGAAAAAAATAGTGTGCCGAATGCATGGCCTTGTGAGGTGGCCTTGTCATGCATACCCTATGTGCAGTGGACTCTTCATGAGTGCAAGTAGAATCACGTTGAGTTTGTTGTTCCTATTCATGTTGCTTCTTTGGTCTCCATATCCACTTTGTAGTTGGTGTTTGAAGCAATTGTTTCTGTCGGGCTCCTTGTTCTTTGGCCCTTGCCTCCTTTCTTCTTGAAGTCTGAGGTTTAGATGTTGTGTTCTTTCGATACCCTTGATAACTTTTTTTGGACCTCTTTGCTTCGCTTTCTTGGCATGAGATTTTTTCAG
Source organism: Ceratopteris richardii (assembly GCA_020310875.1). NCBI lineage: Eukaryota > Viridiplantae > Streptophyta > Polypodiopsida > Polypodiales > Pteridaceae > Ceratopteris > Ceratopteris richardii. Next base: position 40,251,528 of record CM035425.1, read on the forward strand.
CCTTTCTAGTTCTTCATTTGCAGTCTATCTAACCTTCTTCGGGATCCATATGTATTGTTGTCTCTTATGGGCCTCTACTAATGACTTTGGAAGCCATACACGAAGAAGTCTTAGTGGTTCTGATTGTGATGATGAATACTAGTTGTCTCTCCTTGTCTTCACTAGGTGGCTGATCTGATTTGATGTTGAGTTGTCTAGTTTAGTCATTCGATCCTTTCGTACCCATTGTAGACAAGTATTACATGGAAGTGATGTTCGAGCCATAGATGTCGAGGTGGGTTTTCTTCTCATTGTGTAGATAGCTTGAGAGGTCATGTCCTCACTCTCTCTCTTATGCTCATTTCTCATGGGCGAGGAGATCACATCCTCATACATTACATCCTTAATTGCAAGAACTTCTGGATCAGGAAATGCTTGGGATATACTCTTTAGTGATTCATTTTCCTTTTCCTCTTATAAATGCTCTTCTTTATGTTGGATGACCTTATGAATGTGAGATGGTCTTTCTTCCAGCAAGCTAAAGATTTTTGTATGTCCTATTTTGGCTGATATGTATCCTTGTGGTAGATGAATGCTCACTTTGTTCTCAATCATCCAATCTTTCCCTAGGATCAGATTTTCAATTAGGTCTTCGTCCTTGCATACCAAAACTCTTTGCTCCATAGTGGAATTGCCTAGGTGGAGGGATATTAGGGATTCTTTAACACATTCTATAACTTGACCTCCAATTCCTATCATGCATGCTTTAGTGGGACTTAGGGTCATTGGTATACAGCTTAGAGCTGCTCCTGAGTCAATCAAAGCATCTACTAGCTGATACTCTCTAGTACTAATTCCTGGGTTTAAGTATGGTTCAGAGATGCTAAGGCTCTCATTACTGGCATTACTAACTTGATATTTGGCCATGGATATAGGTTTCTCTCCCTCTCGATATCGTTCATCCCTTTGCCGTATCCATTCTTTCTGTTTCTTTATACGCTCTAAGGCTTCGTGGCATGCTTCTTCTCTAATCCTCTCTTCTTCTTTTTTTCGATTTTGAGCTCCTATGAGTCATGCTAACATCTGGTCTATTAGTGGCTTCATATATCATTTCACTCGACATCCACTTATGTAGTTGGAAAGTATATCCCCATCTAATGTGGCTAGATTCATTGCTCTGCTCATTGAGATTCTATTAATCAATAATGGTTTGTATCCACGTTGCTATAGTTTCTTGGCATGTTGCTTCAATGTATATACAAGGAAAAAATCTCCTTCTTTTAAGTCTTTGTCTTTGATATGCGCATCATAATATGCTTTCTACCTCCGTTTAGCCGCATAAATTCCCACAATTGCTTGTAGTCTTGTTTTGTGTAATTTCTCAATTTGCTGTAATTGCTTGGATAGTTCATGGCCTCTCCACTCATACTCTTGTGCTACACGTAGAGTAGGTACCAAAAAGTCAATTGATAAGATTGCATTTTGTCCATAAACTAGGTTAACTGGAGTAGTTCCATTGGGCGTCTTGTAAGCCACTTGAAAGGCCCAAATTGCATGATGCAATTGTTTGTCTCAATCTGACCTTTGCTGACTATCTTTGTCAACACGATACATAACACTTTATTGGAACTCTCTGCTTGACCATTGGCTTGAGGGTGATAAGGAGCTGATTTTTTTATGAATTACTATAAATTCATTCATCAAGGATTCTATTACTTTGTTGATGACTATCTCTGTAGATAGTCCAAAGCGAGTAAAGATGTTCTTGAAGAGAACCCTTGTTATAGTTTGCGCATCATTCTTTCTTATTGATTTTTTTTCTACCCATTTGGTTAGATAGTATGTTGCCACTATTATGGACTCGGCATGTGATCCTTTGGCTGGAGGGTTAATTAGGCCTTGGAAATCAATGCCCCATTTGGAAAAGGCTTAAGCACAAATCATGGGTTTTAGAGGCATATCATCTCTCCTAATAGGGTATTTGGCTCTTTGCCAGGCCTCACAGGTCCGTACATAAGTGTCTGCATCCATATGTAGAGTTGGCCACCACAAGCTTGCAAAGAGAATCATTTTTACAGTTCTTTCGATCGAAAAATGTCCCCTTGTGGTGCCTGGATGTGCCATTTCTAATATAGGTAAGTATTCTCCTTCATGTACACATAGCCGAAGTTGATTGTCCTTTCCTCTCTTGAATAGTTGCCTTCCCATTATAACATAGTCCTTGCTCATTTCTTCTAGGGATTGCTTCCTAGCTAGATTCACTCCTTCCTCGTGCTCTCGTGTTTTTAAGAACTTGACCAACATCCGACTCCAGTCTGGTGCTATTGTAGAGAATTGTAATGATGTGTGATCTTCTGGAGTACCTTCTTTGCATTCTACAAAATTGCTAATGTACTCATGAACATCCTTCGACATATTTGGCCACTAAGCTCCCAATCATTTTAATTCCCTGAGTGTTGCATGCACTCCTTTATGCATTCTCCATCGATTTACGTGAGCTTGCTCCATTAAGTTTTTTGTTCGACCTCTTCCACACACCTTAACAATACACTGTAAGGTTCTTTATAGTACACACTTCATACCAATATGCAAATTACGTGATTGCAGAAATCCTTTCCTAGCATCCTTGTTGACTCGATGTTGTGGTCCATTGGTAAGTATAGGAATCAACTTTTCTGCCCACTTAGGACATACTTCTAAGTTGAGAAAATAAGTATCTAGTAGGTCATCTGCTACTCCGTTAGGTGGTTCTCCATGAGTTAACCTAGACAGATGATCGGCTCTCACGTGGGTATTTCCTTTTTTGACCGCTACTTCGAAATCAAACTCCGTCAGCAATAGAAACCATATTACTAGTCTTCCCATGTTACAGGGCTTATTGACTAGGTACAATAGGGACTGATGGTCGATGAAGAACTTGAACTTGTTAGCTAGAAGGTAGTGTCTAAATTTTTTAACTACATACACCATTCTTAAACCTTCTCGTTTCATAGTTGTATAGTTTCTTTCTGCTTCGTTTAGTTGTCTGCTCGCATATGCAATACGTTAATCTAGTTTTCGTTCATCTTTGGTTGAGCTAGTATGCATCCTATTGCATAATTAGAGGCATCTACATGGATATGGAAGGGTTTATTCCAATTCGGTATCATCTTCAAGATAGGAGCCATATTTAATCATCTTTTCAATTCATTAAACGCTTTTTTGCACTCATCTTTCCACATAAATTGGGTTAATAATCCATATAGTGGCTTGGCAATTATGGCATACATGTGAATGAATCTATGATAGTATCCACAATGACCCATAAAAGCTTGCACTAAGTCCTTAGCATTTTTTGGCCTTGGTAGCTCTAGGATTAGCTTAACCTTATCTTGGTCAGTGGAAATTCCATTCTTAGATACGATGTGTCCCAGGCTCTTTCCCTGTCTCACCATAAAGACGCATTTTTCAGGGTTTAGCCACACTCGATATTGCTAACACTTCTCAAATATCCTTCATAACTCCGGAACGTGTTCATATCTCTAACTTGAGTATGTACATAGGTCATCTACATATACTTCCATACTCTTCCTCAAGAATTCCTTAAATACATGACACATCAACCTTTGGAAAGTAGTGTTGATGAGTCCGAATGGCATCATTCTAAAAGCATAGACTCCCCATTCAGTCATGAATGTTGTCTTATGTTGATCCTCTGTCGCGATAACTACTTGATTGTATCCGGAGAATCCACCTAGGAAGCTATAGACTTCCTTACCCGCAACTCCTTCCAAGAGATTGAAATTAATTTCTCTTTTATCATTTGTACATGCATTTGAGATTGAGGAAAACATTTGGACAATAAAACAATTTGTCTATCTCCTCCTCAATTTGCACTGAGTAGACATCATTATAAGTATAAGGGCATTGCGTTGATGGTTTTGCATCAGGTGTCATTGGGATTTGATGAGAACAAATGGATGGATCTACACCTTTGAGGTCCTTGTAGGTCCATGCAAATACATCTTGATATTCTCGAATTAGGTTTATCAGTTCCTCTTCCTCTTTTGGGGACACGTCTTTTCCTATATAGGTACATCTTTCTTCTCCATCTTCCATGGTCACTATCACTTTCTTCATTCGTTCCTTGTTATCGTATGCTTCTCCTTCTCTTGCCTCCCTTTCAGGCATTTGAATAGCTATCTTCCTCTCTTCCACTTCATATCTTTTGAAGTGCTCTGGGACTTCAAAAAGGTCTGGATTTGTTGTTCTCCCTTATCTAATGTTTCCTCATTGTTCGGTCTTGTCTGAGCTGCTTCTATTGCTAATACCTTGGGTGTTTTTCCTTTGTCATCAGCTTGGATTGCTTCCAAAATACAGTTCTTGACAATCAAATTTTGGCTCCATTTCTATGCTTTTGTACTCCTCCCTCCATTCCTTTTCTAATAATTCTCCTGCCTCCCCTTCTTGAAGGATTACCATGTAAAAACTTACATCATAAACTTCTTCATCTACACATCCATTCATGGTTAATACGTCCTCATTCACGCACATATCTAAGGTGGCTAGAATCTCCATCGAACTGTGTGGTTCAAATGCTTCATCTCAAAAAACTTGAGGCATATACATACGATCATGTACAGGTCAATAATTTTGTTGTCTAATAGGACACAATTGAGTCTTTTTGTCCTCCCGCTTTGCTTCCTTGCACACCCACAATTGAGCATCTTCGTGCATCCATGATTGGTCACTTAAACCTACACTATGAATTGACAAATGATCCTCTTCCTTGTGTATGGGACTCCATTGTAGTGGGGGCACATCCCTATATGAAAATGTATGTAAATTTATCTTGGTAGTGGACCCCTGATGTTGTAGATATAAAGTGTCTCTTCCCTAGTCTTGTACTACCCTAAGTTGTTCCATGAAAGGTCGTCCTAATATAATTTCATAATTATTTGCTTGTCCAAATTGGCATACAGCTATGGTGCATTTGAGTTCTACTCCATAGATCATCAACTTAATTTTCTCCAATATTCATATGGGTCCATCCACATGGCCATCTCCTAATTGAAGCTTCATATGTGTTGGTCGTAGGGCGGGCTTTCCCCACTTCTCCCAAATTTATTTGGTAGTTATGCCTACACTCGCTCTGGTGTCTAAAATAGCTTTAGTCATGTATCCATTAAATGTGATGGGTAAACATCTATTGCCCTCATCTCCCTCACTAAATTCTCTGACTTTGTCAACATGGATTTGTGTTGGAGAGATGGATGGACACTCCAAGAGATAAGTAGGTACTGCCAAAT
>CM035425.1:40259294-40269294 GCA_020310875.1 Ceratopteris richardii
CTATCAAGGAGGCTACAAAGGAAGGAGAGACTTCAATAACTACACAGAAGACTCAAACAAAGAGGATTCATTATTGATCATGAACATGGCTATGCCACAAGGTAAATCTGATGAGCATGTTTTCTACATAGATTCAGGTTGTTCAAATCATGTGGGAGGAAATGTGGCACTCCTATCAGATTTAGAAGATCCAAGGAATAAGCATGAGGTACAAACAAGAGATGATACAAAACATCCTGTGGAGAAAATAGGCAATGTCAAAGCACCTGATGGAAACATCAACCTACTTAGTAAGGTACTCTATGTCCCTACCATTACAAAGAATTTGATAAGTGTTGGGCAGATTGTAGAGAAAGGGTTGCAAGTCAGGTTCACAAAGGCAGGAGCATTTGTTGAAGATCCAATTCAAGGATTTAGAAGAATTGCAAAAGGTGAAAAGACAGGTAGATTGTTCACATTTGAATTACAACACACTAGAAACATTGCTCTCTTTAATTATGGTAGTCAGACACTCACAGAATTGGAAGTATGGCACAAAAGGTTAGCACATATTGGTGAAAGGTCATTAAAGCAAATCTACAGGGACCAAAGTGTACTTGGACTCCCTAATTTGTCAAAACAACATATGATTTATAAGTGTAGTGCATGTCAATTTGGAAAGTCTCACAGGTTACCATTCATGAAGAAAGGTTATATGCATGGAGATCTCTTGGAGTTGGTTCATACAGATGTATGGGGACCTAGCAAGGAAGCTTCAATATCTGGATCAAGGTATTATGTTTCCTTTATTGACGATTGCAGCAGATGGACTATCCTATTCTTTATGAAACACAAAGATGAAGTTTTTTCATGTTTCAAAAGATATTTGGCTCTTGTGGAGAATCAAACAGGTAAATCACTAAAAAGGCTAAGGTCAGATGGAGGGGGAGAATACTTCTCCCATGAGTTTGATTCTTTTCTTCAAGAAAAAGGAATCAAAAGAGAGGTAACTACAAGGTACACTCCTGAGCAAAATGGAGTGGCAGAAAGGAGGACTAGGACAATTGTTGAAGCTGCAAGGTCTATGTTAAATGAAAAGCATTTACCTAATTATCTATGGGCGGAGGCTGTATCTACAGCCACTTACTTGATTAACAGATTGCCTTCAAAATCCCTTGATGGGATGACTCCATATGAGGCTTGGAATGGAAGAAGACCAAGCTTAGATCATTGTAAAATTTTTGGATGTATTGCTTTTGCTCATGTTCCTTCACATGTTAGAGGCAAGATGGATCCAAAGGCAGAAAGGTGTGTATTTATTGGATATGACAACAATCAAAAGGGCTACAGGTTATACAACCCTACCAACAAAGGATTCTTGGTAAGCAGAGATGTAGTTTTTGATGAGAACAATTCATGGTATGAAGATTCATGCAGGAAGGTCAATTTACAATATAATCTTGAAGAAGATTTTCCAAAGCTTGGTAGAGAACAACTAAAGATTGAAGAACAAGACACCTCAGAGGATGATGAAGAATCTCAGATGGAAAAGATCAAAGCATGGAAGTCTAAAGGTAAAGCAAAATTGCAGGAACTTGGACATGAGGCAGAATCATCACATCATGGCCTAAGAAGATCTATGAGCCAGAAAGGTATGGGTTCGACACCTCATTAGTAACTAAACACTCTATCTACATAGCACAGGATATAAACCAAGAGGAGCCATCATCATTTGAAGAGGCCAAAGCAAAAACAAAATGGAAGCATGCAATGAAGGAAGAGATTGAAGCACTTGAGGAAAACAACACTTGGGATTTGGTGCCCAAGACTTCATCCATGAAGGTAATAGGCTCAAGATGGGTCTATAAACTCAAGAAGAATTTTGATGGTTCAATTAACAGGTATAAGGCAAGGCTTGTGGCAAAAGGCTTTGCACAAACTCAGGGAATTGATTATGAGGAGACTTTCTCTCCTGTGGCAAAGATGCCTACTATTAGGGTTTTGCTTAGTATTGCCTCTTCCAAGAATTGTAAGATACTTCAACTAGATGTAAAGAATGCATTCTTGAATGGTTGGATAACAAAAGAGGTATATATGGCACAACCACTTGGTTTTGAGAATCAAGTTTATCCTGATTATGTGTGTAAACTTAACAAAGCATTGTATGGTCTCAAGCAAGCTCCAAGAGCTTGGAATTTCAGGCTTGTTTCATTCTTGCAGGACAAAGGCTTTCAACCAAGCAAGGCAGATCCTTCACTCTTTATTAAAAAGAGTAATTCCAAGGTCATCTACCTATGTGTATATGTAGATGATATTATATTGACAGGAAATGATGCAGATGGTATGAAGAAGATCAAAGATCAGATGAGAGAAGAGTTCAAGATAAGTGATTTGGGTTCACTTACCTACTTCCTAGGTTGGAAGTTGTCTACAAAGATCATGGTTTGTCTCTCACTCAAAGGAAGTACATTAAGGACATGTTGGCAAAATTCAAGATGCAAGATTGTAAGATTGCAGGTACTCCAATGGAGGTCAATCACAAATTGAGCTCACATGAAGGTGAACTCATAGAGTTTGCAGGTTCAAAGCTTATTTCATGGTCATCCAAGAAGCAACCCACAGTTGCTCTCTCTTCTACTGAAGCTGAATATAGAGGTCTTGCCATAGCTACACAAGAAGCTATGTGGATGAAGACATTATTCAAAGATCTTGGATTGGAGTTTGGAACTCCAACTATTTTTGGTCACAATATGAGTTCTATTCATTTGGCTGCTAATCCTATTTTCATGCAAGGACTAAACATATTGAAGTTCATTATCACTATGTACGAGAAAAGGTTCTAAGCAAAGAGATTCAAATATCATATGTGTCCACTCATCAACAATGTGCAGATATTCTAACCAAAGCATTGGATGGTACAAAACTTTGCAAATTCAAGGCTATGATTGGTTTGCAGGTAATCTTGGAAGATTGAAGACCTTAAGCATACTTGGCTTGAGGGGGAGCTGTTGGAGCAAGTCTATGACAAACCTAAGTATTGGCTTGAGTCCCACAAAGTCATAGAAAAAGCCTTAAAATGAAGACTATGTAAAGTTCACTTCTGAACTACCTCTTGTAACTTTTTGAAGAGTTTACTTAATGTAAAAGTGAAAGAATCTTAAGTGGTTGAGTCCACTTGATCAAGAATGGAAAGAGGAGCCACCAATTCGTGATTTGTGGTAGGTAGAGAATCAAATCAATCATTGATTGATTTGAGAGTGATTGAGGGAAGTTAGCCTCCCAAACTCAACTATAAATAGAGGGCAGTTTTAGTCGTGGTTAGAGAGACCTATGTGAAGACCTCCAAGAGCTGAGCTTTATGCCATATCAAGGTGTGATTACAAGGCACACATATGTATCATTATGTTCATTTGAAGTCAACAGGGTCTGCTCATCTTCACTTCTCTGTCAGGTGTATGAACCAAGAATAGCAAGTTTTCACCTCTAAGCTAACTCCAACTTATCTGTTTTGATCTATCTTTTTGAGAGTGATCTTCCAAGATCAAGGATTTTGCAACACCTCTTCATCTTCAAGCACATACCTATCCATCTCTTCACATATCTATCTATCTATCTATCTATATATCTATCTATCTGTCTACTATCTATCTATCCATCTATCTATCTTCCTATTTTTCTATCTATCTATCTATCTATAGATCTATCTATCTATCTATCTACCTATCTATCTATCTATCTATCTATCTATCTATCTATCTATCTATCTATCTATCTATCTATCTATCTATCTATCTATCTATCTATCTATCTATCTATCTATCTATCTATCTATCTATCTATCTATCTATCTATCTATCTATCTATCTATCTATCTATCTATCTATCTATCTATCTATCTATCTATCTATTGATCTATCTATCTATCTATCTATCTATCTATCTATCTATCTATCTATCTATCTATCTATCTATCTATCTATCTATCTATCTATCTATCTATCTATCTATCTATCTATCTATCTATATATCTATCTATCTATCTATCTATCTATTTGCCTATCTATTTATCTATCTATTTATTTATCTATCTATCTATTTATCTATCTATGTATCTATCTATGTATCTATTTATGTATTTATCTATCTATCTATGTATCCATCTATCTACCTTTGTATGTATGTATTGATGGAGAATGTTAATCTCCAAAAGAATAACCTATTCTTGTGATTAGAGCACCTCTATACCAAGAATAAGTCAAACCTTCCACTCATTTAGAGGATCAATTACTAACTATCAAAGGATTAACAAATCTGTGAAGAAGATGAAACACAGAAAGTCTGCTGCACTATTTCTTCACATTGACCTATCAAACGTGTAAAGTTTTTGATGAAACTTTGTACGAATCATCTCCTAGAGATTGCGCATCTACTCCAAGTTGAATTACTTCAAAAGATTAAGTATAACTTGAGAAATCAACTTCTCAAGTTACCTATGTCAGAAACTGTCATTCAGAACAGTCGATTTTACACCTGTAACTTTTAAGACTTGGTTCTCCTTGAATAGAACCCGTTTTCCAAAATGCTTCTAGACATGAGTAGCTTATCTTCCAACTTAAAGATTAAGCCCTCACTCATACAAAACTTTAAACTGTGCTAGGAGAAATGATCAAAACATTAACTTTGAAATATGCGCCTGTTTTAGGAACCAGTGAGCACACTTCACATATGAATGTTCCTACACGTAATTCACTCAGCGTGATTACAATTGGAAGCTAAAACTTTGTACAGAGGTCAAGCAACTCTCCACTTAGACTTGTACAAAAGCATTTCACAATTGATCTACTGTAGAAGGAGAACACACAGAAACATCGGGCGCAAATATTTTTAATTACTCAGAAGAAATACAGTTGAGTGATGAGAGCTAACTCAACTAACTTTTCCTCTATCTCATGACTTCTAACTTCCTCATTCTTGACTTCTAACTATTGTCACATATGCTCTCATACTTGCCCCGACTTTTCTCAAAGTATTTATAGATAAATTTGTACATGATTCTTACTAAACAAAAGATCTAAGTCATCTATGACTATACTAATGTACATATGTGTACACTTCTCTTGTCCTCTGAATGTAATCTTCATCCACACTTTAGGAATTGATTCTTCCTTTATCCTTTAATCTTCCAAGCCTTCAATTGGTGATTGGTCTGCACCAACAGCTCCCCCTCAATCATCAATTGAGGTTTTCTCTGTCTTCTTTATACTTGCCATGTCTTTGAATCTTTGTAACTTAGGTCCATCCAAGCTCTTTGTCATCATATCTGCCACTTGTTCTTTTGTTGGAGTGTACATCACTTCAATCTCTTTATCTAGTACCTTTTCCCTCAAGAAATGATACTGAATCTCTATATGCTTAGTCCTGGCATGAAAAACAGGGTTAGCTGCCAAATACAAAGAACTCATATTGTCTCCAAAAATTATTGGAGTACTATGATCAATCTCAAAACTTTTCATCAAAGTCTTCAACCATATCACTTCCTTTGCAGCTTCTACCATTCCCTTATACTCAGCTTCTGTGGATGATAAAGCAACTGTATGTTGCTTCTTTGAACACCAAGAAACTAGCTTATCTCCAACATAACAGAGATACCCATGAGTAGACCTTCTATCATCTGAGTCACCTGCCCAATCTGCATCACTAAACACTTTGATTCTTGTGTCAGAAGTGAAACCATAATACAAACCTTCACTTAGAGTTCCTTTGATATATCTGAGTACCCTTTGGGCTGCAATCCAATGAGTCTTCTTTGGACAATGCATAAATTGTGACAACACACCTACTGCATATGATAGATCTGGCCTTGTCAAGGTAGCATAGATTAAACTACCTACCAAACTCTGATATTTCTTCATATCATTGAACTCTTCACCTCCATACCTGCTTAATTTATGATTTACCTCCAATGGTGTGGTTGAGGTCTTGCAATCTTCCATGTTAAACTTGACTAGGAGATTCTTCAAATATCTCTCTTGTGAAACATATACTCCATGTTGAGTATACACAATCTGCATTCCTAGAAAATAAGATAAGTTTCCCAAATCACTTATCTTAAACTCCTTCTCTATTTGTCTTTTGAGTTCAATGATTCCTTGAGCATCTGTTCCTGTAACAATAATATCATCAACATAAATGCACATATAAATGTATCCATTTTCACTTGCCTTCACTAGCAAGCTACTATCTGCCTTTGATGCTTGAAATCCACATTCATTCAAGAACTTGACCAATCTGTAATTCCAAGCTCTTGGGGCTTGCTTCAACCCATATAAAGCTCTCTTGAGCTTACACACATAATCTGATCCAATTGATTCCATGAAGCCTTCTGGTTGCTCCATATATACTTCATCTGCAATGTATCCATTTAGAAATGCATTTTTCACATCCAATTGTGATAATTTCCATCCCTTGCAAGCAGCAATAGCAATCAATGTCCTAATTGTAGACATCTTAGCAACAGGACTAAAGGTTTCATCATAATCTATCCCATAAGTTTGGGCATAACCTTTGACCACAAGTCTAGCCTTATATCTAGACACCTTACCATCTGCAAATCTCTTTGTTTATATACCCACTTACATCCAATGACCTTCTGATTCTTTGGTCTTGGTACTAGTTCCCAAGTTTCATTTTCAAGTAGAGCATCATACTCTTCCTGCATTGCCTTCTCCCAATTCTGTTTACCTTTGGCTTCTTCATAAGTGGTTGGATCTTCTTCTGTCTTCACAATGTAAGCATAATCTTTTGTTGTTAGGAAAGATGTATCATAGCTATACCTTATAGGTTCTTTCCTTTCCCTTGTAGATCTTCTAATTTCTGCACTTCTTGAAGTTTCAGCCTCATTTGATTCTGGATCAAATCTTGGCCCTTCTTCTACATGATCCTGCACTCTACTTCTAGAGTCAACTTCATCAACAATTTCTTCACATACTTTTACCTTTGCCTTTCCTTTTCTTTGTATTTCTTCAACACCTGTATACTCATTTGGTGATCCTGTATACCACATATTTTGCTTATCAAATGTCACATCTTTAGTAACAAGAAATTGCTTTGTAGATGGACTCCACAACCTGTAACCCATCTGTCTATCATCATATCCAATAAACACATACTTCTCTGCTTTTGGTTCTAGCTTATGTCTTAATTGTGAAGGAACATAAGCATAAGCAATACATCCAAATACTTTACAATGATCAAGACTAGGCTTCTTACCCCACCATGCTTCATAAGGGGTTCCTCCATCCAAAGCTTTGCAAGGCAACCTATTCACAAGGTATGTTGCAGTGTTAATAGCTTCTGCCCATAAGTAATTTGGACAATTCTTTTCCTTCATCATGGCTCTTGCAAACTCTACAAGAGTCCTATTCCTCCTTTCTGCTACTCCATTCTGTTGAGGGGAGTACCTGCAAGTTACTTCTCTTTTTATACCTGCATTCCACAAATAATCATCAAACTCTTTAGAGAAATACTCTCCCCCTCCATCTGATCTTAACCTCTTGAGCTTTTGTCCTGTGATCCTTTCTGCATAAGCATGAAAGTGTTTGAATGTCTTGAAAACTTCTGATTTATCCTTGATTACATACAAAGTAATCCACCTGGTTGCATCATCAACAAACAACACATAATATCTGGATCCATTTATGCTATAGTCCCTTGAGGGACCCCATACATCTGTATGAACCAATTCAAGCATATTTGAATGCTTGTACCCTGATTTGTTATAAGAACTCTTATGTGCTTTACCTAATTGACAAGCTTCACACTTGTACACCATATGTTGCCCTTCAATGTTTGGCAATCCAAGCACTATCTGATTCTTTGACATCTCCTTTATAGCTCTCTCATTGAAATGACCTAGCCTTTTATGCCATAGGTCTAATTCAGATACCTTTTGACTTCCATAGGTAAATAATGCATGTCCCACATTACCTTGGACCTTGAGAGTGAACAATCTTCCTTCCTTTTTTCCTGCAATTATGTTTCTATATCCCTGATTTGGATCTTGTACATAAACACCATCATTTGTGAATCTCACCTCATATCCTTTCTCCACAATTTGCCCTACACTTATCAGATTTTTAGGAATAGTAGGAACATAAAGTACCTTACTCAGAAGTGTACTTCCACTCTTTGTCTTCACTGATCCAATGCTCTCCACTTTATGTTTGGTATTGTCACCTGTCTGAACTGTATGTCCATTCACCCTTGCTTCCATATCAGTCATCAAGGATAGATTCCCACTCAGATGGTTGCTGCACCCTAAGTCAATATAAAACACTCTTTGATCTTCTCCCATTGATTCATGAGTTGCATTCAAGATAAGAGTCATGTCATCCTTCTGATCTGATGCATAATTGTAATAATTATTGTTGTAGGACTGAGATTGGAAGTTTCTTCCACCTCCTCTACCATATGATGTCCTACCACCTCTTCCTCTGAAATTACCTCTTTGGTTTCTGCCTCCTCTACCTCTCTGATTATAATTCTGATTATTGCTTCCACCATTTTGATTGTTATACCAACAATCATTTGCCAAATGATTTGTTCTGCCACAAATCCAACAAGCTTTAGCATTATCTTTGTTCTTACCTCCTCTTCCTTTACCTCTGAAATTCATCTTCCCTTTTGTGAAGTTAGCTTGATTTGAATTCCCTTCATCATCATTTGATTGCTTTCCCTTGCCATTCTTTTTCTTGTCTTTGGATTACATAGCTTGACTTGTACTTCTATCATTGTCTCCTTTAAGATCCTGCTCAAAGGTTAGCATGTGTCCTAGCAATTGATTAAGATCAGGAGTAAAGTGATCAAGTGACAATTCTATGGACAATATAAAAGGCTTCCACTTCTCATCTCCTCTCAAACCTGTAAGTATTTGTCTTACCAACTTTTCCTCTTCAATGTCTTCATCCACTGCTCCCAAGCTATCTGCAATATCTTTCATCCTTGCCACATAATCTGAAATTGATTGTGAGCTCTTCTTCTTGAAGGTTGTGAACTCAGCCCATAGTGAGGACTTCCTTGACTTAGTTGTATTTTGGAAATGCTCTTCCAAGGCATTCCAAACATCTGTAGCACTTTCCAAACCTCTGATGTGAGGTAAAAGGTAATCATTTACAGCCATGTAGATGATACTCCTTGCTTGAGCATCCTTTCTCATCCAAGTCTTCAACATTGCAAGCTCTTCCCTAGTAGGAATACTTGGATCTGCAAACTCAGGTTTTTCTTCATCTCCTGTAATAAATGATATAAGATCTTTGCTCATGAGGTGTGCTTCCATCCTCATGGACCATGCTGGATAGTTCTCCCTATCTAGCTTATCAATCTGCAAGCTTTCTCCCATCTTGTGTCCACCTGTGTATTGAAATCTTCAAGCTTTACAAACAATGTATGTACCTTTACTTCGAATTGGACTCCTTTTGCCTTTCTTGATGTCAAATAGTCTTCTCCTCAAGCTTTGACTCCAAGCTTTCACTTCTTAGTCCTTCAAGTGTTGAATTTCTTGAATCTGCAGCAGTCGGGATCCTCCCTTCCTTAATTTGATGTCTCCTGCTCTGATACCACTGATGGAGAATGTTAATCTCCAAAAGAATAACCTATTCTTGTGATTAGAGCACCTCTATACCAAGAATAAGTCAAAACCTTCCACTCATTTAGAGGATCAATTACTAACTATCAAAGGATTAACAAATCTGTGAAGAAGATGAAACACAGAAAAGTCTGCTGCACTATTTCTTCACATTGACCTATCAAACGTGTTTTTGATGAAACTTTGTACGAATCATCTCCTAGAGATTGCGCATCTACTCCAAGTTGAATTACTTCAAAAGATTAAGTATAACTTGAGAAATCAACTTCTCAAGTTACCTATGTCAGAAACTGTCATTCAGAACAGTCGATTTTACACCTGTAACTTTTAAGACTTGGTTCTCCTTGAATAGAACCCGTTTTCCAAAATGCTTCTAGA
>CM035425.1:40284294-40286794 GCA_020310875.1 Ceratopteris richardii
AGGAGGTAAGAACAAAGATTCTTGTAGAGTTTGCAAGATCAATGATGAAAGAAAAGAATTGTCCAAATTACTTATGGGTAGAAGCTATCAACACTGCAACATACCTTGTGAATAGGTTACCTTGTAAAGCTTTGGATGGAAGAACACCTTATGAAGCATGGTGGGGTAAGAGACCTACTCTTGATAATTCTAGGGTATTTGGATGTTTAGCATATGCTTATGTTCCTTCACAATTGAGACATAAGCTAGAACCCAAAGTAGAGAAGTATGTGTTTATTGGGTATGATGATAGATAGATGGGTTACAGATTGTGGAGTCCATCCACAAAGCAATTTCTTGTTACCAAAGATGTTACATTTGATGAGCAAAGTACACGGTATATAGGATCAACAAATGATTATGCAGATGTTAAAGAAATACAAAGGAAAGGGAAGACAAAAGTAAGTGTGTATGAAGAAGATATTGATGATGTTGATTATAAAAGTAAATTGCAAGACAATGTTCAAGATGGGCCAAGATTTGATCCAGAATCAAGTGTGGCTGAGACCTCAAGAAGTGTGGAGGTCAGAAGATCCTTGAGAGAAAGAAAAGAACCTATCAGGTATAGCTATGGTACATCTTTCCTAACAACAAAAGATTATGCTTACATTGTGAAGATAGAAGAGGATCCAATCACATATGAAGAAGCTAAAGGTAAACAGAATTGGGAGAAGGCAATGCAAGAAGAGTATGATGCTCTACTTGAAAATGAAACATGGGAATTGGTGCGAAGACCAAAGAATCATAAGGTCATTGGATGTAAGTGGGTGTATAAAACAAAAAGGTTTCCAGATGGAAAAGTGTCTAGATACAAGAATAGACTTATGGTTAAAGGTTATGCCCAAACGTATGGGGTAGATTATGATGAAACCTTTAGTCCTGTTGCTAAGATGTCTACAATTAGATCATTGATTGCTATTGCTGCTTGTAAAGGATGGAAGTTATCACAATTAGATGTGAAGAATGTATTTTTGAATGGATACATTGCTGATGAAGTATACATGGAACAACCAGAAGGTTTCATGTATTCAATTGGATCAGATTATGTGTGTAAGCTCAAGAGAGCTTTGTATGGTTTGAAGCAGGCCCCAAGAGCATGGAATTACAGGCTTGTTAAGTTCTTGAAGGAATGTGGATTTCAAGCATCAAAGGCAGATAGTAGCTTGCTAGTGAAGGCAAGTGAAAATGGATACATATACATGTGTATTTATGTTGATGATATTATTGACACAGGTACAGATGCTCAAGGAATCAAGGAGCTTAAGAAACAAATAGAGAAGGAGTTTAAGATAAGTGATATAGGAAAATTATCTTATTTCTTAGGAATGCAGATTGTGTATACTCAACATGGAGTATATGTTACAAAAGAAAGATTGTTCAAGTTCAACATGGAAGATTGCAAGCCTTCAACCACACCATTGGAGGTAAATCATAAATTGAGCAGATATGGAAGTGAAGAATTTAATGACATGAAGAAATATCAGAGTTTGGTAGGTATTTTAATCTATGCTATCTTGACAAGGCCAGACCTATGATATGCAGTAGGTGTGTTATCACAATTTATGCATTGTCCAAAGAAGACTCATTGGATTGTAGCTCAAAGGGTACTCAGATATATCAAAGGAACCCTAAGTGAAGGTTTGTATTATGGATTTACTTCTGATACAAGAATCAAAGTGTTTAGTGATGCATATTGGGCAGGTAATTCAGATGATAGAAGGTCTACTCATGGGTATCTCTGTTATATTGGAGATAAATTAGTTTCTTGGTGCTCAAAGAAGCAACATACAGTTGCTTTGTCATCCACAAAAGCTGAGCATAAAGGAATGGTAGAGGCTGCAAAAGAAGTGATATGGTTAAAGACCTTGTTGAAGAGTTTTGGAACTGATCAAAGTACTCCAATTATTTTTGGAGACAATATGAGTTCATTGTATTTGGCAGCTAACCCTGTTGACAAAAAGCTTGGATGGACCTAAGTTACAGAGGTTCAAAGAGATGGCAGGAGTAAAGAAGAATGGAATAATCACAATTAGTGATTGACGGGGAGCTCTTGGAACAAACCAATCACAAATTGATGATTACAAAGAGCTTGAAGCATGTCAATGATCAGATTGAAGTGAAAGAAGTCATTTGAGAAAGTGAAGAGATCTCAAAAGTGAAGATTGTATACATATGTACAATACAGATGGAAATTCTTGTACTATGAGTGTAGATGATCCTTAGGATGGTAAGGAGTAATGTAATAGATGTGGGATAAGTCTAGAATCATATATATATAAGTTAATGATGTAAAGAAATACATGAGAAAGTCATTAGAAGCCAAGTGTCATTAAAATAGATGTGTAAGGAGTCATCTTCACGAGTAAGCATCGGGTCTTTCTCTGATTTCTCTCAACCTGATCATGTGGATCAAAAAATCTTTTGTACACATCTAATCTAGAAGCTAATAAAGCTATGTTCA
>CM035425.1:40314295-40319295 GCA_020310875.1 Ceratopteris richardii
GATAGATAGATAGATGTTGGTGCAAACAAGCCTTAACACTTGGACTTGTTTTGTGCCTTGAAGACTCAACATGAAGATTGCACAAAGATCACTTAGCTTTGGATATCAACATTGAAGTTTATTGCAAAAGTTTGGATTACTTCATTTCAAGGAAGAGCATAGGAACACATGCCTATGCTTAGTTACTTATTACTTATGTAAAAGTCAAAGTGACTTCTTGTAATTGTACCTACCTTCAAAAGTCGTGGAATTTGAAAGGTATGAATGGAGAGAATATCTCCATGAGATTAGTTGAGAGATTTGAGGGAGCCTACATTTGAATTTTGAAATTCAAATTCCTTCAAACATCTATAAAAGCCAATGTAAAAGTCGCGGGTTTAATAACATTCTTCCCGAGGCTAATCCAAGCATATTTGTGAGTGTGTAAGAGCTACTACCTTGCCTACACCTCAGAGTACCATTGTGCATTACATCTCTTGCCAATGGGAATGTACATTTGATAGTATCAATACATATACTCATAGTTATTTACTCTGTGTTTTCTCTGAGTGACTACCTCCAAGTCTGTCAACTTCAACAGAGCATATCTCAAGATATACTGAACCAAATTTGATGATCAAGGGCTCATTGGAACCAGCTCAAAGCGTTCTACAACACTACAAAGTTTCAAGTCAATCTATTCAGCCAATTGGGAGAAATCGCTGTCGAAGTGATCACTGGTATATTTCTGTGTGATTCCTAAAAAGTCGGGGGTGTCCCTGATTTTGCTAAACATCATGCTAAGTGTATAGTTTGTCATTTGGAGTAATTTAACTTGCTAATGGTAGCTTGTTAAGTTAATTTAATACTCCCAGAAGGAATTAGACCAATTGTAAGTGTGCTGGACACACTGAGCTTAGGACTGAGCAGGTGTCATTACAGGAATAGCAAGTTTTTGGACTTATGAAGGTTCAAACTTATCTGTTTTGATTTGATCATTACTCAATCACTTTGTAAAGCACATATATAGTTTCTTGGTGTCATTTGGAAGCTCAAGGAGTCTCCTAACCATATCTGAAGAAAAGAAAGGGCAGGTGTGAAGCAGGTCTAGCAGCACCACCTTGATCTTCTGATTGTACCCAGCCATCACATCCAACAGTGGTATCAGAGCAAACAAGGTAATCATGGGTGATGGTTTCCCTTCCTTTATTGACAAATTGGATAGGAATAACTACCAGGCATGGTCATTAAGAATGAAGACTTATCTACAAGGGAGAAGCTTGTATGGATACATATCAGGAGATGAGGAGTTGCCCTCATTCAAAACCAGGGGCCTACCTACAAAGGATGAGCATGAGAGACTTAATCAATGGTGTGCTAAAGATGCTTTAGCAAGGTCATATCTTCTAAACTCTATCTCTGATTTCCTTCTACCTCATGTTAGGAACTGTAAGACTTCCCAAGAGACTTGGGAGACTTTGTCAACATACTTCTCATCAAGCACAAGGGCCAGAAAGAATCAACTATGGATTGAGTTTACAACTCTTAGGAAACAATCAAAACAATGTGTTTCAGATTTTGTCACCAAAGTCAAAGATATAGCAGATCAACTTGCAAGTGTTGGAGAAGAGATTGAAGAAGAGCAAATAGTCAGACAAGTGATCAATGGACTCAAAGCAGATGACAAGTGGGAAAGCTTTACCACTGCAATGGACTTGTACATGGACATTCAAGCACCTGATCTAACAACTCTGATTGGACAACTCTTTACACATGAAGCAAAGATCACAAAGAATGGAGAGCAATCAAAAGGTAACAATCCCTCTGCCCTATATACAGATAAGAAGTCTAAAGATAAGGGTAAAAGCAAGAAGGTTGATGATGAAGGATCCACCTCCCAAGCAAACTATGCAGGGAGAGGTAGATCATCTAGAGGTAGGGGGCAGAGGAGGTAAGTCAGGTAGGGGGAGACCCTATAATCAATCTCCATGCAATATTTGTGGCTTGTCTAATCATACTACAGATGAATGCTACAAAAACTACAAGAATCAAAGAGGAAGAGGTCACCAAAGAGGAGGATACTCCCAAGGCAGAGGCAGGTTCAATCAATCTCAAGGCTACCATGACTACAACAATAACTACAACAATAATTACAACAATAGCTACAATCACAATGGCAATTATCAAGGAGGATACAGGAACAGAAAGGATTACAACAATTATGCAGAGGATCAAGATGATTCCTTGTTGATTATGAACATGACATCTAAATCAGGTATCAATGATGATCATTTGTTCTATATTGATTCAGGTTGCTCTAACCATGTAGCTGGGAATGTTGCCTTACTCTCTGATTTGGAAGAACCTAAAGGTAAGCACCAAGTGCAGACAGGTGATGACACTAAGCATTCAGTGGTTAAAGTAGGTAATGTCAAAACAAGTGATGGTAATCAGAATTTGCTAAGCAGAGTATTGTATGTCCCAACAATCACCAAGAATCTGATGAGTGTAGGTCAGATTGTTGAAAAAGGTCTACAGGTCAGGTTCACTCAACATGGTGCATATGTGGAGGATCCAAGACATGGATTCAGAAGGATAGCCAAGGGAGAGAAGTCAGGTAGATTGTTTACCTTTGAACTTGAGGATACTAAAAGTATTGCCTTGTACAACTATAGGGACCAAACCCTATCAGAATTGGAGATGTGGCACAAGAGATTGGGTCACATTGGAGAGAGAACCATAAAGCAAATGAGCAGAGATCAATGTGTGCTTGGGATACCTAATGTATCCAAGCAACACATGATATACAAGTGTGGGGCTTGTCAATTTGGTAAGTCACATAGGTTGCCATATACCAAGAAAGGATTTATGCATGAAGATTACTTGGAATTGGTGCATACAGATGTTTGGGGACCAAGCAAGGAGCCATCCATATCTGGATCAAGGTACTATGTATCTTTTATAGATGATTATAGCAGATGGACTGTCTTGTACTTCATGAAACATAAAGATGAAGTATTTAATTGCTTCAAAAGGTATCTTGCATTAGTAGAGAATCAAACAGGTAGACATTTGAAGAGGTTAAGGTCTGATGGTGGTGGAGAATACTTCTCCAATGACTTTGAAGACTTCTTGCAGGAAAGAGGCATCAAGAGGGAGATTACCACAAGGTACTCACCTGAACAAAATGGGGTAGCTGAAAGAAGAAATAGACTCATTGTGGAGACAGCTAGGTCTATGCTTAATGAGAAGAAACTACCAAATTATCTTTGGGCAGAGAGTGTATCTACTGCCACATACTTGATCAACAGGTTGCCATCAAAGACACTTGATGGAATGACACCCTATGAGGCTTGGCATGGTAAGAGACCATCTCTGGATCATTGCAAGATCTTTGGGTGTGTTGCATATGTACATATTCCCTCATAGGTAAGGGGAAAGCTAGATCCTAAGGCTGAAAAGTGTATCTTTATTGGTTATGATTTGAATCAGAAAGGATACAGGTTCTATAACCCCTCAAACAAAGGCTTCAAGGTAAGCAGAGATGTCATCTTTGATGAAAATGATTCATGGTATGATAATGAGTGCAGGAAAGTGAGCCTACCTTATGATATGGAAGAAGACTTTCCAAAGCTTGTCAGGCAAGAACCAACTCAGAATGAGGACACAAGCTCAGATGATGAAGACACCATCAACATTGAAGAGTTCAAAGCTTGGAAATCCAAAGGGAAGATGAAGTTGAAGCAATTTGAAGACAATCCAGAATCCTCAACTCAAGCTATGAGGAGATCTTCAAGGGAAAAGAAGAAACCTATTAGGTATGGATATGATACTTCACTTGTAACCAAGCACTCTGTATATCTTGCAAAGGACATCTTAAGTGAAGAACCAGGTACATTTGAGGAAGCTATTACTAAATCAGAATGGAAGGAAGCAATGGATGAAGAAATGGAGGCTCTCAAGGAGAGTGATACTTGGGACTTGGTACCCAAGAAGGACTCCATGAAGGTCATAGGATCCAGATGGATCTACAAACTCAAAAGGAACTCAGATGGTTCAATAAGCAGGTACAAAGCTAGGTTGGTGGCCAAGGGTTTTGCACAAACCCAAGGCATTGATTATGAGGAGACATTTTCTCCTGTGGCAAAGATGCCAACTATCAGAATTATGGTGAGTGTAGCTGCATCCAAGAATTGGAACATGTACCAATTGGATGTGAAGAATGCATTCTTGAATGGATGGATATCTGAAGAGGTCTACATGTCACAACCACCTGGCTATGAAGATCCCAATAAGGTAAATCATGTTTGCAAATTGAAGAAAGCTCTGTATGGATTGAAGCAGGCACCTAGAGCATGGAACTACAGATTGACAACCTATCTCTTGGATCAAGGATTTGTGATGAGTAAAGCAGATACTTCATTGTTTATAAAGAAGAACAATTCAGAGGTAATATACTTGTGTGTCTATGTTGATGACATCATTATTACAGGAAATGATGTTCAAGGAATTAGACACATCAAAGGTCAAATGATGAAGGAATTCAAGATCAATGATCTTGGATTATTGAAGTACTTCCTAGGGCTTGAATTGGTCTACACAAATTCAGGTATATACATTACTCAGAAGAAGTACATTCAGGACATGGTCAAGAAGTTTAATTTGCAGGAAGCTAAAGTCTCAAACATTCCTATGGAGGTCAACCACAAACTCAGTGCACATGAAGGAGAAGAACTCAAGGATATTACAGGTTACCAAAGTTTGGTAGGTAGTCTCAATTATGCTACCTTAACCAGGATTGATATCTCATATGGTGTTAGTGTACTTAGTCAATTTATGCATAAGCCAAGAGTACCACATTTGGAGGCAGCCAAGAAGATAGTAAAGTACCTAAAGGGAACACAAAATCATGGTTTGTATTATCCATATTCATCAGACATTGACATCAAGGTATACTCAGATGCAGATTGGGCAGGTTGTAAGGATGACAGGAGGAGTACATCTGGTTATATATGCTTTGC
>CM035425.1:40334295-40344295 GCA_020310875.1 Ceratopteris richardii
GGATTTAAAAACTATCAAATGCATGTTAGGTTGCAAGCAAGGTGCATCTGCTCGTTATCCATGTCCATTTTGTACTCGAGGCTACAAAGTAACAAAGGGACAACAAAAAGTACTATCTAGCTTAGATGAATACATAGATGCACTGTTGGTGCATGACAATCATCAATTGAAGGATTATGAAGAAATGAAGTCATAAAGTCTAGAAGAGAACAATATCAGAAGGATAAAGGAAGGACATTATCAGAAACCCAAAGATATGTACACATATGTACATTAGCTGACATATACTTTTGTCTAGTCATACACTTGTATATATTCATCTATAAATATGTTGGAAAATGTCGGGGCAAATAGAGCAGAAGAAGAATAGAGAATAGGGAGAGAGAAATTAGTTGTAAGAAGTGTCATTAGACACATGAAGAGTGAGTGAATTGTCTATCCTCACTCAGATGTAATTTTTCTGAGAAATCGAAAAATCTTGCGCCCGATATTTTGCTGTCTGCTCCTTCTGTGTTCAATCTTTGGAGAAATCCTTCTGCACATATCTAAGTCCATAGCTAATCTATCTATGGCTAGAATTTGAGAGGTTAATTGCAATCAGGCTGAGAGAATTTTGTTTAGGAACATTCATATGTGAAGATGTTCTGAGAGTCGACAAAACTAGCACAGATTTCATGTTCAGAGAAATGAAGATTTCTCACTGTGTGGTGTAAAGTTTTACACAAGTGAGGGCTTAAAATCTAAGTTGGAAGGTAAGCCATCTATGGCTAAAAGATCTTGATCAAACGGGATTTACTTTGGGAGAACCAGTGTTAAGAAGTTGCAGGTGTCAAAGTCGCCATTGCAGAGAAGCTCTTTCAGACATAGGTAAAGTGTTTCACACATTTCTCAGTGTGTACTCAATCATTTTGAGAAATTTAACTTGGTAAAGTTGCGCAATCTCAAGGCGAAGTATTGTGCAAAGTTTTGTCAAAAAAACTTTACAGAATTGATTAGTCAATGAGTGATTAATCTGCAGCAGACTTTTCTGAAGAAGTTGAATTTTTCAGAATAATCAATTTTCTGATAAATTGGTGAATGATCTCTAAATTTGGTGGAGTCTAAGGTTAATCTTGATATAGAGGTGATCTAAATTCAAGGTTAACTTGTTCTTTTGGAGATTAACACTCTCCATCAGTGGTATCAGAGCAGGTTGTGTCAAAATTGAAGTGAAGAAGACTCCGACTATTGCAGAAATACAAATCTTTACATCTTGAAGGTGAAAAAGGATAAAGGTTGAAGAAAACTTGAAGGTAGACACATTGAAGCCATCAGAAGGATCAGAAGAAGTAAGACTCGAAGTAAAGGTACATTTATTCCTTGTAAAGTCTAAAGTTTTGAGACTACAGGTGAAGCAAGGATGGGAGATAGTCTCCAAATTGAAAAGTTGGATAGAGAGAACTATCTTGCATGGTCTATGAGGATGGAAGCTCATCTTATGAGCAAAGATTTGATAGCCTACATTACAGGTGAAGAAGAGAAGCCTAAATTCAGAGATCCTAGTGTTCCAACTAGGGAAGAATTGTCAGATCTAAAGAATTGGATGAAGAAGGATGCTCAAGCAAGGAGCATAATCTACATGGCAGTCAATGACTATTTGCTTCCTCACATTAGAGGACTTGAAAGTGCATGTGACATTTGGAATGCTTTGGAGGAGCATTTCCAAAACACAACCAAATCAAGGAAGGCTTCACTATGGGCAGAATTTACTACTTTCAAGAAGAAGGCCTCACAATCAATCTCTGATTATGTGACAAAGATGAAGGACATTGCAGATTCTCTAGGTGCACTGGATGAAGACATTGAAGAAGACAAATTGGTAAGACAAATACTCACAGGGCTAAGAGGAGATGAGAAGTGGAAGCCTTTCATTTTATCTACAGAACTTTCATTAGATCACTTTACTCCTGATTTGAATCAATTGTTAGGTCATATGCTAACTTTTGAGAATGATATCAAAGGAGATGTTGATAAGAGTGCAGGTCATGTAATGTACTCTAAAGACAAGAAGAAAGCTAACAAAGGGAAGCAACAATCAGGTGAAGAAGAAGGTACTTCAAACCAAGCAAATTTCATAAGAGGAAAAGGAAATGGCAGAAGTAGAGGAAGAGGCAGACACAACAAAGATAATGCAAAAGCTTGTTGGATATGTGGTAAGACCAATCATCTATCTCATGATTGTTGGCATAATAATCAGAATAATAGTAATTATCAGAACTTTAATCAAAGAGCAAGAGGTGGTAGATTTCAGAGAGGAAATTTCAGAGGTAGAGGTGGTAGGAATTCTTTTGGAAGAGGTGGAGGAAGAAGCTTCCAAAATCAATCCTATAATAACACCTACTACAACTATACATCAGATCAGAAGGAGGACTCGACTCTCATTATGAATACTTGTGAAACCTCACATGAGGACATGAGAGTGTTCTATATTGATTCAGGATGCAGTAATCATTTAAGTGGAAATATTGCTTTGATGACTGACCTAGATCATAATGCAATTAATCATACAGTTCAGACAGGTGATAATACAAAGCATAAGGTAAAGTCAATTGGTTCAGTCAAAGCTAAAGATGGGAGCACTCTTCTGAGTAAGGTACTTTATGTTCCCACAATTCCAAAGAATTTGATCAGTGTAGGTCAAATTGTGGAAAAAGGATATGAGGTAAGGTTCACCAATGATGGAGTCTATGTTGAAGACCCTAGTCAAGGGTATAAACAGGTTGTTACAGGAAAGAAAGAAGGAAGGCTTTTCACATTGAAGGTACAAGGAAATGTTGGACATGCTATGTTCACATATGGAAAGCAGAAGGTGTCAGAATTGGATCTTTGGCACAAAAGACTTGGACACTTTAATGAAAGAGGTATTAAAGAAATGATTAACAATGATTCAGTACTTGGATTGCCTAACATTGCAGGTCAACACATGACATATAGATGTGAGGCATGTCAATTAGGTAAGGCTCATAAGCAATCCTATTCCAAGCATGGGTTTATGTATTCAGAAAGACTTGAATTGGTGCATACAGATGTGTGGGGTCCTTCAAAGGATTTTAGTATAAATGGTTCAAGATATTATGTCATTTATGTTGATGATGCTACCAGATGGATCACAATTTATGTGATTAAAGAAAAGTCAAAAGTGTTTAATACATTTAAACACTATCATGCATATGCAGAAAGGATTACAGGTCAAAAATTAAAGAGACTAAGGTCAGATGGAGGGGGAGAGTATTTTTCAAATGAGTTCAATGATTATTTGTGGAATGCAGGTATAAAGAGAGAAGTTACTTGCAGGTATTCTCCTCAACGAAATGGGGTAGCAGAAAGAAGAAATAGGACTCTTGTTGAGTTTGCAAGGTCCATGATGAAAGAGAAGAATTGTCCAAATTATTTGTGGGCAGAGGCTGTAAATACAGCTACATATTTGGTCAATAGATTGCCTTGTAAAGCTTTGCAAGGTATGACACCATATGAAGCTTGGTGGGGTAAGAAACCTACCTTGGATCATTGCAGAATATTTGGATGCTTGGCATATGCATATGTGCCATCTCAATTGAGGCATAAGTTGGAGCCTAAGGCAGAAAAGTATGTATTCATTGGTTATGATGATAAGCAAATGGGATACAGGTTGTGGAGTCCATCCACAAAGCAATTCCTTGTATCCAAGGATGTTACATTGGATGAGCAAGGTACTTGGTATGCAGGTAAATATAATGTACATGCAGATGATGAAGAAGTAGTGGATCAAAGAAAAGGTAAAGCAAAGATTCAATTACTTGATGAAAGTGAGAACAATGAAGTACAGGTTGAAGATGAAGAGAGGCCAAGGTTTGATCCAGAATGTGATGAACCAGAGACTTCAAGAAGTGCAGAAGTTAGGAGATCAACTAGGCACAAATGGCAACCTACAAGGTATAGCTATGATACCTCATTCTTGACTACTAAAGATTATGCTTATTTGATAAAAGCAGATGAAGATCCATCTACATATGATGAAGCTAAAGGCAAGAGAAATTGGGAAGAAGCCATGCAAGAAGAGTATGATGCATTGATAGAGAATCAGACTTGGGATCTGGTTCCTAAACCTAATAGCCAGAAAATTATTGGATGTAAGTGGGTTTATAAAACCAAAAGATTTGCAGATGGAAGTGTGTCTAGATACAAAGCTAGACTTGTTGTGAAAGGGTATGCACAGACATATGGAGTGGACTATGATGAAACTTATAGTCCTGTGGCAAAGATGACAACAATCAGAACCCTCATTGCAATTGCTGCTTGCAAAGGTTGGAAGTTGTCTCAATTAGATGTTAAAAATGCTTTTTTGAATGGTTATATTTCAGATGAAGTTTACATGGAGCAAGCAGATGGATTCAAAGATCAAGAGAATCCAAATTATGTGTGTAAGCTCAAGAGAGCTTTGTATGGATTAAAGCAAGCCCCAAGGGCATGGAATTATAGGCTTGTAAAATTCTTGATTGATCTTGGATTTCAAGCATCAAAGGCAGATAGTAGCTTGCTAGTCAAAGCAAGTGAAGATGGGTTCATTTATGTTTGTATTTATGTTGATGACATAATACTTACAGGAACAGATGATAAAGGAATACAAATGATCAAGAAGCAGATGGAGAAAGAGTTCAAAATCAGTGATTTGGGGAACCTATCATTCTTCTTGGGAATGGAGATTTCTTATACTCAACATGGAGTATATGTGACCCAAGAAAGGTATCTTAAAAATTTGCTAACCAAATTTAAAATGGAAGATTGCAGGGTTGCACCTACACCTTTGGAAGTGAACCATAAATTGTCTAGGTTTGGAGGAGAAGAGTTCAGAGATATGAAACTCTATCAAAGTTTGGTTGGTAGCTTGATTTATGCTACATTAACAAGGCCTGATTTATCATATGCAGTTGGTGTGCTTTCACAATTTATGCATTGTCCTAGAAAGGAACATTGGATTGCAGGACAAAGAGTACTTAGGTACATCAAGGGTACACTCAGAGAAGGGTTGTACTATGGATTTACTTCTGATACAAGAGTGAAGATATATAGTGATGCAGATTGGGCAGGTAATGTGGATGATAGAAGATCAACACTTGGATACTTGTGTTATGTAGGAGACAAATTGATTTCATGGTGTTCTAAGAAGCAACATACAGTTGCTTTGTCATCTACAGAGGCAGAATATAAAGGTATGGTGGAAGCTGCAAAGGAGGTAATATGGCTAAAGACACTTATGAAAGTTTTTGATGTTGTTCAAAGTACTCCTATTGTTTGTGGAGACAACATGAGTTCTTTATACTTGGCAGCTAATCCTGTGTTTCATGCTAGAACTAAGCATATTGAAATACAGTATCATTTTCTGAGAGAGAAGGTCATTGAGAAAGAGATTGAAGTCATACACACTCCTACAAAAGATCAACTTGCAGATATGATGACAAAAAGTCTAGATGGACCAAAACTACAAAGATTCAAGGATATGGCAGGAATCAAGAAGATAGAGAAGAACCTCAATTAATGATTGAGGGGGAGCTGTTGGTGCATGACAATCATCAATTGAAGGATTATGAAGAAATGAAGTCATAAAGTCTAGAAGAGAACAATATCAGAAGGATAAAGGAAGGACATTATCAGAAACCCAAAGATATGTACACATATGTACATTAGCTGACATATACTTTTGTCTAGTCATACACTTGTATATATTCATCTATAAATATGTTGGAAAATGTCGGGGCAAATAGAGCAGAAGAAGAATAGAGAATAGGGAGAGAGAAATTAGTTGTAAGAAGTGTCATTAGACACATGAAGAGTGAGTGAATTGTCTATCCTCACTCAGATGTAATTTTTCTGAGAAATCGAAAAATCTTGCGCCCGATATTTTGCTGTCTGCTCCTTCTGTGTTCAATCTTTGGAGAAATCCTTCTGCACATATCTAAGTCCATAGCTAATCTATCTATGGCTAGAATTTGAGAGGTTAATTGTAATCAGGCTGAGAGAATTTTGTTTAGGAACATTCATATGTGAAGATGTTCTGAGAGTCGACAAAACTAGCGCAGATTTCATGTTCAGAGAAATGAAGATTTCTCACTGTGTGGTGTAAAGTTTTACACAAGTGAGGGCTTAAAATCTAAGTTGGAAGGTAAGCCATCTATGGCTAAAAGATCTTGATCAAACGGGATTTACTTTGGGAGAACCAGTGTTAAGAAGTTGCAGGTGTCAAAGTCGCCATTGCAGAGAAGCTCTTTCAGACATAGGTAAAGTGTTTCACACATTTCTTAGTGTGTACTCAATCATTTTGAGAAATTTAACTTGGTAAAGTTGCGCAATCTCAAGGCGAAGTATTGTGCAAAGTTTTGTCAAAAAAACTTTACAGAATTGATTAGTCAATGAGTGATTCATCTGCAGCAGACTTTTCTGAAGAAGTTGAATTTTTCAGAATAATCAATTTTCTGATAAATTGGTGAATGATCTCTAAATTTGGTGGAGTCTAAGGTTAATCTTGATATAGAGGTGATCTAAATTCAAGGTTAACTTGTTCTTTTGGAGATTAACACTCTCCATCATGCACCTACTTCCACAGAATGGGATAGACCTTTGTTAAGGTGTCCAATGTTAGAAATACCTAACCGTGACACATTATATAAAGATTGGAATCCCATTATTCCATTTCCATTAGTTAATGTTCACTTTTGCA
This sequence comes from Ceratopteris richardii, assembly GCA_020310875.1. NCBI lineage: Eukaryota > Viridiplantae > Streptophyta > Polypodiopsida > Polypodiales > Pteridaceae > Ceratopteris > Ceratopteris richardii. The sequence goes on from CM035425.1 coordinate 40,341,029, forward strand.
CATTGCATGCTTTCATGAGAATATTTGATAGATTATTGAAGCTCCACATAGAATATGCATTTTCCATGAAGCCAATTGATAAATCTGTACAAGCAATCAAAAAATTGGAAGAGTTTCTTAATTTGATTAGTTGTCATGGTGGTAATGTAACTCTAGTTGTCAAAAAACCTCATGAATTGCAAAATAGTTTGCAACAAGTGTTAATGACAGGGAAGAAGGCAAGAAAATTTTTCAGAAGAGGTGTAAGCCCTAAGAAAAATGAATGCAGGGAGCTATGGAAAGACTTGTGCATGATCACCACTGATAATGATTCTCAAATTGACCTTAGTAATAGGCAAAAGAAGTTTTGGTCATGCTTAGATAAGTTGGTAGGCTTAATGAGTCTTAATAGCTCCAACAAAAATGACCGTCAGTTGTTTCAAGATACATTAATGGAGTTTGCAAAGTGTTTCATCCTATCTTGGGGAGAGAGCAATATTACACATTACATTGTAAGTTTTCTTATTTTTTCAATTTTCTTGTTGATAAGATTGTGTTAAATGTATTTATATCATTTCAACATATTTTATTTGCACATGGAGCATTTTTTATGCATCAATATGGTTCATTGGAGATTTTTAGTACACAAGGAATGGAGAAGTCACATTACAAGGCTAGAGGTGTTTGCTTCAAGAACACACGACATGGTGGTGGTGCAATGCAATCAAACTATATGGAAGAGATGTTTAATTGGTTTTATCGTACTGCATTTTCAAGGACATATGCAATGGAACGAGCCAAGGAGTCGAAAGTTGCAAAACTTGCAAGATTTAATCAACACAACTTAGCTAGTGAAAAATGGAAGTCATCATTGGGACCTTTACGTCATGCTCAATAGCGGGCTACAAGAACACGACATGGTTCATCATGGAAGTGAAGTCATTTAATACATTCATGGCATTTTTTGAATAAGGTTTGCTACACACTAATCTCTTGTTTGCAATTTTTTAAGGTAATTTTTAATTTTTAAACTATTTTTTGTCCATTCAGATGTGAACATAACCTTTTTAAGTGAAACATCATAAAAGGAGACTCATTGTCTCATTTCAACATTCTAGCACTATAGAGGATGGCACGAACAAAGCAAACTGCAAGGAAGGATTCCATTAACTTTCCTACCTATGTGCAAGGCACTCAGAAGCCACCATGGATGAATCACCACAAATGGCGACGTAGTGTCTCACGCTCTGCATCCCATCGTGAAACAGGTGGTAGCCATACCTCTGGGAGTGAACAGTTGCATGAACAAGTGGGAACATGGGCAATCCAAAGAACAGGCCATAAATCAACCCCAATCACCACCATCATCATATGATGAGCCTCCATCACCAAAGAGACCAACAAAGACAAGGGTGAAGGAGCATGCTCATAGACAGGTAATTTCTGATGATGATTTTGATGAATCGCATGAGGATGTGTCTCAACAACGTTCACAATCAAGTGATGAGAGTCAAACATTGCCACCATGGGGTAACGAAGAAATACCTACAAATCATAGAGTTACTGTAGCGGGAAAGACACTACCATCAAATCAAGGGGCCATACCCAATGATCAAGAGAGGGGGCAAAGCCAGCAACAACATCTTGAACAAGGAGAAAGCTCAAGTCACGTGCAACTGAATAAGAAAGTCTTTCAACCTTGTCGTAGACCACCCCAACCAAGACCACAAGAAAATGTCCAACGAAGACCACCACCACCACAAGCTAGAGCACCACAACGAAGAAGAAGATATACGAAGGCATTTGCAGAGATAAGGCACTATCAAAAGACAGCTGAGCTTCTCATACCTAGAAGACCCTTTGAAAGGGTGGTCAAAGAAGAGTTACAAAGGTATTGTGCAGGGCTAAGGATCCAAGCTCTAGCTTTAGAAGCTTTACAAGAGGCAGCTGAAGCATTTTTGATATCAATGCTAGAGGATTCCAACCTGTGCGCCATCCATGCTAAGCGAGTCACTATACAACCGAAGGACATACAATCATTTTAGAATGAAACATGAGCAGTCATTTTACATTTCCATGTGTTTTCTTGTGATAATCTCTCATATATCAGTGATTTTTTATCTTATCTTGTCATTTTAATCTAGTGATAATATCCATCTAGTGAAATTTCTTTATAAATTAAGGTCATGTAGGGCATGTAGGGCATTGGGAGGCCAAATAAAGCCCTGCCAGAGAAACGCGGGAGAAGGCCCTGCAAACGTTTTGCAGGGCCTTCACCCGTGTTTCTTTGGCAGGGCTTTATTTGGCCTCCCAATGCCCTATAAGACCTTTGAAATATGAAAGAAGGATCATGAGTAGTATAGCTAGTTCATGAGTAGTTAATACGAACAAATTTTGACCTCCAAATACCTTCAAAACATATGAGCAGAGCATTTTGAAACTTAGAACATTTGCATTCTTGATGTAAGGTCTTGATGTGAAGTTTCAGTCTCATGTAAGGTCACCTAGGGCATTTGCATTCTTGATAATATCCATCTAGTGAAATGTCTCTCATTTAAGGTCATGCAGGGCTTTGGGAGGCCAAATAAAGCCCTGCCACAGAAATGCGGGAGAAGGCCCTGCAAACGTTTTGCAGGGCCTTCTCCCGCGTTTCTGTGGCAGGGCTTTATTTGGCCTCCCAATGCCCTACAAGACCTTAAATGAGAGAAAGAAGGTCCAAAAGAATGAAACTTAAGATCCTCCCAATGCCCTACATGACCTCAATACATCACATGCAGGTCCAAAAGAATTTTAGATAATATACTCAGAAAGAAATACTTGAGACAATTGTAAATAAAGCAAAGTGAAAATTTGATATTAATTTAATTGTTTACATCAATTGGCTTTGAGTTTCTCAATGACTCTCTTTCGATGCTACAAAGCCATGGGTAGAGTGTAAGTCAAAATTGATTTTGCTTTTTCATCAACATTTCTAACTTCTAGACCTAGAGATATACCTATTTGACCTAAGACCTTTCCACGGAAGTTGGAACCTAAGGTTGTAGTTACAAGGGATTTCTGAACTAAAAAGATACAATTACTCCCCTGTGTAATGGTTGATAAACAAAGCAATTTAGTTAAGGACTTTAGACACCATGTCATGAAGTGGCCCTGAGGACTGAACTCTTTATGGATAATTACAAAATGTTCTTTGGGAAGTTTCCCAATGTAGTTTGCAAGGGATGAGCCACCTCCACGAGCCACTCGATCACCTCCACTCCTTGCTGCAAACTTGTCGACTTCAATCAC
>CM035425.1:40374295-40464295 GCA_020310875.1 Ceratopteris richardii
GTTATCTTTATTAGAATCTAACTCTTGATCTACAATGACATTCATCATGAATGCATAGTGCTTTGCCATGAAACAACCATATGCATACCTTTGTGGGGGTGCCTTCTTTCTTGTAGAACTCCTCTCTTGACCTTTGGGATATTGTTTCTTGAGTCTATTGAGCTTTACATAAGGAGTAATTAACTCCTCAAGATCTTCCTCTTTTAACTCCTCTTGAGCTTCGCTAGTGTCATAGTCTCTCTCTTGGAGCCTTCTATACTTTGAAGTAGAGGATGGTCTTCATAATCATAAGTGTAAGAGTGATCATATGATTGTACCTTAGATATAGAAGCCTCAGGTCCAGTAATTGTGATTGTCTCTTGAGGTTGAATCTCAAAGTCTGCATACTTCTCTTCATCCAACTTGCCTTGCTCTTGTCTCCATACCATGACCTTGACTCATCAAACACAACATCTCTTGAGACATATAGCTTCCTTAAGAGAGGGTTGTAGCACATGTGGCCTTTTTGCTCATTTGAGTAGCCAATGAGCACACATTCCTCATTCTAGGGCTCTAACTTTGTTCTCACTTCACTACGAAATTGAACAAAGCATACACATACAAATACCTTGAGGTGCTCCATGGTTGGTTTCTTGCCATAATAGACTTTGTGGGGAGTCAAGTTATGCACACCTCTTGATACCCCATTTATCAAGAAACAAGCTCTATTTAGAGCCTCAACCCAATAAGAGAATGGTAACATACTTTCATTTATGGGACATCTAGCTATCTCAACCAAATGCCTATTCTTCCTCTACAATACCATTTTGTTGAGGAGTTTACCTGAATGTAAAGTGCTTCTTTATGCCATTTACCTACAAGTGCTTTGTGAATTCCTTGGAGAAATACTGTCCTGCTCAATTTGACCTTAGTGTCTTGATGTGTGCATCACATTCTTTCTCAACAAGGGACCTACAATTTTGAAAGCATGAAAACACATTTGATTTTTCCTTTATAATATATAGCCATACCTTTTTTGAGTGATTGTCAATGAAAGTGACAAAGTACCTAGATCATCCCAATGAAGCCTCTCTGTTAGGGTCCCATACATTTGAGTGTATAAGCTCCGAGAGCTTAGAGGATTTGTACTCACTCTTTGGAAATGTCTTCCTTGCTTGCTTACCACTTTGCGTCCTTGGGATTGCTAGTGTAGCCATCTCTCATGGCTAAGAGGGTCTCCTTCTCATCATCCTCCCTGTAGTTCATAGCATAATTCCCTTGCTCCTTCTTCTTCTTGCCTTTTTCATCCTTGAACCAGCAACTTGCAGAAATATGATTGTGCTTACCACATACAAAACACGTTTTACCTTGATGAGGGTTGTTCTTCCCTTTGCCATTCTTGCCCTTCCTTATTCCATTCTATTGGTGAAGCCATCTCTCTCTCTCTCTCTCTCAAACACACACTCACAAGTATCTTATCTGTGATTGCAACTTTGAGTAACTCTGATAGAATGCTCTATGGAAGGACCTCTCTCTCTATATCCCTCTCTTTCTCTCTCTCTCTCTCTCTCTCTCTCTCTCTCTCTCTCTCTCTCACACACACACACACGCACACACACACACTTGATCTGGTTTTGTTGTTGTGTAAAAGGACAAACACATCCTCTAGTTCTGTGCCAAATCGATTTGAGGCATGAAGCATTCAAAACCACTTCTTAGCATATGTCACAATCCTCTTTGTGTTTGTGGGGATTGCTTTACATGCACATAGCCTTTTGCTGTGTAAGTGAGAAGGCCACGTTTCTATTGTCATCAATGGCTTTGTAACTTGAAATTTGGAAGAGTGAATCTAATTAGAGACACAAGTAAAATAGATTTCTTTAAGGATCACAAAGAGGCCAACCATTATCAGGCCTTAGAAATAGTTGGGAAAGAATATTATGGTGTTTTATGCTTAGTGGTTAATGAATGGACTCGCGAGAGGGTAACAAAAAAAGAGATAAATGACATTTTTGAATGTGTATCTGATGCAACATAATGCTCAAGAGAAATTAAGCTTCTTCAACTTCTGAAGCATCCTAATATCATTGAGATCAACCACATTTTGTTGCCTCCTCGTGTTCCTCAATTTAAGGATATATGTGGTTTTTGAGCTTATGGAAGCTTACCTCCACTAGGTAATCAATGTTGGTGCACATGAGACCAAGCCTATATACTTGGAAAATTAGTATTCACTTCATATAATCATTTGAAGTCACATATGACTATTCCCTTGTAAAAAGCAATTTACTTTTTATCCTTGTAAAAGTGCATATGTTAATTGCACTACTCTCACATGGAGTTAGGAGGAATCAAATCACAAATCACTTGGTAGGTGATTGATGAGAAAACAAGTCCTAAAGTTTAGGATTCACTTTATGGTAAGAGCTTGAATTTGAGTTAAAAAGTGGCTCCAACTCTAGCTATAAAAGATGAATCCAAATCTCGCGTTATGTAGAGCCCAATTTTGAGATCATTTGAGAGGGATCTATACTGCTTAATGCGCTCATCCTGTAGGTCCATCACTACCCTCACATTGTGCAATTATACATTGCCAATGTCTTTGTAAATCTATGTGATTTAATACATATACATTGATCACATTTCTACTTCACTTCTTTGCTATGTTCATCTCAGAACAGTAAACTTCTTAGACTTGGTTGTCAGTGCATACTTGATTATTTGATGTGATTTAAAGTGGTATAGATTAAGCATACTATCTATTTTGTTGTTACAAAGTTTCATTTCATTGCATCAGTTAATCTTGAGATATGTTCAAAAACCTACTCATTGGTCTGCATACTATTGAAGCTCGAAAATGTCAAGATGGTCATCTAACTTGTGAAGCATAATTCTTAGTGTAGGCTTGATCATTCTTAGTGAAATAACTTGTAATTGGTATCTATCTAAGTCAATTAGATACTCCCAAAAGGAATTTGATCAACTCCTAGTAGGTTGAGATCACTATTCATTTTACTAAGCATATATAGAGACCAAAATAGCAAGTTTTAGCTCAATGTTGAATTTCCTACTCATCTATTTTGATCCATTGAATCGAGGATCATACTCCAAAGAAATTAGGTGATTATTTGTGGTCCCTAGGAAGCTCAAAGGGTCTACATTAGACTCCTCAACTTGTTCTTGGCTACTTCATTTTTGGAATGTATCGACCATCTCCTCTAATAGTGGTATCAAAGCAACATCAAAGCAAAATGTGAGATGGTTTTCCATCATTCATTGACAAATTGGACAAGGGGCAATTATCCAACATGGTCCGTAAGCATGCAAGCTTATCTCCAAGGAACGATTTTGTATGGATACATCTCTGAAGATGAAGAAATGTCAATATTCAGAAGCAAACAATGATCTACAAGAGAAGAGCAAGAAAGACTAGTTGCATGGTATGCAAAGGATGCTCTAGCTAGGTCTTATATACTTAACTCAATATTTTATTTCTTATTACCTCGTATTAGGAATTGCAAGACTTCCCAAGAGACATGCGAAGTACTTTTTTCATACTTCTCATCAAATACAAGGGCTAGGAAGAACCAGCTTTGGATGGAGTTCACAACCTTGAAGAAGCAACCAAAGCAAAGTATAGCTGACTATGTGGCCATGATGAAGGATGTAGTTGAATAACTTGGGAGCATTGGAGAAGAGATAGAAGAGGAGTAGATAGTAAGGCAGATCATAAATGGCATCAAGGATGATGAAAAATGGGAGTCCTTCACCATAGCAATGGACCTATATATGGACATGTAGATACATGACCTCAATACATTGATGGGGCAACTCTTCACACATGAGAAAAAGCTCAAAAAGAATGGAGATAACTCTAGAGGTAATCAATCTTCTGCCCTTTACATAGATAGAAATAAGAATAAAGATAAAGCCAAAGGTAAAAGGAATGAATAAGAGGCAAGTACCTCTCAAGTGAACTTCACAGGTAGAGGAAGAGGCACTGGAGGAAGGGGCAGAGGAGGAAGGGGTAGAGGAGGAAAGCAAGGCAAGGGGAGATCATACAACTCTTCACCTTGCAATATGTGTGGCTTAACCAATCATACCATAGATGAGTGCTTCAAGAACATAAAGAATCAAAGAGGAAGAGGCTTCCACAGAGGAGGCTATGGACAATCCAGAGGCAGGTTCAATAATGGAGGAAGCAATAACCATCATAATTACAACCAAGGCTACAACAACAACTATCAAGGAGGTTTTAGAGGTAGAAGAGAGTACAATAATTATACAGAAGACCAAGAGGACTCCCTATTGATTATGACATCCAAGCAAGGTAAAGATGATGAGCATCTATTCTATACTGATTGTGGTTGTCCAAATCATGTGACTAGAAATGTAGCATTGTTATCTAATCTTGAAGAACCTAAAGGGAAGCAGATGACAACAGGCACTCTATCATGAAGATTGGAAATGTTAAAGCATCGGATGGTAACACGAACCTCTTAAGTAACGTATTATATGTGCGAACCATAACAAAAAACCTAATCAGTGTTGGGAAAATTGTTGAGAAACGCTTATCAGTTAGATTCACAAGGCATGGAGCGTATGTGGAGGACCCTCAACAAGGCTTCAAGAGGATTGCAAAAGGTGAGAAATCTGGTAGAGTCTTTACATTTGAAGTTGAAGATACCAAAAACATTGCTCTCTTCAATTACAAAGATCAAACCCTATCTGAATTGGAGATATGGAATAAGAGACTAGGTCATATAGGTGAAAGGACACTAAAGAAAATATGTAGGATCAGGGTGTGCTGGGCATTCCAAATGTGTCCAAGAAACACATGATTTGGAAACTTCGAGCATGCCAATTTGGCAAATTACATAGGCAACCAATCAACAAAAAGGATACATGTATGAAGACTACTTGGAGCTTGTACATATAGATGTGTGGCATCCTATGATAGAGCCATCAATCTCAGAATCAAGGTACTATGTTTCATTCATAGATGACTATAGTAGATGGACAATTCTTTACTTCATGAAGCATAAAGATGAAGAGTTCAATTGTTTCAAGAAGTATTTGGCATTGGTTGAGAATCAAACAGGTAGAAGCTTGAAGAGGCTCAAATATGATGGAGGTGGTGAGTATATCTCATATGAATTTGACTCCTTATTACAAGAGAGAGGCATAAAGAGAGAGGTTACAACAAGGAACATGCCTAAATAGAATGGAATGGCAGAGAGAAGGAATAGACTAATCGTAGCGGCTTCAAGATCAATATTGAAGGAAAAGAAACTTCCAAATTACTTATGGGCAGAGGATGTTTCCATAGCCACATACTTATTTAATAGGCTTCCATGAAAGTTCTTGGATGGAATGACATCTTATGAGGCACTGAATGGCACGAGACCTTCCCTAGACCATTCTAAAGTCTTTGGGTGTATTTCTTATGCACATATGCCCTCACAAGTTAGAGGAAAGCTTGATCCAAAATTTGAAAGGTGTATATTCGTTGGCTATGACCAAAACCAGAAAGGATATAGGTTATATAATCCCACTAACAAAGGATTTACATTTAATATGGATGCAATGTTTAATGAAAATAAGTCTTGGTTTGAAGATGATTGCAAGAAAATAAAGCTACCCTATGACTTGAAAAGTGATTTTCCAACTTTGGCTCAAGAAGAACCACAAAAAACAGAAGATGTCAACTCAGAAGATGAAGAATAGATTGACTTCAGAGCTTGGAAGTCCAAGGCCAAGACATTAGAGAGTCATCCAATCAAGCACTTAGAAGATCTCAAAGAGAGAGTAGGAAACCCATAAGGTATGGCTATGTCACATCACTAGTCACTAAGCATACAAAAGAGCCTTCTTCATTTGAAGAAGCTAATAGGAAGGAAGAATGGAGAGGAGCTATGCAAGAGGAAATTGAAGCACTTCAAGAGAACAATACTTGGAATTTGGTCCCCAAGAAACCAAGCATGAAGGTAATAGGATCTAGGTGGATTCACAAAGTAAAGAAGAATTCAGATTGTTCAATCAATAGGTATAAAGCAAGGCTAGTAGCAAAGGGGTTTGATCAAACCCATGGAGTGGATTATGAGGAGACCTTCTCACCAATGACTAAGATGCCAACAATCAGAGTTTTAGTAAGTATTGTTGCTTAAAAGAATTGGAACTTGTACATTAGGGGAAAAAATGAACCCTACATGGGCCTTGTAAGGATCCCTAATTTTTAGGGATTAAGCTTAATTTTGTTCTTGTTTAAGGTGATAAAGTGCATTTAATAGGGCACTTTTTAGTAGGCTGGAGTAGGATTTTTTTTTAGGCTTCATTAGGCCTCTCTCTTTCTTATTCTGGAGAGAGAGAAAGAAAATCTACTTTCCACATCATCAAACTCGTACATGTATTTGAATAAAAAATGATTTTTTTTTTTAAGTCTCATTTTCAGTGTATATTAACTCAAAAGAGCCTATTTTTTAATATATATGTCAGAAGTCACTTTTTTGGGCCCAATTTTTGAAGTTTCTTTTAGAAAAAGTATAATTTTAAAACTCCCTCCAAAAGTAAATGCCACATCATCAAATGCGTGACTATGCTTCCCCCAAAAAATGACTTTTTTCAAATTTCATCATTTTCAGCCATACTCAGTGGAAAAATACACTTTAACCCATACACATACAAAAAAACACATTTTTTGAGCAAAACATATTCTTTAGACTCCCTTCCAACTAGTTTTTCATCTTTGTTTTTTATATTGTTGGTCATTAGCAAAGATGGTGTTGACATGTATCACAAACTTCACAGTAGAACGTCCTCATGCTCCTGCATCAACAAGTATCCATGTTCGTGTGCCTAGAGAGTTTGCTCCAAATACATGATGCAACAATGATGTCAATTCTCAAAATGAACGTCGTGTAGCTGGAGAAAAAAATTATTGATCTTTGGGCTCATGGTTCACTATATCCTCTTGATCCAATATCTTTTTACCATCCAACATTCCATAACCTCTCAACTTTACTTCAGTTCATTCGTGCGGGTGAAGCTGGACTATTAGGTTACTGCAAGCGATTATCTACACATTCACTTGCTACTGCTAAGTACTAGTTCCAACAATATCACATCCATCATATGAGGGTGGTCACTTTAGAAAGCACAATCATATCTTTACAAAAACAACTTGCAAATTTGGAACAAGATATTGAAGCAAAACAAAGCACAATTTCAAAGTTAACTGCCAATCTCCAGCAGCTGAAAGAGACTCCACTTGGTATGAGACATAGGAAAAGAGCATTGTCATCCTTTGAAGCTCTTTCAAAAGGTGGTGGAGCACACAAACGACATATATATGCAACAAGGTGAGTGTTTGTTTTACTTTTATATGTTTTAATGAATATTTGTAATGGAATCTTTCATTGTGTAGGTCGTTTATTCAAGACATAACTGCTTCATCAACAACACAAGACCAATTCAAGCTGATGAATAGCTGTATAAACACCAAAGAAATCACTTTTTCTTTAGACTCACGCATAGGAAAGTGTATTAGAGTTGTTGTTGAAGCTGAGTTTTCAAAGAAGTTAAAAAACCTTATCACAGTGCAAGATGTGCAAGCAATATGTGACGAAGCGGGCATCAGTAGAAATGGGTATACTGCAATGTACACCATTCTCAAGCAAGCCTTACAATCACAATGTATTTCTCAAAGTATATTTCCATCCCATATAAAGCGTCCATCAATAAAAAACACTTCAAATGAGGATGTGACTCGTACTATTGGACAATATTTATTCATAGAAGAAACTATGCCTGCCTCTGTTTATCATCCAAATATTCCCAAGAAGCAATCAAAAATCCTATCTACACAAGGATTTACCTACACTAAATTCAAAAATATATTTGTGGATCTTCAAAAGCTTCAACAAGCAATGGTTTAGTTTTATAGTTCAACAATCAAAGGTACCCCTACTACATTTTATTTGGTGTTGAAGTTTTATTGCATTCAAGTGTCATATCAAGATAATGTTTTCTCTTTTGTGCAGACTGTAATGTTAAGTTAAAGTTCATACTGAAGCTTGATGAGTGACAAACCATAAAGGGTCGGCGACTAGAAAGGTTGAGTGTGATGCTAATGAACGAAATTATGGACCATGCAATGAGTGACGAAACTTTAGGAGGGAGGGACCATTTGACTTACAGTGTGCAATCAGGGAGAGATATTTGGTGGTTAGGTGCTATATAAGTTCCCAAAGAAACAAATAATGTTATTTCATGGATTTCTAGTAGGACTCCGTGGATTACGGAAGTAATCTCTTCTCAAATACATGGGCAAAAGCTTTTTGTAGATGATATAGGTGATTTTGAGGTAGAATGGCATTTGGGTGGGGACCTTAAGAGTATAAAATGCATGTTAGGTTGTAAACAAGGAGCATCTTCTCTCTATCCTTGCCCATATTGTACACAAGATTACAAAGGATCTAAGAGACAGTCTAAACCTACAAGGGCATTGATGAGAGTTGATGACTCTGAAGAAATTGATGAAATAGACTCATCGAATCACAGAGAATGGGAGATATCACTTTTGAGGTGTCCAATGTTACAGGAACCGACTCGTGATAAAATAAGAAATGATTGGAACCCCATTATCCCATTTCCATTAGTCAATGTTCACTTTTGTACTTTGCATGCATTCATGAGGATGTTTGATAGGCTTTTGAAGCTCCATGTTGGATATGCATTTGCAATGAAACCACTAGAGAGGTCTACAATAGCAATCCAAAAAATGGAAGATCTTTTGAATTCTATAGGTTGTCATGGTGGCCACGTATCTTTAGTTGTTAAGAATTATGGTGAGTCTCAAGAGATTTTACAACAAGTTTCAATGACTGGGAAGAAGGCAGGACACTTCTTTAAATGAGATGTGAATAGTCAAGATGATGGGAAATGGGAGCTTTGGAAGGACCTCTGTTCAATTACAACCAACAATGATAGTCAGGTTGATCTCATTAACAAGCGAAAGAAGGTTTGGTCATCGTTCGATCAATTGTTACATTTGATGTGTTTGGTTTCTACTAATGCTTCATAACGAGAATTATTCCAAGTGACTTTGAACGAGTTTATACAGCCATTCATCTTATCTTGGGGAGAAAGCAACATTACACATTACATAGTAAGTTTCGCTTACATTTTTTTATTTGGTCTTAAACACTATGTGTATATCTTATTGACCAGATCATAGCATATTCTTTTTGCACATGGAGCATATTTTATGAATCGATATGGGTCACTAGACATTTTTATTACACAAGGAATGGAGAAGTCACATTACAGGGCTAGAGGTGTTTACTTTAAAAACACTCGTCATGGGGGTGCTCTACTCCAATCAAACTATTTAGAAGAAATGTTCAATTGGTTTTTTCGTGCGACATTTGCTAAAAAATATATAATGAAAAAGGCATGTGAGTCACGAATAGCAAAGATTACACGAAAGCTACAACATGATATTGCAAGAGAGAAGCGGATGTCATCGTCAGGACCTGTACGTCATGCCCAATGGCATGCACAAAGAGTCCGCAAGGGTTCTGCTTGGAAATAGTTTCCAAACTCTTAAAATGCATTATTCTTTTCAAGGTTTTTATAACCCCTTTCACTTCAAATAAAACTCTATTGTTGTTGTGAATATACGTTTAATGTCTTAAAACTAATTTTTATCCATTTAAATGTGAATAGGAAAATTCTTAAGTGAAAGCCTATAAATAGAGGTGTCCTTCCTCATTTTACCACTTTACAACCTAAGAGAATGGCACGCACAAAGCGGACTGCTAGGAAGGATCATGTCATCTACCCTAGCCATGTGCAAGGTACTCAGCGCCCAACATGGATGACACCCCACAAGAAGCGTCAAACCACAAGCCACTCTTCAAGATGAAACTCGGGTGCAGGGACACAGTCCGGTAGCATTGCATCATGGGGGGATGAAGCTTCACCAGAGAGAGATGTATCCCAAGAAATAAATTATTCCCCTTCCGCATCTGATGATGAGCCCCCAATCAAGATACCAATCAAGGCAAGGCCCAAACAACGAGGACATAGATGAGTTGTGATTGAGGCATCAAATTTACCGAGTTCCTTAGATGAAGAAAGTATAAATGAGCCGCCATGGAACAATGACAATATCCCCGTGAACCATCGAGTAACACAAGGAGGCAAGACACTCCCTCCAGGACAAGGACAAAGACCAACCAATGAAGAAAGAGAGCAAGGTCTGGCACAGGGAGTAAATGATGAGGCAGGACCATCTAGGCGCTGTTGGGAAGAAGGAGGTCGAGCGAACGGGAAGAAAGTCGGCACGGGGGTTGGATCAGGCCCGCTCTGATGTGCGCCGTTCCCGCTGTCTTGCGAACGGCGTTTGCACGTTGGGCACCTCGCCTAAACTCTTTGGAGTGTGGTGATCCTCGTAGGGCCCTTGCCCCTTGGAAGTGATGAGATGAACGTGCATGCGTACGCATGAGACCGTAGGCATCGGGAAAGAGACAATCGGATACTGTAGTAATACATGGAATGCAGACGAAGCTCAATGATACGATGAAAATGTAACCAAAGTCTTCCAATCAAATCTCGGTAATACAGTGATGCCCGCTATAGTGCGCGTCCGTGATACAAAAAATCCGCTACAGTGTGGAACAGGTGAATACAAATATATGCCGCCGCTACAATGTGGATCGGTCGAATACAATATGCCTCTCGCTACAGTGCGAAAAGGCATCCAGGATCTTCGGCTTCACTCTTCCTGGATGGATCTTTTCTTCACTTCGGGTCTTCGGTCTTCAATCAAAGCTTCTCTTCAAGTCTTCTTCGTCAATAGTTTTACTTCACTTTACTTCAATAGTCCATGCAAAATCAGATACCTGGAGAGTAGATGCACCAAGAAGATCCACAAGGAGGGGCATAAAAATCATGTTGGTACATTTTGAGATTCATAAAAACCCATATGCACTCAAAACACTTAGCAATGAGGAACATTTATGTATGCGAGCAATCCTTACGGTTCAATACATGTGAACTTCTTTTTATTCATTTATTGACACCTTTCAAATGCATTTTGATCTTTCAAATATAAACCTCATAATTCAACTGCAACATATGTATATGCACATTGTCTAAATCAATGGATCTTGTCACTTCATATTAAACTTGAATAGGAAAATAATGCAATCATCTTTGCAAAGCTTTACATTCAAACATAGGGCTCATGATATAAACGAAAATGATTCATTGTTGTTCTATTCGTCAAAATGTAGGAATAAGTAAATTTTCATCATGTGTTTTCCTTGCTTATTGAATTGAGCTATATCCATTTGTCACATCCAAATGCAAGTTCTTCAATGATTCATGCAAACACCATGTATTCAAATTGTGTACATCTATCATCTATCATTTAAGTAACGTCATGGTGTGAAAACTTTTTCTTGAGTTTTACATCGAAGTTAAATTATGCATATGTTTAATACCATCTTTCATGTGATCTACTTTCTTATTATGGTTTGAGTATTGATGACCAAATAACCGACCTTGATTTTCTCTCTCTCCTACATCAATAATAGCAACTGCCGGTGAGGGACAATGATTTGCATACGAAAGAGCATACGAAACGAAACACGAGTGGGAGGGCGCTCGCCTGTGTGCTTCGCCTGCCCCTTTGGGGGTAAGTTGCTCAAGGTGGCTCCTTCGCTGTGGGTGTGTTCTCTCCGGGCGGTCGCCGGGTGGTGGGTTCTCTGTACGCTGGTTGTTCCCTGTCCCGGCCCTGCATGGCTTTGCATGAGGCATTACAAAATGGATTATCCCAAGGAAGCAAGAGAGAAGGTCTCTCAGGTAAGAGTTCTAACTCCTTTGATAGATTCGAGCAGTCGATGCTAGACAAAAGTGAGGGAACTTGGAGTTTCATCTCCCAGTTAAGCAATAGGAACCCTGCTGGGGTTATTGGCCCCTCAGGCGACATGCATGCTAAAGATTTAGGGTTTAACTCCGCAAGTAAGGAGTCTGACGTGTTGCTGTCTTTGGAGGGTGTGTATTCAGGAAAACAAGGTCAGAATGTCGATGTTCAAGTCAAGAGTGACTGTTGTAATCAAAAAGGAACGTATGCCTCAGCCCTCAAGCAAAGGAAGCTTGATGCTTTTGACACTATTGATAACATTGCTTTCATTAGTAGTGCTTCTGATACTGCGGACCTGAAAGGTAAAAAGAAGGTAAATGAGGGGCTGGAAGACGGGGTAAACATGATCAATGTTGATTTCGTCCAAAACGAAGTAGAGGACAACACTCTAGTGATAGACAAGAACTCCCTTAACAATTGGCACAATGTTTTGTATGAAAGAGCAGTTATTGGTCTCTGTCATGGACCTAGACCGCCCCAAGAAGTTCTTAAAGGATGGATAAAAAATAGTTGGACCATTAGGGGAATTAGACTGAAGCATGTCCAATACCTGCCTAACAACTTCTTTCTTTTCTTTTTTGAAGACTCAAATAGTGTTCTGCAGATAATGTCAGAGGGACAGTGGTTAATCCGAAACAGTCCGTTATCCATGTTCAGATGGTATCCAGGCTTTAATCCCAAGGGTGAAAAACCCACCAAGGTGCCAGTGTGGGTGGAGTTCCCAGACCTCCCAGTAGAATTTTACCCCTGGGTGCAACATCTTGGATCAATGACAGGAAAGGTATTAGGGCAAAAGTCCAGGAATGGATTAAACCCTAAATGGGACCCCCAGATTCTTGTTGAGGTGGACATTTCCAGAGAAGTTAAAACCTCTATAATGCTCAAAGACTCGGAAGGATGCATGCTACATGAACAGAAGGTAAGATATAGGAACCTCCCCAATGCTTGTTTCAATTGTTTTAAGCAAGGACACCTAATAAAAGAATGTCCTCTTCTTGACAATAAGAAAGTCTTTGTGGAAGGAAAAGATGAGCCAAAAGGTAAGTATAACCAGCAGGAGTCTAGCACTAGCAAAAGACATAATGTCAAAGCTAAGAAAAAAGTGTATAACAAATGGAGCAACAGATTTGATGTTCTTTTAGAGGATGTTACTAACCCCTTTCAGGTTGAAGAAGAAGAAACTGGGTTGCAGGATATGTGTACCCAGAGAGAAAGTGAAGCTCATCACTCTACTCTTTTGAAAGAGGGAGAATGGACACAAGTGAGTAACAGGAGAAATAGGAAGGATAAACAGGATAATGACGTTCTAATCAACCCCACCAATGCTGCAGAGCAGTCTGTTCAAGATGACTTTTCTAGACAGTTAACTCAACAGGATTACGAGCAAGTTCTCCTACTCCAAAAGAATATCGGTGGTTACGAGGATGTCGAAATGGGGACTGAAGACATAAGAGCTTCTCCTAAGCAAACCAAAGCCAAAAGGAAAGAGGCAGTCAGGGTCTCTGGATCGGTCATCAAGCCTCCCAAGAATGGTAGAAAGTAATTTGGTCTCCTCTTCTTTTGGTTAAAGTATGAATTCTATTAAGCTGCTTTCTCTAAATATCAAGGGGATCACCGATCCTGTCCGGGGTAAAATAGTTAATAATTGGATTAAAGATATTAATTTGCTCCCTGATATTATTTGTCTTCAAGAGCTGAAGGTTGGTGGTTTTGATCTTCGGGCTAATCTTCAAATCGTCTCCAGTAATCACTACTGGTACCACACTGATCATAGCAACAAGAAGGGGGGAGCTGCCATTGGTATTGCTGCTAATCTTGCTCATTGTGTTGAAAAAGTTTTGTATAGTTGTACTCATCAATGGGTGGCTTTGAAGTGTAAGGATCCTATCAATTTAACCATCGCCAGTGTTTATGCTTCTAACAATCATGGTGACAGAATTTCTTGCTGGAAAGAGCTTAGTAAGTTGAATGAAGATTCCATGCTGGTAGGTGATTTCAACATGGTCTTATTAGACAAGGACAGAAAAGGTAACTCTGAAAATACCTTACAGGGTTCTGAAAAGATTGAGTGGTTTAACATGATAAACTGTCTTAACCTGTTTGATTGCTCTGAAAGAACGGGTCATACTTGGAGAAATAAAAGCAGCACTAGACCCTTGTCTGCTAGGCTTGATAGATGCTATATTAATGTCAGCAAGTACCAAGAGTTCTGGCAGCATAAGTGTTTTTCTGATTCTTCCCTGCAGGTTTCAGATCACCTCCCTATTATTGTCCAGTTTGATAAGAATTCCCCTGATTATAAAGCTGGGTGGGTTCATTTGGATGCCTCCCTTCTCAAAATTAAAAGTGTTAAAGAGAGAACTAAGGAGATATTCAACAAGCATTTTACTTCTGGTTGTTCTCCCATGATTGCTTGGGAAAGAGCTATCAAAGAAATTCAGATTCTTTTTTTCTGTGCTAATCTCAGGGCTAAGGAAGTTAGAAAACAAAGGAGAATGATGATTAGAAGAGAGATAGACCTAATCGAAAGGAGTATTTCTGATGAGCCTTCTAAAAGGGCTAACCTTAATAAGCTCCAGGAGAGTCTGAGATTGGAAGACTATATCTCTGCTAGAGGTGCTCTTGCTGCATCCAGAGAATTTTGGGCAGGAAAGGTTGACAGGCCTAATAAATTTATGTTTGATCTGTTGAGGAAGAAAAAAACTAGGGATTTTGTCCCCCCCCTCAAGAAAAAAGATGGTGGGGTTGCTTCTAACATGAAAGAAAATCTGCAAGAGGCAGTAGGATTCTTTACCAATGTATTCTCTAGGCCTCCCAAGAGAGGGGAGGACATCCAGAGAGCCAGGTCCTTAATTGCCATGAAAAGGAAGAAAATGATTCCTATGGACCTGGCTAATATCCTGGACCTGCCCCTGTCTGCTGGTGAGATTAAAGAATCCATTAGTAAATTGAAGCCTGGTAAATCGCCTGGTCCTGATGGTATCACTAATGAGTTTTTTCAAGAGCTTTCTGAATTCATTGTGCCCTTAATTCTCTTGGTGTGGCAAGAGGCCACTAGAAGGGGTTCTCTTTCCAGCTTTATTAATTCTGGGATTATTAAGCTAGTCCATAAGAAAGGTGAGAAGGATGACCTGAACAACTGGAGACCTATCTCTTGTCTGAAAACTTTGTATAAAATATATGCTTCTTCCTTAGCCAGGAGATTGAGTAATGTTATGGACAAGATCATTCTGCCCGAGCAGAAAGGTTTCATTAAAGGCAGGTTCATTTTGGATGCTATCATCTCTATCTGGGAGGGGATGTCCTATGCTCAAGATAAGAAGGTTGATACTTTTTTTTTCAAAGTGGATTTTGACAAAGCTTATGACCGTATGGAATGGGACTTTATTCTTCAGTCCCTTTTTGATATTGGAGCTGGTAGAAGATTTATCAAATTCACTAGCACTCTTTTTGGAAATGCTAACTCCAGAATTGCTATGAATGGTAGTCTCTCTGACCCCTTTCTTCTTGCTAGATCTGTTAGACAGGGTTGTCCCCTTGCCCCTCTTTTGTTTGCCATTTCTAGTGATGCTTTGGGTTGGCTGATAAGAGATAGTATGGGGAAAGGTGACATTAAAGGGCTGAACATCCCTGGTTGTGCTTCTCCTCTTGGGCTTCAGATGTTTGCAGATGACACCAATATGATTATTTTGGCTGATAGTGTGTCTGCTGAGAATTTCATGACCTGCCTTCAAGTTTTCTGTACTGCTAGTGGTTCTATTGTCAATCATAAGAAAACAGGTTTCTATTCCTCTAATAAAGTGATTCCTGAATGTATAAAGGCTAATAAATGTGACCTCATTATGGAAGGCTCTAATTTTAGACTGCTGGGCATACCTATGGGTTTTGGGGTTTCTTTTGAGCAAAGATGGAACTGGATGTTTGACAAGTTTAGAACTAAAGTGTTTCACTGGATGAACTTTCAGCAAAATCTTTCTCAAAGAGCTTTTGTGCTAAAGCACTATGTCCTGCCTGTCCTCACTTACTTTTTTGCCTGTTGGATGCCTAATAAAAGACAGCTTGCTCAGGTCATTGGCTTGTCCAGAAGGTTCCTCTGGGGAGGGTCTACTCATAATTTCAAATCTGCCAAGGTTGCCTGGAGAACCTGTTGTCTTAAAAAAGATGAGGGAGGTTTGGGTATAGTTTGTCCTTCTAAAATGGCCATTCAAATGGCTGGCAAATGGATACTTAGGGCTACTTATTCTACAGATTTCTGGTCAGCTCTCATCAAAAGGAATGTTGCTGAATTTTCTGTTGCAGGTTACAAAAGTTGGACCAACCTTAAATGGTGGGATGTAATTACCTCCCCTCTCCATGTCATTCCCAAAGGGAGTAAACTTATCTGTTCTTTCTGGAAAGCTTGGAATCTTATTAAAAGTACTTACAAGCTTCCTGTTTTTCTAAAAAAAAATTCTAATTTCGTATTACAAAGTTCCATCTGGATAGGCTGGTTTTCTGATTCTAGTCCTCAAGAACTAACTATTCGGATGAATAAGTGCAGGAAAGCAGGTTTTGATTCCTGGAACTCTCTCTGGGATGGCAGGCAAGTTTGTGACATTAGTTTTATCCAAGGAATTGATACTTTGTCTGCTGCCTGTAAACAGGATTTGATGAGGAAAAGGACTTGGCTGATTGACAAGTTTGAGGAGTACAATTATCATAAAGAAGTTGGTGTTGCCGATGTTGCAGAAGATATTTTCAAAAATTTCAAAGCTGCTGGACTCAAAGACACTTGGGTTACTAGCAAATTAAACAACAAGTGGAAGTTGCAATGGGGTAGATCCCAATGGATGTACAGATTCAGGACTGTCTGGGCCTTTGCTAACACTTCAAGACAGGCTTTCCTGTTGTGGCTGATCATCCACCAGGGTATTTGGACTGGAAGCAGAGCCAGGAGGGCTAAAATTAGTGCAGGAAATTGTCCCTTCTGTGGGCAGGTTGAGGACATCAGTCACCTGTTTGTTCACTGTATAAATGCTCAAAAGTTTTGGTACTACCTTAATCTGTACTGTTCTGCTGAGGGTCTCCCTCAGTTGGGAGTCAAAGAGATCTTGCTTGGAGAAAGTAAAAGAATGGATATTGCTCTTTGGCAGATGATCAGAGCCCATACCCTTTGGTACATCTAGAAAAATAGGAATGAAAGAATGTTCTCCCACAAGCCTAGGGACTTTCTATTCGCCTGCAATAAAGGGGTTTTGAGATTGTTACATCTTTGTAAAACCAGCCTCTGTGATGCCTTCACTTGTAATTTTGACCAACATCACCTAATGAGAGTGACTAAACCCAGCAGATGGAAGACTTCTCTGCTTAAAATGTACTCCCCAGCCAGACTCTCATTGAGTCAGTTTCTAGAAGACATTATATCTTGATTCTCCTATGGGGCAAAGCCCCAAGATGTAACTTTTCATTTCCTGCACTAATTTTATCTTTCCTGTTCTCTCAAAAAAAAAAAAAAATAATAGCAACTGCGCTGTTGGCCTCTCTCTCTACCATCGAATTTACCTACGGATTTATCTGCGTGCGTCCAATTTTGTCTCTCCCCCTATCGCTCTCTTTGCCATTGGTGCAAGCATTGTCAGTTGGCAGCCGGTGTTTTCTCTCTCTCAAAAGAACTACAGCCGACTATTGCCACTTGGATTCATCCAATTCTCTCTCCTCTTGCGCGCATCTCGCGCCTCCGGGCCAACTCACCAGTATCGTCTAACATGCAGCTCCGTGAGCGCCAAAAACTTCACGCAGTGCCAAGAGGCAATTATCTTGCTTTCTACACTTTCTCACTGGCTCCTTGTGATGCGCAGCAGATAGATTCCATCATGCCATGCCATGTCTTCGTTTCTCTCAGCACCTCTAACGTCGAGCGTGTATATCTCACATCTCCTATTCTCCATCAGCCATCCATGTTGCTGACTTCATTCCTCCATGTCAGCCGAAAAAGCAGTGCCGTCGTCCATATCTCTGACTCTCCTCATGCAGTCTATGTGTCCACCGTCTACTACTCCACGCGAGCCGTGAGGCCATTGATTCTCTCTCTCCGCCAATCAGCGACGGATCCAAGCCTCTCTTCATGATCAAATACTGACACCAGCAGCCCGTTTTCACTCTCACGCATCTAGAGTGCTACTACTGCCACGCGTACATTCTCTCTCTTCGGTTTCCCATTGTCATGTGTGCCACCACTGGTCTGTCCCAATGGATCTCTCTTCGGATCCACGACTGCAGTCCCTGAACTCTCTCTTCTACGTGTCTGACAGAATCTTCTCTCTCTTGCGTGCTATGCGGGTCGACACAGTCGCCAGTGATTTCTCCATCGGTGCATCTGTCGGAGCTCAACAGCACACCGTGCCCAATCGCCTCTCTCACTCTCATTCTATTCTGTCTGCGCACGTCACTGCGAAGACGGGTTCTTCTCCCTGCACTATCAACAGCCATCTAGAGCGTGCATATCTCGCTCTGGGAGCATTGACCAAGCGCGGCCCGCCTACTCTCTCTCATCCCACACATGATGTGTCAGACAGCAGCGCTGCCATAGTCTTCTATAGCGCCTATCAGTAGCCAACTTAGCCAAGCTTAGTCTATTTTGCCACATAACCAGGCAATCCTCCATATCTATATCTCTCCCTGATAGCAGCACACGACAACCCTCCAGATATCTCTCTCCAATCCTTTCTCCCAATAGCCCATTTGTGCATCTTTGCCACCGCCACACTCCTGGCCTCTCTCTACGGCCTTAAGCAAGGGGTTATATACCAAGTGCAGATGTAACGTAAAACTAAACATAGACAAACTGAAGCATATATCTCTCTCTCCACCTCTCACTCTCTCTCTACTATGAGGGCTAATGCACATGGGCAAGAAATAATGAATAAGAGGTGGGTAAGAACCCATACCTGGAGAATAGATGCACCAAGAAGATCCACGAGGAGAAACAAATGAGGCTTGGCCTCGTATTTATAGGCTCCCCCACCCTTCTCCCCTTGGGACTATTCTCTAGAAGTTTCCAACCTCCCTACTCAACTTTTGTAATTTCAGATGACCATGCATGTTCATTTTCTATTTTTGGAAATTCCCATCTCTTAATTCTATTTTTTATTTTTTCTCTTTTTATTTTTCATTTTTTTTCTATTTTTGATTCTTTTTCTTTTTCTATTTTTATTTTTCTGGGCCTAAGGTTTTGGTTTCACACTATGTACATACAAGATTAATCAACCTAAGGGTTTGGTCTTAAGATAAAAGCCAATTTCAAGGTCTAAGCCAGGGATTTTGGTCGGGCAAATCAGGGTTTTGATCACAATCAAGTCAAACACATTAATCCAAGGGTTTATTTACAGTTTGGGCCTAAATTCCAAGGGTTTCCAAGGGTTCAAGTCCAGTTTTTCTAGGGTAAAGCCGCATGTTTTCAAGGGTTTCTAAGGGTCAAACCTATGGGTTTATGGATTCAAAAGCTAGCATCATGCGTATTTACAAATATACAAGCCTAATCAACAAGAATCACATAGTTCTGCATCTCCTAGTCCATCAAATTGGACAAAACATGTATAATTTTTGCCACTTCCTCAGTGAAAACACCACACAAAACTCGTAAAATAAATCAATTTTGAAAAAAAAACCATGCACACTTCCCTGCGGGATTTCATCCCGACATTCACCCCCGCTAAACCTGCACATCGTCCCGATGGGCCAACCTACAAAATTCAACAGAAGCGTATCAAGGTTCTTTTGAAACACTTTTTACTTTTTAATTTCTTTCTTTACAAAAATCGAAGCATGGTCTCATGCAGTACATGCAGTTTTATAAAGATTAGTACGATTTTTAGAAAATTAAGCAAATTCAAGCTTCACAAACATCATATTATGTTCTTGCTTTTGCAATCTGATAAGAAACCACATGAATAAACCGTCGGCTTTTTAGATCTTCTGTTCGTTCAACTGGTTCAGATCCAACTACTCATTCTAAGTACTAGCATATACTTATGTTTCTACTAGCTCTCTTTGTAGAATATACCTCGATTCCTACTATTTATCTCCTACTCTCCAACTCTTCGTTAGATCTCTTTCCTTTTCCTTTTTTTTTTCATTTTATTTTTCGTTTTCTCTATTTTTCACTTCATCTCAGCTCAACATTTATTCTTTTTATCTTTATTTCACAAATCGGCCTATGTCGAAATCGGGTGCGACTCATGGACTTGTCCGCCCGACCAAGTTTATCCCACCTGTCTGCCGACCCGACATAGCACACGACATACACAACGTCATCCCTGCATGAAATCGATGTGAGCTCATGGCTCTGACCACCTGGCCAAAGTGACTCCACCCACCTACTGACCCATGCAGGTGCATGACAACAGATAGGTCAGGCCTACGATGAAACTAGCTACGGCTCGTGGCCTTGATCACCCGACCAAGGTGGTTCCACCCGCCTACTAGCCCATCGCAGTGCACTAACAACATACACACACATATAAGCTGGCTTGAGTATGAATGTCTTTCTATAACTCATGATCCATATGGAGGTAAGATCTCATAGGAAGCAAATAGTAGGACCCAAAGAATCCCACTCACGAAGCATTCAAATCAATCAGCATATACATGCACTCGGTCTAAGCATGCCATCACATTTCCAAGCTTTCACTCCCAAAAGTCTCTAGTCTGCTAACTGACTCCATTCATATAATTCCTAGTCATTCATGCTTCATGCAAAACCCATAATAGATATTTGGTATCTTCATTCTACATGATTTTCATAAATTCATACATATCTTTATCACACACACAAATGCAATGAATGTTCTCTATCAGAAAGAAAACAGAACTCAAATTGGAAACGTTTCACCTAGTCATTTTATTGCATCTTCATCATTGATTGATCTAGTTTTTCTTCAAATTGATGGTCTATCATTCTTCATCAGCATCAGCATCAGTGTCATCAGCATCCTCCAGAAGTTCCTGCTCAATCTCATAATCTGCTTCGTTTCTTTTCTTGAACAAATTTATCCTTTTTCCTGCAATCAAAGATCTCATAGGAGTACTGTCTAACTCGTGAAGTGCATACGTACCACAAACACAGATGTCACCACATACAGCCCAAACCATTGTTTGGTCAATTTCTTCCTAGCATCATACTGAGTATCAAATGTACTATCGTACACCAAGACCCAATCATCTACCTCAATCCTACGTGGTCTAAGCCGATGAGTTTTGTCAAAATAGATCTTGTTCTTTAGCCTTGACTCCTTTAACTTTTGGATGTCTTCTTTCAATTTTTCATTTCCTTGTTTTAACTGCTTTATTCTTAATGATAAAAGTTCCTCTCTTGTCATACCATCATTCCACGGGAGCGTCAACCATGTCACTATCTGAGTCTGGATGGGAAAGATTGGCTTTTGACAATACATCAATTGAGCAGGCATGAAACCTGTGGACCGAGTGTAAGTCATCCTATCAGCCCATAATGCAAATGGAAGAAATCTAGGCCACTGCTTGATATCATCGCTACAAGCCTTAGAGATCGCCTTCAGAATGGAAGGGTGACCTCTCTCGATCTTTCCATTTGCCTCTGGGTTATAGGTAGTGGTGAGAGACAATCGAATTCCATGACGATCAAAGAAATATTTTGCCTCTCTCGCATCCAACTCTCCCCTGTCCGCAGCCACTTTCTCAACATATCCGAACCCCAAGATCACTTCTTCTAAAAGGAATTTCAATACATTATAAGTAGTTTTCGTACGAAGAGCTCGACCTTCCACATGGTTCGTCAAGTCCTCTCTGGCAAGTACAATGTATCTCATCTTATCTATCCCTTTGGGCATCGTTACAAGGTCGACCACCTACTTGTAATGGATACAAGGAGGGTAGGTCGGATGTAATGGGTCTCTATGCCTAACAGATTAATGCACCTGGCATGTAGCACAAGTGTCTACAAAACCTCTTACACTCACATAAATCCCTAGCCACCAGTAGGCTTCCCTAATCTTCTCATATGTAGCATAGAATCCTTTATGACCTACCCATAAGGTCTCGTGCATTTCTCTCATCACTTTGCTCTGAAGACTTCTCAAACTTAGTACTCTCTGTGGAATCTTTACCTTTCCCTTAGCGTGTCCCCAAATAAGTCCATCCTTCAAGAAAAAGTTGTAAGACTTTTTCCTGATGGATCTATACTTATTTGTAGACCAGCCTGGGGAAGGTTTCAGAGTACTCAAATATCTTCCTACATCTCTCCACTCACCATCATACTCACTCTCACGGAACTACTCATAAACATATACCAATGGATCATACCTCATCATGTGTGTATCTCTCTCTATCTCATCATCATCATCAGACTCATCATCAAATTTTGCTCTTGAAAGCATATTAGCCACTGTATTCAATTTCCTTGCTATGTGTACAAAGGCAGGATTTATAAACTTTACATAAAAATCCATCTAAGCATAGCAATGTCTGGAGATGAACAATTTGCTATCATGCCAATTAGTGGAAGACAGTTAGTCTCAACTACCACATTTGCCCCAATGAAATACTCTTTATCGGTCTTTAAAGCAGTCACCAATCCCCATAACTCTCTCTTAATTTGTGGATATTTTCTTTGAGTATCGTGTAGGATCTTAGCACCAAAGCGCACTGCATATCTTTGCCCCTCATCATCATCTTGCCCTATGACACAACCTATACCAATAGGACTGGTATCAACAGTAAAAATGATAGGTCACTGATTTGAATAGTCAACACGCTTCAGAATCGGGGCTTCAATTAGCAGCTGCTTCAGTCTACCCATAGCTCTTGACTGTTTCTCTGTCCATACAAACTTCTTTCTCTTTCTCAAAAGGTCATATAAGGGGTTTGCAACATGAGCAAAGTGAGGAATCCATATCACATAGAATAAATACACAGGCTCCTAGAAACCTTCTCACCTCACTGACATTACGACACACCTCAGAGATCTTGGTAAAGGCCTCAACTTTCTACGGGTATGGCTTGCGGTCATAATGACCACATAGATGTCCTACAATGAGGACCTCATCAATGCCAAAAACAGATTTCTCTAAAGAAAGTGTTAGCCCTACATCTTCAAATGTCTCAAAGATCTTCTCACAGTCAGCAATATGACCACTCACAAACTTTCTGCATCCTTAAGCATCTAAACTCACATCTGTCACTCTTTCCTCACATCCCTTTATAGGAACATCATCAATGAACGGCATAGTCACAGATGGTATAAAGTCTCATAAAACCAGGTTCATGGCATTCATCATGTGAGCCACATAATTTGTGGCTCCCTGCGGCAAAGTACACATGTGTACAAGGCCCATGGAGTCCTCATGGTCGTGATATCTCTACTCTCCATAGCCAACTGAAACTGATCATAACCTGAATACAGATCACCCATAGAGTAGATGGAATGCCCAGCAAATGCTTCAACAAACTCATCAACTATAGGTCCTGTCCCTACATTTCTAATTGTGACTTTATTCACAGGTTGCATATCCTGGATGAAACGAAGTTTCCCATTTTTTTTAGGCACTGTAAACCACCTATTCGAATATGGAGCCGAGGATGGTTCCAATATCCGCATGGAAATCTTTGCCTTTAGCAGTCTCATCAACTCAGGCAAGTGAGCCTTTGGGACTGATATAGGCCGGATATTCCATGGTATATGTGGCACTGTAAATATAATCATGGGAGGTACTTGTTTCGGGTCTGCACACCCTATCTCATGTGAGAAAATTGCAAATGCTTTTTTGTGTTTCTTGATGACTTCAATAAACTTCTCTTTCTCTTCATCTCTCACGAATGCCCTATAAGCTCTCGACGTCTCAGCATAGGGTCCTCTGACACTCGCAGATACTTCTCATGACTATCTTCTAGCAATGGCTGAGCTATAGGCTTCACTTTCTTATCCACGGTCTTATACTTTGTGTTAACGTTTACTTAATGCTCTCTCATAAACTCATCAATCATCTCATACTCTTGGATAGAGCTGAGCATAATGATTTCTGATTTCTCACTTCTCTCAAATGCATGCTCAAGCTCTTCCAGAGTAGTCGAACTCCTCTCCAACTGGATCACATCCTCAATCCTCTCATTAGGTAACATGATTCCTAAATCTTTATAGTATCTCTCATGAACTTTTCTAAACTTATTTGAAACATTATCTTTCTGTAAACATAACAACTTAAATGCAGATGAATAAATAGAAAAACTCTCAAAACTATGTACAGAATCATGCGAGACATCAAACCAACTGCCACTGTTGTCTCGCTCAACAGTGGATCCTAACATAAATTTCGCTCAGCAGAAGCTCCATACTCTCCAACAAGCATACACACATCGTGGTCATGAGAGTTAATAGGTCTCTTATATTCTTTCTATTCCTGGAGTGATTCGGACACATAATCATCACTTGCAGCGAATGGAGACTAGATCTAGAACGGATTCCTGCATAGGCAGATCCATCATCCATGGCATTAGACTCCATTCTCACCTCAGCTATAAAGGGCTGCCCAAGGATAGCCTCATATGAACATTGGTCCTGGACAAAGAAGTGGAATTCCTCAGAAATCCCTCCTATGGTCACAGGCACAAAGGCACATGCCCCAAGCAGTGCTCCTAAACCGTTATCCGTTGTCCTCATCCTCCATCCATGGTCTTTATCTATCGGCCACCTAAACTAATCATAAAGCTTCTTGGAGATCACATTTATTTCTGACCCTGAGTCAATCAGGGCCAAAGAAAAACATGACTCTTCGTTGCTTCCTAACTTCACCTTCATCTTAGGTGTTTCTCTTGCCCAAAAAGTCTTGCTAAACTCACTTTTTGTCTTTCTCATCTCGTCATCAGGTATGATAGGACCTAGAGAATTCTTATGGCACCTGGCAACCTCATCATCATCATCATCAGATGTATCACTCAATGTAACTGCTTCATTTGTCACTTGGATATCTTCAGGTGCTTCTTCCATCTCTACATCTTCAGGTAATTGAAACCTCTTTCTCTTGATCAACTTTATAAAATTGTCCTTGAATTCAGGCTTCGCTATAGAGAAGACCGCTGTGTCGCACCATACACATATCTTTGCCCCTCCAAACCCACCAGTCGCTCCTCTCTCAAAAGTTCCAGTGTTTCTTTGGAATGTAGGCTGTAGTGGTGGTGCAGGTGTCTGTTGGGCAACAGGCTACACTGGAAGTGAAGACTGTGGCATCACATAGCCTTGCATATTCGAAATGGGCATAGTACCTCTCTATATTGCATCTGCATAACTTGTACTCGCCTGAGGAGGAGTGGGGTCCTGATACCCCATAGAATAAACTTTATTATGAATACTCGCCATTTCTTTTGACATAGATGCTTGCATTGTCATAAGTTTCTCAATTTGTCGGCTGAGAATCTCAAGCTGTAGCTCCATCGGTGATCGTGAAGTGGATGCAACATTAGCAAAAGCTAACATTGCAGGCACGTTCAGAATTGCTGGAAGTGGAGCCTCCCTAGGCAGTTGTGGAGCTACTACTGCAGGTCTATCATATAATACCGCCTGGCATTGCCTCATCTAGGCAACCACTTCCACTTCTCTCCTCACCACGGCACTGTCTTCTGTCAACCCAAATCTCTTTCCCGGCTCTTTTATCCTCCTCTCGACCTCAGTCCTATCTTCAGGGCTTAAGATCTTGAGGAAAGGAATAACTAGGTCAGGCTTTAATGCATCTAAATCGGCCTGTGGAAGTTGGTCATGTCTTCTCAAGAACTCATTTAAGAGATGAGTAAGGGATGCAATGGGCTTCGAAGAGCTTATCCACCACAAGAACCCTTCTCCACTATGTTGGGAAAAATCTTCCAAATAAAACAACTTATGTAATTCTTTTCTGAATTTGGCCTAGGGCTTTGCTATATGTGCTATAATAGATGCTAGGATAGTCCCTAAAACTACCCGTGTGAAGTAATGCGCAAAATCTTCTTCAAGTAAACCATAGATCCGTGCCTGTTCCTCAAAACTATCCAAATATTCGGTCACCTTCAGGCCCATAAACTTACCTTTCTCTCTCAATACCGCTTGGACTATGCGGGCCCCCTATTTCTCTATTACTAATTCCTTGAAGACTTCCTCCATCTCTCTTCTCTGGTTTGACCTAGATCATAGAATGAGGTCCAGTGTAAGTGGCTCTACTATCTCTCTTATCTCAGAGTAGAGATCATAGAAGAAACTCGATGGGTCACGAGCCAGGAGGTGGAGGTCAATCTAACGCTCTTTGTCTGATCCAAAGTCTGATGTAAGTACTCTCTCTTTAAACCCCAAAAATCTCAATGTATTTTTCCCCTCTTTCAATGATATTTTTTTGATGCTCTATCTAAGCTATGAAATCACCAAATCCCTAGTCTAAGCGGAAAAAAATGCTCACACATATGGACTAAACTAATGTAGAGTGTCGATGCTCAAACTCAAGCAACAAAACAATCTTTTTGTTTAATATGTGTATAAAGCAATGCAAAAATTCACAGAACCTGAAATGCTAGTACCGGAGTCTCTGTTCGGATGTACATTTTACCATTAACTTGATGCTTGAACATATTATGAAAAATATTGGACTCCAACCTTCAAGAACTTCCAGCTTCACTAGAACATTGGCAGATCAAAGCATAGTAAGTCCTATGGGAGTGGTCCTCGAGTCCAAGTCGAGATACAAGGTAACATCTTAACTTTGGATTTTTGCTGCCTTAAGGTTGCCACATGAAGATGGAAAGTTTCCCTTATTGATTGGAAGACCTTGGTTAAGGCATGCCAATGTGTTGCATGATTGGAGAAAGGATACTATAAGGGTGCAAAAAGGAGGGAAGAGAGTTGCAACATATATTTTTAGAAGAGGGAGAGGAAAACCTAGGACATACTAGCATGATGTAGACAATTGGTATTTGTATGGAAAAAGATATGTTGGAGAACCTAGATTTGGCTTTATATGAAGAAGAGGACATGTTGGCTTGGCTACGCAGAGAATATTTATCTTCCTAATATGGAATTTTTCCAAACAAATCAAGTAGAGAGGAAGTCTATGAAGGAAAAGAGGAGATAATTCAGGTTGCTGACTTGGGTGAACCAATCACAGGCCATAAAAGAGAGAAGGAAAAAACCCTTAAGTGCAACATTGATAAACATGATTGAAATCATATACGAGTGGCCACTTGGTTATGGATAATGTTATGGATAACATCTTTTATGATACTTTTTATGGCAATAAGTGTAAGGCATTAGAAGGATCTAGAAGGAGTACCTAGATGCTTTGGGAAACATAGGATTTCAGCTGTTAAAGAAGCCAGACCATTAAGAGGGATATGTTACAAATTAAGTCTAAAAGTACCTAAAATAGAGATACAAAAGATGGACGATGTTGGAGATATTGTTCCAACAGAGGATTCACAGTGACCTTATCACATGTTTAGTGTGTCAAAACAAAAGACAACCAAAATGGAGTGCGGTACAATTAGAGATTGTGATGGGTGAAAAAATTCTATTAGTCATCATATCCAAGAATCATCAGCAAAATTGAAGCTTTCTGGATTAGCTAGAATTAGCAAAATTTATCTACCTTGTACACAACCTCATCGTACTATTTTTTTGCTTAGTTTTATTAATTTTCATCAATACTTAAGCTTTTTCTTTATGTTTCTCATGCAATTAAGAAGCCATTTCATAACAGAATTCATGAACACCTTGCTAAAAATTTTAAGGGATTTTTTTTGGAATTTTTAGAAACTTTCTTAGATTTTTTTTGGGGATTTCTTTAATCTTTTTCAAAGCTCTTTTTCTTGTTAAA
Source organism: Ceratopteris richardii (assembly GCA_020310875.1). Classification (NCBI taxonomy): domain Eukaryota; kingdom Viridiplantae; phylum Streptophyta; class Polypodiopsida; order Polypodiales; family Pteridaceae; genus Ceratopteris; species Ceratopteris richardii. The sequence goes on from CM035425.1 coordinate 40,402,043, forward strand.
ATAAGAGAAAAAACAAGTCTATGGTTTGGAGTGTGATAAGATGTGTAGAAGTTGTGGAAATTGTTTAAGAGTTTTTATGATTCTTTTGGAATTTTTTAGATTTTTACCTATTTTTTGCCATTTTTCTCAAAAAAAAAGCGACCTCCCTTGTTTTCTTTATACTTATTTTAAAAAATATGTCTCTCTATCTCTCTCTATCTTCTCTCTCACTCTATATCTCTTACCCTCTTGCTACCTTCTCTCTCTACTTCTATCTCTCTCTACTCTCTCTTCCTTCTCTCTCTTGCTACCCCCCCCCCCCACCCACCATAGGAAAAAGTTTTATCATATGGTTGCCCCTTATTTTACTGCGATAGTGCATTTGGAATCTCGTGCGATTTAGAGACTACAATTGGAGAGGTGTAGACAACACCCTCGATGAAGCAACTACCTACTCTGGTACCAATTGTTGGAGTTAGACGTGTATGAAAGCATGCAAACAGCACAAGGAAGAAGAAGAAGCTTGGAGCACAACACACAATACTAAATGTATTACCACTAGAATGTACAAAGATACGTAGACTATTAGGGCAATATGCATATATACAAGCCGGGGAAAAAACCTCCTAAAGTGGGAAAAAAGGGCCCCGGTGCTCCTATAGTGTTCACACACATCACTACCTAAATATATGAACATAAACATATTTTGGATGCTTTGAATCTTCAAATCCTTATGGATAGTCCATGTATACTTCTTCCTGTAACTCATCATCTAAGAAAGCATTTTTCACATCCATCTAATGCAAAGTCCATCCTTTTGTTGTAGCTAATGAACAAGTGCTCTGAGAGTAGACATTTTAGCTATAAGGCTGACTGTTTCCTCATAATCAATGCCATATATCTATGCATATCCTTTTGCTACTAATTGTGCTTTATACCTACTTATGCAAATGGGTTTACCTTGTAAACTCATTTGGAGCCTATGGGTTTCTTCCCTTGTCGTAATGGAACCAGCTTCCATGTTTCGCTCCCATAAAGTGCATCCATCTCCTCACCCATAGCTTTTTCCCAATCTACATTTCCAATTGCATCTTCAAAACAAGAAGGTTCAACATCTTCTATTACCTTGGTCATGTAGGCACAATGACGAGCCATATCAGTGTCATACATCAATCATTGCACTAAATTCTGCATCCTCCCAAATCTTCTTGCTCGTGGGTCACTTCTCCCTATATCATCTACATGTGCCTTTCTTACTCATGGAGTCTTCACGGAGGGCAATCCAAGTTCCTCATCAAGACTCTTTTCTAAACCGCTTGAATCTCCATCAATGTCTTCAAAACCTATAGATGTTTTACTACCAGCAAAAATCTTTTCTTTATCTCTCTTGGATGTATTTGGATTTGCTGGACTGAAATTTCCATCCTATCTTCCACTCCATGGATTTGAGTTGGAACTATTTCTTGGTGATGCATCTAGTCCACTCAAAACTTGAGATTCTACACTTGATTTAGTAGCATTTTCTTTGTCATATGGTCCAAGATCAATTCCATCTTTGGCATTTGCATAGAAGCTTGACGTTTCATCAAACACATCATCTCTGCTTACCTTCACTTGTCATGTGAGTGGGTTATAACATTTATATCTCTTTTGCTCAAGGGAGTATCCAGTGAAGATATATTTTTCTATTTTTGGATCAAGCTTTGTCCTCAACTCATTTGGAACATGTACATATGCAATACAACCAAATACTTTCATACGTGATAAGTTTGGCTTTTTACCTATAAACTTCTCTTTAGGTGTAACTTGATGTACAATAGTGGTTGGAGCTGTGCTCATGATGTATATAGTAGTATGTACAACTTCTACCCAATAACAATGAGGCATATTCTTCTCAGCCATCAAAACTCTTGCTATTTCTACAATGTGTCTATTTTTGTGCTCAACAATGCCATTTTGTTGTGGTGTATACTTGCATGAAAATTGACATCAAATTCCATGAATTTTAAGAAAGTTGCTAAACTCATTTGACATGTATTCACGTCCTCCATCAGACCTTAATATTTGAATATACTTTCCTGTCTCCTTTTCCACCATAGCCTTAAAATTTTGTAAGTGAGTGAACAACTCACTCTTCTCTTTCATGAAATATACCCATACTTTTCGTGTATGGTCATCAATGAAAGTAACATAAGACCTGCAACCACCCATGGATGTGGTCTTTGCAAGACCCCAAACATTTGTATGTAATATTTCTAGTACATTCTCACTAACATGCTTGTCATGAGAAAATGATGCTCTTGACTATTCACCAAATTGACATGTTGCACATACCTTTTGCATTTCTGCAACTTTGAAATTTGGTAGTCCATTGAAAATCTCCTTGGACTGCATCAATTTTAGCCTCTCCAAATTTGCATGTCCAATTTGTTTGTGCCAGATTTGTATATCAGCAATAACTCCTACACCTTTTGTAAACATGGCTGAATTCATTTCAAGAATTTTCACATTAAAGTAAACATCCTACCCACTTTGTTTCCTTTGGCACTCAATCTTCCATCCTATTTGTACTCTACTACATATAGCCCATCAGCATTAAACCTAACTTGTAATCCTCGGTCATCTATTTGTCCAATAAAAACAAGATTCTTTGTTATATTTGGAACATGTAGCACATATGTAAGATGTTTTACCTTCCCATCCTCCATAGATAGTGTTATGTTTCTTGTATGCTCGATAGGGTGATGTGTCATCACCTGTTTCAACATATCCACGAACTAGCAATTTTTGCAAACTCCTAAACCATTCCACATGATTGGTCATGTGATTTGAAGCACCTAAATCAATATACCAGAAATTTCCATTCTATTTCAAAACATCGACAGACATCATATTCATCATATGACGTTGAACCATGAACAACTTCTTAGAATCATCTGCACTTGTGGATATATAGTTGTTTTGCTACCTTCTATTATTTTGATTCTTGAATCTGCAATCATTTTCAAAATATCTAGGTTTACCACAATTCCAATATCCTTTACTGTCATTACTTGAGTAATCTCTTTGGAAATTTCTATAGCCTCTTTGGCTCCTCCTATCTTGAAACTGTCCTCTACCTCTTGCATGATTCTGATATTGACCATGGTCTTTGTTATTATTTCCTCTTCCACTTTCAAAACCTCTACCTCCACCTCTTCCTCTTCCAGAGTAGAATACCTACTCAGAACTAGATTTTCCTTGGGAGTTTGACTCCTCACAAGATTCTTTTCTTCACTAATCAACATGGATAGCAGATCAACAAAATTCGAAACATTTTCCTTGGTCTATATAGAAGTTTTGAACTACTTGTATGAAAATCCTTAATCATGAAGGCACACTTCCACCTTATCATCATCATCTACATTCACGCCAATAGATGCAAGTGAATCACATATGCTTTTAACTTTTAGGGTGTAATCACTTATCGACATGCCCTTTTTCTCCATTGTATGCAGCTCGTTCTCGAGTTACAATTTTTGTGCATTTGTATTACTCTCATACAATGTGACCAAACTGTTCCAAAACTCTTTAAGAGTCTTGGCATCCTTTATGTGCCCAATCATGCTATCCTATATGCTAACAAATAGCCAATACATTACCTTTTGTGCTCCTTGATTCGATTTTTCATATGCTCTTAACTGGTCTGTAGTCGGATTCCTCTCTAGTAACTACAGATCAGTTTTTTTCTCTCCTTTGATGTACTTCCAATAGCCTTTTCCCATCACCAAATTCTTCACCCTGAATCTCCAAGCATGGAAGTTATTCTTGTCGAGCTTATTGCTCATAAGCTGACTCATTCCATCTGTGTTTGCCATTTCTACAACAACTCACAACACTACAAAACACTACCAGCAACACTTCTGCTTGAACACTATCGCACTATGATATGATAGTTCGATCTCAAAAAAACACAGTTTTTGTGTATCAACAATACATGAAATCACTTGAACTTTTGGATCTTGAATGTGTGAGTGTTAACAAATAAGATGCAAGTTATAGCTTTGCAAAGTGACCTTGTTTTTCTATAGGCCCCACCTTTCGGACTCAAAATGGTGGTCGAGATGGCTCCAAAAATATTTTGAGGCCTTCTACCTTCATGCCAACTTTCATAGCAATCTGAGGTCATTTGTGAGTCACATTTTCTCCATGTCTTCCCGTGTACTGTTCATAGTCGGCCTTCTCCATGAGCTCTCTATAGCCACACTAGCTCTGATACCATGTCACAAGGAAGGAGATAAGGAAAAGAGCTCACATATAGAGTCTCACAATCAAAGAGAAGCACACAAATAGGTTGAGGCAAGGAAGAATGATCTTCTTCTTCTTATTCTTCTTCTATTACATAAACGGAATGTACAAGAATGACCTAAAAACAACAATACAACAATTGAAATATATAAAGACCAATACATAAGCAAAAATCCTAATGTCCACTAATGAGTGAGTTGGAAAGAAACAAATGTGCCATCACTCTCGGTAGATAAATCTAGTAAAGCTCAATGAAGTATCCCTAGCATATATCGGCATGACCATTATACATGTCAAAGAAATGAAAAAGTGATACGTGTGATCCTGGATCATCACATGTTGAGCTTGATATCTCAAAAGATAGAAGGTGGCCCTTCCCCCAATCCTATTGGAATCTTGAGTGCAAGGTGTACACAAGAGCAAGCTTCTAGAGAGGGTGGAGGTCCGATGTTGGGATGAAATCCCTCAGGGAGTGTGCATCAAGAATTAATTTTTTTTTTTATTTTTTTATCTCGCTATGATATGATGTTTTGACTGAAAGAAGGTAATAAGGCTTATAAATTATTCAAGTTCTTGATTGAATTAATTGCGTGTGTGATGAGCTAACATTCTATGTGTACATTAGAATTTTACATTTACATCTTTAAAGCTCATTCAACCTGTAGCAACCCATGATTTTTTACCCTTTGTATATATTGAAAGCTGGGAGGCCTTGAAACAAGAAAACCTAGTTGAATAACTGCAAACTAACCCTTAAAGCTCAGTTCTTAACCCTTAAAACCCTAATTTTGATCCTTAGAATTTCACTTAAACCCTTAGAAACCCTAGGATTTTGGCCTCTAATGTACATGTTTAATCATTAATTGATATTTTTAACCCAAAACATAAGAAAGCCAGTTAAAACCCTAGGATATTACCTTGAAATCATGATTTACTCTAACCCAAAACCTTAATTTTAATTAAACCTTTTTGTATATAAGTGTGAAACCAAAATAAAAAAACTCAATCAAAAGAAAAATAAATGAAAAAAAGGAATAAAAAAATAGTAAATAAAAATAAAGAGGAAAGCCAAAAATAGAAAGGGATTGTTCATTTGGTTTTCCCATTTGATTTTTTCAGGTAATTCACTCATCTTTCTACCTTGTGTTCATTAAGAGAGGATGAAGAGAGAATCTAAAATGAAGGGAAAGAGAGAGAGGGGACTCCATCTCTCTTCCCTCCCTCCATCTCTGATTCTATAGAGAAATCTTTGTTATGCCTTTTTTTATTAAAGAGAGAGAGAAGTGTAGCTCTTCCTCCTTAGTCGTTGACTTCTTCTGTTCTCCATCTTAAACTTTACCAACATATCATATATGTACTTCCTCTGTGTGATGAATATACCTAAATCTATATACACAAGTTCTAAGCCAAGGAAGTAGGTTAATAACCCTAGATCACTGATTTTGAGTTCCTTCATTAATTGAGCCTTGACCTACTTGATACCATCAAAATCATTTCTTGTAATAATGATATCATCTACATAGACACATAAGTAGATAACCTCTGATTCATTCTTCTTAAGAAATAAAGAAGAATCTGCCTTGCTTGCCACAAAGCCTTGACTTTGCACATAGGTAACAAGCCTATGGTTCCAAGCTCTAGGAGCTTGCTTGAGACCAAAGTGCTTTTCTAATCTTGCATACATAACCTACCTTTTCTTCATCTTTAAAACCTAGTGGTTGTGCCATATACAATTGTTCTTATATCCAACCATTTAAGAATGCATTCTTGACATCTAACTGATATAAATTCCAATTTTTTGATACAGTAAGACTTACCAATACCTTGATTGTTGGCAGCTTTGCGACAGCTAAAAATTTTTCTTCATAGTCTACTCCATGTGTTTGGGAAAATCCTTTTGCCATAGAACCATCACAATTGTTTATTTTGTATATCCACCTTGAACCAATTACCTTCATATCTGGCTTCTTGGGAACTATATCCCAAGTGTGGTTTTCTTGCAATGCTTCCACTTCTTCCTGCGTGGCTTCTCTCCACTCTTTCTTCTATGTAGGTTCTTCAAATGAAGAAGGCTCTTTTGCCATATAATCTTTAGTGATATACACAGAGTGCTTTGTGACTAAGGATGTATCATATCCATACCTTATCGGCTTCTTACTTTCTCTTTGTGGTCTCCTTAAAGATTGATTGGAAGACTCTAGTAGATCCTCTAATTACTTGTATTTGAACTTGCCTCTTGACTTCCAAGCTTTGAAATCAATACGCTCCTCATCTTCTGAGTTGATGTCCTCTGCTTGGTGTTAATCTTCTTGAGTGAGGGTTGGAAAATCATTTTCCAAGTCATATGGTAATTTGACTTTCGTGCAATCATCTTCAAACCATGAATTATTCTCATCAAATACTACGTCCCTATTAACTACGAATGCCTTGTTAGTGGGATTGTATAGTCTCTATCCCTTTTGATTCTGATAATATCCAATAAATATACATTTCGTAGCCTTAGGGTCAAGCTCCCTCTGATTTGTGATGGGATGTGTGCATAGGCAATGCACCCAAATATTTTGCAATGATCCAATGAGGGTCTCGTGCCATTCCATGCTTCATATGGTGTCATTCCATCCAATGATTTGGATGGAAACCTATTGACCAAGTAAGTGGTTGTGGAAATAGCCTATGCCTATAAATAATTAGGTATTTTTTTCTCATTTAACATAGACCTAACTATTTCAACGATTAACTTATTCATTCTCTTTGCCACTCCATTCAATTCAGGAGTATACCTAGTTGTTACTTCTCTCTTTATGCCTCTGTCCCATAGAAATAGATCAAACTCATGTGAAAAGTACTCACCACCTCCATGAGTCCTGATTCTCTTCAAGCTCCTTCATGTTTGGTTTTCAACTAGTGCCAAATACTTCTTGAAACATTTATATACCTCATCCTTATGCTTCATGAAATAGAGGATTGTCCACCTACTGTAATCATCAATAAATGAGATATAATACCCTAAATCTAAGATGGATGGATCGTTGCTAGGACCCCACACATCAGTGTGTACAAGCTCCAAATATCCTTCATGGATGTATCCATTCTTGCTGAATGGTTGCCTGTGAGCTTTGCCAAATTTGCAAGCTCCACATTTGTATATCATGTGCTGCTTAGTCACATTGGGAATGTGAAGCACACTTTGATCCCTGCAAATTTTCTTCAGAGTTCTCTCTCCTATGTGCTCTATCCTTTTTTGCCATATTTCCAACTTAGATAAGGTTTGATCTCTATAACTTAATAGTGCTATGTTCCTTGTCTCTTCAATTTCAAAAGTAAACAATCTACCTGACTTCTCACCTTTGGCAATCCTTTGCAAGCCTTGTTGGGGGGTGTCTTCCACACATGCTCCATGCTTAGTAAATCTGACCATTAGACCTTTCTCTACAATCTGCCGAACACTAATTAGGTTTTTGGTTATAGTAGGCACATACGGAACTTTGCTCAAAACATTCATACTACCATCAGATGTTTTGACATTTCCAATTTTCTTGAGTTTTTAGTGTCATCACATGTTTGTACTTCATGCTTCCCCTTAAGTTCTTCAAGATCAGATAATAGATCTATATTTCCTACCACATGATTGCAACAACCTGAGTCAATGTAGAAAAGATGCACATCATCTTTACCTTGCTTGGATATCATGTTCATGATGATTAGAGAGTCTTCTTGATCTTCAATATAGTTGTTGAAGTCCCTTCTTCCTCTAAAGCCTCCTTGATAGCAGTTGTTGTTGTAGCCTTGATTGTAGTCATGATTGTACTTGCTTCCACCATTGTTGTACCTACCCCTAGGTTGTCCATAGCTTCCTCTATGGAAGCCTGCCTCTTCCCCTTTGGTTCCTTGTATTTTTTGTAGAATTCTTCTGTAGTATGGTTGTTGAGACCACATATGTTGCATGGTGAATTGTTGTAGAGTCTCCCCTACCTTGCTTTCCTCCTCTATCCCTTCCTCTGGCAGCTCTTCCTCTTCCTGCATAATTATCTTGAGAGGTACTAGCCTCTTCATCCTATTTCTTACTTTTACCTTTATCCTTAGCTTTATTCTTATCTCTCTAAAGGGCAGAAGATTGGTTACCTCTTGAATTGCACCATTTCAGCTGAGCTTTATCTCATGGGTGAAGAGTTGTCCCATCAAGGTGTTGATGTTAGGTATTTGCATATCCATGTAGAGATCCATTGCTGTGGTGAAGGAGTCCCACTTATCATGAGCCTTAGTTCCATTGATGATGTGCCTCACTATGTCCTCTTTCTCTATCACTTCTCCAATGCTTGCAAGTTGGTCTGCTACATCTTTCATTTTAGTTACATAATCAGCCACTCCTTGCTTTGGTTATTTCTTGAGGGTTGTGAATTCCATCCACAACTGATTCTTCCTAGCTCTTGTGTTTGAGGAGAAGAATGATGAAAGCAATTCCGAAGTTTCTTGGGAGGTCTTGCAATTTCTAACATGTGGTAACAAGAAATGAGAGATTGAGATTAGTACATATGACCTAGCAAGGGCATCCTTTGCACAGCATGTGGTCAGCTTTTCTTTCTCTTCCCTTGTTGGTTGATTCTTTCTCCTAAAGGTTGGCATGTCTTCATCTCCTAAGATGTATCCATATAAGCTTCTCCCTTGACGGTATGCTTGCATCCTTAGGGACTATGATGAGTATTTTTTCCTATCCAATTTGTCAATGAATGATGGAAATGCATCTCCCATCTTGATTGTGATTTCTCTGATACCATAGTTGGAGAAGATGGTGGGTACTCACAAGAGATGAAGTGGTGCACCTAAAACCTGCTTCACACGTGCTATAATTGATGGCTAGAGAGTGTTGTGGGCCTTGTTAGCTAGCTACTAAGCATAAATAATCATATATGTTGCTTTGAAGATGATGCACTAATGATAGGATCAAAACAAATAGGTAGGCATATGATCCAAGGTCCAAAACTTGCTATTTTGGTTAATACACCATTCTCTGATTACATCAAAAAATGATAAAATTCCTTTTGTGGATCTTCAATTAGCGTAACAAGCTACCAATCATGAGTAAAATCATTAAAAGTGATGGACTATATGTAGAGAAATATGTTTAGCAACTTGATCATGCATTCCAATATTTACAGGCTTGACAATCACATACTAGTGAATTGAGATTGATTAATATCTGATGATCGCAAAAACCATTACTTATGAAGATTAAAATAGACGGTATGCTGAAGCTATGATGCTTTGAATCACAGGAAATGATCAACTATACAGTGATAACAAGCTCTAACAAGTTCACTATTCTGATGGAGTATGACTTAGATATGAGAGTAAGAAGTAATGATCATGTATGAACTAAATCATGTAAAAGTACAATGTCATTTGCATTTAATCATTGCTCAATGAGTGAGAAATGAGTGAGCTATGAGGTGATCTCCTCTTCTCAATGAAAGTACATGAATATGATCTCTGAACCTCGAGATACACGCGGGCCTTTCATGTCCTCTTTTTATAGTTTTTTGTTGGAGCCAAGGATTTGAATTCAAACTCAAATCTCTACCTAAAAATGCATCCTAAAGTATAGGAATTATTCTCTCTTGACTTAACTACCAAATTGATACACGATTATATGCTCCCTAACTCCTTGTGGATTTATTGACCTTTTACAATGGGTAATTGTGAAGGAAAGTTACAAGAGGTTGTACATATGAGGCCTTCCAAATATTATGTCAATACATCGTGTATGTGAGGTAATCAAGTATGTAGGTGTGTGCTTAATTGCACCAACACCCTTTACATACTTTAAGATCCTGTTGGCAGCTTCCATGTGAGGTTTTCTTTGTGTATGCATAAATTTACTTAGTGTGCTTAGTCCATAGCATATGTCCACTCTTGTTAGGGTTGCATAATTGAGACTCTCAACAAGCCTTTGATAACCTATAATATCTTCAAGTAGTTCTCCCTCATGAGAACTAAGTTTGTGATTGAGTTCCATGGGTGCACCTACAATTTTTGCATTCTCCATCTTGAACTTAACAAGCATATCATGAATGTACTTCCTCTGTGCAATAAAAACACCAAAATCTGAATATACAAGTTCAAATCCAAGAAAGTATGTTAACAAACCAAGCTCACTAGTTTTAAACTCTTCCATCATCTCAGGTTTGATTTTTTTGATGCCATTGGCATCATTCCCTATAATGATAATGCCATCCACATAAACACATAGATAAATAACATTTGAGTTAGTGTTCTTAATGAACAAAGAAAAATCTACTTTGCTAGCAACAAAACATTGGTCCTGCAAGTATGTGACAAGCCTATGGTTCCACGCTCTAGGAGTTTGTTCTAGACCATACAATGCATTCCTCAATTTCGATACAAAATCTAGTTTGTCCTTGTCTTCATATCTTGGTGGTTGAGCCATGTAGACCTCTTCAAAGATCCATCCATTAAGGAATGCATTTTGTTATATTCCAAAGATGTAAATGCTTGGAGGAACGAGAAGTTCCTTACTCAGGGGATAGCCAAGGTGAAAACCCAGAGAATTCATACGAGGTACCTACTCATGATGACCAAAAGAGCAGAGGGACCTTAGAGAGAACTCTAGACGGTGACTAGGCAAGGGCTATAAATAGGTTGCGAGGTGAGTCCCAGGCATGTCATTTTCCACTTCTCACATTTGGTATCGGAGTAGAGAGAGAGAGAGAGATCTTGGGGAGAGCTTGATGGAGATGGAGAATTCATGACTTCATGAGATCCATCCATTAAGGAATGCATTTTGTTATATTATAGAGATGTACACGCTTGGAGGAACAAGAAGTTCCTTACTCAAGGGATAGCCAAGGTGAAAAGCCAGAGAGTTCCTACGAGGTACCTACTCATGATGGCTAGATGAGTAGAGGGACCTTAGAGAGAACTCTAGACGGTGACTAGGCAAGGGCTATAAATAGGTTGGGAGGTGAGTCCGAGGCATGTCATTTTCCACTTCTCACATTTGGTATTGGAGCAGAGAGAGAGAGAGATCTTGGGGAGATCTTGATGAAGATGGAGAATTCCTAACTTCATGAGCTTCTTCTATAAATATTTCTTCCTCTTGGAGGAGAGCTTCATCATATATCCATGGTGGGTGGCTGCTCAAGTGATGCAAATCACATAGTGAAGGCAATAGCAAATTGAACAATCATGATCCATAATGCCGACATTGTGAAGGAAAAAACGAATTGAACAATCATGATCGGCATCACAGGTGTAACTATTCGCCATTTCAAGTAAGAAGAAACAATTTAATTTCACTTAGACACGTTTACATAGATGCTGCACATGGATTTTGAACCTTCAACCTCGTCCATGCTGAGCCAATGTACTACCAACTAGGCTACATGAATTGGATGCACATAAAGTGACGTTTTTATTTATAACACATGTGTTGCCCGTTCAGCAAGTACAAAGGTTCAGAGAGATAGAGGGAAGGAAAGAGATAGAGGAGGAAGGAAAGAGAATAAGGAAAGAAAGAGAGAGAAATAAAGAGAAGGAGGAAGAGAAAGAAAGACGAGGAGAGAGAGACATAGAGAGAGAGACAGACAGAGAGAGAGAGAGAAAGAGAAGGAGAAAGAAAGAAAGAGGAAGAGAAGAAGGAGAAAAGAGAGAGATAGAAAGAGAGAAGCCAAGAGAGATATAAAAAAAAAGAGATGGAGAGAAAGAGATCGAGAAAAAGATGAAAAAAAAGAGAGAGGTGTGAGGGGATCACTAGATTGTGCTCTCTGACTATAGTAGACAAGATTTTGGAAATACACTTTTGATTACAAGAGCACCCACGAAGGGAAAACGATACAAGAATAAGTGACTGATACAAGAGGTCCCACAACCCAGGACCGATAGGTATGGAAAACTCGACTAGAGATGATATAGGAGATCCCACAACCCGCCTGAGTATGGAACAAGATATCTGGATTACAAGAACTCCCTTCTAGGAGATGAACTAGGTACAAGAAAGAACTTGCAAGATCTCGTATTATGATTACAAGAGGACAAGACAGGATGTCCAAGAACTAGAGAGACAAGAGAGGAACAAGGAACAAGACAAGAATTGGAATTGGAACTTGGAGAGTACTTACTTGGGGGTCACGATTCCTTGAGCTCCCAAGACTGGTATTGGCAAGACTGATTATGAATGTGGCCAACCCCTCCTTATATAGGTTTTCAAGGGCGGTTCATGAAAGGCGGTTACAATTTGATGATATCATTAATGATGTCATCAATTCAAAACATGAGCTCTGGATATCCAAATGAGGCAAGTAGATAGTCGATCTTAGGGTTTTGGCATGTTCTGAAGGCAATGGAAAGGAAACATTGGTTTCTCCGAATTCTGAACCAATCATGAGATATAGGATTCACATGGAATCTAAGGTTCAAGATGGTTTCCTTTGTCCATGACATCACCTCCCTCTCAAGCGATGAGTTCCATGAGGAGCGGCCATGCTATCTAGCTTGGGTTTCATTGGATTCTTCCTATGGAATTCAAGAACGTTGATTTTTTCTCTTTGAAGATTTTTTGTAAGTTCCCAAGTACAATCACTAATATCATAAGCTTTCCAATGAATAAGGCATTCCAATATGCTTTGAGAGATCCTTGAATCTAATACATGCATGAGCTTGAATTCTTCATGATCCTCAATCTTGATAGGTGGTGAAGGATTGGGTGTTTCTTGAGCTTCCTTGGGTTCTTCACGCGATAGATCCTTTGAGCTTCTAGTGGAATGTTGTGGTGTTTCTAAGATCTTTGATGGAGAGCAATGAGTAAGCATAGGTGCTTGATTGAACATGAAATCCTCCTTAACCTTCTTGTTATCTTCATAATCTGTATGCTCCATATCATTCGTAATGACTTCTTGGTCATCAAAAGTACTTGAATCAATTTTTTGAGGAACAGTGTCTTGATTATTCAATAATTCTAGCTCTTGGACTTGGCTTTCTTTGAATAATTGATTCTCACATTGAATTGCCTGATTGAAGGTATTTGCTTCATGAATCAATAGCAAGAGATATTTGACTTCAGGATTGAGGCCACTTTGAAACTGATTAATCATGTAGTCTTCTTGATATGTAGTTCCACGAAACAACACCTTGATATTCAAGGCATAGCTTGAAACTAATCGATCATCTTGTCATTGCAATCTTTTCATCTCTTGGACATGTTCAATCAAGTTCTTTATGGTAGATTGGATATCCTTGCATAGGGAATCCATGGTGCCTGGTCTTGATGAAGGTAGTCTTGCCAAAATGTCAGGGGAGCACTAGATTGTGCTCTCTGACTACACTAGACAAGATTTTGGAAATACACTTCTGATTACAAGAGCACCCACGAAGGGAAAACGATACAAGAATACGTGAGTGATACAAGAGGTCCCACAACCGGGGACCGATAGGTATGGAAAACTCAACTAGAGATGATAAAGGAGATCCCACAACCTAGGATCGTGAGTATGGAACAAGATATCTAAATTACAAGAATTCCCTTCTGGGAGATGAAGTAGATACAAGAAAGAACTTGACAAGATCTCATACTACGAGATTACAAGAGGACAAGACAGGATGTCCAAGAACTATACTAGACAAGACTGGAACAAGGAACAAGACAAGAACTAGAACTGGAACTTGGAGAGTACTTACTTGGTGGTCACGATTCCTTGAGCTCCCAAGACTGGTATTGACAAGATTGATTATGAATGTGGCCAACCCCTCCTTATATAGGTTTTCAAGGGCGGTTCATGAAAGGCGGTTACGAATTGATGATGTCATTGATGATGTCATCAATTCAAAACATGATCTCTGGATATCCAAATGAGGTAAGTAGATAGTCAATCTTAGGGTTTTGGCATGTTCGGGATGCAATGGAAACATTGGTTTCTCCTAATTCTGAACCAATAATGAGATATAGGATTCACATGGAATCTAAGGTTCAAGATGGTTTCGTTTGTCCATGACAAGAGGTAGAGAGAAAGAGATAAAAGAATATGGAGCAATAAAATGGATGAACAAAGAGGAAGAGAGAAGATAAAAGTGAAGATAAGAGAGAGAAGAAAAAGATCATAAAGAGAAAAGAAAGGAAGTAAGAGAAAGAGCAAGATTAGCATACCTAGCTTTACTAAAATGGACGTAACTCTCTCGTATGAAGTCCAAATTGGATGATTCCACTTGATATAGAAAGTAGAATCCAAGGGCTTTCAAATGTAAAAGCTATCATTATATAATTACAAAGTACTTGTAAAGAGGATTGAATTCTCTACATATCTCTTCAAGGAAAGATGCTACCCACTCACCTAGCTCCATTGCTTTGGCCATAACTTCCTCATAGAATATCCAAATCAAGAAATTCAAATTGGTATAGATTCTAGAATTTAAATTTTTATGTTTATTGGTTGGATGCCATATTTTGACCATTTCGAGCCAGCTCAACACAAGATTTTTGACGGCAGTGGACTAGTGAGAAACTCTTTTTGAATTACTCTAGTGTCCAATTATGATAATTAGGAGTTCATAATCATATCTTGAATCATTTTGGATAGGATTAATTGATTTTCATACTTTTTCATCATATTTTTGTTTTTAAATATCTTCATATGAACATTTTTTGCATCAAAGTTTATAAGTTTGCATTGTATATTCTTACAATTTTATGAAACCAACATTGGAATGTGCATGAAAGTTAGTTTCAACATGAATTCATTGATGCACATGAAGTTAAACTAACTTATGGTAATTCATAAAAGCATGCACAGGTTGTTGTTGTGTGTTTTAAGATCATTTTGCAGGTAATTGGAGCAAGAAAGGACATTGTTATGAGGGTGTGTAGTGCCCAACAACACATACTGGAAAAGTTTCTTATTTGCAGGTTTTTGGAGCTAAGAAAGTGGTTTTCTTACCACTAAGCTGATGCCTATCATTGTATCATGGTATTTTTTAGGCTTCATTTTCCTAGGGAAGTAATGCCAAAATTTTTGTAGCCACATGGTGTTATATGGCATGTGAGGACTAGAGTGATGTTGCATTGTGAGAGAGAGGAAGTCTTATGTGTGCATAACCAAAAGCATATAAAGTAATTGAAGTAGAGAAGAAGATGCATAAGTGGATGCATGCATACCCATATGATATGATTTCTAGAAAGGTGAAAGCATGATGCATTTTCTATCTATAGAAGATCATTTTTAAGCATCACAATGATGAGTTAGGGTGAGCATGAGGTATGTAATAGAGGTACCATTCATAGGCTAATTGTGCCTTTAGAGAGTAAATGACAAGGTATATCCATCAAGAACAACTAAGATGCATTTTCATCTAGTAACTCATGAGCACATAAATTGTTCCTCATGCAATTCTATGTACTTGATATAGATGCTTATCCCAAGTCAGCACAAGAGTGCTATGGTTATGATCATCAATGTAAGTATTAAATGCTTATATATGATTGGTTTTGATAAGGTTAATAAATGTGCAAGAAGCATAGTGATTAGAATGACATCCATACATATTCACTTTCATTGAAAAGTGGATATTGTAAAGAAGCTATTTTCCATGAGACGATTCGGATTATTAATTGGTTTGCATTGATCTAAATGATCATTATATGCATGGATATGTCCCCATGTCATAATTAATCCAAGATAAGGAATGAGTATGTCTAATCATAAGTATTAACATGTCTCATCATTTTTTAGATTTAAAAGAATAATTGAGCAAATAGTTAGTGAGGCAATAGCCTCATAGAGATTTGGTTACTACTCTTTGAATGAATGCCCAAATTTATTGAAATTAAGAGGGCAAGTAGCGCATAAGACTTTCTTTAAGCTGACCAGTTTTCAAGTAATTTGGATACTTTTAGATAGGTCAAATGGCCTCTACACTAAAAGTGATGCTAATAGAGGTAGAGGCCTAAACCAAGTGACATAGGCCTGTTACAAAGGGCATTTCTCATGATTGGTAGATCGAAATTGCATGATTTTTGCTGGATATAAAATCATGATAAATGAATGTTGCTCATACCAATTTTCATTATTTTTAAAGAGCATCTAGTAGGTCAAAAGATCTCTGCACATGAAAGTGCAGCCTTTGGAATTTATAAAATGATCAGAGACCATGTCACTTAGAGGTGATTGGTTATCTTAGCTCAGTTATTCAAATTGGATTATTTTTATTTCTACAATTAGCTAACATCTTTAGATGGTCTGTACAAAATATCAAGAAGAAATGTCTCTCCATTTAGGAGATACAAAGACAAGAGTAAAAGTTAGCCTCTAGAAAGTTTTAAAATATTGCAACTATAAAGGCTTATTATTTGGGTCATTGTGAAAGCCTCAAATCTCCAAATACTATTCAATTCATACCAACATAATTAGATACTAATAGCTATGTTCTAGGAAAATGTGGAAGAAATTGGACATCAATTGGTAGGTCAAATGACCTATTCTTCTCATAACAATCTCTCGTAAGAATTTCCCAAGAGTGATACATGTGTCTGATGAACACATGATTATTGGAAGCTCCAATTTTAAAACATTTTCTTGGAGAAGCTACTGCATTATGTATCCCATGATATATCCAAAATTCAAATATTTTAAAATTTATCTTCGTAGTCAGAAGATCTTCTAAATGTGATGCAACATTGCTTTTAGGCTCACCTAAGCCGAGGTGTAGCAGAGATAGAATGATACATTTGAATGAGTATTTGATTGAAATCTGAATTGAACTTTTATGGGAAAAAACTAGATACGTTGAGCTAGATATGGGAACAAACAAAATGATTTTTTTTTCAGTCTAAGGGCTTCAAGAAGATGACCCTATACATTTTCAAAGTTGGTCGTCAAGTGTTCAACCTTTCCAATGAAATAGTTATAGAACTCTAAGTAGATATCCAAATCAAGTGATTTGTGAGGCTAATGAAAGCTTGAGTAAAGCTATATAAGGTTAAAAATTTTCATAATTTTTTAGGTAAAATTAAGCTTTAATCTACTACTGTTAGAAATTGTTTATGTAGGAAATGTTATTGAAAGGAAAAGGTTATCCCTAAGTTTCTATGATACTTTTTTGAGATGGTGTGATCACCATGAGCTAGCCATGCCCTAAATACTTATTTATTGATCATTGGTTTATGGTAACCATCCTTAGTAGGAAAGGAGAGACTGTATCAAAAATTCCAAAAATGTATTTAGTTTGATGAGAGCAAGGAACAAGAGAACTTTAGTAGTTGTTCTCATTTCATATATTTGAATCAGGTCACATGAATTGATATTTGATGCAAGCCACATCCTTCACAACTCTAGTTGAGTTGATTTATTATATCCTTTCTCACTTCTCAACTCAAGATGAGTTGATGTTCGAGATAGTTATGAGTGATAGAGCCATAGGAATGACTATGTTCATTCCATCGAGGGAAGGAAACACTTCTGTAACAGTTCATGATTTCATTTATTGTTATTTATTCTTATGAATACTCACCGGTCTATTCTTGTATTTTTTGAGAGAAGTGTTGGACTTTAATCTCATACACGCATCTATGTGGGGTATAGATTTGTATTCAACCTAGGTGTAGGACAGATAGTATGGGAGAGAAGTCTTTCAGATTGTATTTTTTATATGATTTGGAGTTCATTCATATTATCTTCTTATTATTAGACAGTAGAGGGGTAGTTCAGACAGTCACTTTGTATGTGATTGCAAACAAGGCAACTCTGCAGGCAAGTAGCCTAGAAGCAAAAAGGCAAGGTCTCCACATAAGAACTATGAATAGGAAATTGCATTATAAAGAAATTCATAGAGTACGTACTACTTTATTTGATATGCTTGAGAATAGGGTATGGTTCATACATAGTGTGTATGAGGTGAGCTAGATGCTTAGCCTAGTGGGCTATGAGTGTGCACACATCTACTTACCATTTTCCAGTGTATTTAGTGGACTCACATTATGGTCCTCATTATGTTTGGGAATGCTAGATTATTATAGTTGTTCACTACATACTCCTAGTTGGGATCAAATTATTAGATGGTGGTCAGAGATAAAGCAAGTTTCATCCACTTGGAACATCTTGCATGTTATTATTGAGAAGGCAGAGGTAGTTCCACTAGTTGCTATACTTTCTTAGCAAATCTTCACTTGGCATGATGAAATTAGTTCCACAAGTGGATTGGGATTTACATTGTATGGGATTGATCCATCGTTTGGTTTATTATATATGATAGATCAAGATTTTGGTCCATAGTTTGGATCATTGGCAAATTGACATCTTGGTCCATAGTTTGGATCATTGATTGATTGACATATATATGATAGATCAAGATTTTGGTCCATAGTTTGGATCACTGTATGGGATTGATCCATCGTTTGGTTTATTATATATGATAGATCAAGATTTTGGTCCATAGTTTGGATCATTGGCAAATTGACATCTTGGTCCATAGTTTGGATCATTGATTGATTAACATCTTAGTCCATAGTTTGGATCATTGAAAAATTGAAATCTTGGTCCATAGTCTAGATTGTTGACAAATTTTCATCTTAGATTCACAGTTTGGATGATGATGAGACTTTCTTGAGTTTTATTTCACTACAGTGAGTAAATCAAGCAAATTTACTTGAGATTAGAGATTAAGCACTATTTTGAAAATATTTCCATTTATCTTTATTCTTTTTCCACAGAGATTGGGACATAGTCACATTGTTTTGGATTAGCATAATGGTTTTCATTACTCTAGTGGAGTTAGTGATTTTGCACAATTATACCATGTGAAAATCTATCAATGGTTATTTCAGGGAGACAAGAGCAAGTTGCCAAGGTCTCCACAGGTGAAAGGCCGTCACAAGGGACGTTAGAGAGAACTCTAGATGGTGAGTAGGCAAGGGCTATAAATAGGCTAGGATCTGAGCCCCAAGCATGTCATTCTCCACTTCTCACACATTTTTAAAATCTAACTCATCATTAGGGAAAAAATGAACCCTAAATGGGCCAATCAGAAGAGGGTGGTGGCCACAATCTATGCCTTATAAAATACTAGGCTGAAGGGTGGAGAGGGGATATATTTCTCCTTTATTTAATGAGCTGCCTCTAGAGAGAGAAGGAATCTCGTAACTCAGTTGGGCTCAAAAATTCAAAATTTCTAAAAAGTTAAAAAACTCATCATAACACCTGAAAATGGACCCTCTATTACTTTTTAGGGTCAAAAGTACTCTTTTTGATCCCAAATTCAAAATCCATGCATGTTTTGAGCTGAAAAAAATGAGTTTTTTCAAAAACACTCAAAAAAGAGTTATTTTCCTCCTAAACCTCACATTTTCATACCCAGGTCCCAAAAAGTCATCTTTTCCCACTACTTTCACTCTGTAGCACACCATTGAAGCTCGTGTTTCTACACTCCAACCTACCTGCATCTCCTATCTCGAATTGCTGTTGTAGCTTGAAGACCTTTAGCTTGAATGGCAACATCTAAAGCTTCTAGGCGATGGAAAGATGAAATCCTCACATTAAGATGTCACAATATCAAAGCCACAGATGGACAGTGGCTATCACATGAGTACTCCAAAGGTGCACGGGTGTACATGCAACCCTATAGAGTTGAGCCTCTTTGAGTTAGAGATCGTGGAAACTTAGATCTTCATTGGAAGGGAAAGTTACTTGGCTTCAAGAAGCATAGAGACAATGGGATGGTTGCTATTGTACACCATGTATTTACAATGGCAACTGTGAAACTTGAAATTCTAGTAGTATGAGATATCCTCTGAACTGTAAGTATTACTCTACAATATTTTATGTTTTCTTGTGTCGGATATATTTCAGAACTATTTAGATATGTTTTTGTTTGTTTCAGATATATTGCCTTCTACTTTGGTGGAAGAGCAACCACTTCATAGTCTTAGAGGTAATTTCCAGGCATTGCATGTAGATGTTGGTGCACTAGTCTTTTCAAATATATCTCCTGCTCAGCTTTACCATGAAAGAGTTTTCTTTTACGCACATAGATATGTTGTATCCTCTACAATGAATGGTTTTGGAAGGTTAGAGAGAATTGAAGTACATTCTCTTCTTAGCTTGGAGTGGTCAAAACCTGATATATGGTCCATATCATCTTTGAAGCAAAAGATGGTAATGGATATACATAACTTTTTGAAGTTCAAAAAAGTGTCTAGGTCTGTAGGTTTGCATTGGTCTTTTCCCATTCATTGTTTTGTATGTTTATTCCAAGGATTCTCATTCCAAGAGACTTCCACCATGTTCATGTGTAAAGATATCACATATGAGCAAGTCGAAAGTCTTCTTGGTGAAAATTGGGGTTTGATGGAAGGAATTGCAAAAGGTGATAAATATCTCTGTAAAATAGGTGGAACAGGTATAGGATTTCGATATTTGAAACAACGTACTTCATTATGCATCAGATTCTACTATGATCGTTGGATATGCAAACTTGGCAAATGGATACCATTTCAAAGTTCAGAGGGATCTTTGCATTCATTTGAAATAAAGCTTAGATTGCCCAACAATGAAACATAAACTATTTTAGTGAATAATCATTGGACCTTGGCTAATCTGAGAGAACACTTGATGATTATGGGGTCTGAAGGACTAACTCAATCCAAATTCAA
The DNA here is from genome assembly GCA_020310875.1 of Ceratopteris richardii. NCBI lineage: Eukaryota > Viridiplantae > Streptophyta > Polypodiopsida > Polypodiales > Pteridaceae > Ceratopteris > Ceratopteris richardii. Next base: position 40,422,957 of record CM035425.1, read on the forward strand.
AATTCAAGGACATAAGGTGAGAAATGTTTCATGTTTTTGTTAAAGTAATCTTTTTGTTATTGTTTATTTTACTTTAATGACTTTAATTTCTTGCAAATTTATTACAGGTGGGCAGAAGAATGGAATACAAAATGAAAGTCCCTGTAGATTGGAGCAAAGATGGAACAGAAATCTCATTGTCATAGTTCTTTTACAAATTGATAATGTCACTTCTTGGGCCCTAGTCATTGTATCTCATGGTTTTTGCACTTTCAAGAACCTTATAAAAAAGTAGGACAATTGATTCATGTTAGATATTGTATATACCTTCTTCTCTGCAATGGTAATTTCAAAACTTTTGGAATGTCAAAAAGTTTGTTCACTACTCTGAAATGTGGTTGCTCATGTTTTTTTTTGTGCATTATTTTGTCATCAGAAACTCATTTTTTGAAATTGCACTTCTTTATTCTATACTTTTAAAAGTGGGCCCAGTCAATTTAAAAACTTGAAGCTGCTATAAAAATGGTTCTATGTGCTCATTTCTCACATTTGCACTCTCAAAGATCTAGAAAGCACATACTACAAGCCTCTAGAAATCTCACACGCAAGCAATGGCTGCTAGCACTTCCACTCCCATGACATCTCCTCGAGATCTATTCATGGAGTTTTTGGATACTACAGACTACAATGATCGTACGGATTTGTATGACCTAGTCTATAGAGTCCCTAATCTGGAAGGGACAATAGCCATGAATTCCGATGTGATCGATGAGATCACAGATTTTATGGAATTCTATATAGTAAGATATGCCATATATATTCTAGCATATGAGTGTAAATGGGTCCCCTATGACTTGCTTTTTACATTCATAAATGAGATGAGGCGTTTGCAAAGCGCTTAAAGTGTTTCATGGCTATTGTTGAGGCTTCAGGGCACCTATTAGATGACACAGTGCCCTTAATTAAACAATTAAATAAGAAAAGGAAAATGAGAAGAAAATATCTTTCCTACATAGCAACAACCATCTTTTTTGTCAATGAGGAGCCCGAACCTTCACCCATGGACCTACCCCATCTTGTTACTGGGGGTTTTTTAGATGACAAGAAGGAACCCCAGACAGAAGCTCTCAACTTATTAGAAGAGAGTCAAAAAAATTCAAGAGAATTTCCTCAAGGAGTAGTGGACAAATTAAAGGAAGCCAGTACATAGAAGAGTCCACCCTCCAACTTAGACCCCGTGGAGCCCACTCTATCAGAGGTAGAGATGGAAATGTTTTCAGTTGTACTTGTCGATGGAGAGAAATTTTTGTTCCTGCACGATATTGAGAAGGCATTCGGTCTACGCCTCGATGAATGCCTTAGTATTTTCTGCTCAACCTCGGATGTTCCCATGGACAACACTTCTGACATTATCGAAAAGGCAACAATTCCACTTGGTGATTCAGTTCCGGACACCATTGCATTTGTGTGTGAAGAGATTTTGAGCCATGCCATCTAAGATGCCACTGAAGAAGATCTGGCCATAGCAAGGGAAAGAATTTTGGAGAAGAAGATTCCAACATCCCCTGTTGTGGAGCAAAGTGGCATGGCCCATTCATCAATTTCACTAGATGCAATGGGAAGAGGAGAGGATGAACACATGCTTCAAGATGTAAGTCTCTACTGACATTTATGGTCGTCTCATATTCATACAAGATGTGTCTATTTAATTTTATGATTGTCTATGTGTAGGAAACAATTGAAGTGGATAAATTTGCAGCAAGGAGTGGTGGCGACCGTGTTTCCTGGGGCCATAGCTCTTCCTTGGCACAATACATTGGAAAATTGCCAAAGGAAGATTTTGTAATAATCCACAAGGACTTTTCCCCTCAAGGACACTTCATGACTTGGTGTATGAAGGCCTTGAGTAAAGTTCTGTGCCTATCTACAATAATGCAAGGGACCAATTGTATATTTCTAGTTAGGAAGTCCCTTGCCCTTACTACCTTAGGAGTTAACTTTAGCGGAAAAATATTAGGTCAAATAGGAATAGCTTTGGGTCTTGGATTGACAGACCCTCAATTAATATCCCAATCAATTTTGACTTACCAATTGCCTCTATCTTTTCAGAGAAGAAAGAATTTAGTGGAGAGGCTCAAGGCCAAGAGCCAATTGTAAAAACTTTATAATACCAATGTTTTGTTTTTCCAATTTCTATGTGCATTCAATCTATTATATCTTTATGGTTTTGACAATCTCATAACTTTTGCACAGTTTAATCACTCTTTTTCCATTATTTCTTGTAATTTGTGTTGCCCAAAATGCATGCCATGGCCTAGGCATGCAAAAAAAAGGCTTGCCACAGAAATGCGGGGATGGGCCTTTGAAAAGTTTTGTAGGGCCAATCCTCATGTTTTTGTGGCAGGCCTTTTTTTTGCATTCCTAGGGCGTCCTATGCACTAGGTTACCTGTATTGCAAGTCTATCTCCCTCAATTAGCACCTTCACTTGGGGAAATGTGGAACACTCTTCTTATGTGCAATAATTAGAGAAAGTTAAGACTCCTCTGGGTGCACATAAGCATGCAACAGTAAATAAGTACATGTATGTTCCTAAACATTGCTTAGCTATTGTTCAGGGGGTTAGCATGTAGTGCACTCTAGCCAAGGCCAATCATATGCCCCAATCTGCATGGCATGTGTTTTCATGGCTTGGAAATGCCAAAAAAAGGCCTGCCACAGAAACGCAGGGATAGGCCCTGCAAAACTTTTGCAGGGCCCATCCTCGCGTTTCTGTGACAGGCCTTTTTTTGACATTTCTTAGCCATGAAATGCATTAAATAGCATTACCACTTACACAAGTACAGAAAAAAGAATGATACAACTATGAAAAACACTTCAGAGAGGTACTAGAAAAACACACCTACAAACATAGGAGAAATAAACTTCAAATCATGTACACTAAGAGATAAACACTTGGGAGAGAAAATATGAGAAGACAAAGATTATATTCATCATTTGGGATTTACAAAATATTCATCATATGGGATATACAAAAGGTTCTTCGAACAAGGGAGTACAAATTATGGTTAAGGGTTATTCCCTCTAATTCTCCTAGCTAGCTACAAATCTTTAGGTTGTATTGTCACTCTCTTTGCATGGATGGCTCATAGGTTAGATTCCTCCAACATTGATATAAGATACGCCTCTGGAGCTTCTTGGAGAGCTTCAATGGTTATCCCTTGGATACAAAGTCCAACGCAATAGCGTTGGATCTCTTCCTTCCCAACTCTTGCAAATGAGCTTTATGGAATAATAAGCTCCACAGACTTTTGATAGTGTCGAATCTTCGCAAAGGCTTTGGTTTGCTTTCTGTGCCTTTGTGGTGCTCTTGCATTTTTGGGGATGTTGGGTTGTGGTCGTTCTGGTCTACGACATGGTTGATAGTTCTTCTTTCTTCTTGGAGGACGCTGTCAAAATGAAATCCCACAGGGAAGTGTGCATGGTTTTTTTTCAAAATTGATTGATTTTACGAGTTTTGTGTGGTGTTTTCATTGAGGAAGTGGAAAAAAATGTACATGTTTTGGCCGATTTGATGGACTGGCAGATGTGGAACCATGTGATTCTTGTTGATTAGGCTTGTATATTTGTAAATACCCATGATGCTAGCTTTTGAATCCATAAACCCGTAGGTTTGACCCTTAGAAACCCTTGAAAACATGCAGATTTACCCTAGAAAAACCGGACTTGAACCCTTGGAAACCCTTAGAGTTTAGGTCCAAACTGTAAATAAACCCTTGGATTAATGTGTTTGACTTGATTGTGATCAAAACCCTGATTTGCCCGACCAAAAACCCTAACTTAGACCCTTGAAATTGGCTTTTATCTTAAGACCAAACCCTTAGGTTGATTAATCTTGTATGCACATAGTGTGAAACCAAAACCTTAGGCCCAAAAAAATAAAAAAAGAAAAAGAAAAAGAATCAAAAATAGAAAAAGGAAAATTGAAAACTAAAAAGAGGAAAAATCAAAAATAGAATTAAGAGGTGGGAATTTCCAAAAATAGAAACTGAACATGCATGGTCGTCCAAAATTAGAAAGTTGAGTAGGGAGGTTGGAAACATCTAGAGAATAGTCCCAAGGGGAGAAGGGTGGGGGAACTTATAAATACAAGGCCAAGCCTCATTTGTTTCTCCTCGTGGATCTTTTTGGTGCATCTACTCTCCAGGTATCTGATTTTGCATGGACTATTGAAGTAAAGCGAAGTAAAACTATTGCCGAAGAAGACTTGAAGAGAAGCTTTGATTGAAGATCCAAGACCCAAAGTGAAGAAAAGATCCATCCGTGAAGAGTGAAGCCGAAGATCGTGGGTGCCTTTTCGCACTGTAGTGAGAGGCATATTGTATTCGGTCGATCTGCACTCTAGCGGCGGCATATATTTGTATTCACGTGTTCCGCACTGTAGCGGATTTTTTGTATCACGGACCCGCACTGTAGCGGGCAACACTGTATTACCGAGATTTGATTGGACAACTTTGGTTACATTTTCATCATATCATTGAGCTTCATCTGCATTCCGTGTATTACTACGGTATTCGATTGTCTCTTTCCTGACGCCTACGGTCTCACGCGTACGCATGCACGTTCATCTCGTCACTTTCGAGGGGCAAGGGCCCTACGAGGATCGCCACTCTCTAGAGAGTTTAGGCGAGGCGCCCAGAGCGTAGACGCCACTCACAGGACAAGGAGAACGGTGCACATCAAAGGAGGCTTGAACCGCGCCGACTTTCTTCCCGTTTGCTCGACATCCTTCTTCCCGACACATTGAACCCGATGTGAAGCGAGGCGGTTGCCCAGTCATCCTTGCCACACCACCCCACAGCCCCCTAACTATGGTAAAAATAATATGTGTATTATTAGATATAGTATTTTGAAGTTGACCCTCAAGATGGAGTAGGAAGCAAGGAGTTCCACAAGATTTTGAGCAATACAAGGGACAATTTTGGACTTGTAGACAAGGCTTATGAACCTAAGATCGAGTTGATACTTAGGAAGAGATAGATAAAGTACCAAATCATCTGAGGTTAGTGCCAAACGCACAACCAAGTTGGGGACTCACAACTCAGTGGTTAGCACTACATGCTGAGTTCACAAACGAGTGAGTCAGAAATGTCTTTTAACTTGGAGAGACTCTTGACTTCTGAAGACATGCATAGTTCAGTACCTATGAAAGGTTTTATGTCTATAGTGGAAAGGGAATGTCAGATGTCTCTTCAATACATATCCACTAACTCGCAAGGAATACCCATCTACCTCGATGGTCTACACAAGTCAGTAGCAAGAATGATAGACACTACAGAATTTGAAATAGTTCCAAGACCAGCTATCAAGTATGAAGGTGGAATTTACATGGACAAGATGGGCCTGATCTATGTAGTAACCGAAAAACTTGATCAAATTAATGAAAGAGGGGAATTAGAGGAACAAGGAACTTCCAGAAAATCTAACCAAGAAGAATTGGTGACTACCCTAAGGGGCAAGTCTGTGGTGACTCAAGTCTTGAGAGGCGATTTCATACCCCAAAATGATTACGTGTTGGATATATACCTGATCCATGGGTCTGACCTACTCCTCCAAACTAATTCACCAACACAAGGAGAAAGCATCAACCCAACAACTATATATGAGTTAAGGGATTCAGAAAATCCATCTAGAGTTACATACCTAGACCAAAATCAAAGGAGATATTGGCCCGTAGATGAAGTGGATGGGTCTAGATTAAAGTACATGGATCTGCCTATATTGCCTCCTCGAGATCAGGCAACCACCTCACAAAACCCATTCCAGACCTAGTAAAGAATGGAAAATGTGATGTCAGGACAAACGAGCCAACATAGTTGGCCGAACAGACCTCAGGTGCAATCCACCATGCCAAGAATTAACTCCCACAACCAAACTAGCTAGGGAATAAGAAATATGAATAAAACCACATTTAGGGCAGAATTACCCCAAGGTATAGGAGCTGGAATACACCCCGTAAAACCCTCTTTTCCCATCATAATTCGACTCCCAAAGCCTGAGAGAATACTGAGACCAATCCAATTGGCCAAATGTATGCAAAATCATTACAATGGCACAGGAGAGCCCTATGACCACATTGCAGAATTCAAGCAAGTGTTGCGAGCGGAGCAAGTGGATGCTTTTTTCATGCAATATGAATTCTTTGGGCTAACCCTCACAGGAATAGCCTTAACTTGGTTTCAATCCTTGGATCCGATTTCCTTTGGAAATATCAAACAATTCTTCTAAGAATTTATTGGGGAATTCACTAAGCGAGGGATCAAGCACAATTGCTCATCCTTAATACACAATTTTAAACAAGATCCTAATGAGACAGTAAAAGATCTAGCAAGAAGGTTTAGTCAATATGTAGACTGATGCCCCGTGATAGAGAGACCTTCTCAACAAAAAATGATATCCCTATTTTTAGAAGGTCTAACGAATGGAACATTGAGAATCTTAGTATACGTAAAAGGATTGCAAACTCTGAGTGAGTGTCTTCAAGAGTGCATAGATTTTGAAGACAAGTCTAGTTCAAGTTATGTGGAGGAAGTGGCAACATTAGTGGCCAAGAAATTAGGAGTACAAGGAGAAAGGAACTACCAGAACTCCTCCTTGAGAGTGCCAATGTTAGGAAGTTGCACACTTTGCGGTGGAGATCATCCATCTTATGTCTGCACCATAGAAGGATTAGGGTTATCACAACCTTACCCTTACGATAGACAATCAACTCAGGAGCCCAACATATACTCTTATAGTGAGCAGAAGTACATCGACTACAACAATGAAAACTATCCAATGAATAGACAGCCACGACCGTTTGTACCACTCGAATGTAGACCATAGGGGTACCCTCCTAGAGAACAAGGCAAAGAAGTTCCTAGGTATAACCCATGTCCACGACCACGAGGAGCAACTAGACCGTATGAACATGGAGGATATAGGCAACCTCAACCTATACCAGGATAACAACCACCCCACCCACTAGCTCCAATACAAGGGTAGAACATCACAATACAAGTCGTTTATCTTGAGTGTGGCAAAGAAAATCTCCTTACATATTATCCGGAACATCCCTCTAGTGCACCAAAGATTACACCCGTTAATGTAGTAGGCTTAGTAGGGGATTCAAATTCTAGTAGCGAAAATGTGGCTCCTACACATGCAGTTACTAGGGCACAAGCCTTACAACAAGCTAAACTAGCTGAGCAATCAGAGCCAAGTGAGTCACGAGAGCCTAGTAAGAGAAAAACAAGAACATGGAAGGATACTAGAGAGAAGGCCAATCATAAATGGACCAAAAAGTTATCGGAACTAGAAGAAAGCTTGAAAGATGCAAAAACAAAAATAGAAGATGTTACCTCTCAAAACCCCTCACATGTCAAAACTCGATCCATGCCACCTCATCCCCACCCACCAACCACTTTAGATAAACCACAATCAGGGTCTGTTCTTGCAGATCCAACCCTAGAAGACTTGGACATGATGTTCAATGCATACCAGGCTCGACTTCAAGAAGGGCCAACACCTGCAAACCTAGACAAGAGTTACCCTAGAGCAGATTTAGAGATTGAACAGACAAAAATGTGCATAAACATGGTGGAACTCGCTCAAGCTATGTTCGAGGCCAATCAATCATTCAGTCAGACAAATTCTATTACTCGGGGTTTGCACTTCGAGGGCTTACTAGATAGATTAGAGTAGTTGCTAAATAAACCACAAGTTTCTTTACCTCCACAAGCTCAACAAACTATTGAAAGAGAAAGCTCATCACCAAAGAAAGCCTATGTTCCTGACTCCATAGATGATGGAGAACCTCTTTCAATTCAACAACACACTCAAAAGTTCTTGCGGGAAATACAAGAAGACAAATGGACCAAGGAGAATGATGTTTCCCCTCCTATTCTTGAGATTGATGACCTTCACGATCAATTTCCACAAGACATTCCATCTATTTATGAAGACCAAATAGAGCAACAAGGAGAAGAAAGGTTAGAATTTGAATTCAGTTGTTTACAAGAGTTACTACAATTCACAGGCGCATGGGAATCTTAATCTCTCCAGATTACAGATCCCACAATATTGATCAGAAATGAAGACTCGGTGGTTCCAAGAAACACTGAAGTCATGAAGAACACTAAGGTTCAATGTCATCTCACTTTAGAAGAGATGCTCAAAGTAAAACTTTAGTTATGGAAACATGTGGAAAATCAAGTTCCAGAACTTGATTCCAAAATGCCAAAAGCAAGATCTAAAGAGAAAGTACCGGAGATACCTCTAGACAAAATAGGGGACATGAGCGAATGTGAGGAAGGTAATACTTATCTTCCGATCACCTACCAAGGTTGCACAACCAAAGCGATCATAGATTCAGGTGCTGCTGTTGCTATTGCGACCACCTCCTTGTGGTAGCAATGGGGTAAAACTACATTAAGACCAGCTAGAATGAAGCTTCAAATGATTGACGGCCATGTTGAAAGACCTCTAGGATTGCTAGAAGGGATAACTCTAACCACTTGTGGTGTAGAGTTTGAGCACACCTTTGCTATATGTGACTTTGGTAAAACTAATACCTATGAAATGATCCTAGGAAGACCCTTCCTACGACAAGTGCAAGTTGTACATGATTGGGGAACCAACTCCTTATACTTACAGTGCTTAGGGGTCAAGAATCAAGGTCAATTTGAAGGATTACACCTTCAGAGATGTACCACCCCTACAATGGAATTCTATCCACAAGGAGCAAGAATATTCAATCTCTCTGCATTCTAAAAGTTCATCTGATACATCCTAGATGCATGAAGCTACTCATTTGTGGATGTGCAAGGTCGCAAAGGAAGAGGAAAAATGCCTAAAACCAAGAGAAGAAGGAACTTCTCAAAGTAATAGAATAGTTAAAGACAAAGCCTATACACCAATGATCTTTCCAGATGAGGAATTTGAGCCTCATGGTTCTGCATAAATCTTAGCCACCATGGACATTGCTATCAATGAAGAATAGTGGACACCTCATTGTGATGAGGAGGGTTATGATATTTCAGTGTTCATGTGTCAACCTGTGCTAGAAGGATGCGACCCTAGTGATTTCATAGAAGAAGAAGAGAATGATGAAATCTAGAGTCCATTGTGATGGATAGTTGCTTCATTTCAGAGGAGCACTATCTAGAAGACATAGGAGTATTTACACAAAAAGAAGAAGAACCTCTCACAAGCATCAAATCGGTAAATTCAAAGGATGGGAGTGAAGGTGGTCAAAAGAGAAAGAAAAGACAAGTAGCCAAACATGAAGAAGAGGAATCATTGTTTGAAGAACCGCAAAATTTCAAAAAATATGAAGCTGAGGACCAAAAAATTTTGGTACGAATGCCTAAGAGAGAGGCCACAACAGGAGAAGCATATGATAACAAAGAAAAGACCAAAAAAATCATAGTCACCATTGACGAGAACAAAGAGAGATGTACGTACATATGATATGACCTAAGTAAAGAAGAGGAAGTAGAGTTGGTAGCCTTATTAAGGGAATATAGGGATGTGTTTGCATGGCACTATAGAGACTTGAAGGGAGTAGATCCAAACATTTGTTCTCATACAATCCCCATGATAGGAGATGTCAAGCACACCAAACATAATCCCTACACATATAATGACACCTATGCAGCTAAAATAAAAGAAGAAATCGACAGATTGATTGAAGCCGGATTTATCTATGAGATCGAGCATACTGACTGGGTGTCCCCCATTGTAGTGCTGCCTAAGAAGAATAGAAAGTTGTGTGTATGTATTAACCTTAAAAAAGTTAATGCTGCCATGATAAGAGATACTTATCTGCTTGCAATCACTGAACATTTATTGGAGTGTGTTGCATGCAAGGAAGTGTATAGCTTCCTTGATGGATTTTCGGGCTACAAGCAAGTAGCCATTGCCCAAGAAGATCAACAAAAAATGGCCTTTGCCACAGTGTGTGGAATTTTTGCATTTTGTGTGATGCCGTTTGGACTCACCAATGCACCTGTAACATTCCAAAGGCTCATGTGTCATGTCTTCAAAGAGTTCTTGTGAAAGAACTTAGAAGTATATGTGGACGATTTATCTTCTCATTTCCAAGAAAGGAGATGTCACATCCCTGAGCTTAGACAGATCTTCAACAAGTATAGAGAATATCAAGTTTATCTGAACCCAGAGAAGTGTGTGTTCATGGTATGACAAGGTAAAATCTTAGGTCATATTGTTTCTCATAATAGAATATCTATAGATGAGGATAAAGTAAGAGCCATAGCGGAGCTAGCGAGGCCAACGAATGTTAAATAGGTACAAGCCTTTATGGGCCATTGTGGATATTATCATAGGTTTGTTCACATGTATGTAATTATAGCCAAGCCTCTTTATGCCTTGTTGACAATTTTTGAGTGGAATGACGAGTGTGAAAATTCCTTCAATGAGCTGAAAAGACGTTTGTGCACAGTACCAATATTGACCACTCTTGATTGGACTAAACCATTCCATGTACACGTGGATGCATCTAGTTATGCAATAGGATGTGTGTTGTCACAACCAGCAGGAGAAGGAAATTTAGATTTGCCTATAGCATATGCTAGTAGGCAATTGAACGCTGCTGAATGAAACTACACCACAACCAAAAGAGAAGGTTTAGGCATGGTATATGATGTAAGGAAGTTTATACACTATCTATTGGCCAAGAAGTTCAAATTTTTCATTGATCATCAAGCTTTATTATACTTGGTCAATAAACCTTGTAATACAGGATGCTTAGTAAGATGGTTCCTCTTACTAATGGAATATGACTTTGAAGTGGTTGTTGGGAAAGGTAAGACCCACCTCAAAGCGGATCAGCTTTATCGCATCACTTCAGGCGAGTAACCGCAAGGAGTGTTTGATGAACTGTGTGACACTTATCTGCTCAATCTAGAAGTTGTTCCTAAATGGGAGAATAAGTTGGTACCAGTCCTAAGCTTTGGACGTGCAAATAAGAATGTGAAGACAAACAAGGATGAAATTGTGAGATCACAAAACTATCAAATATTGGTGGGAATCATGTATAAACAAGATACAGAAGGTGTTCTAGCTTGTTGTGTTGAAAACGATGAACACAATACTTGGTTACAACAAGCCCATGAAGGATTTCTAAGGAATCACTATTGTAAACAACGAACATTGCAAAATCTAAAATGTTTAGGAGTATATTGGCCTAGTATGGACAAAGAAATTCATGAGTGGATGAAGAATTGTCCAGTGTGCCAGAAGAGACCTCCGGTGGAGCATGCGACTCTTTATCATGTATCATTAATTCTAGATTGGAGTGCTCCATTGGTAGAATTCATGAGATCAGGAACATTACCCAATGAGGCTAGTCTAGCAAGGAAATGAAGCATGGAGCAAGAAGCTCAAGACTACACCCTCATAGGAGATAACCTTTATGACCATAGTGGTAGGACAAGGGAAGAATGTAAGGACTGTGAGAGCATTGATTCACTCAGGTGCATCAACAAGTGCAGTTAGAATTTCCTACTACCAAGATCTACAATTGAACAGCGGTGTGGAAGCCCCTTGTTTGGGTGAGGTAGAGCTCCCCATCTATCTTCAAGATGTTCCAAGGAGAGTCAAAATGCTAGTGTGTGAAGATGAGAACCTTATGGAATCACTTGTCTTGTGTCAAGACTGGATCTATGACCAGGAGTCAACTTAAACCTTAAAAGACAACTTCTTCAAGTTTGGGTACATGCACAATGCATCACATTAGAATTAGAGAATTGCATGAGCACAAATACAAGTAGTACACACTCTCTTAATTCCTCTAGGCCCAATCTGAGCAAAGTAGATGTTGTATGTGTCAAAAAATCTATGATCTAGAAAGACTCAATCATGGAAGAATAGTTTCAAAGCAGAGAGGACCCCTCTTCTTTTTCAGAGACTACTGCAGCCGCAACAATTCAACCAAAGAGGCAAGTAAAATAGTACATGCACACAACTACATCAAATAGGCAAACCAAGTGCAAGAAGAAAGAAGCTCAGGGTAGGAAGCAAATTTGGGTACAAAAAGGAGAGCAACCACCATCTTTTCCACAACCATTTCCATTGAAGCAAGCTAACCATGCTAAAAGAAGAAGCAAGAAACGAGGACAAGCTCAATCCCCAGGTCTCTGACAAATTTGGGTACCAAAGCAATCGATAAAGGCTGACCATAATAACGTACAAATTTGGGTGCCTAAGCAATTAGATGCAACTCAACAAGGTCAACTACACATGTGGGTACCCAAGGCACTCTTAGAGGCACAAAGACCACTGATCTCCCTCACAAGCAAGGTCTCAACAAAGAAGCCAAGGAGTGAAAAGGGTAAGAACCGAGCACAGATACCAAAAGAAGGTAAACTCACCTCTTTGGAAAAAATAGAAAGACAATCATCAAAGATATGGGTTTGGAGGCCAAAACTACCATCAACATTCACAAAACCAAAGAACCAGTCACATCAGATACAAAATTTAAGCAAACACTCAAAGATGAAGAAGTCAAAAGTGACTTGTACACAGCCACACACAGTTCTAAGATGGATCCCTATTAGGAGGAAAGATCAATTGTCATTCGAGGATCCAATGGATACCTCCAACAAAGGCTACATTACCATCTGCAAGAAACATTGAAAGCCTCGACGTGCAACAACCATGTGCCTTTGGCATAACCTTGTCTTTTGCACCATTTAGGTCATGCAATTTCAAAGTATGCATTAACATAGGGCCACATTACACGGCTGTACATAGACACAATTGAGAAATCCCAAGCACATGAGACACACTTCACATCTGAAAAATATTTTATTGCTACTAACCCCTGTCTTCTACTTTGTGACATTGTTCAAAAAGGAGAGAGAGAGAGAGAGAGAGAGAGAGAGAGAGAAGAAGAAGAAGAAGAAGAAGAAGAAATAGAACCATGCGCCCCAAGAATCTCATCAGTGAACCATGAACAAGGACATCCATCAACAATGGAAGGTGAGCCAATGATCAATCACCATGATAGCAGTACAACACAAAGAGTTGAAGATCGACGGACCTTTCACCATAGTAAGAATCATATGCTTCAACAACACTATAACCATGATCGATTGAGAAACCTCTTTGTCAGCATACCCTTGAGCACTTAGCTCAACACCCAACTTCTTGCACCATAATTCTTCCGATGCATTTCCCAAGTATGCATGTATAGGGCTACATTACAAGGCCGTGCACAAGGCACATTCTTCTTCCAACCCATGCACTAATGCACTTACCCATCAGTCATTAAGGGTCATGAGTACTTGAAATGAAAACTAAGGAAGCCACCTTTGAAAATGAGAGGACATCAAGGTGACAACACCAAGAGCAAGGAAGCAATCCACCATGGAGAGCTACTCACAGTCAATTGTGATAACCTCTTTTGAGCAACTCACAATTTCTAATAGCTCAACAATACACTCATGCTAGAATCCAGGAAGAAGTATATATCAAGGGACTAAAAATGAAGAATGGGACAAGCGACCCCACTACAAGTGGAAAACACACCACTCTGGTGCAGACATGAGGAACTCTACCTCTCAAAGTACTACATGGAAAAACCACTACAACAAGGGTCTCACAGGGACGATAGACTCAAGAGGGAAGGGAGTGTTGATAGTCAAAGTCAAGCAAAAGCATAGAGGCATGTCAAGGAAGTGGACACACGAGAAGAAGGAGCATGTAGGGAGCTCCAAGAAGCACATGTCAAATTTTTAGAAGAAATCCCTATAAATATAGTGAATTTTGTCACTAAAAACCATTATAAATACCATTTTCCATTTTTTGCAACTCCATTTGTTGTCACTAAAAACCATTGTAAATACCATTTTCCTTTTTTGCCAAGGAGTCCTCTAGCTTGAGGAGCATTAGAAGTATCATCCTACCAGTTTTCATAATTTTTAGACTCCCTTTGAGCCCCCAAATAAGCCCTGGAACCTAATTTTTAACTAGGCCGGACAGTAGGTCTGGACAGGGCCAACACTACTCAAAAAATTATAAAAAGGGCTGGAGAGCTCATTTTTGAGGTTACATTGTTCTAGATATGAGCTTTTGTAAGATATTAGGTATTCAATCACATTAAGCTCCATGAACTTGCCTTTCCCTCTTAAGACCCCTTGGACTACTCGAGCCCCCTGTTTCTCTATCACTAATTCCTTAAACACCTCCTCCATTTCTCTTCTGTAGTCTGTCTTAGAACGTAGAACAAGATCCAGAGTGGGTGGCTAAATTATCTCTCTTAACTCAAAGTAAAGCTACGAGAAGAGACTCAGTGGGTCATGATCAAGGAGGTGGAGGTCAGTCTAAATGCTCTCTTCCTAGGCTAGAATCTTATCTATCTCACTTGATCTTTCACTTTCTTCAATTGAATTTTACTTGAATATCTCACTTGTTCTTGATCCTGGTTTCCTCTTTGATTTATTACTCATTTCTCTCTTAATTTCCATTTCTTTTGCCCTTTTTAATTCCCAAAAATTTCAATGTGTTTTCCCCCTCTTTCTATGATATTTCTCTAATGTTTCTAATGTTCTATCTAAGTTAAGAAAGTTTCAAATTCCTAGTCTAAGCAAGAATAAAAATAGTGCAGAGGCATATGGACTAGACTAGTGCAGATCGTGAATGCTCAAACTCAGGCAAAGAAATCAATATTTCTATTTAAAGTGCATGGAACAATGCATAAATTGAAAGGACTTAAAATGCTAGTTCCTGAAATATCTGATCTCGCATCGAGGTTTCTGTTGCTCTTCTGAAGGAATGGTGGCATGTCGAGGATCACTTGGGCAACCACCTGGTTTCACGTTGGGTTTAGGTGTCAGAAAGATCATGGAAGTCTAACAAGGGAGCGTGGCCTAGGGTTGGATCAGGCCCCACTGGCACATCATCCCCCTCGTCGACTGAGTGGTGTCTGCACACTGGGCACCTTGGCCTTGTAGGATGATCATACATAGGTCCGCGCTTTGAAAGTGAAGATCCTACTATGAAGGAAAAAGAGAAGTCAAAGGGCATCCTTTCACACTGTAGTGGAGTGACTATCTTGTATTTGAGCGATTCGCACTATAGCGGAGAGCCCATTTTGTATTGTCTAATCTACACTGTGGTTGCATATATTCTGAGTTGTATCATTGATTTTGTATATTGATCTTTTCACGGTCATTGGATGTAAATTGTTGGACCATTATTATTGAGGTCGGCCGTTTGCTTTTAGTGTTATATATTTCATTCCACATTCATGATGCATACACCCTATGACTTCGCTCCATGCAGCTGAGCTTTTCTCTTCCAAGCCATGGACCTACGTATGATCATCCTACAAGCGCGAGATGCCCAACTTGTAGGCACCGCTTGTTGGATGAGGGGGATGATGCACCCAATTGGGCATGATCCAATCCCACACTGCTCTCCCTTCTTAGACCTCCTTGATCTTCTTGATAGTGTGTTTTTTTTTTTGTTTGGCATATGCATTAGTGTCTCAACAATAACACAGGAAATTGGATGATAATGGAGTGACATGTATGTATGTTGGGTACAGTTCTGAAAGCAAAGCCTATCATCTATATCATCCATAGACTAAATGCATTTTGGTTAGCCATGATGTTGTTTTGTGGAAGATGCTATTTAGCCATTACTTTCATGTTCTAAGGAGACATCAGTTAGCTCCAAAGACATGTATGAAACTTTGCTGCCTCTTTTTACATGTGGATAGTATAGTGTGGATCCTAATGAGGCAATTTCTCAGCCTTTACAGGTTTCATGTGATGATGCAAATCATTCCATTTCTGATGCACGTTTACATGATGCACTTGTTGATGAGAGAGCTAATATTTTGGAGGAAAAGAATTATGCCAAAATGGATGGTGCAGACTTTGCATGACATCAAAGTAAATGCATCTCTATCATGTCGTACTCATCAAGATCTCTTAGTGCCTCTTTTGCACATTGCTATGTCATGACCACCTCTAGTCTTTGTGATGAGAATGAGCCTATTTAGTTTGATGAAGCAGAAAATTCTAAAAATTGGATGGCTGCTATGCAATTAGAATATGATGCTACCATGAAAAATGGTATATGGAATTTATGTGACTTGCCTCCTTGAAAGAAGGCCATCGGCACTAAGTGGGTATACAAGCTGGAGCATAAGCTTGATGGAACATTTGACAGGTATAAGGCTAGGCTTCTTGCAAAGGGTTATGTGCACGAAAGAGGCATTGATTTTAATGAGACCTTTGCACCTACACGCCAGATGACATCTGTTCGTCGCATCTGTGCAGTTGCAGCTCATCATGGCTGGAATGTACATTAGTTGGACATTAAAACTTCATTTTTGAATGGTGACTTGCATGAAGAAGTGTATGTTTTTTAGCCCCATGGCTTTGTGTAGAAAGGGCATGAAAACCAAGTGTGCATATTGAAAAAGTCATTGTATGGTTTGAATCAAGCACCAATGCTTAGTATGAAAAGATACATGCCTATTTGATTGTACATGGTTTTGAGAATAGTCCAACTGAGAGCACATTATATGTTGAGCATGCAATTGATGTGCTTCTGATCATTGTTGTGTATGTTGATGACATGTTGCTCATTGGTTCTCATGAGAAGCATATTGCTAATTTTAAGGCTGATCTGCATGCCTCATTTGAGATGTCTGATTTGAGGGAATTTGCATCATTATTTGGGATTTCAATTTATGCAAGTTGATGGTGGAATAGCTTTGCATCAAACAAAATATATTGACACATTATTGCAATTTTTTTGCCTTGAAGACTGTAAACCCATCGCCACTCCTATGGAGTTACGTTTAGAGTTGAGTCTTCATGATGTCGGAGATGCATTTGATGTTTTTGTCTATCAGCCGGGTAATGGATGCTTGATTTATTTATGCATTACTCAACCAGATATTCAGTTTGTTGTCTCACATATGAGCAGATTTATGCATTGCCCATGTGTAAAGCAATCACAAACCATTAAGTTCATCTTTCACTACTTAAGTGGTACTAGCCACTTGGATTCTTTTATCCCAAGGGGCGATCATTAGTGCCAGATTTACATCCTTTTTCTGACTCTGACTGGGATGGTTGCTATGACACTCATGTGTCCACCAATGGTTTTTCCTTCATGCTTGGTAGCTCATGCATATCTTGGTTGATCAAGAAGCAAGCTACTATGGCCACTTTTAGTTGTGAGGTTGAGTATAGGGCATCTTTCACAACAATTATTGACTGTGTGTGGCTCAGATTCCTTATGGCTGGTTTGGGTGTTGGTCAGTCTTTTGCCACCACCATCTTTACTGACAGTCAGAGCGCATTGGGAGCTGCGAGGAACCCTGTGGTCCATGCTTGCACTAAGCAAATTGAGGTGCACTATCATTATGTCAGGGAGACATTCTCTACTAGAGAGATTAATTTGGCATATGAGCCCACACACGAGAAAGCAGACCTTTTCACAAGGGCTCTCCCTATGGAGAAGTTTCAAGCTTTCCGCAAAGCTTTGGGCTTACTTCCTTTTGTGGATTGATTCCACATAGCTTGGCACTTGATTATACATGAGTGCGAAATCCTTAAGTTCACCGCATCACTCCTAGAGGGGATTTGTTGATAAACTTAGGTAGTTATGTGTAACCACACTAGGACCATTAGAGCACCTTTTCCCTCTTTAGGAGGTTTTTCCCTCGTCTTGTTTATATGCCTATAACCCTCATGGATCACTTAGCTATGTACATTCTAGTGGTAATACATTCAGTATTGTGTGTTGTGCCCCAAGCTTCTTCTTCTTCCTTGTTCTATTCATGTGCTTCTATAAACCTCAAACTCCAACACTGTGGGGTGCACCAACTCCTTAATCTTGCATTTATGTTGAAATTGGAAGTGGTTTTGCCAGCCACTTCTTGACAAAATGTCATGAGGGGGCTCTGGTTGTTTAGCTATGAGTGTTCTTTCTCTAGTGAAAAATTCTGGAAATGTCTCTCCAATGCCTAATCTTGAGTTCTCTAATTCTTCAATAATATTCTCTATTGTAGTCCTTTGTTGGAACTATTCTTGAGGGCATCCTTCATTAAATACCATGTAGTAAAACGGTTGGTAGAAAATTGACTCAACCATTTATCTACTAACCCTTCCAATGACGATGGAAAAAAAATAAAAAATGCATATTCCCTTCCCATTAGCTCCCTTATTTTGCATAAGGTGAAAACTCTTCTAACATGTTCATCAGGGTCTTTGTGTGCTAATCCTCTAAAAGAGAGAAATTTGATATTCAACACTAGAAGTAGAGTTTCTAGGTCTACCTGAGCCATGATGTTTCTTACTAAGGATGTTGATGATAGAGGGATGGTTGACCTTTGAATGCCTTCTCTTCTGGTTTTTTTGCAAGGTACTCTTAAAGTTTGTGTCAGTGTTGCGGTCATGAGTTTTGCACCCTATTCCTTAGGCTAAGATGATTCCAAGGAAACGAAAGATTACCTCTTAAATGTTGTTTATACCTTTGCACTTCTTCTTCCCTTGCAAATATAGGTTCCCTTATACTCAAGCCACCTCATCCCACCAGAAAGGGAGGGGTGAAAAGGGACTGAGTATTTGTAGGAGAAGGAAGAAGAAGAAGAAGAAGAAGAAGAAGAAGAAGAAGAAGAAGAAGAAGAAGAAGAAGAAGAAGAAGTTCAACACTTGCACCAAAAACTTCAATATATTGATTAAAATGAAAAATAAAATGGATGTGTCTAGAATAAGACAACATGTTCTTTACGTAGAGTGCTTAAACCCAAAAAGCATACACACACACACAAGTTTATAGGATACCAAAGTTCCTTGTGCATTCAACCTTCTCTATACTCGACGTCCACCCTTTAAAGTAGCTTGCTCTTGTGCACACCTTACACTCAAGCTTCCAATAGGGTTGGAGTAAGTGCCACCTCCTTTCGACCTAGAACACCTCCTCACTAGTACCTTGTTCCACCTTGGCTGCCTTCCTCAATGACTCTCTGTGCACTCTCTCTCTCTCTGCACACTTGATCACCTTCCTTGCACACTTTTCTCACACTGGTTCTTGGTGTCGCACTGGTTCAATGTGTCTCTTGCTTTTTCTTTCTTCTTAATGTAGACTATGCTCTATGTTTCTTACTCTAATTCCAAGAATGCTCATGCCTTGTGATTATCAATCCCACTTACTTACGTCGCTTCTATTTGATAGTGTATCTTGGTGCTCATGCTGATGTCCCAAGAATCACTAATTGTGTAAAGCCAATGACTCCCTATTTTTTCCTATAGTGACTTTAGGAGAAAACAAAGTTTAAATGGGGGCATACATATACTTTTGCGTACTGCTTCTCTTCATATGGCTTCACCTTTGATCTTCAATTCTTTAAAATGTGTGCATAAGGGAGGGTTCACCTAAACCTTCCAAAACACTTCAAACCCTTGAAAACCTTTCAAAAAGAATATTCTACAACCAACATTCAACTTTCTTGAAAAATCATCGTGAACAAATTGTTTGTGCACTAACTATGCACCCTTGTTCTTAGCCACTTATGCACCACCTATGCACCACTTTAAACTTTTGCACCACATGTGCATCACTTGCAAAGTCACCATTTTGGCTTTTCACCAACTCTATGATTGAACACTTTGACCTTTGACTAGCTCAACAGATGCCATCAATATCTTGAAGATCCTGCCTAAATGAAAAAGAGCAAAAATTAACATATGCAATTAGAGGTAAAGATAACTGACATAGGTATGTTTGTCAGCAAAGATTTTTAGGACATAAAAAATAGCAGCATATTTTTCCCCTCGATATAGAGGTTGTATAAGAGTTGCTACAAACTTCTTTTTTTTATGTTTACTGATTGGTATATCAATGGGTAAGTGGATAACTATTTTATATTTTTTTGATTAATATTCTTTACATATAGTTGCAACTAAAATACAATTTTATGGCCATTATACCAATTGGTATAATGATGGATACATCGAGAGGAATATATATGTAAACATAAAGGTGCAACAACATGTGCAATATTTCTTGAAAATAAAATTTGAGGGTATGGAGTCTTGGATAGACTTGGAGGTATGTATTTCCCTCTTTATACATTTTTGGTTCATTTCTTTTCATTTTCTTACTATCTCTAAACTTATCACTTAGTCTCTCTCAATGTTTCACTTTAGTTAAGCACTTATATTTCCTTTTAAAGTCATAAAAAGCAAGCTTACATAGTGAGCTTTTGAATATTGCTATCTATGCACCCATAGGTTCATATCCACACAACTATTAGAGTTTGAGGTATGTGATAGCACGCAAACAACATAAGGAAGAAGAAGAAGCTTGGAGCAAAACACAAAATACGGAGTGTATTTCCAAGTGAATGTACAAAGATGAGTAACTTGTTAGGGTTATAGATGTGTATACAAGACAAGGGAAAAATGTCCTCAAGAGGGAAAAAAGTACCCCAATAGTCCTAAGTGTGCTGGTACACATCACTACCAAAATATATCAACAAATCCCCCCTGGGAGTGATGCAGTGAAGAAGGACTTGGCACTCATGTATAAGGAAGTGCCAAGCTATGTGGAATCGATCCACAAAAGAAAGTAAGCCTAAAGCTTTGCAGAAAGCTTCAAAGTTCTCCCTAGGTAGAGCCTTTATGAAAATGTCTACAATAGTCACTGTGAAAGTTGCCTTGTACTCAGCATCACAACTAGAAGTGGCCACAATAGGCTACTTCTTGCTCCAACAAGATATGCATGAGAAACTAAGCATGCAGCAAAAACCACTGGTGGACATATGAGTGTCATAACAACTAGCCGAGTTAGACTCAAAAGAATCATGTAAATCAGAGTCAGAAAAAGCATGTAAAAAAAAGACAACCAAAGACATGTAGATGAGCAACATATGGCTTGCAAGGATTCCAAGCCTCATATGGAGTGATAGTCTGGAATGCTTTTGTGGGATAGTTGTTAAGTACATATGCTGCACACATAACACTCTCAAGCTAGAAGAGATCTGGTAAAGCTTGACTTTTGACTATATACCTTGCCATCTCCATGAGTGACTTGTTCTTCCTTTCAACAACTCCATTCTGTTGAGGTGTATGCAACACTATACACTAATGTTTTATCCCTTGTTCAGCTAGAAATGCATTAAAATCCGAAGACATATATTCCCCCCTCAATCAAAAGAAAGGATGCCCATTTTGTGTGTTGGTAGATTTTTAGCCAAAACCAGAAACTATTTGAACCACATAAACACTTCGGACTTTTATTTCAATGCATGCACCCATGCATGCTTGGAAAAATCATCAATATAAATCACGAAGTAAAGGTAGTTCCCATAAGAGGGTATCTACATAGAACCACAAACATCACTTTGAACAAGCTACAATTTCGAAGTAGCTCAAACCAAACCATCTTTTTGGAAGGTGAAAAGCTACATTTTGCCCAAAATAAAGCCTTCAATGACATGTGAACAGGTGCCTCAAGTTTTGGTAGAGATGACACCATTTTTTATTTCTATAGGCATAAAAAAGTAACAAAATTTAGATGAACAAAGTGTGCATGCCAAAGCTTTGCATCTAAGATAGCCTAAGATTCTTGAAATACACATTCTGAGTCACTCACAAATTTCTCATAATCTATGAGCTTATACAACCCACAACATAAAATGCTAGAAGCTATAATAACATTACCATTTGACAGATCATGAATTGTACATCTGTCATCAACAAATTTCACAACTAAGCTGATCTTGGTTGATGTTGAAATTGATAACAATTTTTTCTTGATCCCTTGCACATACATCTAACAATGTGAAAGAACTACCATTAACAATAGCCAAAATGATCTTACCAACTCCCATTACAAGATAAGAGGATTCTTTAGTTCATGTGATAATATTCCCTATAGGGACAGCATAACATGCTAATACACCCTTGCATGAGGATGGGGATAGATCTTTTTATGTTCAACCTTATGATCCGCACGCCTTTTATTCCTCTGAGTACGTAAGAAAAAGTCCATCCACTCAAAAAATATGTTCATCCTCATTAGTCCATATTCCTCCTTTCATCCCGCCGATGCGTGTAAGGACATGCTTCTGCCTTAATCCCCTTATGGTCCAACATCTCATCCATTAAGTACATGCATCAAGATAGAACTTGCTAACAAGATAGAACTTGCTAACAAGATAGAACTTGCTAAGTTTCCCTTTTGAAGGAAAGAAACATATGAGCAAATCTATGAACTAAAGTGAAGCTTTTCCTCCCATAAATGATCATAATTAAAGGTACATGTTTGGGTGACAAATCTTGTAGGCATCTTATCTTATGCTAAAAAAAAAACTAGGAGCCACCGCAAAATTTTGGTGCATGTTAATTGATTATTCGCAATGTTATGCTCAAATAATTTTCAAATCTTCTTCTAGTGGTGAGTGAAAAACATATAAAGGCCGCATTACATTCATTTATCCATGTAAAATGAGGAGGGAGAGAGATTCTGTCTCCTCCCCTCTTTGACACATCCTTCCCTTTTTCACACACATCCATAGGCTATCGAACAAGCTTTGGTACCAGTGGGTATGCTCACTACATCTTGGGTTAAGGAAAAGAAGTTTTAATTGGTACCTAAAAACGAGCACATCGACACGGTTAGAGATGATGAAACCATCCTTTTTCCTAAGGATGGTTCTTCTTGGAAAATATGCCCACATGAGCACCGAGAGCATGCAGTCATATTCCTTTTCTTTGTGATTCCAAGAATGAATTGCACACACATATATCATGGATCAATATAAGTGATGTTTTGATACCAAGTGTAAGAAAGTAATTTACACTTTGTGCATCCTAATCACCTCTTATCCTTCGAATAACATCTGTCCCCTCTAAGGTTGAGGTACCCTTCATATGGCTAGTATGAAAGGTTAGGAAGACCCCTAGGATTCTCTATAAGGGCCTTCTTTCCCTTGAGATTTGCAAGTTTTTTAAACGGACCTTTTTCTCAGAGGCATTTCCAATGTTAGGCTATCAAGAGCCTAAGAAATATAACACTTGTTGAGAGTGATGGTTGGATGCACTCAAGAAATGAGTTGATGCTGCTATACCTGCTTTACACCAGCCCTCCTTTGATTCCAGATATGCTTAGTACACTTGCTTAGCTTCCAAATGACACAAAGAAACCATATATGTACTTTGCAAATGGTTTGTGTAATGATCAAACCAAAACAGATAACTTGGTTCCTTCACAAATCCAAAAAACTTGCTATTTTTGTAATGATACCTGCTCAGTATTATGCTCAGTGTGACCAGCACACTTGCAATTGAAACAATTCCTTTTGGGAGTATTAAAGTACCTTAATAATCTACCATTTGCAAGTGGAATGAGAAGAAATGATAAACCACATCCAGAGAAATTGATTTAGCAAAATTATGATTACCCCCGACTTTTTAGGAGAGTTGCAGAGATAGACCAGAGGTGACTTCGAAGCTGATTTCTCGCAAATGGCTGAATGGAATCTTCTGAAATTTTGTATGCTTGTAGAAGACCTTCAGCTGGTTCCAACGAGTTATTAAGCTCTTGATTTGGTTCAGTGAGCACTGAGAAATGCTCCTTGGAAGTTGACAAACTTGAAGTAGAAAACACAGAGAACCAGATATGATGAATGTGTATATATCTATTGATTGATATGATTATACAAGCTCATTAGCATGACAAGCATAGCTAATTGAGGTGTGGTGGTGTAGGCTATGGAGAAGCACTAACACACACACAGTTACAATGACAAAATGCCTCGGGGAGTGAGCTGGAGTGACAGGACTAACCGCGAGTTTTTTCTCTCCATTTTTATATGAGTTGAGTCATCATTTGAATTTGAAATTCAAATGTAGGCTCCCTAGAATATCTCCTCTAAAAGTAGGGAGATATTCTCTCCACTAAACTATTCTCTTTTCCACGATTAATCAGGTAGGTGAGTGATTACATGAGATGCTAAGTCACTTAGACTTTTACAAATGAGTAAAATGGTAATAGTCTATAAGCATAGGTTCTTATGACTCTTGCTTCATGTAGGGATATCCTTCAAGGGTTCCAAGCCAAATCTTCCAAGGTTCCAAGCCAAGTGTGATGGCTTGAATTGCACCAACAACACTATGGTCTAGGAAAACTAGTGGAATCATAGTGTGGACTAAGTCAAATTTCCATTTATGTTAATGGTTGAGAAGAGACATTATGTAGGTTGGAAATGTCTTGACAAATTTCAAGCTCAATGTTGATTGCGGTGGGCAATCATATGAGACAGACGTAATATACTCTTCAATCAATGCAAAATCCTTTTGCTATTTCTATTTGATGGAATAACAGAATTCGTTAAGTGGAAAATTGAATGAAAATTACAATTGAGATTGATAAATATTTCTCTATTGAGGCTCCAATAAAAGCGAAATGGCAGACTTAAATCAAAGGATAGAGAAAAAAACACAGATCCACAATACATCTGTAGTGATGTACCCTCCATCGGAGTGTCTTAGGCTAAAATTTTATATTATAAATATTTAAAGAGATCAACAATATGAAATAACTACAATAATAAAAGAACAAATTGATTTCTCGCAATTGGAGAAATTCAAAACAATCTTATGTAAAAGAGTTCCTTTTTGTTTAAAGAGGAAGTTTAGGCGAGGCCTAGTCTCCCTTACATGAATTAATAAAAGAACACACTGATACATGAACTAATAAAAGAACATGAACTAATAAAAGAACACACTGATACATGAACTAATAAAAGAACACACTGATACAATGGAGGGGCATATTGTCATTTGGATCCCCCATATCCCACAAATTAGGGGAAGGATTAGACACGTAAGGATACGGCTAGAACATTAAGTTTTGAATCAAATTACATAGTAGGTTAATGCGTTTATCATCGCCTTCTTGGGCGGACATTTACTTTTGGTGTTTCTTTGAAGAATGGTGTCTAATGCGATGGAAATTTTTACAATTACAAATTCTTTTGCCTAGTTGGACAAGGGACTTCTCAATCGACCATTCTGGAGGAATGGTATCAAACCTCGTAGCACATTTTTCTTTCCAAATGTTCCATAGAGCTTCCTCTCTGATGGTGTTCCACAAGGAAGAGGAGCAACCAAGCACTTCACCCAATAATGCTTGGTTCCCGCTGATTTAACTCTAAGGCTTCAAAACCTTGGCAAGAGCTTGCTAGATGGAGTGGTTCTTCAAGCATGAAAAGAAAAGTTATCCAATGTACTCTATACTCCCAAAATAGAAACAATTTTGACATTGGTTCGAATTCCTCGATGGAGAATTTGCCACATTATAACCACCTTCTTGTTCTCAATGAGGGGATGCCATAATTCTATGAACTTAAATTTCCATTTAATGCTTGACTAGTTCAAACACAGTCTCCTCTTGAGGGTGCTATGCACATCCAAGTGCCTCTTGAGGCTCGATTATTTATCATATTTGTGGTCATTCCATTTGAGTTCTTCAATGTTTGGATGATCATGTCTGAGAAGGAGAAACATCTTTCAGTTCTCCCAGGACTTAATTATGTGTCTTAATAGGCACCACTCTTCATAATCGACTCTCCTTATTGGTCGTATATCCTGATATATAATTCATTGTTTTCTCCCTTGATTCGAGAGGTGTTTCCACAAACAAAGAGCTTTATTCCATAGCTTCTTTTCCCTTTGGATGTCATTTGGGCGGATTTCTTTTATTCCTCTAGATAGAATCATTTTATCTAATCACAACAACCCATCTCCTGTCCTCATTGACCTTGATGTGCCCCTTCATCTTGTTCTAACTCTTCTAAAGGAATCAAAGCAAGACCAAGCCTATGGGAGTCACAAGAAAAGAGAAAATATCAAAGTGAGAAAGTCAAAATTTCTTCCATCTAGGAAGTCCCACAAACATGAGAGAAGATTTGTTTCTGAAAATCAATTTAGCCCCTCATGTTTCTGAGTTACACCCTGATTTTATCATTCACTTGGTAGCCATCATATCTTCCAACCCTATTATGTCTAGAATTCCTAAAAAACTCTTGTATTTCGCGCTCACATAAATATCCCATTTGATTTTGGGCATGCCTCACCTATTGGGATAGGAAATTTTTGCAAGTACTCTCCAATTTTTCTAATTCTTTCACTACAAGGAATACAAGGGCATAGCAATGAGGGACATGACACAATGTTGTCACTTTGAGATTGTGCATTTTGTCACATTGGCTATTGAGCATGCCCCATAATTTAAATGATACTAGGATAGAGACTATTTCCAAGGCTATTAGCAACATTAATTCAAGTGTTGGCATTAATTCAAGTGTCACATATGCGAGTCTCATATATGACACATTTGGAGCATCACATATGCAACAATAGGTAGAAGGGCAAAGGTAAATGGATCTCTTCTACTACTAAGCAACAATCTACAAATTCTACACAATTAAAGAAGAATGACATAGATGAGAAGAAAATAAACTATAAAGGAAATGATCATGTAATAAAGAGTTGTCCAAAACATGCTCAAAAAGAGGCAAAGAAGAAAGAGAATGGAATGGTTGCTGGAGAGGCCTCTATAGGCAAAACTAATTCTACTTATCTTGTGGAGAATGAAGAATGGGCATTTACTAATGTTTGGAGTTATGAACCATCTTCACATGAACACTATATGTGTGTGATAGACTCAAATGTTTTGTACTTTGATAGTGGGGCAACCAAACATATTACCTTGTAGTGCAGTATCTTCACTTTACTTGAGCCTGGCCCTATAAGGAATACTATCACATGCGCCCAAAACTCCTCTTATCCTATTATGGGAGTTGGTAAGATCATTCTAACTACTAGTGATGGTAGTTCTTTTACATTGTCATATGCTTTATTTGTGCTAAGGATCAAGAAAAATCTTTTATCAATATTATCATTAGCCAAGATTCGCTTGATCATGAGATTATTGATGAGAGATGTACAGTTCATGATCTCTCAAATGGTAATATCATTATTGCTTCTGGCATTCTTTTTGTGGGCTTTATAAATTCATAGATTATGAAAAATCTTTGAATGATTCAACATATGTAGCTCAAGATTCTCAGGCTATGTTAGATGCAAAGCTTTGGCATGCACACTTTGGCCATCTGAATTTTGCTAGTTTGCTATGCCTTCAAAAATCTGGAATGGTGTCCTCTTTGCCCATACTTGAGGTACCTAATAAACATCTATGTGAAGGCTGCATTTTTTGGCAAAATGAAGCATTCCTCCTTCCCAAAAGATGGTTTAGTTAGAGCTACTAAAAAATTGTAGCTTGTTCATAGTGATGTATGTGGTCCTATGAAAGACCTTGTTTTGGAAACTATCTTTACTTAGTGAATTTCATCGATGATTTTTACAGACATCCATGGGAATATCCATGGAAAGCAAAGTTTGAAGTGTTGACCTGATTAGAATAGTTTCTGGTTTTGCTTCAAAATCCATCAACATGTAGAATAGGCACGCTTAATTCTAATCGAGGGGGAAAATATATATCTTCTAGCTTTAATGCAATTCTCACTGAACACGGGATAGAAGATCAGTGGAATGTGCCATATACACCTCAAAAAAATGGACTTGGTGAAAGGAAGAACATGTCACTCATGGAAATGGTGAGGTGTATGGTCAAGAGTTAGGCTTTACCACATAGTCTCTGCTTGAGGTTGTTATGTGTGCAACATATGTACTTAACATGTGTCCCACTAAAGCGTTGCATTCTATCACTCCATATGAGGTTGACATGGTTATGAGCCATCTATTGCTCACATGGGTGTTTTTCATTTTCTGGCATATGCATTAGTGCTTGAACAACAATGCATGAAATTGGATGATAAAGCAGTGAAATGTATTTTTGTTGGATATAGTTCTGAAAGCAAAGGCTATCGGTTGTATCATCCACAGAAAAAACACATTTTCGTTAGTCATGATATTGGTTTTTTGGAAGATGTTATTCAACCACTATTTCCATGTACTAAGGAGACAACATTTAGCTCCAAAGACATGTATGACACTTTGCTGCATCTTTTTATAGGTCAACAGTCTAGTGTTGGTCCTAATGAGGCAACTTCTTAGCCTTTATAGGTTTCATGTGATGATGGAGATCATTCCATTTCTGATGCAAATTTACATGACACACTTCTAGATGAGAGGGTTGATATTGAGGAGGCAAAAACTATGCCAAAATGTTTGGTGTAGACTTTGCGTGATAGCAAATTAGATGCAAATATATCATATCATACTCTTTGAGGCTCTCATAGTGCTCCTTTTGCATTTGATTGCTATGTTATGGCTAGCTCGAGTCCTTGTGATGCGAGTGAGCCAATCTCATTTGATGAAGCACAAAATTCAAAAATTTGCATGGCTACTATGCAATGAGAATATGATGCTATCATGAAAAATGATACTTGGTCTTTATGTGACTTGCCACTTGGCAAGAAGGCCATTGGCACTAAGTGGGTATAAAAGCTGAAGCATAAGCTTGATGGAATAGTTGACAGGTATAAGGCTAGGCTTATGGCAAAGGATTATGCTCACAAAGAGAGATTTTGATGAGACCTTTGCTCCTACATACCAGATAACTACTGTTCATAGCATCTCTGCACTTGCAACTCATCATGTTTAGAATGTACATAAGTTGGACATTAAAATTTCATTTTGGAATGGTGACTTTCATGAAGAAGTATATGTTTTTCAGCCCCGTGGCTTTGTGTAGAAAGGGCATGAAAACCAAGTGTGTAGGTTAAAGAAAGGCATTATATGGTTTGAAGCAAGCACCATGTGCTTGGTATGAAAAAATACATGCTCACATGATTGCACATGATTTTGAGAACAATCCAACTGAGAGCACCTTATATGTTAAGCATGCAAATGATGTGCTTCTGATCATTGTTGTCTACATTGATGAAATGCTGCTCACTAGTCCTCATGAGAAGCTTATTTCTAGTTTTAAGGCTGATTTGCATGCCTCATTTGAGATGTTAGGTTTGGGGTATTTGCATCATTATTTGGGCATTCAGTTTATGCAAAGTGTTGGCGGAATAGCTTTGTTGAAAACAAAATATATTGACACACTATTGTAGTGTTTTGACATTGAAGACTGCAAACCTATTGTCAATCCTATGGAGACAGGTTTACCATTGAGTCTTCGTGATGTTGGAGATGCATTTGATGATGTTCTCTATCAACAGGCTATTGGATGCTTGATTTACTTATGCATTACTCAGCTAGATATTTAGTTTGCTATCTCACAAATGAGCAGGTTTATGCATTGCCTAGGTGTCTAGAATTGGCAAGCGGTTAAGCCCATCTTTTGCTAGTTGAGTGGTCCCCGAATACTTGGATCGTTTTATCCCAAGGGGAAATCACTGCCACTATGTTTACATGCCTTTTCTGACTCTAACTAGGCTGGTTGCTATGACAATCATGTGTCCACTAGTGGCTTCTCCTTCATGCTTGGTAGCTCATGTATATCTTGGTTGAGGAAGAAGCAGCCTATTGTGGCCACTTATAGTTGTGAGGCTGAATATAGGGTGGCTTTCATAGTGACTCTTGAGTGTGTGTGGCTCAAATGCCTTATGGTTGATTTGGATGTTGATCAATGTTGGGGGATTCTTGTGTAGAAAGGGACTTGAGTGTTTGTAGGAGAAGATAGAAAGATAAGAAAAAAGATACAGACACCCAAAGCTTCTCTAGATTGATTATGAGGAGAAAAATTACAATAATGATGTACAGCACAATCTAGATACTCTCTATGTGAAATCCCAAAGAGTGCACAATCAAAAAAGTACAAAATACCCAAGGTTCTTGCTGCCGTCGACCTTTTGTGCACCAAACCTCCATCTTCTCCAAGCTTGCACTTGTGCACACCTTGCACTCAAGCATCCAATAAGTGGAGGGGGGTATAGACACCTTCTATCGACATGCACTTAGCTTCAATGGGGCCTTGTGACCTTTGATTGCATGGCTTAACACTTCTCTCCACACTTCTAAGTCACTCTTCTTGCACTTCACTTCTCTGCATCGCACACTTACTATATGTCTCTTGCTCTTCTCTCTCCTTAGTGTAGATTATCTCACCTTGCTTAGTCTAACCAAGAATAAATGCCTTGCCTTGAGTTGAGTGTCGGTTCATGTAGGTTCCTAACTACTAGAGTATCTTGGTGCTCACTTTGATGTCCGAAGATTGTCTCCAAAAGTGGGCTGCCAATGAATCTCTGTTTTGTCATGTAATGACTTTAGACTAAAACAAAAATTTTAATTGGGGGGCCATACTTTCACTTCTACGTACGCTTTCGCTTCACATACCTTCACTTTTTTCCTTTTAATTCTTCAAATGTGCACCTAAGGGAGGGCTCACCTGAACCTTCCAAACACTTTAAAAACATTTTGAACCTTAGAGAAATTACAAAAAGACACTCTACAACCTGCATCCAACTTTTTGCAAAATATAACATTTATGATCAATTGCTTGTGCGCTACCTGTGCACCTCGATACGCGAACTTTAAATGCTTTGCCTTTACCCATGTTGACTTTGACCTTTAATATGTTGACTTTGAGCAATTTGACTTTGATCTTTTGACTTTGATTGCAATTGACTTTGACCAATATGACTTTTATAGGCTCAATAGTTGCCCACCACCTAATGGGCTCTCTGTCCCTGAGAACTACAGTCAAAACACTGAGCATAGATGTCACCATGATTTTTGTGCTGCAAAACCATGAAGTCCACTAGAAGCAGTAAAGAACAAACACCGGAGAAAACCAAAAGTGCAAATTTCGCATTGAAGAGCAAAGGATGGATAATGGAGGGTAGGAAGGAGAGGGAAAGGAGGGTTGAGGGGGCTAGATGGATAGGGTTTAGAGGGGTAAGGATGGGCCTAGGTAAAAGGGTAAAGGGAGGGTGAGAGAGTAGGATTATGGGCTCTGGAGAGGGCCAAAATACGAAAACAGTAAAGCTACAAAGAGTGCATATCAAAAAATGTGAAACATATGGTAGAATAAGGTGAGAATAGATCATGTGGACGATGTGTGTAATGAAAAACACATGATAAATGTGCTCAAAACATGTGGGTTTGGATAAAATGTCAGAGAAAAGTTGGGCTTTTGGAAAAACTAAGTCAAAAAATGAGTTCAGAGGTGCCCAAAGACATGAAAATGATCCCAAGTTTGAAAAAAATGGCCATCCGAGGCGCAATCTAGATCCAAAAGCATTGGACCAAGGAAACTAAAAGATATATATATTTTATTGTATTCAAGTATATATATATATATATATATATATATATATATATATATATATATATATATATATATATATATATATATATATATCTATTTATTTATTTATTTATTTTTTTTGTGAACACTTCTGGGGTTGGGCAAAATGAAAACTCGAAAAATAAAAGAAAATAAATAGAAATAATAAAATAAAAGTTAATGAAAAAAATAATCGAGGGGAGGGGGAGAGAGATAGAGAGATAGATAGATCGGGAGAGAGAGAGAGAGAGAGAGAGAGAGAGAGAGAGAGAGAGAGAGAGAGAGGCGGGCTTCTTTTTGGTTGAAATGCAAGGGGGTGAGGAAGCAGATTTTTTTTTAATGTATACATAAAAGAAAATTATCCATGGGGGGCCTCTTTTTTAATAAAACCTAAAAATTAGATAAAAATACAAATAAAATCCAAAAAAATAAAAAAAAATCTAAAAAAATCAGAAAAAAATCTCAAAAAATTCCCTACATTTCTAGGCCACTTTTCTCACTCAAAACCATAGAGATCGTCTTTTATTATTCCATATTATCAAGAAAATGTTATTTGAAAAAGATGAAAACTGCTAGAAAATTTTCTAAAAATGCTTTAAAAATTCTCAAAAATTCCTCAAATTTTGCTTATGCAAAGGCTTGTGAAATGGCTTCTAAATTGCATAAAAACACAGGGAACAAGCATGAAAAGGGATAAAAAGTAGTAAAACTTAAGCAAAAATAAAATGAGAAGACTATGTACAACTTGGACATATTTTGCAAGTTCTAGGTGATCTAGAAATCTTCAGTTGTGTTGATGAAAGGCCTTGAGCCTTGATATATTGACCAATGGTAGTACCTCTCCTTCTAGAGTCTATAACTCCACTGCACCCCAATTCAGCATCCTCTGAATTCTATAAGGTCCTTCTGAGTGTGGAAGCCATTTTCCCCTTACTTGTGTATGGATTTGAGGTCTATGGAGAAGAACTAACATGCTAGTTTGTAATTTATTATTCCACAAACTCCGATCATGCACCTCCTTCCTCTTCATTTGAGTCTCTAGCAATTGTTCTGCAGCATATTGACATATCTCTTCCACTTTGTGCATTCCTTCAATCCTCTGAGAGACACCACAATCTTTCTTTTCGTGTATGAATGCTAGTTTTGGTGACCCATGCAGAAATTCAAAGGATTAAATGGGCAATATCCCATAAACCAATTGGAATGGAGAGTATCCAGTAGCTTCTTTGTAAGCTATTCTATACGCCCATAGGGTACTTTGATAAGCTATACCCTAGGAAGTGGGTTGTAACATGGCCACCATAAGCTAGCATAAAGGATTCTTTGGCTCATAATGTGTCCTGGAAAGGTACCCACCACCTACTCCTTCATCGTAGATTTAAGGATTTTCCTCACTTCTTCTTCCATGCACTTTCTAGACCTGTTATCCGCTATCTATATAATTTTCCCTCAATGAAGGTAAAAGTTCTGGTTTTGATTAGTAGCCTCTTTCTTTGCAAACTGCCTCAGTGCCTAATTGTACTTCTTTGACTCGGTTTCTATCTACCATGGTATCTACATGCTCATCTCTAACCCTGTTTTCCTCCAATAGTCTTTTCTGCATTGTTGCAGAAGCAGGAGTATTCTCGATCTCAATGCATTCCTCTTTGTCCTGCATCTATCCTACAGGGATTTCTTGACTTGACAAAGAACATTCCTCACTAGTATTATTTACATTGTCTTCAACTTTAGTAACTTCCTTCCTTGTTGTCGTCACATCCTCCTCCAAGTTGTGTTTGAGGGGTATCTTCCTCCCCCTTCTGTGGTCTATTATGGGTTCTCCCAATCCATCAACCTGAAATTTATTTTCATTTTCATCATAACATTCATTTGTGCAAGAATTATTAAAAAAAAACTCCAAGAAAAGAGGAAGAGTAGGTTGCTTGCAACCAATTCAGAATGTCTTCTTCCTCCTCGAACTCTAATTGTGGTTGGTCCTCCATTCCTTGTTCCATGCAAATGCCAACTAATTGCATCATGTTGATGTTCCCTTGATGATCCAGACCCTCCTCTTGATATATCTGTTTAAGTTCATGTCCCTTCTATTGTACCCACATAGTGTATTTACCCCTATCATGGATGACACTTGCATGCCTCAACCATGGTCTTCCAATCAAGAGGGGAAATCCTCCCTCTACTTGAGGCACTCTTAATACCACGAAATCCAAAATGAAGAGATTACCTTGTACTTCGAGTGGAACTTTTGGGATCAACCCCGCCTTGCTTTGCTTTGTTCTACCAAAGTGACGGTGAAGTGGGCTGGTTTGGATGGGTGTAGGCCAAGCTTCTCCATGGTATGCTCAGACATCAAATTTATGTCAAACCCACCATCCACAATGACTCCTTGTAGCTCTAATCCTTTAATTGTTCCTATCAGTCTTGGACTCTTATAGTCGATAAGAGGTGCTTCTTCTACACCCTTCCCTTGGCCTAAGGAAGTATTCTCCGCCACTAAGGTGGATGAGGAAGCCTCATCAATAATTTGCAGTACTTCAGACCTGAATTTTGCATCCATGTTTATCAACTCAAGAATACTAACCTTTGTTTTAATTGACTTGAATAATCTTGAAGCTCTAGATTCCCTAAGATCAATTTTGATGTTTGATTTCTCAAGTTCCTTGTGGGCTCGGCTATATGCATTCCCAATGAAATCGTTCGTCTCTGAAAAGTCTTCTTTTTATGTTACCTCTTCACATTTTGTTGAACTTCCTTTGTCTTGTTTTGCATTTTCATATATATCTAATTTTCTCTGATGTACCCCTCTGGCCTTTGTGACTTCCAAAAGTATTTGATCCCTCTTTTGGTTCTTCTAGAATTTTCCCTTTGTTTCTTGTCTACATGACCATGGAGTCGATTTCTTCTAATTGTACCACTCTAGTGGATGGTGATTGTACAACGTTAGCTCCTTCCCTTGCTCCATGATTATCTACCAAGATCATTTGGAGATGGAGCCCAGATGTAGATGCTTTGTTTTATGGGCAACAATTTGTATAATGATCTCTCGCATCTGGGCCATTCCTGCAAGGGGGAGCATTTTTTGGCAAGGTGCATTTACTCTGATAATGTCCACACTCTCCACACCTGAAACAGATAATTGACCTTCTATGCCCATTTCCATAATTACCTCTAGGTCTTTGGTTATAGTTGTTACCTTGGCCGAGGATTGCCACCATTACATTAGTTGTGAATTGAGCATCTCTTGGTGCCCAATAAGGTTGTGCAGGCATCCCTCTTGACTGACATTCATGGGCCTCATGACAATCTTTCCAGCATAGCTAGAAAGTTATACTTAGAAGTGGACATTCACTTACCACATGACCTTGCTTTCTGCACATGGTACACCATAGTTCACTTTTGATGCCACCTCCCTTGAGTTCCTGCAACTCCTGTCGAAGTTGAGCTAGCTCTTCTGCTTGTGCTTCCTCTTCCTTTTGTAGCTTCAATGCTTCAATTTTGCACCTCAATTGAGTTACAACACTCTCCTCCTCTTTGTGTGGCTTATTCCTTTTTAAGCTCTCAAGCTCTTTCCTTGGCTCAATTATTGGGTCTTTGGGTTCTAGAGGATATGATAAATTGGAAGAGCTTGCCCCATACTGCTCTCTAGTTTTTTCCAACCTTGTTGTTGTATTGATAAATTCTTTTATTGTTGTTGTCGATAAGACTAGTTCCTTTATTCTACATTGTGTTAATATGGGAAGTGGTTTAGCCAGCAACTTCTTGCTGAAAAAATCATGGGGAGGGTCTGGCAGTTTGGCCGTTAAAGCCTTGGCTCTGGTAACAAATTTTGGAAAGGTCTCCTCAGGACCTAGTCTTAAATTTTCTAGTTCTTCAATAATGTTTTCAATTGTGTTCCCTTGTTGGAACTGTGTCCTAAATGCTTCCTTCATCAAGTCCCATATGGTGAAATGGTTGTCAACAAACTCACTAAACCATTTTCTTGCTAGCCCTTCTAATGTTGCAGGGAAGAGAATAAAAAATGCATCTTCTCTTCCCATCAGACCCCTTGTTTTACATAAGGCTCATGTGGATCTTCTTGTGCTCATCTGGATCTTCTTTTGCTAATCCTCTGAACGATGGAAATTCGATATTCAATCTAGAAAGTAAAGTTTCCAAATCTATCTGGACTGCCATATTCTTTACTGATGATGATGATGGCAATGGACTCGTTGATCTTCAAATGAACTTCCGTCTCATTGCTTTGCAAGGGACCCTCAAGCATTGAAATCGAGTTGCAGTCATGAGCTCTTCATACTCCTCTTAGATTAAGATATTTCCAATGGAAGAAAGATTACCCCTTATTGTCGGTACCCTTGAAGTCTTGTACACTTTTCAAATTGCTTCTCTTATGCTCAAGCCTCCTTGGGTCCCACCAGGCATGCCAAATTTTGTTGGGGGATTCTTGTGCAAAAAGGGACTTGAGTGTTTGTAGGAGAAGGGAGAAAGATAAGAAGAAACATATAGACACAGGAAGCTTCTGTAAATTGATTATAAGGCAAAAAATTACAATAATGATGTACAACACAATCCAAATACTCTCTATGTGAAATCCAAAAGAGTGCACAATCAACAAAGTACAAAATACCCAAGGTTCTTGGTGCCATCGACCTTCTCTCCACCAAACCTCCACCTTCTCCAAGCTTGCACTTGTGCAACCTTGCACTCAAGCTTCCAATAAGGAGGGGTATGGATACCTTCTATCGATGCGCGCTCATTAATGGAACCTTGTGACCTTTGATTGCATGGCTTAGCACTTCTTTGCACTCTTCTTGCACACCTTGCACTTCACTTCTCTCCATCGCACACTTACCATATGTCTCTTGCTCTTCTCTCTCCTTAGTGCAAACTATCTCACCTTGCTTAGTCTAACCAAGAATAAATGCCTTGCCTGAAGTTAAGTGTTGGTTCGCGTATGCTCCTAACTGCTAGAGTATCTTGGTACTCACTTTGATGTCCCAATATTCTCTCCAAAAGTGGGCAGTGAACAAATCCCTATTTGTTTCGTAGTGACTTTAGATTAAAACAAAAATTTTAATTGGGGGGCCATACTTTCACTTGTGCGTATGCTTCCGCTTCACATACTTTCACTTTTTTCCTTTTAATTCTTCAAATCTACACCTAAGAGAGGGTTCACCTGAACCTTCCAAACACTTTAAAAATACTTTGAACCTTAGAGAAATTACAGAAAGACACTCTGCTCACACTTATCAAATTGAGGTGCACTATCATTATGTCGGGGAGAGGTTCTCCGTTGGATAGATTAGTTTGGCATATGTGCCCACACAAAAGAACATTGCATACCTTTTCACAAAGGCTTTGCCTAGGGAGAAGTTTGAAGCTTTCCGCAAAGCTTTGGGTTTACATCCTTTTGTGGATTGATTCCACATAGCTTGGCACTTCCTCATATATGAGTGCTAGATCCTCCTTCATTGCATAACTCCCAGGTGGGGGGGATTTCTTGATATATTTAGGTATTGATGTGTGTGAACACACTAAGACCATTGGGCCACTTTTCTCTCTCTTTACGAGATAGTTTTCCCTCGGCTTCTATATATGCGTATAACCCTAACGGGAAACTTATCTTTGTACATTCTCTTGATAATACATTCAGTATTGTGTGTTGTGCTCCAATCTTCTTCTTGTCTTGTTCATGTGCTTTCATAGATCTCAAACTCCAATATTTTTCAACCTACACACTTTATTTTCATGTCCTTTTTATAGAAAACCACATGGCTAAAAAACATACACTTCTTCATGAAAGTCACCATTCAAAACTCTAGCAAGTTGAGCCAAATATGTAAAAGATGTTGAGCCAAAGATGCATTGAAACCAGAAGACATCTATCCCCCTCCCTCCACTCTCCCAATCAGAACGGAGGTGCCCATTTTACATGTTGATAGATTTTGAGCCAAAAGTAGAAAGTGTTTGAAGCACATGAACACTTCAAACTTTACTTTCAATGGATATACCCATGCCTGCTTAGAAAAATCATCAATGAAATTCATGAAGTAAAGGTACTTCCCAAAAGAAGGTGTTTGCATAGGACCACAAACATCATTCTGAACAAGCTGCAATTTCTGAGTAACTCCTAGAGAACTATCTTTTGCAAAGGAGAAATGCTACATTTTGCCCAAAATACACTCTTCACATACATGTATACTAGGTGCCTGAAGTTTGGGTAGATAGAACATCATTTCAGGTTTCAACAAGCATAGGAAACTTGCAAAATTTAGATGACCAAAGCACGCAAGTCAAAGCTTTGCATCTCATATAGCCTAAGAATCTTGAACTGCACATGCTATATCATTCACACATTTTGCATAATCTATGAGCTTATACAGCCCATGACATAAAATTCCAAAAGTAATAATGACATCGTCATTTGACATACCATGAATTGTGTATTTGTCATCAATGAATTTCATAACCAAGCCGATCTTGGTTAATGTTTAAATTGATAAGAGATTTTTCTTGATCTCTAGCATAAATAAAGCATCTGACAATGTAGAAGAACTACCATCAATAATAGTTAGAATAATCTTACCAACTCCCATGATAGGACAAGAGGAGTTATTGGCACATGTGACAATATTCCCTGTAGGGGCAGGCTCAAGCAGTGAACAAATTGTGCTACAAGTTAAAATGTTTCATTGCCCCACTATCAAAGTACCAAACATCTGAGTCTATTGTAGAAATACACGGTTCATGACAAGATGGCTCATAATTGTAAATAGTAGTAAGTGCACATTCTTCATTCTACACAAGATCTGGAGACTTTGATTTAGGTGTAGAGGCCTCTGCAACAACCATTTCAATATCTTTTTTCTTTGCCTCTTTTGTAGCCATTTTTGGACGGCTCTTTATTACATGATCATTTTCTTTACAATATCTGCAAAACAATTTCTGCTTTTCCATTTTTCTCTCATCTTTGTCATCCTTCTTCCATTGTGCAAAATTAGTAGATTTTTTCTTACTAGTAGATGAGCTCCATTTACCCTTTCCCTTCTGACTAGCCAAGAAAGCTTTCTGTAACATGCATAATGGACTTATTCTACGTAGATTGATCTTCATGCAATAGAACAAGAATTAACTCCTCAAATATTATACCATTTGGATCACCTTTCATCATCAATCGAAGAGTAGGAGGAAAACTTTGATATGAATCTAGAAGACCATTCAGAAGAGTCTCCACAAGTAAACTCTCTAGCAAGACTTCATTAGCAAAAATCAACTTCTCCTTCAAATCTTTGATCTTTGTCAAGAAACTATCCATTGAATCTCCTTCATTCATGTGCTCACTCTCCAACTCTGTTTAGAGATAAGCAATAGGAGCCGCATTCCTTGCATGATATAAAGTGGTAAGTGTATGCCAAGCATCCTTTGCTATTTTTCAAAAGCGAATGCGATGAATAATGGCATATTTGATAGACAAGACTATCAATGCATGTGCCTGAGCATCTCTACCATCCCAACAAAATTGCTTTGTACTAGGTGTAGTAGGGATTGAAGCATGAACAAGAGGAACTTGAAGATCATCATCTTCAATGTCATTCACATCATCTTTAGTAATTGTATTTGCAAATGTAGTACGATGATTTTCAACATTGTGCATAATATTCCATAGTTCTTTTGCGACCAATACATGATGCATCATATGTACCCATAATGGGTAATTGGTACCATCAAACTTATCTTCAATAGCCAACATATGGAATATATCACTACTCTCAGCCATTGCCATTGACTAAAATACCCTGATCTAACTGTATCTAAAAAAGTTGAACAAAAATACCCTGATGTAATTGTAACTAAAAAAGTTTAACAAAACTAACCTATCGAGTTCTGCTTAACCTTTGGCAAAGCTCAAGGTGCTTATACTGGCAAACCGAAACATGTATATATGTTTGGCACAAGAAAATAAAGTTGTCTGCATATGTGCTATGATGGTGGTTTGGAGGTCGAAATGACCCATTAGGGTTATAGGCATATATACAAGCCAAGGGAAAAGAACCTCCTAAAGAGGGAAAAAGGTGCCCTCGAGGTCCTTGTGTGTTCACACACATCATCACCCAAATATATCAACATCTACACATGCATGCATGCACATACACATACACATACACACATAAATACATACTTATACACATATACATACATATGCGCATACACACACATGCATATATATATATATATATATATATATATATATATATATATATATATATATATATATATATATATATATATATATATATATATATATATATATATATATATATATACATACATGCATATGGAAATGAACATGCATGCACATATACATACATGCTCATACATACGAACATGCATATATAGACATACATACACATGCATATGCACACATATACCCATACACATACACACATGTACACATAAACCTACATATAGACATACACACATATATATACACATACACACACAAATACACACACATAAACAAATATAGGCATATACCTACATGTGCATAAATACATATACACACACAACATGCACATACATACATATACACACAAAAACACACATAATATGAGTTAATTATACAATTAAAATAATAGATCACATGCTAAATATAAACTATAATAAAAATTATTAGTATATGTGCATTATATGACTAAAACATATAATGCACACCATACACTCTAAAATTATTGAACTTATGAACTTACACCATAGACATAATTAAAAACATAACTGGTATGAGTTTATATATATATATATATATATATATATATATATATATATATATATATATATATATATATATATATATATACACACACAGACACACACATACATGTGTGTGTATCAATGTGCACAATACATCTAACGTAACATGTCAATCATCTGAATCCCCTCCGTGATCATGATCATCCACATGATCTGATGTATCTGAAGAGACATCATGGGTAGAGAGTTCACTACCCTCTGACAATTGATATCGTCCCTCCTATGTTTCTCTCCACCTCATCCATATTGACATGTACATTGCGGAGTGGCTATTCCACACTTATGAGTTAAAAGTTGTTATGTAGAACCAAATGACTTACTTATTAAGGTACTCTTTCCACTTTTCTTGAGCCTTCACTTAATTCTAATATTTTCCATTTTGCAAGAAACTTCTACGATCTCTACTGGGAGTTAAGGTGATTTACACTACAACATATCAGGGGCATATCGACGTTGTGCATACCGACGGTCATGCATCGGCGTCGGTATGACCATTGATAACCCTTGAAAAACCGCGGAGGCAATATACATGTCGGTAGAACTTGCGTCAGTATGAGCATTGGTACATGCACTGGTATGAGCGTCGATAGTTTTGCAAGAAATTTTGGCATCAGGTCTTTGGGATTCGATGAAGGACAACTTTAAGTGGACTTTGATGACAATGATCCAAACAAATACATCGATGTAAGTGATTTTCTTGTTTTCGATTGACATGGAGAGAGAGAGATAAAAGAAAGAGAGAGATCTAGAGAAACATAAAGAGAGAGAGAGAGAAAGATAGAGACATACACATATACATACACACTCACATATGTATACACACACATATGTGCATACACACATGCATATGCATACATACATACACACACATATGCATATACATACACACATGCATATACATACACACATATGTGTATACACACACACACACATACATATGCATACACACAAACACACACATATGACATATGCATATACATACACACATGCATATACATACACACATGTGTATAGACACATACACATGCATATGCATACACACATACACACATGCATATGTATATATACATACACACACAAATTGCATATACATACACACATGCATATATATACATACACACATGCATATGCATATAGATACATACATACACACATGCATATGCATAGACACATGCATATACATACACATGCATGTGCATACACACAT
>CM035425.1:40469295-40476795 GCA_020310875.1 Ceratopteris richardii
AAGTACCGGGTTCTGAATCAGAACCCTGAGAAACACCTAACTTCCTAAGTAAGCTTAACATTGTGGAGCTGAAGTGAATGACCTTCTGCTTCAGGGGCTCGACATTGTTATCCTGCTCTCCGGATGGAAGCTGTAGTGTGAACTGAGGGACACCTGTATCAGCACTCCTACGTTCTTTCTTCGTCAAGATTAGACAGGTCTTAAAAACTTCTGGTTTAAGAAGGATTCGTGCGTGAAGCGGATGAAGTGATAAAGGCTGGTCACGGCAAACCTCAGACAACGCTTTGATGAAGCTCCAAACGGAATGTCCATCAGCGGCTGAGTGTAGCACTGCAAATCCCACCGTTACGCCGCCTCTGAATCAGTTACCTGTAAAGTAAAAGTCGTGGACCCTATTCCTTTAAAAAACTGCGTATATGGTCATGCGGGACGTCCATGCCTAGCCGAGACGGAGGTATGTAGGAGACTTACCTGGATAGAGACGATAGGGTCATGTGGATGGTTGCTGACTGTTGCATCATCCATAGGAGCAAGACGCCGGAAAACCGGATGCATATTGAAGTTATCTCGCTGTAACTCTGCGAAGTCCATATCACATCGAGCTTCAGTCAGCTCAACGCCCTCATCATCCATAGGAGCAAGACGCCGGAAAACCGGATGCATATTGAAGTTATCTCGCTGTAACTCTGCGAAGTCCATATCACATCGAGCTTCAGTCAGCTCAACGCCCTCATCGTTGCAATCAAGGGCATGACGGCCATCATCGGCCAGTATAATGCGCCCCGCAAGACGATAATATGAGACGAGTACAGAGGATAGGGCAATCTGCAAATCGGCGACAGCGGAGGAGGCAGTTTTCTCTTTCCTGTAGAAGAAGATGGTTCGATTGGGCCGAACATAGCCCAACATGTTGTCCACGCCCGACAAATACATAATGTGTCGGTTGGTAGGTTCAATCGGCTTCACCAACGATGTCTGAAGCAGTTCTACCATTGTTTCGACACCGTCCGGTTTCCCAGTGGCTGCGGGAGAAGAGAACGCCATTAAATCACGCCCTTAGATTGCATCTTCGCGGAGAAATTGCATGGTCCCGCATTTATAGGTAATATCAGCGATACATCCGAAATCTGTATT
The DNA here is from genome assembly GCA_020310875.1 of Ceratopteris richardii. Lineage (NCBI taxonomy): Eukaryota > Viridiplantae > Streptophyta > Polypodiopsida > Polypodiales > Pteridaceae > Ceratopteris > Ceratopteris richardii. Next base: position 40,470,430 of record CM035425.1, read on the forward strand.
CGACGAAAACTCTCTTAGAAAAAAATTAACAAAATAATTTTCCTTCCGAAACATGTCTCGGGAACATAAAGACAAAGAGCTACAGATCTTGGAAAGACTTCAAACTTAGAGATTTCTTTTTTTCTCGTCATCTCCTTCAACATCGCCGATTTCTTTGGCTCTTCCAGCAGTCATGACTCGTCTTAAGTATTCCTTTATGGCATGTGATTTATCTGAGTCTTCTAACATGCTATCATTGATACCGAATCTTTTTTTTTTCTAAAATGAAGGTAAAGCTATATAATATCCCTATATCTCGAGTCCTTTTGCCAACGTGGATGATTTTTTCCTTTCCTCTCTCTAGCTGTTACCTCACTAGTGTTCACACATTTAGAGAGCTACAATTGGGACTCGAGAGTGGGGAGTCTAGGGACTAGAGAGTCTCGAGAAGGGGCCACTAGACTTATTCCCCTGTTTTTTAATGGAGGTTCAGTCGACGCTTACTCCCCTATTAGAGTGTTCTTTTGTTGCCAGTCTGTTCGCAAACTCACACACATAGAGATGTGTCTAATTGAACCCCCCAGCCATGCCCGAGGCTTTGTTTACTAATCCTCGAAACTGTAGATGAAATGTCCGTAATGGTAGAAGAACGTGCTCGGGCTCCCCTGAACCCCATGTACTCTATGTACATGGTCATCTCTGTGTGTTGTTTCCCCGTATCCTTCCCCTTGAGAAGCCTCATGTGAGATCATCTCAAAGGTGGGAAACCGTATGAATGGTGCCTACAATCTCCCATATACACTCAACTTCCAAACTATCACTCCCATATGATATAACATCATTAGAATGACCTAAGCTCATATGATGTATCCTCCTACGAAATATAGAACAAGGTCCCATAACAAGTGATTTCAAACCCATCTAAGACTAAATGATAGATTGTCCTCATATCACTCTAGGTCTTAAAATACCTTGTGAACTATGCAAATCCATCATCTAGGTTATATCTAAGAATTTCTTGGTAGTAAAATGCAATCTCTACATTCCACCTACCAAGAAGTCTTTGTTTGTCATCTATTTCCTTTGGACTTAGTTCTACTAGAAGAGCATCTATTGGCACTAGTACAAACTATAATATTTCTTTTCCCTACAGTTTGCCATATGAATGCACTAAGTACCCTAAGTACCCATGTAGAAAGTACCCATGCAGAAAGTACCCATGCAGAAAGTACCCATCCTCAGATAATCCCTAAGTACCCATCCTTCTAATTGATGGTTACTCATCATACTCATGATGTAACACCAACTAAGAGTTTGGTACCCTAATAGGTTAGATATATCTCTATCTCCTAGAAACCCTAAAGAAAAAGGTAATACTCAACTCCCAGTCCCACTAATGTCACTAACTAGATCATCTCATCTAGTCAAGGACCATCACTGGAACACCATAACTGCTTCTCTCTAGAGTCTCCATGTGAGACTCAATCTAACCATCATGATTAATTGATCTCCCTCTTGTCTTTGATAGAAGAGTGCCACTTCTATCTAGACAACCAAAATGAGAAAGTGAAACTCTCTCTATGTCTCTTTTCTAAGGAAAAGAGCTCTAGTAGTGGAATCTATTCCACCTTCCCTTTGCCTTTGAAAGAGATTTTGTTGAATCCGTTTGCTCTACTCATCCATAACTAAGAACATGTATAGAAGTTCTCCATACTTTTCTATCCAAAGTAATGGAGAATCAAACTTCCATTGGATATCCCTTTGTTATTCCAAACTAACTTGTTCCTAGGTACCAAGACTGAGTCTAAGTACCTCTTTGTAGATCCCAACATACATATATGTATTGGGTATCCCGACTATTCCTGGCTAAGGGATCTATGCTCTAAATCATAGGGCTAGTGCCATACATGTGGCCTTTCTAACCATCACTTGAATGACATCTTTGGGTATTCTTCATAATACCCCATAGTCTCCTAATCATACTGTGAGACTCTTGCGACGATAAGATAATCCGAGCACTAGCCACTAGCATGGTATCAAAACATTATTGTGTTGAAACACCAAGCTTCTACCGATGAACTTTTACCTACAACGCTAATGCTTCACTTGAAACTAAGTAATTTTTTTTCTTTTTTATAGTCCTTTAAGAATCCTTACTTGGAATGTAATTCATATCAATTACTTTGAATAAACGTGATATATTTTATTGAATTGCAATATCAACTAGGTGCTTTTCAAACTAATTTAGTCTTGTTAGTATTGTTGGAAGGATCTTTTCAAAGTTCTATTTCTTCACAAATGTATCCAATATTTTTTAATACTTTACTTTAAAATGTTTGACAATTCAAAAAACAGCATGCTTTGTCATACTCAAATTCTAAATGAAGATCCTAGAAGTTAATTACTTCATGATATTCATTCTTACTTGACCTTGAAGTGTCTTTTCAAATCATGTGTTTAAACTTCTCCTTTGACTTGATTTATTCTAGATTTTGTTTCCTTACAAGATCATTTCACAACCTCATGCTTTCACTTACATTTTTTTGTGTAAACCTCTCAAGTATCTCTATTGTAGGATCTTATCTACACATGTACACAAAGAGTATGAAATCTGGGATACATAGAAAATAGACATCCAAGCTAGAGTAGACACAGGATTGGGTGCAATCTTCCCCCATGTGCTTTGCGCAATGATTCTATAGCATGCATGTATTTATAGGGTTTTTATTACATCAAAAATGGAGATTACAATGAGGGTTTCACTTCAAAAGCAAGCGTGAAAGCAAAAAGGTTCTCTCCTTTACGGAGACCCTATCTTTTATTTATATAAATAGCGATCTACAAGGATCCTAACCTTAACCACTATTTTTACTAGTTTTCTAGAAAGAACCCTTACGTCAGTCTTTATTTACAAAATATGTGTAAAATATAATTCCTCCTATTCGTGTCCAGGCAGATCTGAAATGTTAAAACCCATCCACACCCTCACAAACCTTTAGCTACTATATCAAACACAAAACATATTAATGAATCAATAAATTAACTCCAAAAAAATCAATCATTCCATAAATGATAACAATCCCAAGGTATGATCATAACTTATGATAGTTCCCAAAGTTCCATGGGCACTTTGAAATGAAATCTCCCACTTGATTCCATCTAAAGGAGTGACAAGAAAGCATTGAGGATGATAATTCAGCCATGTTGGTTCATGCCATACAATAATGAAAAAGATACAAAGAGACACAAAGAAACACCCATACACACATGAAGAGAAGATGGAGGGAGGAGATGAACTAGAAAGAGAAAGTGGATTCTTCTCTTTCTATATATGAAAAATTATAACAATAGAAGTGTGCCTCTAAATTGTTATTCAACACATGTCTTCTTATACAAAAATAGTGGGCCTTTTGTTCAATCAGAATGAAGACAGGAAGAGGATAAAATTTCCCCATTTTTAGAGGCGCTTCACATTTGATGAACTAACAAGCTCATAGCCAACAATCCCCGCCCCACCCCTTTTGAACTTGATTATACAAGTAACTCTTTGGGAACTATCCTTTCTTCACAACTAGGCTATGGTAGTATAAATATATTTTTCCTTGCGAGGTACAAAGAAGGTGTTAAAATGTTTATTTCCTTCCTTCAACATACTCATGGGTGGTACAAATCCTTCCGTATACATATGAGGATGGTACAATGGGATTGAAGGTTGGCTTATAAAATTTCCTTGTTCTCATTTTTGTTGATTATGTTCTTAATTCCATCTGCTCCCTGAGATTCTTGTTTTGACTTGCACTTGATTGTTGTCATTTGTTCTAGGTGCTTGTTGTAGGTAAAACTAACTAGAAAAGAATAAAGGAAAGGTCCTTCCCATTTGTAAATGTGGTGTCTAATTCCCATTATACAAAGAAAGTAAAAATTTTGTTGTTCAAACCTTTGAACAAAGGATTGATTACTAAAAATTAAAGGCTTGAGAGAGACTAAATGTTTCTATATGTGTGTTAACAATAAATATTTTAGAGAAAGATCAACTACTATATTTCTCTTAATTGTAGACTTTGAGTGTATAAAAATGATGCAATTTTGGAAAGAAGAAAATGTCAACCATTAGAATAGATCTTGGCCTTCCATTTGACAAATTGTTGGTGGAATCACATCTTCAGTGTCTCTTCAAGCCACTCACAAGCTTCAATGGATTATGACAATGAGAAATTTCAACAGAAGCCACATCCCTTCTTCTGTAACAGGTGAGCAAAACTTCCATGCTTTTAAGGTTGCTCTCACCTTGGTTGAAACCTTACGTTACAACATAGATCCATGAAGACACACTGAGGATGATGATGCAGCCTTGTTGGTCACACAAAGAGCAGTGAAGGAGATACAAAGAGACATAGAGAAACTCCCATATACACATGAAGAGAAGATAGAGGGAGGAGATAAACTAGAAAGAGAAAGAGTATTATTCTCTTTTTCTATATGAGAAAATATAACTATAAAATTGTGCCTCTGAATTATCATTCAACACATGTCTTCTTATACAAAAATAGTGGGCTTGTTGGCCAATCAAAATAAAGATAGGAAGAGGATAAGATTTCCACATTGTTAGCAAAGCTTCACATGCGATGAACTTACAAGATCATAGCCAACATGATGGAAATCATCATGTTTTCATCTATAGTAATCATGCATAGTATCAAGGAAAACATGGAAACTTTGATAGACGTCTTCTCCTTAAAAGATCTGGAGAGTTGCTTTGTGGTTTCATTTAAGAGATTTGAAATCTTAAGATGAAACCTAGACAAGTTAACTTTAGGAAATGAGATTGTTTCTAAAGATAATAACTTAAATGAAATAGCATCATTTTCTTTTTCATAAATTATTCCATTCATCTACCATATTCCAAAGATAAGGTTGACCATTCTATTGAAAGTGGCTAGGGCATTTCTGAGTTTAAAATGCATCTTAACATAAACATATGTTCCCCATGATGAAGGAATATTTGGTTATATCCACTAAATCCATCCATGAAGCTATAGATTGTGTGTCCAACCACTTCTTCTATAACTTATTTTGCAAAGGGCATAGTGAACCCATATAAAATTGTTGCCTTGACAAGTGCTTTGAAATATACACATATTCTGCTATCTTTTCGCAATCCTCAAGATGAACAAATATTTGGTTATATCCACTAAATCCATCCATGAATCTATAGAGTGTGTGTCCAGCCACTTCTTCTATAACTTGTTGTGCAAAGGGCATGATGAACCCATATGAAATTGTTGACTTGACAAGTGCTTTGAAATACACACATAATCTGCTATCTTTTCCCAATCCTCAAGATGATTAAGTATTTGGTTATATCATCTTGAGGATTGGGAAAGCTATCTTTTCCCAATCCTCAAGATAAACAAATATTTGGTTATATCCACTAAATCCATCCATGAAGCTATAGAGTGTATGTCCAGCCACTTCTTCTATAACATGTTCTACAAATGGCATGTTGAACCCATATGAAAGTGTTGCCCTGACAAGCGCTTTGAAATACACACATATTCTGCTTTTGTTCATATTCTTTTTGGGCACAATGACCATGGGAGAGAGATACTTTGAATGTTCCATTGAAATAATAGTTCAGTCATCCTCCATTTTCTAGATCTCTAGGTAGACAAGTTCAACATATTTTGGATTCAATCAGTAGCTTTTCCCCTTAGGAGTTACGCTCCTTGAATCAGTGGAATTTTGTGTTTCCCAAAACTTGCAAATACTCCTTCCAAATCCATGTAATGCCATGCAAATACATCCACATAAATTTTCACAAAAGAAGTTACCTTTCAAAGCATCTTTGGATAATTCCATAAATAGCTAGCCATCAATATAGGAGGAGAGTTTTCCTTGATGCCTAGCTAGATTTCTTTGACAAGGTTCCTATCCATCAATGTGTCCAGAGGTTCTTCATATTTGGGATCTTCCATCACTTTATCCCATATAGTCTAACTATCAAATGTAGAAGCACTTTTGATATCAACATGTTCTTCCTTTTGTTGCATCCACCCTACAAGGACTTTGTGAATTGGAAAATAAATTTCTATAATAGATTGATCTACCTTGTAGGTCGTTTCCTTTTTCATATTTGAATCAACTTCACCTATGTTGCACTTAAGAGGCATTTTCTTCCCTCATCTTTGGCATGTCACCAGTTCACCCAATCCAACAACTTGTATAGTCTCTTCTATTTCTTCATAAACTTCTTCAATACTTGAGTCATTTGGAAAAAAATTCATAGCAAGAAAATGAGTTACCCACTTGCAACCAAGACAAAATGTCTTCTTTCTCATATAAATCCCATTCTCAGTTGTTCATCATATCTTGTCCCATAGAAGTGAC
>CM035425.1:40486795-40489295 GCA_020310875.1 Ceratopteris richardii
TTGTATTTTAATGTAGAATCAATAGGATTCTACTTTTGCTTTTGCTTTTGCTTTTGCTTTTGTAGAATCAGTTCTGTTATCTTTACAACTCCTAGATCTCTAAATCTCATTGTAAATCGTAGCATTGTCAAGAAATTCGGGCTCCACATACATGGTGTCTATTGTGCATGTGAAACTCTTAGCTATTACAAGGCCTTCGAGGGGATCCCAAAGTCATTCAAGAACATGTTCTATCTATTCCCATTGGATGTGGAACAATACAGGGAATTTGTGTGTGTTTCCCTTAGATGGAGTTTTTGCCCATCTTTGTTTGATAGCAAATCAAAATCTATGGATTAATGAAATAAATGTGCTTTCAAAGAAAATATCTTTTCCTTTTTTTGTCTCTCTATTTGTCTCATTCAAGTATAAATTACCCCGGTTTGAAACTAATCCTTTCCTTTCCAAATGATTGGAATTGTTCCGAATTCAAACTTGTATGAATTACATCCTCCTTTATTCTCTGTTGTTCTTATGTTTATGATAAACATTTTCTCTTCTCGTCTTTGCATTTCTATTTTATGCTCTCTCTTTATCTCTTCTTATACTTATTTATGCTCTTTCTTCCTTTTGAACTCTTCTCACTATGTTTTCCCTCTTTCATGTTTTTTCTCAATCATTTTATTTCTCTCTTCTTTACCTTATTATAGTCCTTTCTTTTGACTATTCTACCCTTTTCACCCTTATACACTTTTCTTTTATCCCTTGTTCTCTTGATTTTTTGTTTAATTCATTTCACTCTCAATCACTCCCTTCGAGGCTTACTCTCAATCACACTCTCTCTTTTCATACACACTCCCCATCTTTTCTATGTTTCTTTCAGCATTTTCTTACTTTCGTTCCTCTCTTTCTCTTCACTTTATTGTTCTCTTTCTTACGAATGTCAATCTCACCTCGTGTATAAAATGTGTGCTATGACAAAAATGGGGAATTTGGCTACAAGTTCATGCTCGTATTTCAATATCTCAAACAGAGGTAAGAAATATCAAAGAAAACACATCAGCCCGTCTCACTTTCGCGTAAGTCTTGAAATTTCTTCACTTAAGCGGTTGTCCTTACAAGCAAATTAATTGGTCTTTCTTCGTCTATATACGCAATCAAATCAAAATGAATCTTTATCGTCCCTGGATTTCCAAATCAGTGTTCTGATGTTAATGATATATGGAAAACAGAAAAAAGAAACAAATTAGATATATGAAAAAAAAAATTTAAAAAAAAATTAAAAAAAAAAAATTTTAAAAAAATTTAAAAAAAAACTAAAAAAAAAGAAAAAAAAAAATATATATATATATATATTAGCACCTCCTAAAAACTTTGTTTCACTGTAACATATCGAGCAGGGAATTTAATAGAAAACTCTTCCCTCGCTCAGCTTAATTTAGAGTAATGTCAAGGGAAGAAAACTATGAACCACATGTCTAAAAACTTTGTTTCACTCTCAAGGGAACCATGCATGTCTGTTGTTTTTTTAACATCGTGAAACGCATCAAAACCATTGTGCGATATTGTCAAATACACACGCATTATCATTCAAATGCAGAAACAATTCATGCATAGAAGAAAAGCAGATTCAACATCAATGTTAAATGCTGCCAAAAACAAGCAGTGAACTCGAAAAGTGGACAGCATATTAAAGATAAAATTCTCTAAAGATTCAAACATCAATGTTAAATGCTGCCAAAAACAAGCAGTGAACATTCAAAAAGTTGACCGCATATTAAAAATACAATTCTCTAAAGATTCAAACAATACAATGTCGGCTTCTTGTTTGGGAGTGCGGAGGGGTTGTGTGTTTTGCCGAGTTTTTAAAATAGAGAAAGAGATCACAGAAAAGATGCACTTCTTTTAACTTTGGCTAGCTTTCAACTACCATGGTAGGTGCGCTCCGTTCCTTAGTGGTTAGCAATGTGGAACCCCTGCCGACTTTGGGTCCTCGCGAGGTTGTAGGGAATCCCATTGGTTGTGCTCCTCTGGTGGTTTCCTTAAGCAAGGATTTTATCTTGGAAAATCAAAAAGAACTATCGAAAACATGCCTTATTGGTCAACTGTTTTGCCCATGACCCCCTTTAGAGTCCGTGCATCTCTAGCTCTGTAAGGAGTGGTTCTTGCATGGCTTATTAGTGAGCAATGCCATTTTTTGCTAGTGAACCACTTATTTTTGGTCTTCAAGAATGAGGAGACGACATTTCAAGTGCTACAAGTGGGCACCTAGCAAGCTTGGAGGTCTACCTTATGCCTCCTTAAGTGGTTCCCCGATTTTGTCCCATACAAGTCTAAACCCCTATGCTACCCATTTTGGGTTAAGTCTCCCAACCTTCGCTTTTTCCTGTATGACTTCTTGAGGGATATCTTTGCACCTGTTGGTCGACCACTTGCCTCAAGGGAGGACATGGGGGGTTTCATCTAGGAAGGAGCAAAGTACTCCTTTAACACACAATGGCACCCTCAGATTTGCATCGAG
>CM035425.1:40501795-40519295 GCA_020310875.1 Ceratopteris richardii
GATATCTAGTGGTTAGGTGCTATAGAAGTTCCCAAAGAAACAAACAATGTTATTTTTTGGATTTTTAGTAGGACTCCATGGATTACGGAAGTAATGTCTTCTCAAAAAGCTTTCAGTAGATGATATAGGTGATTTTGAGGTAGAATGGCATTTGGGTGGAGACCTTAAGAGTATAAAATGCATGTTAGATTGTAAACAAGGAGCATCTTCTCTCTATCTTGTTGGAGATTCACTCACTAATTACGCATAAAGAGATAAAGATAAAGAAAGATAAAGAGAAGCAGAATTAAAGTACTCAGAAAATCAAAGCCTTAGTGAAGGGACAAATTCATGACTGTAATGTACGGTGTAGAAACTTCCAAAATTAGAGTTTGTTACACCGGATCAAGACTATATATAAAGGAGAGAGCATGAGAGTGCAAAATAGAGTGAGAGCAAGAGCGAGAGGAGTGAGAGCCCGCAATTTGAATAGAGCGCATATAGAAATCAAGAATAGGTTTAGAAGACGCCAGAGATTGCGTATGTACAGATGAATAATAGAAACCTGAAATGTCGAGTATTCATCTGACAGAGATGGTAAGAAGAAACTACTCAGTGCAGGAGAGTTTCTATAGCTTGAGCAAGAAGAGGCCAAGCTAGTTTTGTACACATCTTCTCTAACAGAAAACACATGTTCATGTGGAAGTTGCGCGCATTCTTCGTATGTGAAGAAGTCTGAATATTTTCATGTTACGGTATAAAAGTTAGTTAACAGTTACGGTTATCTGAGTAAACGTAATTTTCGGTCAGTTACAGTTTTTTCAATAAACGTGTTTTTTTGGTAGAACAACGAAGTAGATCTCGCAGAATAATGTAAAGCTTTGTATGAGAGATAGCTCATCTTGTAGCTAGACATCTCTACTATCAGTTCATCAAAGATTTCGGTGAAAAGGATATGTACACACAGTACACATTTTGACCAAAAAGAGGCATTCTGAACTGGTGAAGTTTTTCCTTAAACTCCAGAAAGAGTTCATTCAGTGAAGGAAGTTTACGCATCACTTCCTTACTTCATGTACATATACTTGAAGTAATTACAATCAGAATTGTAGTTGATTCCGGTAAGATTCCAGTGCAATTATGGTGAGATTCTAGTGAGAGCGGTGAAGTTCCGGTGGATCTTTGATGAGTTCAAAACATAGTTTTCGATATATTTGAGTTACAGAAAGTGTGCTAAGCTACTATTGATTATAGAAGTGTTCTAATATCACTCTAGCTTAGCTACCCTGGGTGGGCGCGACGAATTCTGCAGGCTTGACAAGGTTCGAGCCTTTGCCGTGGCCATCCCAACAAGTGGTATCAGAGCAGAAAAGATCAAGAAGTGATATGAGAGTGGAAAGATCCACAAGTGGTACCAGAACAGAAAAGGTTCTGAAGAGCAGAAAAGGTTTTTCAGAAGAACAAGAAGAGAATCGAAAGATATCTCATAAAAGAGGGTGAATGCTGAAGAGTTCAACAGCAAACAATATCAAGAAGTATTCCAAAGTCATTCTCAAGGTAAAGGTTTAATTCTTTAATGATACACTCACCAGAAGAAATAGAAACAAGAAGGTTATGGCAAATCATGTTTCTATTGACAAATTGGACAGACATAATTATCCCGCATGGAAGCCTTACTTATGAGTAAGGACTTAATGATGTATGTGACTGGAGAAGAAAAGAAGCCAACCTTTGAAGACATTAGACAACCAAAGGAAGAAGAATTAGAAGCCTTGAAGCTGTGGCAGAAGAGAGATGCAACGGCAAGAGCCTACATCTATAATACCGTTACATATCATCTACTACCGCATATTAGAGTTCTGGAGAAAGCAAAGGACATATGGAGTGCGTTGGAAGATCATTTCCAAAATACTACGAAAGCTAGGAAGGCTAGCTTATGGTCCGAGTTCACAACATTCAAAAAGAAGTCAAGTCAAAGCATTAGTGATTATGTTACCAAGATGAAGGATCTAGCAGATAGTCTGGGATCCATAAATGAAGATATGGAAGATCACAGATTGATAGCTCAAGTGCTCATAGGTTTGAGAGGAGATGAAAGGTGGAAACCTTTTGTACTCTCAACTGAATTGTCTTTAAATCATTTTGTACCAGATTTAAATTAGTTTCTTGGACTTATGCTAACGTTTGAGCAAGATTTGAAGACAGACGGAGATAAAGGACAAAGTTCTGCAATGTACATGAAGAACAAGAAGAAAGGAGATAAAGGTAAGTCAAAAGAGGAAGAAGAGTCGAGTTCTCAGGCTTATTATGCAAGAGGTAAAGGCACTGGCAGAGGAAGAGCAAGAGGTTCTGGAAGAGGAAGAGGTAGTCAGAATATCAACAAGAAGGCTTGCTAGATTTGTGGATTAAATAATCATCTGGCTCATGATTGTTGGCACAATCACCAAGGATCAAATCAAAATTAGAACAGTAATAGCAGCGGCAGAAGCGGAAGATATCAGAGTAACTTTCAAAGAGGTAGACAGAATCAAAGAGGAAGCTATGGTAGAGGTGGAACAAGAAGCTGGGGACAGAATCAATCCTACAACACCACCTACAACAACTACGCAAATGACACACAAAATGAAAGTCATACGTCATTGATGATGAACTCAATCGGCACATCAGATAACAAAGATCTAAAGGTATTTTACATTGATTCTAGATGTTCTAATCATTTGTCAGGAAATATAGAATTGATGTCAGAATTGGAAAATAGTAGCTCCAGTCATACTGTTCAAACAGGTGACAATACGAGACATAGTGTACATTCAATTGGAAAAGTGAAATGCAAGAGTGGAGCAAATTTGCTAACCAATGTTGTGTATGTTCTGACAATACCTAAGAATTTGATTAGTGTGGGACAGATAGTTGAAAAAGGTTTTCAGGTCAGATTTACAAATGAAGGAGTATTTGTAGAAGATCCCGAGAAAGGATACAATCAGATTGTCTCTGGTAAGAAAGAAGGAAGACTCTTTACTTTAAGAGTACAAGGGAACATTGGTCAAGCGTTGCTCACACATGATGACAAGGTGATTACAGAACTTGATCTCTGGCATAAGAGATTAGGTCATTTTAATGAAAGAGGAATTAAAGCTATGATTGCAAATCAGTCTATACTGGGATTACCAAACGTAGAGAACCAACATATGATTCACAAGTGCGAAGCCTGTCAGTTGGGAAAAACCCACAGGTTACCATTTTAGAAGAAAGGATTCAAACATGATGGAGTACTAGAACTCATTCATACAGATGTATGGGGTCCAACAAAAGAAGGATCAATCAGTGGCTCAAGGTACTATGTTTTGTTCATTGATTATGCTACAAGATGGATAACGTTATAGGTTTTGAAGGAAAGATCAGAAGTTTTTGAAACCTTCAAGCATTTTCATGCATATGCTGAAAGAATCACAAGTCAAAAGCTTAAGAGACTGAGGTCTGATGGAGGGGGAGAATACTTCTCCCGAGAATTCAATGATTATCTTTGGAATGTAGGTATTAAGAGAGAAATAACCTGCAGGTATACACCACAACAAAATGGTGTAGCAGAAAGAAGGAACCGAACTCTAGTTGAGTTTGCACAAGCTATGCTAAAAGAAAAAGATTGTCCTAATTATCTTTGGGTTGAAGCTGTAAATAGAGTTACGTACTTGGTAAACAGATTACCGTGTACAACTTTAAATGGAATGACCCCTTATGAAGCTTGGTGGGGAAAGAAACCAACACTTGATCATTGCAAAGTGTTTAGATCAGTTGCTTATGCTTATGTACTGTCACAACTAAGACATAAGCTTGAACCAAAAGCAGAGAAGTATGTGTTCGTCGGATATGATGAAAAGCAAATGGGTTACAGGTTATGGAGTCCTCTAACCAAACAATTTGTTGTTTCCAAAGATGTGACATTTGATGAAGGGAAGAGCTGGTATACAGTGAAAGAGCATAATGTTGAAACATTTGAAGAAGAGGTAAGAAGAAAAGAGAAAGGGAAATCAATTGTGCAGGTAAATAGAGACGAAGACTATATGCAAGCAAGTACATCCAGGATCGGATCAGGTATAAGAAATGAAGATGAAGAAGTGTATTCAGACACTTATGAAGAATGTGAACCAAGAAGGTCAAGCAGGACTAGAAGACAACCGGAAAGGTATTCTTATGATACTTCGTACATAACTCAGAAAAATTATGCATATATGGTCAAAGATAATGAAGAACCTCAGAACTATGATGAAGCCAAATGCAAGAAGCAATGGGAAGAAGCAATGGAAGAAGAGTTCAGCGCACTGGAGGAGAACCAGACATGGGAACTTGTTCCTAAACTAAATGGTAAGAAAGTAATTGGAAATAAATGGGTTTACAAAGTAAAGAAGCTTGTAGATGGAAGGATAGCCAGATACAAAGCGAGATTGGTGGTCAAAGGCTATGCTCAGACACATGGCATAGATTATGATGAAATGTTTAGTCTGGTGGCAAAGATGTCAACCATAAGGACGGTGATTGCTATAAAAGCATCAAAAGGATGGAAGTTAAGTCAGCTAGATATAAAGAATGCACTCCTGAATGGATATATATCAGATGAAGTATACATGGAACAACCTGAAGGGTTTGTAAGTTCCAGTTACCTAGAACATGTTTGCAGATTAAGAAGAGCTCTCTATGGATTGAAGCAAGCTCCAAGAGCTTGGAATTATAGACTTGTGAAATATCTCAATGACATTGGATACCAAAGTTTGAAGGCAGATGCAAGTCTACTCATCAAGAGAACAGATGAAGGTATGATCTACATTTGTATTTATGTAGATGACATAATAATCACATGTACCTCAGATGAAGGAATCAAGGAGGTAAAGAGACTTCTTGAAAAGGAGTTCAAGATCAGTGACCTAGGAAAGTTATCGTACTTTCTAGGAATGGAAGTCACATATACAGATCATGGTGTATATGTTTTGCAAGAAAAGTACCTCCTAAACTTATTGAAGAAGTTTAATATGGAGAATTGCAGGGAAGCCTCAACACCGCTTGAAGTAAATCATAATCTCAGTAAATATGATGGAGCAGATTTTAGGGATATGAGAAAGTATCAGTCGTTAGTGGGAAGTCTAATTTATGCTACACTAACAAGACCAGATCTTAGTTATGCAGTGGGAGTTCTCTCACAGTTCATGCATTGTCCGAAGGATCAACATTGGGTTGCAGGACAAAGAGTTCTTAGATATATCAAAAGAAGTATAAAGGAAGGATTATATTATCCTTTTACATCAGATATAAAGCTGAGAGCATACAGTGACTCAGATTGGGCAGGAAGCCAAGATGACAAAAGATCAACACATGGGTATATGATATACCTAGGAGATAAGCTAGTTAGCTGGTGTTCGAAGAAACAACACACAGTGGCTTTATCGTCAACAGAAGCAGAATATGAAGGACTTGTAGAAGCAGCTAAAGAAGTGATATGGATGTAGACCTTGTTCAAAAGCATGGGTATTGATCAAGGTATACCTATCATACATGGAGATAATATGAGCTCATTGTATCTTGCAGCAAATCCAGGATTTCATGCAAGAACAAAGCACATAGAGATACAGTATCATTTTCTGAGAGAAAAGGTAATGGAGAAGGAGATAGAAATTGTATACACTCCGACAAAAGATCAGATTGCAGACATTTTGACAAAGATCTTGGATGGAACAAAGACAAGCAGATTCAAAGAAATGGCAGGTATAAAAGAAAGGAAAATATATGAAGACCGGAAGATGCAAATTAGTGATTGAGGGGGAGCTGTTGAAGATTCACTCACTAATTATGCATAAAGACATAAAGATAAAGAAAGATAAAGAGAAGCAGAATTAAAGTACTCAGAAAATCAAAGCCTTAGTGAAGGGACAAATTCACGACTGTAATGTATAGCGTAGAAACTTCGAGAATTAGAGTTTGTTACACCGGATCAAAATTGTATATAAAGGAGAGAGCATGAGAGTGCAAAATAGAGTGAGAGCAAGAGCGAGAGGAGTGAGAGCAGGCAATTTGAATAGAGCGCATATAGAAATCAGAATAGGTTTAGAAGACGCCATAGATTGCGTATGTAAAGATGAATAATAGAAACCTGAAATGTCGAGTATTCATCTGAGAGAGATGGTAAGAAGAAACTACTCAGTGTAGGAGAGTTTCTATAGCTTGA
Organism: Ceratopteris richardii; assembly: GCA_020310875.1. NCBI lineage: Eukaryota > Viridiplantae > Streptophyta > Polypodiopsida > Polypodiales > Pteridaceae > Ceratopteris > Ceratopteris richardii. Next base: position 40,507,989 of record CM035425.1, read on the forward strand.
GCAAGAAGAGGCCAAGCTAGTTTCGTACACATCTTCTCTAATAGAAAACACACGCATTCTTCATATGTGAAGAAGTCTGAATATTTTCATGTTACGGTATAAAAGTTAGTTAACAGTTACAGTTATCTCAGTAAACGTAATTTTCGGTCAGTTACAGTTTTTTCAGTAAACGTGTTTTTCCGATAGAACAACGAAGTAGATCTCGTAGAATAATGTAAAGCTTTGTATGAGAGATAGCTCATCTTGTAGCTAGACGTCTCTATTATTAGTTCATCAAAGATTTCGGTGAAAAGGATATGTACACACAGTACAAAGTTTGACCGAAAAGAGGCATTCTGAACTGGTGAAGTTTTTTTTTTAATATAAAGGAAGTTCGGCAATAGCCTACTCTCCCGGACTTGAATTAAATTAAGAAGCAAAGGTACAATAGAAGGGGACTAGTGCCCACGGGACCCCCCAAATCCCACAAAGCAGGGGAAGCTTGGTTGATTCCTAGGTTGCAGTACAAAGAAGGTTGATCACCCTCTCGTCGCCCTCATGCGGGACCCACTTGGGTTTGAGCTTGTCGTTGATCAAAAGGAGGACTTGGTGGTGCCTGAAGGGGGGGGATTTCTTACTGTTGACAATCCTTTTGCCAAGGAGGAATAGAGATTTTTCAATCGACCACTCCCTGGGGGGGTCGCCGAAGTTGAGAGCACACCGCTCCCGCCAAATTTTCCACAGGACTTCCCCTCTGATCGCGTTCCAGAGAGCCGCAGAGCATCCAATCGCTTCACCCAAAAGGACTTGTTTCCAGTTAAGCTGTTTCTGAACTCTGATTTTCAGTCCAACCATCTGCCAGATTCTGTAGGAGTTGGGGCAAGTAAGGAAGATGTGTGTGACATCTTCGATTGCACGGTGGCAGCGTTTGCACCACGGAGGGATCCCACAAATTTTGCTTGCCTTATGGTTAGTCCAAATACCTCGATGAAGAATTTGCCATAAGAGGACCGACTTCTTAATCTCTATAAGTGGGTGCCAGATACCCATGAATTTCATGTCCCACCGAAGCCGCGTCCAGGACAGGCACCACTTCTTGTTGAGGCTGATCTGGAGGTCAGTCGTTTCTTTGATGTTCGGGATTTTGAGTAGGCTATTCCCATTGTGCCATTTGAGACCACGCGCGTTCGGAGCATCTTGTCCCATGAGAAGGCGAGTTTTGTGACGATCCCAAGCGAGGCATCTGCTTTGCAAGGTGTTCCATTCTTCGTAGGAGATGTTTATGCGAGGGTCGATATCCTCGTAGTTGATCCAACTGTTGGTGTCATGTTTCCAGAGGTGTTTCCATTTTTTGAATCCTTTGTTCCATAACTTCTTGGCATTTTGAATGTTCCACGACTCCACCCTCCGGATGCCATGTATCGGAAACCAGATAGAGTCGTTTTGTCTGATTCCGGCCGCCCACTTCCAGTCCTCACTGATTCTTGTGAAGCTTTTGACTTTATTCCAGCCCTTCCAAAGAGAGCAGACGAGAGTGGAGCCTTTCGGGAAGACAGGAATCGGGGAGAATAGTAGGGTCATGATGTCAAGGTTCTTCCAGTTCGGGAACCCCGTGAGGGCCAACTCATTTTTGTTTCTGAAGATCAGCTTGGCCCACGAGGCCTCCTTATTGCACCAAGCTTTAATCATCCATTTGGCCGCCAGTTTGTTAGCCATGCACCCGATGTCCAGGATGCCAAGCCCCCCGCTATCTCTAGGGCTGGTGCAGATGGCCCATTTGATTTTAGGCACCCCCCTTCTGTTATGATCACCCGTCCAAAGAAAGTTTCTGCAGGTGCTATTCAGTTTGGACAGGCCTTGCTCATTCGGTCTCCAGCAAGAAAGGAAATAGATGGTAGACGAGAGGAGGAACGTGTTGATAACCATCGCCCGTCCAGCGAGATTGATTTGCATGCCTCTCCAGTAATTGAGTTTGTTTTCAAGTTTGGCCAGCACCCAGTTCCATCGCTGCTCCATAGAGACGCCAAACCCCAAGGGGATTCCAAGTAGCCGAAAGATTTGGCCCTGCGGAATGATTTGACAGCCATGATCAATGAGAAGGCCAGGTTGATGTCCCACGATGGCCCTAAAGGCGGTCTTATTGTGGTTGATTTTGGATCCAGAGGCCTCACAAAAGGTATCAAGACACCTCCAGAAAGTCTCCAGGCTGGTATTATCATTGTGGACGAACGCGTTCATATCGTCGGCAAAAAGTCTCATGATGATTTGACTGTGATCATGAGGAAGCTGGAGGCCTTTGATATTGCCAGCCTCCACATGATGAGCCACAAGTCTGCTCAGCCCCTCAGTGGCGATGGCAAAGAGAAGGGGGGCAAGAGGGCACCCTTGTCTAATAGATCTTTTAAGATGGATCGCCTTCGAAAGTTTGCCGTTAACGTTAATTTGGGTCGTTGCGTTGCCGAGAAGGGTCGCGATCATCTTAGTGAATTTCTGACTACATCCGAGGTCCTGGAGCGACTGCAGAATATAGTCCCATTCTAGCCTATCGTAGGCTTTGTCAAAGTCGATCTTGAGGAAGACCACATCTTGATTAGACTCATTTGCAAATTGAATACCTTCCCAAATATCCATAATGGTTTCCAGGATGGACCTGCCTTTGATGAAACCTTTTTGGTCCTCACTAAGCCAAGATCTCAGGTGGCATGCAAGTCTGTTGGCAATGACTTTGGCGACGATCTTGTAACCTGTTTGAAGCATGGTAATTGGCCGCCAGTTCTCGATTCTGTTTTTTTCCCCCTTCTTGTGAATCAGCTTGATAATTCCGTTATTTATACAAGAAGGAAGAGCACCAAATTTTAGCGCTTCTTGCCAAACCATCCGAAGAGGGGTGGCAACCACCAGCTTGAAGGATTTAAAAAACTCGTTAGTGAGTCCGTCGGGTCCCGGGCTTTTACCGAGAGGGAGGGCATCAATGACCTCAATGATTTCTGATTCAGAGATCGGGGCATGAAGCAGGGAGTGGAGGTTGGGCGGTATTCTCCGGGGGGAAACCCTAGAGATGGCAGCCATGCAGTCCCTTCTATGGTGGGAGAGGGGGATCGAGGTTCCCAGGAGTCTCGAGAAGTGCCCTTCGATGATGCCAACATTATCTTCTTCCGAGTTGCATACATTGCCATGTGGGTCTAGCAGTAGGGGAATCGTCTCTCTGTTGTGTTTCCTTTTAAGGATACTGCACATCTCTTTGGTGGGTTTGTCGGCTTTTCCAGCCCACCACTCCTTGAAGAAGATTTGCAAGTTTTTCCTTTGTATTTCTTCCTCGTATCTCAACGCCGCTCGGATTTTTCGGAGGCCTTTCTGGGCTTGGTGTTTTCCTTTGTTTACTTCCTCCTCGAGTCTCCAGAGTCTGTGGTAAAGCGCTTCCCTACGAGCCCGCCGCACTGTCTCGAGCATCTTCTTAGTTCTGATCATGATCTTGCGAGACTTGTCGACCGCACTTCTCCAGCACTTGGCTGGGGCCAAGCCAGAGGCGAACGCCACCTTCCACACATCGGTAATCTCTTGATGGACGGAGGGGAGAGAGAAGGTGGAAGCGTTGGCATGGAACCATGGAGCCTTGTGGGTCCTGTTGGAAGGTTGAAAGGTGATAACGATCGGGTAGTGATCAGAGATGGTGAGGTCAGTACGTTGCGTGATGGAAGGGTGGCCCCACAGATGAGTAAAACTCTGAGAGATGTAGCATCTATCAAGTCTAGCTTTCCTCAGATCCTCGCCCGCTTGGAGATTCGACCAGGAAAAGCCATTCGAGTCTTTGAATTCGACCAGATCCAAGTGGAGTTTGGTCATGTCCCACGTTTCTTTCTCCCGACTGTCGATGACCCTGCCCTTGCCCATCCATCTGTCCATAGGGTCCTCCCCATGTTGAAGTCTCCACAAATAAGCACGTTGTGGGGAAGCGAGTCAAGAGAGGTCCAAGTGTTCAGCCTCTCCAAATCCCCGTTAGGGGCGTACAAAGAAACCATAGTAACACAGAGGGGAGCACCAAAAGAGACCGCAATCCAGCGGTGATTTACATCTTCAATGGAGTTCTCAAGCTTTTCAAGCCAGGGTTGTTTAACACCGATAGCCGTTCCACCGGATCCCCGTTGGTGCTTTGTTGGGATCCACACATGGGCCGAGGAAACCTGTCTAAGCCGTTTCAGAAGGTCTTCACCGTCAATTTTAATCTCTTGAATGCATATAATGTCTGGTTTTAAGCTAATGTCGCGGAGCCATTGACCAATGATGGCCGCTCTTGAGGGGTCAGTTAGCCCCCTAGCATTAAGCGAGATGACAATCATTTTTGTGTTGATCCCTCTTTGTGGGAGGGAGCCTTGTCCTTTCTTCTCTTGGCTTCATCTTTCTTTTTCGCTGGGATCTGATTCCGACTTAGAAATCGGTTCTTATGGGGGCTTTTCCAGGGTAACTCCAAAGGCTGCTTCCCTTTGCGGGATGCCCCCCGCTGGGGAGAATTGGGCCCCGTGCTCGGCATCGTTTCCGGGATCGTCGATCCAATGATGGAACTTTCACTATCCATGTTGTCTTCATTATTAGTAGTGAAACCATCTTCTTTGCTTGTAGTGTAGCCCTCCTGGGGAGTTTCTTTGTTGTCAGGGATCTCTAGGGCTTCGTCGTAGTTGTCTACCTCAGGTGGCTTCCCACCTGGGTAGTCGAGCTCGTTGATCTCCTTTCCAAGATTGCAGTACAGGTTGCTGTGTGGGGTAATTGGCAGGTTGTTCCTCTCACCGTTGGCCCTCGGACTTCTTTTCCTTCTTCTTCTAACTTCAGTAAAGCCATCGGCATCAGCTTGGGGATTAAGGATGCCCTTGACTTCCCCTTCCTTGGTCAAGTGGGTCAAATCGTCAGAGTTGTCTTGAGCGGTTTTGGAGGCTTCTTGAAATCGCTTGTTTTTTTGCCTGAGAGGGCAGTCTTTAATCCTATGACCTTGCTGGCCACAACGAAAGCACGCGTTGGGGAGGTTTTTGTAGGTGATATCCTGCTCCCAAACATCTCCTTCGCCCATGTCCACTTTGATCGTTGATGGAAGCGGCGAACTGAGGTCGGCCTCGACGCAGATTTGTGGGTGCCATCTAGCATTGAACGAGTGTCTTGCACCCTCATAGATGAGACCACCAATGTCTTCTCGTGAAGCCAATGGCTTGCCGATAGGGGAGACAATGTCCCACACGAAGTTGTACAAGAAGTATGGGAGGTTAGGAAGCTCAACCCAAAGAGGGTACCGAAGTGATTTCGATTTGTCGGGGGTAAAGTCCGGGGACCATCTGAATAAGCACAGGGTCGTCCGACCGAGCTGCCAGGTGCCAACACTTAGGGCTTGGAACGCCATCTCTTCATTTTCAAAGACTAGCAGCATGTGGCTTGCTGGTAAGAACTGACATTTGCTGACAATTAGTCCTCGAGGGAACCACTCTTTTCGGAGCCATTGTCGCACGATTTCGAGCGGGGGCCTAGGGCCAAACACTTGGCCGACGAGGCAAACTTTCTTGAGCTCCTCCTGAGCAGACAGAACTGCGGGTCTATTGAGGGACACGACGGGGGATTCAGCACTTTCGGATGCCCCAGGGGCGGCACACGACCCCCCCTCCAGCAGAGCGGCCAGGAAATCGGTCTCCCCAGGGGGAGGGGCCCGATTACTTTTCACGAGAGAGGAAGAAGCCACATCCATGGCCAAAAGTAACTCACACCACTTTTACTCTTCAAACCCAAAGGCAGGCTCCTCCAACATGGAGGAGAAGCTGACCGCAGACCAGGGGGAAATCGATGCCAACCATCCCAAAAACCAAGAAGCCCACAAAGAAGGGAAGCCCTATACCCCTTTTCGACCCCTTTTTTTTTTTTCTTTTTCTTCTTTTTTCTCTCTCTTTTTTTTTCTTTCTTCTTCTTCTTTTTTTTTTTCTTCTTTTTTTTTTTCTCTTTCTCCCGCCTTTTTTTTTTTTCTTCTTCTTTTTTTTTCTTCTTTCTCTTTTTTTTTTTTTCTCTTTTGAACTTAAAGCGAAAAAATGCGGACTAAGGCGGCCACGGCGGTCACGGAGACACCTTTCAGACTTTCCTCTCCTAAAATATTTCTCCTCTCTTTTTATTTGCTCTCCACGGAAACTTCTTTTTTATTTGCTCTCCACCAATAAAAAAAACAACTACAACCCTCCAGTCAATCAGTCGTTGACTAAAGTCCACGATGGACAGAGAGTCCACGACTGAGAAGACTGACTGGCCCCGCGATTGACGATGGACTCCCGCCTGCACTCCCGATTGACGCTCCCCGCGACTGACGCTCCCCGCGATTGACGCTGACGCTCGTCCCGATTGACGCTGACGCTCGTCCCGACTGACACTCGTCCCGATTGACGCTCGTCCCCTTGAGTCTGAATGTCCACGATTGACGCTCGTCCCGACTGACACTCGTCCCGATTGACACTCGTCCCGATTGACGCTCCCCGCGAGAGACCCGTGATAGCATGAATTAATGCCGGTGAAGTTTTTCCTTAAACTCCAGAAAGAGTTCATTCAGTGAAGGAAGCTTACGCATCACTTCCTTACATCATGTACATATACTTGAAGTAATTACAATCAGAATTGCAGTTGATTTCGGTAAGATTCCCATGCAATTACGATGAGATTCTAGTGACAGTCCAGTGAAGTTCCGATGGATCTTTGATGAGTTCAAAACAGAGTTTTTGATATATTTGAGTTACAAAAAGTGTGCTAAGCTACTGTTGATTATAGAAGTGTTCTAATATCACTCTAGCTTAGCTACCCTCAGTGGGCGTGGCAAATTCCGCAGGCTTGACAAGGTTCGAGCCTTTGCCGTGGCCATCCCCAACATATCCTTGCCCATATTGTACACAAGGTTACAAAGGATCTAAGAGACAGTCTAAACCTGCAAGGGCATTGATGAGAGTTGATGACTCTGAAGAAATTGATGAAACAGACTCATCGAATCAAAGGGAATGGGAGATATCACTTTTGAGGTGTCCAATGTTACAGGAACCGACTCATGATAAAATAAACAATGATTGGAACCCCATTATCCCATTTCCATTAGTCAATGTTCACTTTTGTACTTTGCATGCATTCATGAGGATCTTTGATAGGCTTTTGAAGCTCCATGTTGAATATGCATTTGCAATGAAACCACTAGAGAGGTCTACAATAGCAATCCAAAAAATAGAAGATCTTTTGAATTCTATAGGTTGTCATGGTGGCCACGTATCTTTAGTTGTTAAGAACTATGGTGAGTCTCAAGAGATTTTACAACAAGTTTCAATGACTGGGAAGAAGGCAAGATGTTTCTTTAAAAGAGATGTGAATAGTCAAGATGATGGGAAATGGGAGATTTGGAAGGACCTCTATTCAATTAAAACAGACAATGATAGTCAGGTTGATCTCATTAACAAGCGAAAGAAGGTTTGGTCATCGTTCCATCAATTGTTACATTTGATGTGTTTGGTTTCCACTAATGCTTCACAATGAGAATTATTCCAAGTGATTTTGAAGGAGTTTACACAGTCATTCATCTTATCTTGGGGAGAAAGCAACATTACACATTACATAGTAAGTTTCGCTTACATTTTTTTATTTGGTCTTAAACACTATGTGTATATCTTATTGACCAGATCATAGCATATTCTTTTTTCACATGGAGCATATTTTTATGAATCGATATGGGTCACTGGACATTTTTAGTACACAAGGAATGGAGAAGTCACATTACAGGGCTAGAGGTGTTTACTTTAAAAACACTCGTCATTGGGGTGGTCTACTCCCATCAAACTATTTAGAAGAAATGTTCAATTGGTTTTTTCGTGCGACATTCGCTAGAAAATATGTAATGGAACGAGCATGTGAGTCACGAATAGCAAAGATTACACAAAAGCTACAACATGATATTGCAAGAGAGAAGTGGATGTCATCGTCAGGACCCGTACATCATGCCCAATGGCATGCACAAAGAATCCGTGAGGGTTCTGCTTGGAAATAGTTTCTAAACTCTTAAAATACATTATTCTTTTCAAGGTTTTTATAACCCCTTTCACTTCAGATAAAATTTTATTGTTTTTGTGAATATACTTTTAATGTCTTAAAACTAATTTTTATCCATTTAAATATGAACAGGACAATTCTTAAGTGAATGGCACGCACAAAGCAGACTACTAGGAAGGATCATGCCGTCTACCTTAGCCATGTGCAAGGTACTCAGCACCCAACATGGATGACACCCCACAAGAAGTGTCGAACCACAAGCAACTCTTCCAGACGAAACTCGGGTGCAGGGACACACTCCGGTAGCATTCCATCATGGGCGATGAAGCTTCACCAGAGAGAGATGTATCCCAAGAAATAAATTATTCCCCTCCCCCATTTGATGATGAGCCCCGAGTCAGGACACCGATCAAGGCAAGGCCCAAACAACGAGGACATAGGCAAGTTTTGATTGAGACATCAAATTTATCGAGTTCCTCAGATGAAGAAAGTATAAACGGCCACCATGGAGCAATGATGATATCCCCGTGAACCATCGAGTAACGCAAGGAGGCAAGACACTCCCCCAAGACAAGGACAAAGACCAACGGATGAAGAAAGAGAGCAAGGTCAGGCCGAGGAAGTAAATGATGAGGCAGGACCATCTAGGCGTCCTCCAAGAAGAAAGAAGAACTACCAACCACGTCGTAGACCACCACGACATCCCCCCAAATGCAAGAGCACCACAAAGGTGCAGAAAGCAAACTAGAGCTTTTGTAGAGATTCGACACTATCAAAAGTCTATGGAGCTTCTTATTCCACGAAGGTCATTTGCAAGAGTTGTGAAGGAAGAGATCCAATGCTATTGCATTGGAATTCGTATCCAAGGGATAGCCATTGAAGCTCTCCAAGAAGTTGTAGAGGCATATCTTATATCAATGTTGGAGGACTCTAACCTATGTGCCATCCATGCAAAGAGAGTGACAATACAACCTAAAGATTTGCAGCTAGCTAGGAGAATTAGAGGGAATAACCCTTAAAAAAAATTTGTACTCCCTTGTTTGGAGAACCTTTTCTATATCCCATATGATGAATATTTTGTAAATCCCAAATGATGACTATAATCTTTGTTTTCTCATATTTGCTCTCCCAAGTAATTATCTCTTAGTGTACATGTTTTGAAGTTTATTTCTTGGTGTCTTTTTCCAGTAATTCTTTGAAATGTTTTTCATGGTTGTATCATTCATTTTTCTGTACTTGTTGTAAGTGGTAATGCTATTAATGCATTTCATGGCTTAAAAATGCCAAAAAAAGGCCTGCCACAGAAACACGGGGATGGGCTCTGCAAAACTTTTGCAAGGCCTATCCCCGTGTTTCTGTGGCAGGCCTTTTTTTGGCATTTCCAAGCCATGAAAACACATGCCATGCACATTGGGGCATATGATTGGCCTTGGCTAGAGTGCACTGCATGCTAACCCCCTGACCAATAGCTAAACAATCTTTATGAACATACATGTACTTATTTACTATTGCATGCTTATATGCACCCAGAGGAGTGTTAAATTTCTCTAATTATTGCACATAAGAAGAATTCCACAATTCCCCAAGTGAAGGTGCTCATTGAGGGAGATAGACTTGCAATATAGGTAAGGTAGTGCATAGGATGGCCTAGGAATGCAAAAAAAAGGCCTACCATAGAAACTCGGGGATGGGCCCTACAAAAGTTTTGAAGGGCCCATCCCTCTGTTTCTGTGGCAGGCCTTTTTTTTGCATTCCTAGGCCATTGCATGCATTTTGGGCAACACAAATTACAAGAAATAATGGAAAAAGACTGATTAAACTATGCAAAAGTTATGAGATTGTCAAACATAAAGATATAATAGATTGAATGCACATGGAAATTGGAAAAACAATAATTGTGTATTATAAAGTTTTTAAAATTGGCTCTTGGCCTTGAGCCTCTCCACTACATCATTTCTTCTCTGAAAAGATAGTGGCAATTGGTAAGTCAAAACTGATTGGGATATTAACCGAGGGTCTGTCAATCCAAGACCTAAAGCTATTCCTATTTGACCTAATATTTTTCCTCTAAAGTTAACTCCTAGGGTAGTAAGGGCAAGGGACGTCCTAACTAGAAATATACAATTGTTCCCTTGCATTATTGTAGATAGGCACAAAACTTTGCTCAAGGCTTTCAGACACCAAGTCATGAAGTGTCCTTGAGGGGAAAAGTCCTTGTGGATTATGAGAAAATCTTCCTTTGGCAATTTTCCAATGTATTGTGCCAAGGAAGAGCCATGGCCTTGGGAAACATGGTCACCACCACTCCTTGCTGCAAATTTATCCACTTCAATTGTTTCCTGCACATAGTCAATCATAAAATTAAATAGATACATCTTGTATGAATATGAGACAACCATAACTGTCAGTAGAGACTTACATCTTGAAGCCTATCTTCATCCTCTCCTCTTCCCATTGCATCTTGTGGAGTCGATGAATGGGCCATGCCACTTTGCTCCACAACAGGAGATGTTGGAATCTTCTTCTCCAAAATTCTTTCCCTTGATGCAGCCAGATCTTCTTCAGTGACATCTTGGTTGGCATGGCTCAAAATCTCTTCACACACAAATGCAATGGTGTCCGCAACTGAATCACCAAGTGGAATTGTTGCCTTTTTGATAATGTCAGAAGTGTTTTCCATGGGGACATCCGAGGTTGAGCAGAAAATACTAAGGCATTCATCAAGGCATAGACCGAATGCCTTCTCAATATCATGCAGGAACAAAAATTCCTCCCCGTCAACAATTACAACTGAAAACATTTCCACCTCCACCTCTGGTAGAGTGGGTTCCACTAAGTTGGAGGGTGGATTGTTCTGTGTACTGGCTTCCTTTAATTTGTCCACTACTCCTTAAGGAAATTCTCTGGAAATTTTTTGACTCTCTTCTAATAATTTGAGAGCTTCGGTCTGGGGTTCCTTCTTGTCATCTACAAAACCCCCAATAACAAGATGGGGTAGGTCCATGGGTGAAGGTTCGGGCTCCTCATTGACAAAAAAGATGGTTGTTGCTACGTAGGAAAGATATTTTCTTCCCATTTTCCTTTTCTTATTTAATTGTTTAATTAAGGGCACTATGTCATCTAATAGGTGCCCTGAAGCCTCAACAATAGCCATGAAACGCTTTAAGCGCTTCGCAAACGCCTCATCTCCTTTATGAATGTAGAAAAGCAGGTCACAGGGGACCCATTTACACTCATATGTTGGAATATCTATGGCATATCTTAATATATAGAATTCCATAAAATCTGTGA
>CM035425.1:40544295-40559295 GCA_020310875.1 Ceratopteris richardii
AGGTTTCCTCAGGCTCATGCATAATGGGATCTTCTGAAGCCCTAGAACACATCTCCTGCCTCTCTTTCTCCAAGATTGGCTCTTCAAGGTCTGCCATGTCTCCAGGTTCATCACAAGTGGGGGAACAGGCTCCCTTGAAGCTGGTTGGAATCTCTCTGTGTCTGCAATGTGCTTCCTTCCAACCTCTCAGTCTTCATCTGGGCATTCATGCAACGCATTGATTCTGATTCTAATGAAGCTCACTTGAGCATTATCCTTCTCCATAGCTATGCAGTGTCTGAACATCTTTAAGGAGGAAGCAAGAGTCGTCCTTGAAATAGACAAAACCACTTAGAGGCCAATCAGCATCATATGTAATGAGAAATATTACAATTGAAATTACATATGCCCGAAAAAAGGTTGAGGACCTAGTCATCATCATTGGAGAATAGTTGAATCAATCTCATTATTAGCTTTTGTGGCTTCTGATAGCGGTTAACCAATGTCCTGTCCCCAACTACATGACGAAGTTTCTTGGTAACGGCTGGGAACATGAGCACTTTGGAGATCCCATTCTCATTGTAGTGCTCCTTGACTCTCCTTTTGCTTACTTCATCATAATAGCCAACTCTAATGCATTCAATAGAGCTCACAAAACTATGCAAAGGAGTATGATTCACGTTTGTCTTCACCCTGCCAATGAGAACTATAAGTGAGAGAGCGATGTCGGGAGGAAGGAGGTCGTGGCGGGAAGCCGGCGCCTGGGGTTGGATCAGGCCCCGCTCTGGTGCGCCGTTCCTGCTGTCCTGCGAGCGGCATCTGCGCGCTGGGCGCCTCGCCTGTGCTCTCTGGAGCGTGCGTGATCCTCGTACGCGTGGGACCCTTGCCCCTCGGAAGTGTCGAGATGCGCGTGCGTACACGACCGTAGGTGTCGGGAAAGAGACAAATCAGATACAGCACTGATTCTCAAAATCACTGGGTCGGTGTGTATACAAACTCGATGATACAATAAAATCTGAATGATACAGTGATGCCCGCTATAGTGCGGGCCCGCGATACAAAAATCCGACACAGTGCGGAACAGATAAATACAAATAAATGCCGCCGCTATAGTGCGGATCGGCTGGATATGATGTAGGCTTCCCGCTACAGTGTAGGAAGTCACCCTCGATCTTTGTCTTCTGGTCTTTGCGATTTAATCTTTTCTTCACTTTTCTTCGATCCAAGCTTTTCTTCAAGTGCTCACTTTGTAGCTCTTTACTTCAAAATTCACAATAATCTCTGATCACGCAGTAACCAACGATATCACTTTTGGCTATCCCATTCTTGATCATCAACATGCGAACAATCATTAGCCTGTAGGAAGTTCCACAAGAAAGACCACGGGGGAGGAACAAATGAGTTTAGGCACCTATTTATAGGCCTCCCCACCCTTGGACTTTCCTCTAGAAACTTCCAACCTCCTTAACCAACTTTCTAATTTTAGACCATCATGCATGTTCACTTACTATTCTTGGAAAATCCCATCTCTTGATTCTATTTTTGATTTTTATCTTTTTTTTTTTTAGTTTTGATTTCACACTGTATATACAAAATTAATTATTTTCAACGGTTTCACCTAGGTTAAACGCCAATTCCACGGGTCCAACCTAGGATTTTTTATCAAGAAAATTAGGGTTTGATCACAATTAACTCAAGCTCGTCATTTTAATGGTTTATTTACAATTCCGACCTAAACTCCAAGGGTTTCCAAGGGTTCAAGCTCATTTTTTTTATGGGGTAAACTCGTGTTTCTAGTCAGTTTTAAGGGTCAAACCTAAGGTTTTCATGGGTCTAATGTCAGTTATTTACACGCATGGTTCTAATGCGCATCTCTAACATGGTTTCTTATCATAGAGGCAATCAAATCAGTCAAATCATGCACGAAATGTACCCTCTTCCATCAAAACATCACACAAATCTCATAAAATCTATGAACTTTGAAAAAAAACAATGCACACTCCCTGCGGGATTTCATCCCGACATTCACCCCCGCTAAACCTGCACATCGTCCCGATGGGCCAACCTGCAAGATCCAACAGAAGAGTATCAGGGTTCTTTTTGAAATCTCTTTACACTTTTTATGCCTTTCTTAAATCATGATCTCATGCAGTCATGCAATCTTTTATAAAGATTAGTACGAATTTTAGAAAATTAGGTAGATTTAAGCTTCACAAACATCATATTATGTTTCTGCGTCTGCAATCTGACAAGTGATCACATGAATAAATCTGACATATTTTGTTCGTTCAACTGGTTCAGATCAAGCTGCTCATTCTAAGCACTAGCATATACATATGTTCTTACTAACTCAGTTTATAGAATATACCTCGATTCCTACTATTTATCTCCTACTTGTCCAGCTCTCCATTAGATCTTTCTTTCTTTTTCTTTTTCTTTTTCTTTTTCATTTTTCTTTTTCTTTTTCTTTTCCTCTTCATCTCAGCTCAGCATTTCTTTTTATCTTTTATTTTTCACAAATCGGCCTATGTCGAAATCGGGTGCGACTCATGGACTTGTCCGCCCGACCAAGTTTATTCCACCTGTCTGCCAACCCGACATAGCGCACGATATACACAACGTTAGCCCTGCATGAAATCAACGTCAGCTCGTGGCTCTGACCACCCGGCCAAAGTGACTCCACCCGCCTACCGACCCATACAGGCGCATGACAACAGATAGGTCAGGCCTACGATGAAACTAGCTACAGCTCGTGGCCTTGATCACCCGACCAAGGTGGTTCCACCCGCCTACTAGCCCATCGTAGCGCACCAACAACATACACGCACATATAAGCTGGCATGAGTATGAATGTTTCTTTATAAATCATGATCCATATGGAGGTAAGATCTCATAAGAAAAAAATACTAGGATCCAAAGTTTCTCACTCACTAAGTGTTCAAATCAATCAGCATATACATGCACTCGGTCTAAGCATGCCATCACATTCCCAAGCTTTCACTCCCAAAAGTCTCTAGTCCACTAACTGACTCCATTCATTTAATCCCTAGTCGCTCATGCTTCGTGCAAACCCATAATAGATATTTGGTATCTTCATTCTACATGATTTTCACAAATCCATACATATCTTTATCATACACACAAATGCAATGCATATGCTCTAACAGAAAGAAAACACATCTCAAATCAGAAACATTTCACCTAGTCATTTTTCCTCATTTTGATCCAGCTTCTCTTTAATTCCATGGTCTATAATTCTTCAGAAGTTCTTGCTCAATCTCATAATCCGCTTCATTTCTTTTCTTGAATAATTTTATCCTCTTTCCTGCAATCAAAGATCTCAAAGGAGTACTGTCTAACTCACGAAGAGCATACGTACCATTTTCAAACACAGACGTCACCGCATACGGCCCAAGCCATCGCTTGGTCAATTTCTTCCTAGCATCATACTGAGTATCAAATGTACTGTCGTACACCAACACCCAATCATCTATCTCAATCCTACGTGGTCTCAGTCGATGGGTTTTGTCAAAATAGATCTTATTCTTTAGCCTTGACTCCTTTAACTTTTGGACTGCTTCTTTCAACTTTTCATTTCCTTGTTCTAACTGCTTTATTCTCAATGATAATAACTCTTCTCTCATCATACCATCATTCCATGGGAGCGTCAACCATGTCACTATCTGAGTCTGGATGGGGAAGATTGGCTTTTGACAGTACATCAATTCAGCAGGCATGAACCCTGTGGACCGAGTGTAAGTATCCTATCAGCCCATAACGCGAATGGAAGAAACCTAGGCCACTACTTGATGTCATCGCTGCAAGCCTTAGAGATCGCCTTCACAATGGAAGGGTGACCTCTCTCGATTTTCCCATTTGCTTCTGGGTTATAGGCAGTGGTGAGAGACAATCGAATTCCATGACGATCAAAGAACTCTTTTGCCTCTCTCGCATCCAACTCTCCCCTGTCCGCAACCACTTTCTCAACGTATCCGAATCTCGAGATCACTTCTTCTAAAAGGAATTTGCATACATTATAAGTAGTCTTCGTACAAAGAGCTCGACCTTCCACATGGTTGGTCAAGTCCTCTCTAGCAAGTACAATGTATCTCGTCTTATCTATCCCTTTGGGCATGGTTACAAGGTCGACTACCCACTTGTAATGGATACAAGGAGGGTAAGTCGGATGTAAGGGGTCTCTGTGCCTAACTGATGAATGTACCTGGCATGTAGCACAAGTCTCTAGAAAATCTCTCACACTCACATAAATCCCTGGCCACCAGTAGGCTTCCCTAATCTTCTCATATGTAGCATAAAATCCTTTGTGACCTGCCCATAAGGTCTCATGCATCTCTCTCATAACTTTTCTCTGAAGACTCCTCAAACTCAATACTCTCTGTGGACACTTCACCTTGCCTTTAGCGTGTCGCCAAATAAGCCCATCCTTCAAGAAAAAGTTGTAAGACTTTTTCCTGATGGATCTATACTTATTTGTGGACCAGCCTGGGGAAGGTTTCAGAGTACTCAGATATCTCCCTATATCTCTCCACTCACCATCATACTCACTCTCACGGAACTGCTCATAAACATACACCAATGGATCATATCTCATCATATGTGTATCTCTCTCTACCTCATCATCATCATCAGACTCATCATCAAATTTCGCTCTTGAAAGCATATCAGCCACTATATTCGACTTCCCAGCTATGTGTACAAATGCAGGATTTATAAACTTTATATAAGAGATCCATCTAAGCATAGCAATGTCCGGAGATGAACAATTTGCAATCATGCCAATCAATGGAAGACAATCGGTCTCAACTATCACATTCGCCCCAATGAAATACTCTTTATCGCTCTTTAAAGCAGTCACTAATCCCCATAACTCTCTCTTAATCTGAGGATATTTTCTTTGGGTATCATGTAGGATCTTAGCACCAAAGCGCACTGCATATCTCTACCCTTCATCATCATCTTGCCCTATGACCAAACCTATACCAATAGGACTGGTATCAACAATCAAAATGATAGGTCTCTGACCTGAATAGTCAACACGCTTTAGAATCGGAGCTTCAATTAGCAGCTGCTTCAGCTTACGCATAGCTCTTGACTGTTTTTCTGTCCATACAAACTTCTTTCTCTTTCACAGGAGATCATATAAGGGGTTCGCAACGTGAGCAAAGTGAGGAATCCATATCACATAGAATACACAGGCTCCTAGAAACCTTCTCACCTCACTGACATTACGACACACTTCAAAGATCCTGCTAATGGCCTCAACTTTCTGTGGGTATGGCTTGCGGCCATAATGTCCACACAGATGTCCTACAATGAGGACCTCATCAACGCCAAAAACCGATTTCTCTAAAGAAAGTGTTAGCCCTACATCTTCAAACCTCTCAAAGATCTTCTCACAATCAGCAATATGATCTCTCACAAACTTTCTACATCCCGAAGCATCTAAACTTACATCTTTCACTCTTTCCTCACATCCCTTTATTGGAACATCATCAATGAATGGCATAGTCACAGATGGTATAAAGTCTCGTAAAACCAGATTCATGGCATTCATCATGTGAGCCACAGAATTCGTCGCTCCCTGCGGCAAAGTACACATGCGTACAAGGCCCAGTGGAGTTCTCATGGTCGTAATGTCTCTACTCTCCATAGCCAACTGAAACTGGTCATAACCTGAATACAGATCACCCATAGAGTAGATGGAATGCCCAGCAAACGCTTCAGCAAACTCATCCACTATGGGTCCTGTCCCTACGTTTCTAATTGTGACTTTATTCACAGGTTGCAGATCCTGAATGAAACGAAGCTTCCCATTTTTCTTAGGCACAGTAAACCACCTATTCGAATATGGAGCCGAGGAGGGTTCCAATATCCGCATGGAAATCTTTTCCTTTAGCAACCTCATCAGCTCAGGTAAGTGAGCCTTTGGGACTGGTATAGGCCGGATATTCCATGGTATATGTGGCACTGTAAAGATAATCATGGGAGGTACTTGTTTCGTTCCGCGCACCCTATCTCATGTGGGAAAAGTGCAAACGCTTTTTCGTGTTTCTTGATGGCTTCAATAAATTTCTTTTTCTCTTCTTCTCTCAGGAATGGTTTTTCTCCATTCAATAGTCTCATCAGTGAAATGATGCCCTATGAGCTCTCTTCGTCTCAGCATAGGGTCATCTAACACTCGTAGATACTTTTCATGACTATCTTCTGGCAATGGCTGAGCTATAGGCTTCACTTTCTTATCCACAGTCTTATACTTTGTATTTACACTTACTTCATGCTCTCTCATAAACTCCTTAATCATCTCATACTCTTGGATAGAGCTGAGCATATTGATTTCTAATTTCTCATTTCTCTCAAATGCCTGCTCAAGCTCTTCTAGAGTAGTCGAACTTCTCTCCAACTGGATCACATCTTCAATCTTCTCATCAAGTAACATCATTCCTAAATGCTTATAGTGTCTCTCATGAACTTTTCTGAATTTATTTGAAACATTTTCTTTCTGTAAGCATAGCAACTTGAATGCAGATGAATAAATAGAAAAACTTTCAAAACTATGTAGAAAGTCATGCGAGACATCAAACCAACTCCCACTGTTGTCTCGCTCAACAGTGGATCCTAACAGAAATTTTGATCAGTAGAAGCTCCATACTCTCCAATAGGCATATTCTCATCATGGTCATGTGAATTAATAGGTTTCTTTCTTATATTCTTTCTATTCTTGGAGTGATTTGGACACACAATCATCACTTGCAGAGAATGAAGGCCAGATCTAGAACGGATTCGTGCATAGGCAGATCCATCATCCATGGCCTTAGTCTCCATTCTTACCTCAGCTATAAAGGGCTGCCCAAGGATAGCCTCATATGAACAATGGTCCTGGACAAAGAAGTGAAATTCCTTAGAAATCCCTCCTATGGTCACAGGCACAAAGGCGCATGCTCCAAGCAGTGCTCCTGAACCATTATCCGCTGTCCTCATCCTCCATCCATGATCTTTGTCAATCGGCCACCTAAACTTATCATAGAGCTTCTTAGAAATCACATTTATCTCTGACCCTGAGTCAATCAAGGCCAGAGCAAAACATGACTCCTCATTGCTCCCTAGCTTCACCTTCATCTCAGGTGTTCCTCTCGCCCAAAAGGTCCTGCTAAACTCACTTTCTGTCTTCCTCATTTCATCATTAGGTATGATAGGACCTAGAGATTTTTTATGACACCTGGCAACCTCATCATCATCATCATCAGATGTATCACTCAATGTAACTGCTTCATTTGTCACTTGAATATCTTCAGGTGCTTCTTCCATCTCTACATCTTCAGGTAATGGAAACCTCTTTCTCTTGACCAGCTTTATAAAGCTGTCCTTGAACTCAGGCTTCGCTATGGAGAAGACCTGCTCCAAGGACATGGTCACTTGGCTCTTCAGTAAAATGTCATTTAATATGTCTCTTGCATCATTTTTCCTTTCCAACTCAGAAATTAATACAGCCTTTGGAGTTCTCTTCTTTTTCTTCTTCTTTTCTTTGTCAGCCTCTTGAATACTTTCTTGAATTTCATCTTTCTTTTGAACAGGTTCTGGTTCTTTCTCTTTCTCTTTAGTCGATTCTTGAATTATAGTTGGCCCAGCCGGCCTCTTTCCCTCTCTTATCTCCTTCTTCTTTGCCTCTGCCTGAGTAGCTACAGGCTCTTTAAACTGAACTTTCTTCTCTAGCTCTTTAGCTTTTTCTTCGGCCTCTTGGCTTTGCTTTCTGGTCACTCTTCTTTCTGGCTCAGTCTCTTCCTGACTCTCATCCCGTTTCCTCTTTTCCTCCACATTGGCTATATGGGAATAGACCGAGGATTCTTCAACAGGAGACTTCCAGGCAGTCTTCTGCATAATGGCATCCCTAGCCCTCACTAAAGCCTCAATGGAATAATTTCTTTGGGGTCGAGGTCTAGGCACTTTTTCATCTTCTTCCTCAACAGGTTCTAATCGTGCGGCTGATGTACTTGCATTATTGCCAGATAAATCTTCATAAAATTTCTTCATTCCCCCCTTTCCCCAATTCACAGGTAGAGGAAGGCAGGTCCTGAAGTCACATAACTTCTTATCGATATCTATCACCAGTTGATGCTCTTTTGCTAGCTTAAGCTCTTCAGAGGCATATGAAAAATGCTCTTGTGCATCACACCATACGCATCTCTTAGCCCCTCCAAACCCACCAGTCGCTTGTCTCTCAAAAGGTCCAGTGTTTCTTTGAAATGTAGGTTGCACTGGTAGTGCAGGTGTCTGTTGGGCAACAGGCTGCACTAGAGGTGCAGGCTGTGGCATCACATAGCCTTGCATATTTGGAATGGGCATAGTGCCTCTCTGTAATGTATCTACATAACTCGTACTCGCCTGAGGAGGAGTGAGGTCCTGATATCCCATAGAATTAACTTTATTGTGAATACTCGCCATTTCTTTTGACATAGACGCTTGCATCGTAATAAGATTCTCTATCTGTCGACTGAGAATCTCAACCTGTAGCTCCATTGGCGATCGCAAAGTGGATGCAACATTAGCAAAAGCCGATGCTGCAGGCACGTTCGGAATTGCCGGAAGTGGAGCTTCCCTAGGCGGTTGTGGTGTTACCACTGCAGGTCTATCGTATAACACCGCCTGGCGTTGCCTCATTTGGGCAACCGCTTCTACCTCTCTCCTCACTACACCCCAATCTTCAGTCAATCCAAATCTCTTCCCAGGCTCTTCAATCCTCCTTTCGACCTCAGTCCTGTCTTCAAGACTTAAGATCCTAAGGAAAGATATAACTAGGTCAGGTTTCAAAGCATCTAAATCGGCCTGTGGAAGTTGTTCATATCTTCTCAAGAACTCATTCAAAAGTTGAGTGAGGGATGCAGTGGGCTTTGGAGAGCTTATCCACCGCAAGAACCCTTCTCTACTGTGTTGGGAAAAGTCTTCTAAATAAAACAGCTTATGCAATTCTTTTCCGAATTCGGCCCAAGGCTTTGCTATATGTGCTGTAATAGGGGCTAAAATGGATCCTGATACTACCCGTGTGAAGTAATGTGTAAACACATCTTCGGGTAGACCATAAATCCGTGCCTGTTCCTCAAAAATATCTAGGTACTCGATTACATTCAAGCCTGTAAACGTTCCTTTTTCTCTCAATACTGCTTGGACTACGCGGGCCCCTTGTTTCTCTATTACCATTTCCTTGAATATATCCTCCATCTCTCTTCGCTGCTCTGTCCTAGAATGAAGCACGAGGTCTAGTGTAAGTGGTTCAACTATCTCTCTAAGCTCAGAGTAGAGATCAGAGAAGAGGCTTGATGAGTCACGAGCCAAGAGGTAAAGGTGAGTCTAAGCTCTCTGATTTGCCTAGGCCAAAGTCTAGTCGAACTGTACTCTCTTTGATTCTCAAGATTTCAATGTATTTTCCCCCTTTTTGTGATAAGTTTTCTAATGTTCTGTCTAAGCTATGAAATCAGTAAATCCCTAGTCTTAGCAAGAAAAAAAGTGCTCACACGTATGGACTAAACTAATGCAAAGCGTGGATGCTCAAACGCAGACAGCAAGACAATCTTTCTGTTTCAGTAGTGTATGTGAAGCAATGCAAAATTTCAAATAACTTGAAATGCTAGTACCTGAAGTCTCTGTCCGATGCTGAGGTTCCCGTCTGTCTTCTCAAGGAGTGGGTGAGACGTAGAGGATCACCAGGCAACCACCTCGCTTCACGTCGGGTTCAGGTGTCGGGAAGAAGGAGGTCATGGCGGGAAGCTGGCGCCTGGGGTTGGATCAGGCCCCGCTCTGGTGCGCCGTTCCTGCTGTCCTGCGAGCGGCGTCTGCGCGCTGGGCGCCTCGCCTGTGCTCTCTGGAGCGTGAGTGATCCTCGTACGCGTGGGACCCTTGCCCCTCGAAAGTGTCGAGACGCGCGTGCATACACGACCGTAGGTGTCGGGAAAGAGACAAATCAGATACAGCACTGATTCTCGAAATCACTAGGTCGGTGTGTATACAAACTCGATGATACAATAGAATCTGAATGATACAGTGATGCCTGCTACAGTGCGGGTCCGCGATACAAAAATCCGCTACAGTGCCGAACAGATAAATACAAATAAATGCCGCCGCTACAGTGCGGATCGGCTAGATATGATGTAGGCTTCCCGCTACAGTGCAGGAAGTCACCCTCGATCTTTGTCTTTTGGTCTTTGCAATTTAATCTTTTCTTCACTTTTCTTCGATCCAAGCTTTTCTTCAAGTTCTCACTTTGTAGCTCTTTACTTCAAAATTCACAATAATCTCTGATCACGCAGTAACCAACGATATCACTTTTGGCTATGCCATTCTTGATCATCAACATGCGAACAATCATTAGCCTGTAGGAAGTTCCACAAGAAAGACCACGGGGGAGGAACAAATGAGTTTAGGCACCTATTTATAGGCCTCCCCACCCTTGGACTTTCCTCTAGAAACTTCCAACCTCCTTAACCAACTTTCTAATTTTAGACCATCATGCATGTTCACTTACTATTCTTGGAAAATCCCATCTCTTGATTCTATTTTTTATTTTTATCTTTTTTTTTTATTTTTTAGTTTTGATTTCACACTGTATATACAAAATTAATTATTTTCAAGGGTTTCACCTAGGTTAAACACCAATTCCACGGGTCCAACCTAGGATTTTTTATCAGGAAAATTAGGGTTTGATCACAATTAACTCAAGCTCGTCATTTTAATGGTTTATTTACAATTCCGACCTAAACTCCAAGGGTTTCCAAGGGTTCAAGCTCATTTGTTTTAATGGGGTAAACTCATGTTTCCAGTCAGTTTCAAGGGTCAAACCTAAGGTTTTCATGGGTCTAATGTCAGTTATTTACACGCACGGTTCTAACGCACATCTCTAACATGGTTTCTTATCACACAGGCATGCAAATCAGTCACATCATGCACGAAATGTACCCTCTTCAATCAAAACATCGCACAAATCTCATAAAATCTATGAACTTTGAAAAAAAACAATGCACACTCCCTACGGGATTTCATCCCGACAGTGAATCAATGAAAGCCATGGAGATAGAAAGAAGATCACTTACCATGTGAGGCACTCCAGAGCATGACATCTTGACTTCAGAGCACTTGAAACAGAGAAAGATTGGTCTCTGCTATGGAAAATTAGTATCCTCCAAAGAGGAGACATAGTCAAATCGGCAAAGAGGAGACATAGTCAAATCTTTCGAATCTGAGGGTGCTTGAAAGGCTCCTCATTATTCACTAATCCCAATATTCTAAATCCATAGGGTATGTCTGCTATAAGAAGGGAGAAATGCTTTCTAGGCACAACAGTATAAATACTATCTACATCACTACAGAATACATTATAATATACAGACTTAAGTGGATCTAGGGGATTGGAGAAACATTTAAGATCAGCTTCATCATCAAAATCTATCTCCTTAGCTTTCACTCTGGATTTCTCATGCCTTGCTATTTGAATGTGAGCCAGGAATGCAGTGGGGCAATCATGTAATACCTCTGTAGACTTGCTTTTCCTTGGTTTTTGTAGAAATAAGTGGAAAGAATCAAATAAGCTCTTTGATAAGCAATTGGAAACATGAGGAATCGATGCTTGCCATCGATTTCTTGTCTGGGTCGATGCCAGGAATCAACTTTCTATTGAAAGTCGATGCCTAGCATCGATCTCTCACATAAGTCGATGCGTGGCATCAACTTAGGCCACCAGGTGGATGCCAAGCATCAACTTTCGATAGTAAATCGATGCCAGGCATCGACATTCAGCAATAAGTCGATCCCACGCATCAAATTGCTACTAAAAGTCAATGTCTGGCATTGAATTGGTGGTACATTGAATGCAAGCATCGAGCCAGATAGCAAACCAGGCATCTTCTCTCAAAATAGAACCTACCCAATCACGAAATAGGATAAAATACTCTGATAAAGCTTTGTATGATGAGGTGGTTGCATAGTCTACTTGGACCTCTGTCCAAGAAAAGCAACCCAACCTCTTCATCATGACCTCCTAAATCTTCATGTATACTTTATGACTACAGTCACAAAAATGAAAGGGATACTAGGTTAGACTAGACACATGGGAGGAGGGAAAAAGGACCTGAGAATAATATACATACTTATTTAGCTCAATCACCATCTCCTCCAGGTTAAGCTAGTTGAAGATTACCCTTGACAAAGTTAATATAATCAACGTATTGTAATAAAGTAAGTCTATGATCCAAGGGTCAGGCCGGTTCAGACGCATCTAAAGTCGGACACCATTTGGTCATCCGTATATATGACCAAAGATCTCGAGTTTAGACTTACTAGGAGGTTTTGTGCTCTTGTGAATAAGTGATCCACTTAGCTTAGTGGTTAAGTCTCAAGGATGTGAAGCAGGAGGTCTTGGGTTCAATCCCCATGGGGAGCATGGGGAGAGTATTCTTCCCAAAGAGATCTAAAGCCTTCTAGAAGCATCCACTTGAGTTAACTTGAGTTGACTAGGACACTTGGCACACATGTAGTTACATGGCCAACACTTGGATGGTTAGTATCCACCTGCCCATGCAGGGATTCCCCTAGAGAGAGCTATATATAGAGGCATTTGGTTGGGAGGAGAGTCATCTCTCTAGCATGTGGTGGTCATAATCCTTGCTCTCTTGCATTGGTATCAGAGCTGTTCCAAGTGTGAATAGAATGAAGGAATTCCAAGAATGTATTCTGCAACCGTGCAAACCGTACTTAAGTTTGTGGAAGGTAAAACATGATGTTTGCCTATCCTTAAAGGGATTCTCATACAAATCCAAAAAGCATGAACTGATGCTTAGACTTAAGCAGTAGAGAGATTCTTGTAAAAGAAAGTCCTGGCCATGATAGGTACCCAAAAGCATTAGCAAAAAGGAATCTAAAGACAAGAAGTCAAAAGCTCTTGTCACTACAAAATTGGTCAAGAATAACCAATTGAACTTGAATTTGAGAAATTCAAGAACTTGGAATTCTGATTGGTTTTCATTTGAAAACCCTAGCAAGAAGGATTGGAGATATTCTATTAAAGGTTTTCAAGTTCCCCAGGTTAAGCACAAGGTTGTGAAACGATCATGTCAAGGGATTAAAACCTAGAATATCACGATAGAGATAGTGCCTGAAGCTGCGAAATTCTTGTCAAAAATTAATGCTAGAAGGTTCTCTATCAAGAGATGTTGTAGACTTTAGGATAAAGTTCACTCACACGTCAATGTGAGTATAAAATAGGGTGGTATGGGACATCATATTTTATACTCATATTGATGTAGGAAAGATGGTATGGGACATCAAACCGTGAGATGATGATCATCCTTTAGTCCTCATTTGGATCTTGAAGTTAGGTTTGATCTTCAAGGGAATCAAAACTTCAAAGAAGGAGTTTAAATTCAAGAAGGATCTCAAGATATTTGAAGATAACTTCAAGATCAAGGAAACAGACGATAAGAAGTAAGTAAAAGATCTTCATGAAATACTTCAAGACAAAGTGTTGTTAATTCGGTAATATTTTATAAATTTCTGAAGAAAGTAGGACTTTGATTTTGAGTTGATCTTTTCAACCAAGGACTTGATTGACTAAGTCAAGCATCAAGTTCCTAGTGAAACTTGGTGAATTCACTCTTTTGACTCAAAGAAATGCACAAGAATTGCATTCCCTGTAAGGAGTCAGAAAGACTAAATTGGATCTGAACTTAGTCTCAAATGAACCATTATTTGAACGTAAATCCTCATCAACAGAACCTCAGTGATTCGACACACTGATGTTGGTTACCACACCAGTGTCTTGTGGTTAGATGATGTTTTCAAGTTACTTTGATTCTTTTTAAGAAGCCAGCTTATTTTTCTTAAAGATAAAGAAAAATGCTTCAATGTCCTGTTGAAAACAGATCTTTGAAAAGTTAAAGTCTTGAGTCATCTAGAGTTGACTCTTAGCAAGTTTACGTATCTTTGAAGTGTGAATTGGTTGAACAGAGTTTTAGTTCTTTCTTTCCGCTTTCAGAATCTTTTGGAGTTGACTCAGATATGATATCTGATTCTTTTTACAAAAGTCAAGGGTTAGTCGGCTAGAACCAAGAAACTAAATTAAACATCCTAGATAGATGTTATGTACAAGAACCTTTTCAATCTTCAAAAGATAATAAGTCTAAGTAGACTTATTTATTTGAGTTTGCTTCAAGTTATAGCATAAATGATTTCTTAGAGTCCAATAGACTCTAGAATAGACAAGCTAGGAATTGCTCAACAGATTGACAATTCCCAAGAACTTTTAGCTCAAATCTTTGAGAAAAGTATCCTAATTTGGACAATTTTCATTGTGAATTTGTATTGGTCAAGTTATAGTATGGTTGACTCAACAAAAATGGTAAACTTTCTCCTACAGTTTTACATAGGATTTTTAAACTCATTAGGACAAAGTAGTCCTCTAGTCAGGTGCAAAAATCAAGTAACTGTTGGAAAGGAGTTAACCATTGAACAAACATCTAAGTTAGAAGTTTGGGACAACCAAACTTTAAGTTTCCCAAAACAAATTCAAGTGAATCAAGAGTTTTCAAAGTTTTGCAACGGATAAGAATCCTACCTTAGTTACTAAGTTCATGCTTGAGTTATGCCTAGAAACGGATTAGTAATTTGAATCCATCCAATTCACATGTTTTGTGCCTAGGGCGCACATCCAGAAACTGTGAATTGGCCAGGGATGTGTTTAGATCCACCCCTATAATTCTTTCACTGTTTATACTTTGTACAGTTCATCAAAGTGCAAAATGAAACAGTGTTTAGAATCATTTGGGCAAGGACGCCACCACAAAGATGAGACATGTTCTTCTAGTTCTAGAACATGATCATGTTCTTCCAGTTTTAGAACATGAGGCTCGGGGGTTGCCTATAGTATATATATAGCTCCATTTTCGAGGATGAAAATATTTTCCAAGGGAGAAAGAATGTAATAAAGTAAATCTACGATCCAAGGGTCTGGCCGATGCAGAC
>CM035425.1:40564295-40596795 GCA_020310875.1 Ceratopteris richardii
ACTGGTTAATGCTACTCGTAATTTGAACTACATATGTTGCAAAAGACGTCAACCTTTTTACAAGGCAATTAACATCATCCCTTTGTATAGTTAAGATCCTCATTGAATGTAGGGCCATTTTCATAGCATATGAAATGAATATCACAAAATAATTCCCCAGAGCAGATTATAATCAACAAAATTATATTAAGAAACATTCACACATTCATTAGAGAAATGCTCAAGATAAGTACAACTTTGCACAAAATGGAAGCAGAACTTGGTATTATATTTCTACTAAAATGATCTTTACATTTCATCTATGTTTTACAAGAGTAATAAGACTCTACAATAGCAGCTAATCATACGTTTCCTCAGGATCATGCATAATGGGATCCTCTGAAGCCCTAGAACACATCTCCTGCCTCTCTTTCTCCAAGATTGGCTCTTCAAGGTCAGCCATGTCTCCACGTTCATCCGCAAGTGGGGGAACAGGCTCCCTTGAAGCTGGTTGGAATCTCTCTGTGTCTGCAATGTGCTTCCTTCCAACCTCTTGGTCTTCATCTAGGGATTCATGCAACCCATTGATTCTGATTCTAATGAAGCTCACTTGAGCATCATCCTTCTCCATAGCTATGCAGTGTCTGGACATCTTTAAGGAGGAAGCAAGAGTCGTCCTTGAAACAGACAAAACCACTTAGAGGCCAATCAGCATCATATGTAATGAGAAATATTACAATTGAAATTACCTATGCCCGAAAAAAGGTTGAGGACCTAGTCATCATCATTGGAGAATAGTTGAATCAATCTCATTATTAGCTTTTGTGGCTTTTGATAGGGGTTAACCAATGTCCTGTCCCCAGCTACATGACGAAGTTTCTTGGTAACGGCTAGGAACATGAGCACATTGGAGATCCCATTCTCATTGTAGTGCTCCCTAACTCTCCTTTTGCTTACTTCATCATAATAGCCAACTCTAATGCATTCAATGGAGCTCACAAACCTATGCAAAGGAGTATGATTCACGTTTGTCTTCACCCTACTAATGAGAACTATAAGTGAGAGAGCGAATCAATTAAAGCCATGGAGATAGAAAGAAGATCACTTACCATGTGAGGCACTCCACAACATGACATCTTGACTTCAGAGCAATTGAAACAGAGAAAGATTGGTCTCTGCTATGGTAAATTACTATCCTCCAAAGAGGAGACATAGTCAAATCGGCAAAGAGGAGACATAGTCAAATCTTTTGAATCTGCGGGTGCTTGAAAGGCTGCTCATTATTCACTAATCCCAATATTCTAAATCCATAGGGTATGTCTGCTATAAGAAGGGAGAAATGCTTTCTAGGCACAACAGTATAAATACTATTTACATCACTACAGAATACATTATAATATATAGACTTAAGTGGATCTAGGGGATTGGAGAAACATTTAAGATCAACTTCATCATCAAAATCTATCTCCTTGGCTTTCAGTCTAGATTTCTCATGCCTTGCTATTTGAATGTGAATGTAGTGGGGCAATCATGTAATACCTCTGTAGACTTGCTTTTCCTTGGTTTTTGTAGAAACAAGTGGAAAGAATCAAATAAGCTCTTTGATAAGTAAGTGGAAACATGAGGAATCGATGCTTGCCATAGATTTCTTGTCTGGGTCGATGCCAGGCATCAACTTTCAGTTGAAAGTCGATGCCTAGCATCGATCTCTCACATAAGTCGATGCGTGGCATCAACTTAGGCCACCAGGTGGATGCCAAGCATCAACTTTCGATAGTAAATCGATGCCAGGCATCGACATTCAGCAGCAAGGTGATCCCAGGCATCAAGTTGCTACTAAAAGTCAATGTCTGGCATCGAATTGGTGGTATGTTGAATGCAGGCATCGAGCCAGATAGCAAACCAGGCATCTTCTCTCAAAATAGAACCTACCCAATCACAAAATAGGATAAAATACTCTGATAAAGCTTTGTATGATGAGGTGGTTGCATAGTCTGCTTGGACCTCTGTCCAAGAAAAGCAACCCAGCCTCTTCATCATGACCTCCTGAATCTTCATGTATACTTTATGACTACAATCACAAAAATGAAAGGGATACTAGGTTAGACTAGAGACATGGGAGGAGGGAAAAAGGACCTGAGAATAATATACATACTTATTTAGCTCAATCACCATCTCCTCCAGGTTAAGCTAGTTGAAGATTACCCTTGACAAAGTTGATATAATCAACGTATTGTAATAAAGTAAGTCTATTATCCAAGGGTCACGCCGGTTTAGACGGATCTGAAATCGGACACCGTTTGGTCATCCGTATGTATGACCAAAGATCTCGAGTTTAGACTTACTAGGAGGTTTTGTGCTCTTGTGAATAAGTGATCCACTTAGCTTAGTGGTTAAGTCTCAAGGATGTGAAGCAGGAGGTCTTGGGTTCAATCCCCATGGGGAGCATGGGGAGAGTATTTTGCCCAAAGAGATCTAAAGCCTTCTAGAAGCATCCACTTGAGTTAACTCGAGTTGACTAGGTACTTAAGTCTGTGGAAGGTAAAACATGATGTTTGCCTATCCTTAAAGGGATTTTCATACAAATCCAAAAAGCATGAACTGATGCTTAGACTTAAGCAGTACAAAGATTCTTGTAAAAGAAAGTCCTAGCCATGATAGGTACCTAAAAGCATTAGCAAAAAGGAATCTAAAGACAAGAAGTCAAAAGCTCTTGTCACTACAAATTTGGTCAAGAATAACCAATTGAACTTGAATTTGGGAAATTCAAGAACTTGGAATTCTGATTGGTTTTCATTTGAAAACCTATTAGGCCTTTTGAGCCCAAGGAAAAGATGATTGTGGAAGCCTTTATTTTGCTTAACCCCTCGCAATCGGTCCAATTGGATTACCCAGAGCCCACAATTATCTCACAACGGATTCTTCTTATGGCTATGCACTAGCTCATAAATTCCCGGCAAAACGCACCAAATGAAACGGGCTCTTAAGCCCACGGAAAAGATGTTGGTGAAAGCCTTTATTTTGTTCAAAACCCTTGGAATCGGTCTAATTGGATTATTTGGGATCCCTGCTTAATCATCCTCTCTAAATCTAAAATCCAATCTATCAGACAGACTACTTCGCCGCTCCCATACTTTTCTTCTCTGGCCTCTAGAATTATGAGTTATGAGCAACAAACAGAGTGCAAGTTCCGCAGAGCTACAAGTTCTTGCCTCGCACAACAATCTCAATCAGATATATGTTTGCATAAGCATAATCTGAAAGGAAATTCCTGAAATCTATTTGTGCATTTGTCCTTGAAATAGCAACCAAACAAAATGTTCTGTGTATCTAGAAAGATTGACACCAGTATTTCGCAATACATAGTACAAAATTAAGTGAATTCTATAGGAACGCTGGTTGGCAATATGCATCGTACTACATTTAGTCTGCACATGTTTATCAACAAACCGCTAGAACAGTATGAATTAAAATATGTATCATATTCTTCAGAGGCTACATATGTCGCAGAAAGGCCAATTGGAATAAAACCCAAGCACAAACTTTAATGAATCCAATGATTATTTGCGTATAGAACTTTTGAACGTTGACGTAGCGCATAGGATTACCTTTATATACCAGAAAGCTCAAATAAGAAAAAAGTTAACAGAGAGATCTCGAGGTTATTGAATACAGTATGAATGCACGTGGAAGAATGATCTATAATAGTACACTAGAATTCTGCATGTAGAGTGTACGATTGAATTTCGCATGTAGAGCTGAACGCAAGGAGAATTATAGACTATGTGCCTACAGCTAATTAATCAAATGATTGGAATTAAAATTCATTGTGCTCAAAGGATCGAAATCATCGCCTCTGTAACATAACTTCTCAAAACCTTGTTTTCAGTCTCTCCGTGATGCTTCAGCTTGCACTGTATGTATCCAAAAAATTTGTTTCATCTTCACAACACATCCTCATCTAGAGCATCTTGTCCTCTTCCCGCAGACGCGCAATGTTGTTGTTTGCTACAGAATCCACTTGCCTCCTGAAATTTTCTTTTTTTTTTTTCGCTGAAATTGTATGTGCGTACTTCAGTTAGATGATGTACTTTGTCAGTCCGCATTTCCCAATAGCTTGAATGACCTTACACTTCACCATTCACAGAGGAGACGATGGAAACCTTGATTTACATGTAGTACCATCATAGTAATCATTACCATGATCTCGAAGTATTGATGAACTCGGAATACTGATCAGTTGTCTTTGCAGGGTAATTGCTCTATGCAGTCGATAGCGTGAAAAATACCCGGACAGAGACAAGTGATGGAAGAAAAAATCCAAGATCTACACTTTTGGTCAGAATGAGAGTTGTGATGCAGCAACAGTACAGTCTTTCAAAACCGTCTCCATGTGAAAGTGTTGAGCGCTCGCATTTGTGAACCACCTTCACTCTGTAGGACTCCAGAAGAGTACACAGGCTACCCAATGGATATGGCGAGGAAGAGAGCCTCGAAGAAATGGAACACCTAATTTATCTTCTTTCTTCTGCCGTTCCCCACATGGGTGTAGACATCTTTGCGGATATGGTAACTACTGCAAACCTCTGAGTATGGATATAAAGCTCATTCTTGAAAAGAATGACACACATGAGGATGCCCATCTCCTCAGCTCTCCCCATAGATTAATCCTGTCTCTTCCACTCCGCGCGCAACATAACAGATTCTTCCGAAATTATGCAAAGATCCCCATGATGGACTCCATGCTTAACGAACTCCAAAGCTGCGTAGCCTGCAGCTACGCCACCCCCGAGAATCACAAACTTGAAGGCTCCCCCCTCTCGTAGACATGCCTTTCAAATTAAGATGAAAAGCCTTAGTTCTAATGGCGATGGACTCCGTCAAACTCCAAGTAGCTCTCATACCACATGTTGGATTCTATCCACTATGGCGATGGCGCCACAACGAAGAAGACACAAATCTGTTTACCAACACCGTAGAAAAGCTGTGGAGAAAGATAGAGAAAAGATAAGATAGATTGAGAGGCTCTCTCGTACGCACAATGAATAAAAATCAGATGTGCCTTCCCTTTTTCTGGCGAAGAAGAATGGAGAGCCCGCCGACCCTTTTTTTTTCTGCCGCCCCCAAAAAGGTTCCAATCCCTCCAATTGAAAATAGACCACACAACCCTCCACATCTCTGAATTCTTTTTTGGTGGGGTGTCGAAGATCAAATTCCCGAAATCGGTCAAACGATTGTATTTGATGGTTGATAAGAAGGCATTCCCCCCCTGAAACAAAGCCGCTTCTAATTTCCTCTGCACTTCAGTATTTCCGATGTTCTTAGGAGGCTTGTCCATGCTCAATCCCTTTTCTCCACATCCCTGCAATCAATATCTCCACATACTTCTCGTCAATTATCAAATTCATGCTTCAAGTACCTGAAATCAAACAAATTCCCTTGCCAAATAGAACCACATTAGTGCATAAAATCAACCATTTTCGGAGCTAACATACTCCCCTCTTCTTATTTGCGAAGTCGTCCTCGACGAGCCACTTTTGCTGCAATCTAATCAAAACAGCCATGGAAACATCAGTGCACAACTAGTTTGCATACCTTCCCATCGAGCCGATACTCCAACTGAACCTGCACTCATTGAAGCTATTAGTGCTCAAAAATCACTCATAAATACATTCAAATCAGTCACTTCCAAAATGATCCAAGAACATGCACATATACGCAATTCCATTTCAGCCATGCATCAATTTGCTCATACATTCCATTATGAAAAATGGTCTCAACCAAAATAATACATGCACACCTTTCCATGTTTTACACATGCAACTACCATTGCGGAAAACAAAAACGGAAATACCAAAATGAACAACGACAACTGAAATGAACACAATCGGAGATGCAAGAATACCCAAAATGCATACCCCATTATTGACCTACTATTCGCTATGTACAACCATTCCATGACTAGACATTCCCGAAGAATCCCCATCGTCGTCCTACAAAAATCATCGAAACTCGAGTGCAAGTCAAGACATACATCAGAACCCTAGAGTGTCCCACACACTAGAAGAACCCTCAGATAGAGCACACAAGTTATAAAGCACTACCGTTGCATTACCTCGCTAAAGCCTCATCCATAAATACATATAGAGTCTCCGTGCCTTCAAGAATGTTGATCCAAAGTGAGCTGATCTGTCGCAAGCCAACACATACCAACCACACAAGCAAAGAACGTTCCCTTCCAGGCGATCATCGCCCTCTCCTCTCTCTCTCTCCCCCTCAGGAGTGGGGAATAACTTCATATGAAAATTTTATTTATATTCACACGTTGGCCTACATTGTCACTGGATGCGATTCGTGGACCTGACCACCCGATCAGGTTGATTCCACCCATCTACCAATGCAATGCAGCGCACAACACACAAACACACAATGATAACACATAACATATATCAGCTAGCCCATAACGAAGCTGGATGCGGCTCGTGGTCGTGACTACCCAGCCACGATGGCTCCACCTACCTACCAACCCGTTATGGCGCGTAGCTAAGACACAAACATATGTATCCCAAGCCTATGGCGAAACTAGCTGCGGCTCGTGGTCCTAACCACCCGGCGAGGATAAATCCACCCACCTACTAGCCCACCATAGCGCATTGGTACGATCACACAACACACTTTCTTTTTCTTTTCTTTTCTTTCCTTCGTTTTTCTTTTTCATAGTTAATTAGTTCACCCAAGTCCTGAGAATTAGGGAGAGGAAGAAAGGGACTTTACCCACCGTTCCCACACATACATGCAAAACAGATACACTCTAGCCTTTGACAGATCAACCACCTCTTCACTTCATTCTCTCAACTACAGACACTACATATGTATTCATCGATTCGACTTTTCACTTGGTAGCTACAGCCGGCTATGCCTTAGTCCCTCGTATACCTATCCCTAGGTGTCCTAGAATGTGAGTCCCCGGAATGTCTCATGTAGCCTTTCATCGTACTCGAATCCCGACAACTTCTCTAAGGCGAGTCAGGCTCAACTTCAGGAGCTCCGTCATCACTTCCTAGCATTAGCACATCTGCCCAAGCCCATGTGATATCATTTTCCTCGTTAGGCATTTCCCTCGCAGGATCAAAATAGTAGTATCGATCTCCCACCCATCCTACATGTCGAGCTAGGTATTCCTCAAAACACTCAATGTAAAATGCAACACCCAAATCCTGGTTTATAAAGCATACCAGCCAATGCGCTTCCTCAATATCGTATTCCGTCTCAAAGTCGTCGACATCTATGTCCATGTGAGCGAACGTTTGGTCCGAGAAATATATCCTTAGCTCGTACAAGTAGAGTTGCGTTATCTGATCTGCCATTTTGTTACTTAACTCCTAACAGTCTCTGCGCGACACATAAAAAAATAATTAGAAGTCCAAGATTCTTGAGCTAGCAAGGAAGGATATTTATGACACACAAATCATAGATTACATATGCGCATATATATAATACTATACATGTATGTACAAGTAGTCTACTTCGTCATTTCGTTTGGATCTCGTCTGGCTCTTCCCATCCTAACATCACTTGAAATATGGTTTAACTCGAAGCGCGTTAACCTTCACGGGAGCATATTCTTCTCCTAAATCTTGAATTTGCATGGAACCATTGGAATTGAGTTCCACCACCTTAAACGGTCCCGCCCATCTTGTCTGTAACTTCCCCGGGAATTTATAATACTTACTATCATAAACTAGCACTAAATCCCCTTCTTGAATCACATAGGTTTTGAGATTCTTATCATGCCTCTCTTTACGTCTCTTCTGAATAGCTTCCAAGCTTTGTTGTGCGATGAGCCTCTTTTCTTCTAGCTTCACCAGTTGTATGTACCTCTCCTTTAATGACTCTTCCTCGCCCAATCTGGCTTCGATGGCCACTCTTAATGTCGGAACTTCTTTTTCAATGGGAAAGATGGCTTCCTCGCCATATACTAGAGAGAACGGAGTGCTCTTTGTCGTCACTCGGTAGGATGTTCGATATGCCCACAAGGCTTCCAAAAGTCTCTCATCCCAGTCTCGCCTATGCACAGCTACTGTTTTTGTTAGAATCTGTTCAAGGATTTTGTTGGTGACCTCCACTTGTCCATTTGCTCTCGGGTAATATGGAGTGCTTTTTCTATGTTTGATCTTGTATAATTCCATTAATTCGTCGATCAGTTCGTTGACAAAATGTGTCCCTCTATCACTCACTATTTCCAATGGGCATCCGAATCGAGTGATAATTTGCTCATACAGAAATTTCGCCACATCAATAGCTCGGTCAGTCTTCAGAGCTTTGGCTTCCACCCACTTGGTAACATAATCAGTACAGACTAAGATATACCTATTGGATCTTCGTCGTGAGGGAGGATCAATAGGCCCCACAAAATCAATCCCCCATTTCTCAAATGGCTTAAGAGCCAACACCGGCGTAAGAGGAGCAGCATGTGATAATGTGGGTTTGCCCATTCGTTGGCATTTGTCACATTTCTTACAGTATGTGTGCGAGTCCTTGAACAGCGTTGGCCACCAATACCCAGCCAATAAAATCTTTCTTGCTGTCAGTTCACCAGCAAAATGTCCACCGCAAGGTTCGTCATGCAAAGCCCTCAACACTAGATTTGCTTCTTCTTCCTCGAGACACCTCCGGTAAATGCTCTCATGAACAAAATATCGATAGAGTTGCCCCCCAATGATGCTATGGTGCTTCGCCAATGCTAACAGTTTTTGTTTCTCTCTCTTGCTTGCTCCTGGCGGATATTTAGTAGTGCACAAGAAATTCACCAAGTCGGCATACCAAGGTACTTTAGCTTCAACCTGGAATAGATGTCCATCCGGAGCATCGTCGGGCACACCAGAGATTGGCTCCTCATTAACAATTCGAGATAAATGGTCAGCCAATATATGTGCTTTGCCTGGTCTGGTTACCACTCTGAACTGAAATTCTTGGAGAAGTAGCATCCACCTCATTAGTCGTCCTGATAACTCTGGTTTATTAATGATATACTTAAGGGCTTCGTGATCCACATAAAAAGTGAAATGCTTTCCCATCAAGTAGTGTCGATACTTGTTCACCGCAAAGATCATCGATAGACATTCCTTCTCCGTAGTCGTGTAGTTCCTCTCAGTGCTATTCAAATTGCGACTTGCGTAATAAATCGGGTGGTCCAACTTCTTTTCGTCGGCCTGACATAGTACTGCTCCAACCGCAGTATGAGAAGCGTCAGTATGTACATGAAATTCCTTCGTCCAATCAGGTGCCACCAAAATCGGTGCATTTATTAACCTCTGTTTGATCGAGTCGAATGCAACTTGACACTCTCCAGTCCACTGGTATTGTTGGTCCTTCCTCAAAAGAGTCGTCAGTGGTGCCGCTATAGATGCAAAATTTAATATAAAACGTCGATAATAATTTGCATGGCCCAAAATTCCTCTGAGTTGTCGCAAATTTTGCGGAGGTGG
Organism: Ceratopteris richardii; assembly: GCA_020310875.1. Classification (NCBI taxonomy): domain Eukaryota; kingdom Viridiplantae; phylum Streptophyta; class Polypodiopsida; order Polypodiales; family Pteridaceae; genus Ceratopteris; species Ceratopteris richardii. Next base: position 40,573,763 of record CM035425.1, read on the forward strand.
AAGTTGTCCAATCTTTTCCACTTTATCCTCGTCAACCGCAATCCCTTTTTCGGAAATGACATGACCCAAAAGCAATCCTCTTCGTACTCCAAATGTACACTTTTCAGGATTCAATGCGATGCCTTTTTCGATGCTTCTTCTTAAAATTGCTTCGATCCTCTCCATCATGTTCTCATCGTCGCCTCTGATTGCAAAGTCATCAAGAAATATCTCCATCCAATCCTGCAGGTAGTCTTGATATGCAACTATCATTGCTCTCTGGAATGTGGCCGGTGCATTGCATAATCCAAATGGCATCACCTGATATGCATACGTACCCCATTCTGTCGTGAAAGTAGTTTTGGATTGATCCTCTTCATGAATTTGGATTTGGTTGTACCCACTGAAACCATCCAAAAATGAGTACAATTTATGGCCAGCCACTCTATCCAAGATCTGATCAGTGAATGGCAAGGGGAAATGATCCTTCTTCGTGCGCTCGTTCAACTTTCGATAATCTATGCAAATACGGATTTTCTTATTTTTCTTTGGAACAACTACAATTGGTGATACCCATTCGCTGGATGCGATGGGATATATAAATCCTGCCTCCAATAATTTGGTCAATTCCAGCTTGATCAATTCCGAATAGACTGGATTCGTTCGCCTGAGTCGTTGGCATATTGGTCGTGTGCCTTCTTCCAAGTCTATATAATGTTGGCAGATTTGGGGATCAATTCCTCTCAAATCACTGTATGACCATGCAAAGGCCTCGCTAAAATTTTTGAGTGTCGTTTTAATGCAGTCTCGTACTCCATCTGGTAGCTCTGACCCTACACTCAAGAACTTTTCTGGAAAGACTTCCCATTTTTCCAACTGAGCTTCTCGTGAATAATCCTTATTTCTCGATGACACTGTGATTGGAATGTGCTCTCCGATCAAGCGTGCATGGTTGGCCAGTAAATCATTGTCTTGTTCTCTTTCAATTGAACCTAGTTTCTTCAATTCAGCTTTTGCAATGGCTTCCGACACTTTAGTCTTACTCTTCGATTCTTTTTCCAATTCTCGACTTCTCTTTAGAATCTCTGCTTCTAGCATTCTAACTCTTTCCCTCAACTGTTGCACTTCCATCGCCGCAGCTAACTCTAGTTTCAATTCTTCTTTTGAAGTTCCCTTCTCCAGGGATTGAGTAGCTTTGTTTTTACTTGAGTCTATACTCAACATATAACAATCAAATTCACTTGTATGCGTCAACCATCCTAGCAACTCCTGGTCCGAATCGTCGTTATAGAGCAATGGATTTTGATACTCTCCCATCTTCGTGTCTTGATTCTTAAAGAGCTGCAAGTTGAACCCGACTTGAAGCAGATTCTTGTAGGTGTCTGTGTTCAAAGAAAACCTAGCTCGTGCACTCTCGTGCCTTGCTTTCTCCTTTTCTTTCTTTTCCATCTCATCGACTATTATTGTCTTCTTCTTGTTGCTCGAGGGTGGGGATACTTGTATTTGAATCCGATCAGACTTTGGCCCTATTGAAATAAAACCTGTGCGCCAGTCATGCACACATTCGGCTTGCACCAGCCATGGCCGTCCAAGTAGGATCGAGAAGGTAGCCTCTGAGGTCCTTGGTCTTACTATCAGATAATCAACTTTAAACTCTAAACCGCCCACAATTGTACTTACATTTTTCAAAAGACCCGCAGGCTTCACCTGTCTTTGATCCGCCATTCTCAAAGACATCGGCGTTTCTTCCATGTGGTTAAGGCCCAAAGCTTTCATCATGAACTCAGTCATAAGGTTGACTGCAGCTCCACTATCTAACTGAGCACCAGGGACTGCATATCCTTTAATTTCGACCGTCACAGCTGGAGCGTTCGAATCAATTTGCATCGTAATACTTTGAATGATTCCTTGGACATCCTTATCTTGTCTATTTTTATCTCGAGCTTTCCTCGGCTTTTTAATATATTCGTTGTAGAATTGTTTCCTATAAATAGGCGAACATTTTAGCAATGTGCCAATATCCAGCGTAACTTCCGTATCAGCGAGAAACTTTACAATATCTACTTCTTCCGAACCTTGTCTTTCCTTTCTAATCTTAGGAGCTTTCAATCTTTCAGGGAATGGTGCTATGCCTGGCACAAACTCCTTGGTCACTGGTGGAAGAATCTCAACCTCTTCCCCATCCTCAAGCTCTTGCTGCTCAACAAATCCTCCAACTTGGTTTTCTACCTCTTCTTGTTCAGCTATCCTCTCTTGACTCCCTTCTTCACCTTCACCTCCTGGATTCTTCTTCGAGTACTCTTGAGTCCTTGTGACTACTGCCACAGTTGGATCTTTGTGTGGTTTCTTGGTCTCGTAAGCATCCACAAAGTGCATTGACGAGCTAGAGCCTTCTTGAGGGTTCGGTGTCTTGAACACTACTCCGATCGTAGGAACGTGCTCTTGAGCTCTCGATGTGGGATGCATCTGAGCATCAACATAGTTCGAGGACCCTACTGGTCCTTTTTCCTTGCCGGCGGCAGCTCTTCGTTTTGGACAATCCTCATCAAAGTGGCCCTCCCCACTACAGTACCTACATAGTGGGGTATAATCGATTGGCTTCTTTTCGTTTGGACATCTAGATTGAGTGTGGCCAAAGCCATGACATCTCCAACACTGGATTGGATCATCTCTTCTTTGATCACACGGAGCTCCTCTTGGATAGTCTCCTCCTTGACCCTGAGCACCATATCCATAAGTCGGTCTGTTTTCCCAACGAGATGTAGGTGGTACACTTTGAGCGGGCAATCCCGTGTAAGGTCTCTCTCTTGTATCTCCTGATTTCATGGTCCTTTCTTCATAGGCTCTCTTGTTGTAACATCGGTCCTCTGTGTGATTTGTTCTTCCACAAAAAGTACAACGCATCCTAGGTGGCGACCTATCTGTGAATACTCTCGAGACTGTGGGGCATTCTGAAGCCAAATGGCCGTAACCATGGCACTTTCCACACCATGTATTTGATCGAAACACTTGATTCGGGTTTGTTGTGACCTCGGGTTTTACTGTGTATGTCTCTTGAGTTATCGTGGCGGCCTTAATAGCTTGCGTGACCAATTCTAATATTCGTTCTTCGGTTAGCGCAGGCTTTACCTCGCCTGGCGTGCTAGTGGCAGCTACAAAAGCTGGGGTCGTCAAGGCGGGACTTCCTTGACCCGGATCTTTCATCGGTATATTTCCTGGGCCTCCCATAGGCTCGTATAAGAGTTCCATCTTCCTTTGTTGGCATAATTGTACTTCCTCCCGTAGCCTCGCTTGTTCCTTAGCATCCATTAAAGTTGCAGGTCTTGTCAGGCTGATGTGCTGCTGTGCCGTAGGATCTCGCAATCCTGAAATGAATCTACGTTTCAATCTCATCATTCGGGGCGTTTGCGCCCATCTTTCTTACCAACGTTTCCATTCTTTGAATATAGTTGTCGATGCTCTCATTGACTCCTTGTCGCAAATAATCCATTTGTTGGGCCAATCTATCTTGGAAGCCCTGTCGTCGAAACTTTGCCAAGAAGGCTTCCTTGAGCATCCGATAAGTTCCACGCTCTTGTGGTGTCAGATTCCCATACCAATTGGCTGCCTCATCACGGAGAATAGCCGGAAAAATTCTCAACCTTTGATCCTGGTCAACTACGTCATTGGCCTCACAAGTAACCTCAAACAACTGGATAAAACTATCCGGATCTTCGTCCCAAGTACCCGAAAACTTGGTGAAGTCCCCCAAGTGAACTGAAATCCGCTGAGCCATTTCGAACAGAGGTGTGATGTCGATATCACTTCGATCCCAAAAATTTAGCACACGTGGCTTCAGGATCCCTCCTTCAAATTGTCGTACTTGATTCGCGACCCTCCTACGGGAATACACGTTTTTGGCTGATTTCTTCGAGCCAATCGAGGTCCACTCACCTGGCGGTTCCCACCTTCTCCTTTCTCTTTCAAGGGCTCTTCTCTGAGCGCGTTCCTCTCTTTGAGTTTGTGTTGCTCCTGACGATGAGCTTCCCTCGCTCATGTACTAGATCGTGGGTCCGCAAGCTCGGCCAACCTGTGGCGCTGGGCGAACCTATGGCACTCTCTTATAGAGACGTACCAAGCTATTCCCGGCAAACGCACCAAAATGTTAGGCCTTTTGAGCCCAAGGAAAAGATGATTGTGGAAGCCTTTATTTTGCTTAACCCCTCGCAATCGGTCCAATTGGATTACCTAGAGCCCACAATTATCTCGCAACGGATTCTTCTTATGGCTATGCACTAGCTCATAAATTCCCCGGCAAAACGCACCAAATGAAACGGGCTCTTAAGCCCACGGAAAAGATGTTGGTGAAAGCGTTTATTTTGTTCAAAACCCTCGGAATCGGTCTAATTGGATTATTTGGGATCCCTGCTTAATCATCCTCTCTAAATCTAAAATCCAATCTATCAGACAGACTACTTCGCCGCTCCCATACTTTTCTTCTCTGGCCTCTAGAATTATGAGTTATGAGCAACAAACAGAGTGCAAGTTCCGCAGAGCTACAAGTTCTTGCCTCGCACAACAATCTCAATCAGATATATGTTTGCATAAGCATAATCTGAAAGGAAATTCCTGAAATCTATTTGTGCATTTGTCCTTGAAATAGCAACCAAACAAAATGTTCTGTGTATCTAGAAAGATTGACACCAGTATTTCACAATACATAGTACAAAATTAAGTGAATTCTACAGGAACGCTGGTTGGCAATATGCATCGTACTACATTTAGTCTGCACATGTTTATCAACAAACCGCTAGAACAGTATGAATTAAAATATGTATCATATTCTTCAGAGGCTACATATGTCGCAGAAAGGCCAATTGGAATAAAACCCAAGCACAAACTTTAATGAATCCAATGATTATTTGCGTATAGAACTTTTGAACGTTGACGTAGCGCATAGGATTACCTTTATATACCAGAAAGCTCAAATAAGAAAAAAGTTAACAGAGAGATCTCGAGGTTATTGAATACAGTATGAATGCACGTGGAAGAATGATCTATAATAGTACACTAGAATTCTGCATGTAGAGTGTACGATTGAATTTCGCATGTAGAGCTGAACGCAAGGAGAATTATAGACTATGTGCCTACAGCTAATTAATCAAATGATTGGAATTAAAATTCATTGTGCTCAAAGGATCGAAATCATCACCTCTGTAACATAACTTCTCAAAACCTTGTTTTCAGTCTCTCCGTGATGCTTCAGCTTGCACTGTATGTATCCAAAAAATTTGTTTCATCTTCACAACACATCCTCATCTAGAGCATCTTGTCCTCTTCCCGCAGACGCGCAATGTTGTTGTTTGCTACAGAATCCACTTGCCTCCTGAAATTTTCTTTTTTCTTTTCGTTGAAATTGTATGTGCGTACTTCAGTTAGATGATGTACTTTGTCAGTCCGCATTTCCCAATAGCTTGAATGACCTTACACTTCACCATTCACAGAGGAGACGATGGAAACCTGGATTTACATGTAGTACCATCATAGTAATCATTACCATGATCTCGAAGTATTGATGAACTCGGAATACTAATCAGTTGTCTTTCCAGGGTAATTGCTCTATGCAGTCGATAGCGTGAAAAACACCCGGACAGAGACAAGTGATGGAAGAAAAAATCCAAGATCTACACTTTTGGTCAGAATGAGAGTTGTGATGCAGCAACAGTACAGTCTTTCAAAACCATCTCCATGTGAAAGTGTTGAGCGCTCGCATTTGTGAACCACCTTCACTCTGTAGGACTCCAGAAGAGTACACAGGCTACCCAATGGATATGGCGAGGAAGAGAGCCTCGAAGAAATGGAACACCTAATTTATCTTCTTTCTTCTGCCGTTCCCCACATGGGTGTAGACATCTTTGCGGATATGGTAACTACTGCAAACCTCTGAGTATGGATATAAAGCTCATTCTTGAAAAGAATGACACACATGACGATGCCCATCTCCTCAGCTCTCCCCATAGATTAATCCTGTCTCTTCCACTCCGCGCGCAACATAACAGATTCTTCCGAAATTATGCAAAGATCCCCATTATGGACTCCATGCTTAACGAACTCCAAAGCTGCGTAGCCTGCAGCTACGCCACCCCCGAGAATCACAAACTTGAAGGCTCCCCCCTGTCGTAGACATGCCTTTCAAATAAAGATGAAAAGCCTTAGTTCTAATGGCGATGGACTCCGTCAAACTCCAAGTAGCTCTCATACCACATGTTGGATTCTATCCACTATGGCGATGGCGCCACAACGAAGAAGACACAAATCTGTTTACCAACACCGTAGAAAAGCTGTGGAGAAAGATAGAGAAAAGATAAGATAGATTGAGAGGCTCTCTCGTACGCACAATGAATAAAAATCAGATGTGCCTTCCCTTTTTCTGGCGAAGAAGAATGGAGAGCCCGCCGACCCTTTTTTTTCCTGCCGCCCCCAAAAAGGTTCCAATCCCTCCAATTGAAAATAGACCACACAACCCTCCACATCTCTGAATTCTTTTTTGGTGGGGTGTCGAAGATCAAATTCCCGAAATCGGTCAAACGATTGTATTTGATGGTTGATAAGAAGGCATTCCCCCCCTGAAACAAAGCCGCTTCTAATTTCCTCTGCACTTCAGTATTTCCGATGTTCTTAGGAGGCTTGTCCATGCTCAATCCCTTTTCTCCACATCCCTGCAATCAATATCTCCACATACTTCTCGTCAATTATCAAATTCATGCTTCAAGTACCTGAAATCAAACAAATTCCCCTGCCAAATAGAACCACATTAGTGCATAAAATCAACCATTTTCGGAGCTAACAAAACCCTAGCAAGAAGGATTGGAGATATTCTATTAAAGGTTTTCAAGTTCCCAAGGTTAAGCACAAGATTGTGAAATGATCATGTCAAGGGATTAAAACCTAGAATATCACGATAGAGATAGTACCTGAAGCTCCGAAATTCTTGTCAAAAATTAATGCTAGAAGGTTCTCTATCAAGAGATGTTGTAGACTTTAGGATAAAGTTCATTGACACGTCCATGTGAGTATAAAATAGGGTGGTATGGGACATCAGATTTTATACTCATATTGATGTAGGAAAGATGGTATGGGACATCAAACCGTGAGATGATGATCATCCTTTAGTCCTCGTTTGGATCTTGAAGTTAGGTTTGATCTTCAAGGGAATTAAAACTTCAAAGAAGGAGTTTAAATTCAAGAAGGATCTCAAGATATTTCAAGATAACTTCAACATCAAGGAAACAGAAGATAAGAAGTAAGTAAAAGATCTTCTTGAAATACTTCAAGACAAAGTGTTGTTAATTCGGAAAAATTTTATAAATTTCTGAAGAAAGTAGGACTTTGATTTTGAGTTGATCTTTTCAACCAAGGACTTGATTGACTAAGTCAAGCATCAAGTTCCTAGTGAAACTTGGTAAATTCACTCTTTTAACTCAAAGAAATGCACAACAATTGCACTCCCTATAAGGAGTTAGAAAGACTAAATTGGATTTGAACTTAGTCTCAAATGAACCATTATTTAAACGTAAATCCTCATCAACAGAACCTCAATGGGTTGACACACTGATGTTGGTTACCACACCAGTGTCTTGTGGTTAGATGATGTTTTCAAGTTACTTTGAGTCTTTTTAAGAAACCAGCTTATATTTCTTAAAGATAAAGAAAAATGCTTCAATGTCCTATTGAAAACAGATCTTTGAAAAGTTAAAGTCCTGAGTCATCTAGAGTTGACTCTTAGCAAGTTTACGTATCTTTGAAGTATGAATTACAAAAGTCAAGGGTTAGTCGGCTAGAACCAAGAAACTAAATTAAACATCCTAGATAGATGTTATGTACGAGAACCTCTTCAATCTTCAAAAGATAATAAGTCTAACTGGACTTATTTATTTGAGTCTGCTTCAAGTTATAGCATAAATGATTTCTTAGAGTCAATAGACTCTAGAATAGACAATTCTGCCAGCCTCCTTCACGAGACAATCTTCATATTCATGGTGGAAGAACCTAATTCTCTCTATCGAGGACATCTTGTGCCTGTAGTCATTATCATTGTTGTGATCCCAAGCAAGAAGCTTGGCTTCCTCAGTTGTAAGACTAGGATAGATTTAGCACTCTGCATACCTAAAGAAGAATGTGGTGGGGTGCTCCTTCACTTGCTGTCTGCGGGCCTCTACAGAGTGTGAACCACCAATCACATAATATGTATAATCTTCAAACAGGCCCTCATTGAAATCCTCCACAAAGCTTCACTCATTCGGATCCACCATCACAAGGAATGGCACAACAGTAGCATGAGGATTTATCTTCATTTTCTTATTAAGATTCTACACGTGCAAATTATGTGGCTCCCTTATCTCAAGGAGCCTCCTCCCTGTGACTGGATCGATTGGTGGCCTATGGATGATATTGATTGGTAGGTGGAACAATTGCCCCTTCTTCACAAGTTTTCTTTGAGCTATTTCTTCCCTCATCTTGTTCTGCTCAGAACCAAGAATACCCGAAGCAAGATCCCCACTAGGTGCAACAATAATATCCTCAGATCTAGAGCTTGACTCAGAAGACTCTTCATCAGCCATTCTCTTCTTTTTCTTCAATAGCTTCTTCTGCACGCACTGCTTAACCTTTGCTTTTACAAGGGTTTTCATATTCTGTTGTGTTGGCATAATGTTTCCCTGGATCCATGGCATCAAGTCTCTAATTAGGTTCATTGAGTCCCTACATATCTCTGCAAGCCTCTCTAGGACATAGCACTCAGGGCACAAGAAATCCATCCTGCATATTACATTTCTTAAACCCTTAGATTTCTCTACCAAAAAAAAGAGATTGTCAGAATCCTCATCTTCATAGTCCATTTTGAACACAAGACCATACTGAAAAAAATGTGTTGTCGTGATCTTGCCTCTCCTGTACGCCCATGCAAACACGAGAAGGACTGCATTCTTTTCCTCATCATATTGAAGCCACCAATCAAGGTTTGTCATGTCCGTGAGTGGAGGATCTTGCCTTAAGACCTCTATGTCCCTCGACCTCTCCTTTCTAGTTGCATCATCCTCGGCTACTTTGATGCTACTCTCTCCACCAGATGACATACCAATTGGGTTCTGGCCTTCTCAGAGGATAAAGATTGAATGTTTTTCTTGGATTTTGCTTGGTGACCAATGCCTCTGTCACGATGCTGATCTAGAGAGCTCACTGTGACTTTGAGCTTCTTGATAGGCCTCTTACCTTTTAACTCAGCATCCCTGAAATGGCCTTAGAAGCATTAGCTCTTACATTTATGTGTTTTTCAAGTTGAAGTATCGATGTCATGCATCAAGTCAATGGTGCAATATCGATGCCAGGCATTGAATTGCACCCTATAGTCGATGCCTTGCATCGATTTTACGATGCAAGTTGATGCCGGGCATCGACTTTGTATGCAAGTCGATGCCAGGCATCGACTTGAGGGTGCAAGTCAATGCCAAGCATCGACTTGAGGGTGCAAGTCAATGCCTGGCATCGACTAGCACCTAAAACTCGATGCCTGGCATTGACTTGCACCTAAAAGTCGATGCTTGGCATCGACTTGTACCTTAAAGTCGATGCCTGGCATCAACTTTGGGGTGAAAGTCGATGCAAGGCATCGACTTTCAGGCCATATTCGATGACAGGCATCGACCTTCCAGGTCGATGCCTGGCATCGACTTTGGGGTGCAAGTCGATGCCAAGCATCGACTTGAGGGTGCAAGTCGATGCCTGGCATCGACTTTGGGATGAAAGTCGATGCCAGGCATCGACTTGAGGGTGTAAGTTGATGCGAGGCATCGACTGTGAGGTGCAAGTCGATGCCTGGCATCGACTTACACCTAAAAGTCGATGCTTGGCATCGACTTACACCCTCAAGTCGATGCCTAACATTGACTTGCACCCTCATTGGATCTAGACTTCATGAGCTTAGAAAAAAAATGGCTAGAAGACATGCTATTTTCTAAAACATAGAAAGGAATCTTTAGGGAATCTTTTCTTGTGGTGTGATTTTGTCTACCTTTGGGTACTCTTGCCAAAATTCTTCTTCTCCATCAGAGTTGCCTTGCTTGTTTGTTGAGCTCTATGTGCCTTTGCTGTCTCTGCTCTATTGCTCTCTCTTGCTCGTGGATTCTGGAAATGAGAATGATCTTCTCCTCTACTATTTATAGACACTTGGGTTACATGAACCAAAGACTAACTGGATCTAACTGAATGAATCGAGCTTCTAACTAGATCAGTCAACTGATCTAACCAAGATCAATCACTTCATCATTTTATTTGTTTTTTCAACATCTCATAGATCACTTCTCATTTCGCAACCCATGAAATGAGATCCATGTGGTAAGTTCCCATTTACTTCCAGAATAGTTGCATTTCTCCATTATTCTTGTAACAAAAAGATGAGAGAAAAGCACAGTTGCCACCAAAGACATAATAATTGCACGACTCCTTTTGTTTTAATGTTAATGAACCCTCCAAATTATCATAGCTCATACATATTCATATAAAATGTTTTCTTATCTTCCATGTTCACATATTCATTTGAAATGTTCACATATGAAATGTTCACATATGAAATGTTCACACATGCCATCTGATGGATTCCCATCCCATTCACATTTTTTTACTTTTCTTTTTTTTGGTTGTTGTTCACTAATGTCTTACCAGATGTCCTTTACTATATTGTGGAAAGGACATCTACACATTGGCTAAAGCATACTTTAAGATGTCCTTCGATGACAATTTGATCAATTCTGGACATTGATATATGAACTCCTTGGATGGCATCTACATATTGATATATAAAAATCTAAATATCATCCTGCTCATCAAATTTTAAGATTTCTATGCTTGAAAACGTTAAAATGCAATCAATTTGAAGTTTAGAGTGATTAAGATAATCAAATATACCCTTTTTACCTTGAACCCAACAACGTAGAAGTCACTGTTTTGTCAAAAGCCTTGTGTGATCTTTCCTGCCAATCTTATGAGCATCAATAAACACATAACTTGATGTGGACACACTTCATAGTGTATCTTATCACCACTACTTTCAAAAGTGAATCAAATCTTTGGCTTTGATAACATCAATCATGTATATTTGAGTAATTAAGTACTTTAATGTTAGGCTTTAAGTACTTTAATGTAATTTGATGTTTATTGCACTTTAATGTACTTTAATGGACTTTTGATTTCATATCTACTTGATGTGACATTTGATGTGACATTTTCACATGAACTTGGACTTCTACTCATTTAAAAAGGTAATTTATCTTTTGTCTTCTTTGAAGTGAGTGAAGATGAGCTCAATCTTTTCAATGGATGCTTGGGCATCAGCTTCCGCTTCTCATATTTATACAGTTTCGAATTCATTGTTCTCAATTGACCCTTTCCTCATAAGTGATGATCTCCATGGTCTAGAATGTGGTGATGATTCTATGTTTTTTGTTGAGTCATTTAAGTTATCCAATTCACAGTGCAATGCTACTCAACCAAATGCACCTCTTCATCTCCCATCTGATCCAACCATTGATCTCCCTTCTGACTCAAGTGCATGTGGAGCAAAGGAAAGGCAAAGCAAGCTCAATCTACATTTTAAAAGAAGGCCTAGTGGAGTAAGTCAAAAAAGATTTAAATTTCTTACTTCAGATAGACAGATTGCATTGGATATTGTGAAGCATTGTTGTGGTTTGAAATATTTGTACAATTTAGGAATGAAGAAATTAAAGCACCTAAGAGAGAATTTTCTCCATTTAGATAGTGAAAGGCATGATATATACCTTATTTCTCACATGCAAATGGTTGAGGATAACATGTCAGTAACACGTGTTGCTTTTGAATATTTCTTTACTCAAGGGATGCGATGTTGTAAGGCTGCATTTGAAATTGCAATGGGTGTGGGAAATTTTAGAAATTACAATGGGTGTGGGAAATTGCAATGGGTGTGGGGGATCTCATTTTGGATACGTTCCCTGTTGGGACCAAAGGATCTGTTGGACGTCATGCAATGAATTGGATGATGAACTATTTTAGCTTGCATTGTGAGGTTATGCCTACAAGTGGAAGGTTGCACTTGTCAGATAACTTTACTCGTCGAGAGGTATTTCAAATATATAGAGACGACATGGAAAGTAGAAATGAAAAGTATGTGTTGTATCATCACTTTACTCGATTATGGAAGCAAGAGTTTAACAATGTGTCTTTTCCTCGTAAAGTCAGAATGGGTGAATATTCAATTTGCGCCACTTTGAAAAACATGGCAAAGGGGGCTACAACACCACAAGAAAAAGATAATTTTAAAAACCTTCTAAACAACCATCGTGAGAGTCAAGCTTTAGAGAGAAAGAAATCAATTTATCATCGAAGTAAAGCACTCAGAAATCCGGAGCATTATAGGTGTTTGTTGATCGATGGTATGGATTAAAAAAAAACTTGTTTGCCACATTTTTATTGCATCCCTAAGGACATTGGAGATGAAGTCCTTGTGCAAATGCATTTGGTTGGTGCTTTGGTATACAATGGAACTGTAATGTCCAAGGTTTTCTTCACATATCCAAATGTGCGTAATGATCCAAGCCTTACAGTTACTGCCATTCATCGGGTTTTGCAATCATGGAAGGGTCTTTTGCCACCAACTCTATATTTGCAACTTGATAATACTGCAAGAGAGAATAAAAATTCTACAGTCTTTGGATATTTATGCATGCTTGTTGATAAGTAGGTATTTCAGAAGGTCAAGGTAAATTTCCTTCTGGTTGGGCACACCCATGATCACATTGATCAAATGTTTAGTACGTTCTCTAAGAAGTTGGCACGTAACAATGCTTTTATTCTTCCATTTTTATCTGAGCTAATTTCAGAAGCATATACTCCAAAACCAGAAGTTCAACACCTCACACAGATTTATAACCTTAAGCACTTTTGCTCAATGGGCCTTGATAACAGTGCTAAGGTTTTGGCTCCATTGCACAATTTTAGTTTCAACCATGTATTCTTGATGAGAAGGGTTGATGAAATAACCCTTTTATTTGCAAAGCAGTATTCATCTTCTCTTGGGTGGGAGCCTAAAGAGGGATGTAGATTCTTATTGCAGGTGACTAATTTGTCTGTGTATGGTGCAGAACAATCACCATATGAAGATAAAAACATTACAGAAAGATGTGGAAATGTGGTTGATCAAAGCAAACGTTGGATGCATGCACTCATTGAAAAAAAAGAGACATATTGAGCGTGCAAAAAAAATATGTTGGAGATCAAGATGTATCTTGGTGGGATGACTTTTTCAATCATCAAGAAGAGATTATACAGTATACGATTGCAGGTCATTGGCCAGTTGATGTTCCATTCACATGGGATTTTTGTACACAAAGATCAGTGAATGTGGCCCAAGCATGTAATGCAGATGCACTTCAAAGTTTTATACATCCACCAGAAAGAAATATCTATGTGGGCCCAAGGATGACAAAATAGGCAGAAGCAAGATGGCAAGAAAATTTAATAGAGATAAATGTTGGAACACTTATTGCAGTACTTGTTGATGGTGATGAGGCTACTAGACCATTTTGGATTGCAAAGGTTTTAGAGATCACTGAAGATATTGATCAGAGAAGAATAGAGGCTTTGATGGTGCATTGGTATTACACTAAAAGTAGTAATGCATTCACAGGTAAATATAACTTAGAAATGGTATGTGATACTAAATGAACAGGCTCAAAAAAGAAAAAGAATGTTCGAAGCACATCCACTCTCAAAATGGATGACGTAGATATTCTTGTTTATGATTTTTCCTTGACAAAAATAGGTCACTTGAGGAAAGCAACCCTCAATATGATAAAGCAAAAGCTTCCACATGTATGTAGTACATCAAATCATAGGAAAACAAAAAGATTTGTGCATGATCCTGCAGAATTTGGTATGTATGTTGTCGGAGAAGAAGGAGGTCAAGCGAACAGGAAGAACAGGTGCGGGGTTAGATCAGGCCCCTCTGGTGTGAATCATTCCCGTTGTTCGGAGAGCGGCGTCTGCACGCTGGGTGCCTCGCCCTCTCACTCTTTGGTGTGTGGTGATCCTCATAAGGCCCCTACCCTTGAACGAACGTGCGTATGCGTGAGACCATAGGCGTCGGAAGAGAAAGAATCCAAGTAAAGCGCTCAAACACCGCTCGTGCGAATGTGCATACACGTGAGACCATATGCATCGGAAGAGAAAGAATCCAAGTACAACCCTCTGATACACGGAATGGTTGTGCATATAAATCTCAACGATGCAACGGAAATGAAACTGAAGTCCTCCAATAAAATCTCAATGATACAAATATGCCCGCTACAGTATCGGTGGTATAATAAAACTGCTACAGTGCGGTATGGTGATACAATATATATGCCGCCACTACAGTGCGGATCGGCCGAATATAAACTAGACCTCCCGCTACAATGTGAGAAGGTGACCATAGGACTTGGCTTCAATCTTTGCAGTCCAAGCTTTACTTCTCACTTTACTTTGGTCCTTTCTTTTCTTCAAGTATCCTCTGCAATATCTTCTCTTCTTTTTACTTCAATAATCCGCAAACACTTCATATAATATCTCCAAAAATATAAACTGAAGGAAAGATCCACAAGCAAGATCCACGAGGTATAATTCTTCACGTCAGGATTCAATCTTCATTTCTTTACTTCATATAATCCTCGAATATCATCAACCTGGTAGGAAGATCCACAAGCAAGACCTACAGGGTGGGGGTCTCTTCTTCAATCTTCAATCACTTTCTATACTTCATATAATCTACAAAATCATCAACCTGGTAGGAAGATCCACAAGCAAGACCCACGGGGGGAGGGGGGGGCAAAACATCATTAGTACCCCCTTGAAAAGAATGAAACATATTTGAAAAGTCATTAACACATTAGAACTCATAAAAACACACTTTACTTTTGATTTGTTTCTTTTCCTCTTTGAAATTGTATGGCATTCATGCACATCGACATACGGGGAAAAAACATATGCATGGTCACAAACACTCCTGTTCCCTCCTTCTTTCTTCCTTAACCTTAACCTTTCTCCCTTTAGCCATTCTTCATGGTGGAAGGGATGCGAAAACTCTTTCCCCCCTCCTAGCCTCAAATACAATTTCTTTCCACGTTAGCAACATAAGTCATATAATTCAATTTATAATTTTTTTTGGACATATGAGTTACATAAGAAGAAGAATCACCATTCCGTTACTCGTTGTGAACGTGTACAAATTTATGTTTTGGAGGCCATGGATAGTGAATCACTCGGATCATTCACTCATATATACGTATTCCTCACCACTCGGTAATAAATCTTCGCAAGGCACCCTTGATAAGGCTCTTTCATGAACCACCTTTTTGGAATTTGGACCCAAGTTCATGCCTTGGATATCTGATTCTTCAGGTTGATCTATGGCTGAAAAAACAGCCAAAGATATTCATTCTAATGTATGATTACTTGGGGAACTTGTAAACTCTCTTGGATTTCTGACTAAGCCTCTGATTTGAACTGATGTAGATTTTAAGTTGAAACGGATATGATCATATTTCTGTGAAGTCATTTTCTCTAAAACATAATAAATAAATGGACATATGTTCATCATCTGGATGTGAAAAGAATGAGATTTTATCCCATCATCCAAAGTCTTCGTACAATGGTAATCGCACAGCAAGTCCATGCTAAATGGTGCTCTTCACGAAGAAGAATGCGATAAATAGATCTATCAGTTACTACTGTCCCTTAAATCTTCAAAAGTAACAAATCGTCTTCAAAAGTAACAAATCGCTACTACACAAGTAGAGAAGATTTGGTGAAAGATATATGCAAGATTTTCCCATAATCGACATCATCAGAGTACTTGCATGAAGAGTTCAATAATTAAAAGGAGGTTTTGAAGAGTATTTGAACCTTAACTTGAAATAACACATACGCAAACCATGCGCTAACGTGGCAGCGAGCAACACCATCGTCTAAATCTCTCCCTCTCTCTCAGCTCCACTTCACAACGCAAATTTTGTGCTGTATCAACCCAGGTTTAGCGCCGCCCTTAAAGACTCGTGCAATGTGGAGCAGCCGACAGCTTGCCTGCTCAACTCTCTCTCTCTGTCCTCACGTTGTCGGTAGCCTCTTGTTTGTCTGACATAGCCTGAGATTTTTCTCTCTCTGCACTTGGAATGCTTGATTCTACAGTGTGCACTATGCCTACCACTCTCTATCTTCACCAAGCATGCACCGCTAATAGGCACACCTATTCATTCTCTCTCTCCGATGTGATTCTCTCCGCCTTTCGCTACGTGCGCCCAAGTTCGACTCTCTCTCTCTCTGTCATCACGTTTTTGCACCACCAGAGCTCCATCTCTCTCTCTTCCAAGTGCGTAGGCAGTCAACAAGCTACATATCTCTTCCAGACGATGCGCGCAAGAGCCGCCATCGAATGGCTCTCTGTCATGCTCTCTCTATCTCCCCGATGACTCTATATGTGTGCAACGACCATCTCCATGTGCCCTCTCTCTATCACAGTGAGACGCAACTGCTAATCAATGCCTTCATCGCTAGTGTCTTTCTCTCTCTTTCTCTCTCTCTCTCTACCAACTCCCATTCTCTCTCTGTGTTCCCCATGCCCTATGCCAATTCTCCACAGGATCTCTCTCTCAGCAACGCTCTCTGTATGGAATATGCCATGCACACAATTGCCGATTGGAGTGCTCTCTCTATCTGTGTTGACAGTTGTAGCTACCAGCTCTCGATAGACCTCTCTCCATGCTGGCCTTTCTCTCTCTACCCCAAACTTATGCGCGCAACAGTCGACCGGGGTATCCTATCTTCTCTCTCTCAGGTGCACTACCATAAAGTATGAACAAGAGGATGAACATGAATGAAGAGTAATAGACAAGGAGCATATGTGGAGGAGAGATCCGCAAAGAAGTTCGACGGGGAGAAACAAATGATGTTTGGACACCTATTTATAGGTTCCCCCTCTGTAGAACTTCTCTAGAATCTTCTAACCTCCTTACTCAACTTTCTAATTCCACAAACCTCTTGCATAGTCATTTGCTGTTTTTGGAAATCACACCACTTATTTCTATTTTTGATGTTTCTCCTTTTTATTTTTCTTAGACTAAGGTTTTGATTTCACATTGTATATACATTAATTAATTAATTTTAAGGGTTTGACCTAAGATAAATGCCAATTCCAAGGGTCTAAGCTAGGGCTTTTGGTCGGAAAAATTAGGATTTTGCTCACAATTAACTCAAACTCGTCAGATCAAGGGTTTATTTACAGTTTGGACCTAAAATCCAAGGGTTTCTAAGGATTTCAAGTCTGGTTTTGATGGGGTAAACTCACATTTTCCAGGGGCTTTTAAGGATCAACCTTAGGTTTTCATGGATCTAAAGTCAGTTATTTACACACACAGGTCTAATGTACATATTCAACATGGTTTTACATTGCACAATCAATCAAATCGGCCAAAAAATGTATAATTTTTACCAGTTTCTTAGTGAAAAGTCCACACAAAACTCATAAAATCAATGAACTTAAAAAAAAAATAGACGCACTTTCCTGCGGGATTTCATACTGACATTCGTCCCCACTAAACCTGTACATCGTCCTGATGGGCAAACCTGCAAGATTCAAGAGAAGCGTATCAAGGTACTTTTGAAAGACGTTTTACGTTTTAATGCTTTTCTTTTCAAAATCAAAGCATGATCTCATGCAGTTCATGCAACTTTATAAAGATTAGTACAAATTTTAGAAAATTAAGTAGATTCAAGCTTCATAAACATCATACTATGTTTCTGCATCTGCAATCTGACAAGTAATCACATGAATAAACCGTTGGCTTTCTAGATCTTCTATTTATTCAATTGGTTTAGATCTAGTAACTCATTCTAAGTACTAGCATATACATATGTTTCTACTAACTCAGTTTGTAGAATATACCTTGATTCCCACTATTTATCTCCTACTTGTCCAACTCTCCATTAGATCTCTTTCTTTTCCTTTCTCTTTTTTATTTTTCTTTTTCTTTTTCTTTTTCTTTTATTTTATTTTTCACTTCATCTCAGCTCAGCATTTATTCGTTTTATCTTTATTTCACAAATCAGCCTATGTCGAAATCGAGTGCGACTCATGGACTTGTCCGCCCGACCAAGTTTAACCCACCTGTCTATCGATCTGACATAGCGCATGACATACACAATGTCAGCCCTATATGAAATCGACGTCAACTTGTGGCTCTGACCACCGGACTAGAGTTACTCCACTCGCCTATCAACCCATGCAGGCACATGACAACAAATAGGTCAGGCCTACGATGAAACTAGCTACGGCGCGTGGCTTTCATCGCCTGACCAAGGTGGTTCCACCCGCCCACTAGCCCATCGCAGCGCGCTAACAATATGCACATATATATAGGCTGGTTTGAGTATGAATGTTTTTCCATAAATCATAATACATAAAGAGGTAAGATCTCGTAGGAAGCAAATAGTAGGACCCAAAGAATCCCACTCACTAAGTGTTAAAATCTATCAGCATATATATGCACTCAGTGTAAGCATGCCATCACATTCCCAAGCTTTCACTCTCAAAAGTCTCTAGTCCACTAACTGATTTTGTTCATATAATCTCTACTCTCTCATGCTTCATGCAAATCCATAACACATATTTGCTATCTTCATTCCACATGATTTCCATAAATTCATACATATCTTTACCATACACATAAATGCAATGCATATGCTCTAACAGAAAGAAAACAGATCTCAAATCAGAAACATTTCACCTGATCATTTTAGTCCATCTTCATCATTGATTGATCCAGCTTTTCTTCATCTTCATGATCTATCATTCTTCATCAACATCAACATTAGTGTTATCAGCATCCTCTAGCATAATTATCATCATAATCATCATTGACTATCATCATCATCATCAATTATTAATCATTCATCAAGCATCAGTATCAATCATCAATAATCATCATTCATCATCATCAATCATCAATAATTCATCATTCATCAATCATCGTCTTTCATCATCATCAATCATCAATCGACATCAATCATCACAAACTATCAATCATCATCATGCATTTTCATCAATCATTATTATTCAACAGCTCTTGATCATTTCCATACATTTTCATTATGATTCTTCTTCAATCATCCTTCAATATTTGCAAATATGTCTTGAAAGATTAGATTTCTACTTCTCTTATTCTTCTTCAAACTCTTAGAAGCCTTTGAAGTTGTCTTTATATTCCCCTCGATTTGCTTAATAATATCATCAAGCAACTGTTTTTCTCCTTTTTTAACTCGTTTATCAGATTTTGTATCTTCTTGAATTTCTTCTTCACTCTTTTCATGTTCAATTTGTTTGTCAAAGTTTAATTGGGATTGTAATTTTGCAACTTTCTACTAATCAAATAGATTCCCATTAGTTAAAAGATTCAGATCAAATGAGACATATACATCCTGAACTTTCTTTGATTTGTCTTGAATTTCTCTATCAGACTCTCCTTTATGATCTATTTCTATTTGCTCTTTTAATATCTGCTCAATTTTTTGTTTTTCAACCTTTATCTATATACTTTTGGTTTCTTCAGTTGGCTTCTCTTGACTCTCAATAGATGTCATTCTTGTTTGTTCATCAGATTTACTATCTTCATGAGATTTTGGTTTCCATATCTTTTGAAATTATTTTGATCTCGTTTTAGTCTCCTCAAAATATTCTCTCATTTCACCTTTTCCTACATTCAAATGCAAAGGCAATTGTTCTTAGTATTTGAAAATTTTTCCTTCATGCTCACTTACAAGTCTATGTTTGCATGCACTCTCATACGCTATGCCATCCCAGAACATATGCCCAAATTGATCGCACCAAAAGCAACGTATAGTTCTCTTCTCAGCCAAACTTGATCTTCTAGGTATCACTCTAGGCATGTTTCTTCTAAGACCTAATGACTGTTTGTGTGCAGATATGCCTTGGACTTTTACCTCATGCTCATTATCACATTTCGACGTTTGTAGGTCTTTAAGTTGCAGGTTAGACAACATGTCAATGTTTTGTTTCAATTCAAAAATCCCTGAATCCATTTGCTTCTTTACATCTTTAATACGTATGCACACTAACTGAATAGTATCTGATACTGCATTTATAGTTTGCATTAAAGTCATAACGATACCAAACTTCAATTTTATAGATTCACTCGCATTAATTTCCATTTCCCTAAATCGTTGTTCATATTTCCTAAATTGTTCTTCAATCATTTTATTCATTTTAATTTCTTCTTCTTCTTATGATCTAAGCTGAGAAGTAGATTCTTAATCTATGCGTCAATAGAAAAGAGCACACTCATATGATCAAAACTGATGCAAAAGTGGATGATCAAAGTCAGACAGTCAAAAGCAATGTTTCTATTCAACTATGTGGAGCAATGCAATAATTCAAATAACTTAAAATGCGAGTACTTGGAGTCTCTGTCCGATGCCAAGGTTCTTGTCTGTCTTCTCAAGGAGTGGGTGACACGTTGAGGATCATCCAGCAACCGCCTCGCTTCACATCGGGTTCAGGTGTTGGGAAGAAGGAGGTCAAGCAAACGGGAAGAATTTGCACAGGGTTGGATCAGGCCCCCTTTGGTGTGCGACGTTCCCGCTGTCCAGCAAGCGACGTCTGCGCGCTGGGTGCCTCGCCCTCTCCCTCTCTGATGTGGCGATCCTCGTAGGACCCCTACCCTCGAGTGAATGTGTGTATGTGTGAGGCCCTAGTC
This sequence comes from Ceratopteris richardii, assembly GCA_020310875.1. Taxonomy (NCBI): domain Eukaryota; kingdom Viridiplantae; phylum Streptophyta; class Polypodiopsida; order Polypodiales; family Pteridaceae; genus Ceratopteris; species Ceratopteris richardii. The sequence continues at coordinate 40,594,552 of CM035425.1, forward strand.
GTCCAAAGAGAAAGAAAGTCGAGATACAACAGTAATACATGAAAGTCGTCGGATCGGTGTGCAGACAAAGCTGGATGATATAAGGTAAGTGTAACTGAAGTCGTCCAATAAAATCTCAATGATACAAATATGTCTGCTATAGTGCGGGTCGGTGATACAATAAAACCCCTACAGTGCGGTATAGTGATACAATATATATGCCGCCGCTACAGTGCGGATCGGCCGAATATAAACTAGACCTCTCGCTACAATGCGAGAAGGTGCCAACGGGACTTGGCTTCAATCTTTGCAGTCCAAGCTTTACTTCTCACTTTACTTTGGTCCTTTCTTTTCTTAAAGTATCCTCTACAATATCCTCTCTTCTCTTTACTTCAATAATCTGCAATCACTTCATATAATATCTCCAAAAATCAATACTAGATGAAAGATCCACAAGCAAGACCCACAAGGTATAATTCTTCACTTCAGGATTCAATCGTGAATTCTTTACTTCATATAATCCTCCAATATCATCAACCTGGTAGGAAGATCCACAAGCAAGACCCACAGGGTGGGGGTCTCTTCTTCAATCTTCAATCACTTTCTAAACTTCATATAATCTCCAAAATCATCAACCTGGTAGGAAGATCCATAAGCAAGACCCACGCGGGGAGGGGGGAAAAACATCATTAGTGCCCCCTTGAAAAGAATGAAACATATTTGAAAAGTCATTAACACATTAGAAGTCATAAAAACACACTATACTTTTGATTTGTTTCTTTTCCTCTTTGAAATTGTATGGCATTCATGCACATTGACATACGGGGAAAAAACATATGCATGGTCACAAACACTCCTGTTCCCTCCTTCTTTCTTCCTTAACCTTAACCTTTTTCCCTTTAGCCATTCTTCATGGTGGAAGGGATGGGAAAACTCTTTCCCACCTCCTAGCTTCAAATACATTTTCTTTCCACGTTAGCACCATAAGTCATATAATTCAATTCATAATTTCTTTTGGACATATGAGTTAGATAAGAAGAAGAATCACCATTCTGTTACTCGTTGTGAACTTGTACAAATTTATGTTTTGGAGGCCATGGATAGTGAATCACTCAGATCATTCACTCATATATACGTATTCCTCACCACTCGGTAATAAATCTTCGCAAGGCACCCTTGATAAGGCTCTATCATGAACCACCTTTTTGGAATTTGGACCCAAGTTCATGCCTTGGATATCTGACTCTTCAGGTTGATCTATGGCTGAAAAAATAGCCAAAGATATTCAGTCTAATGTATGATTACTTGGGGAACTTGTAAACTCTCTTGGATTTCTGACTAAGCCTCTGATTTGAACTGATGTAGATTTTTAGTTGAAACGGATATGATCATATGTCTGTGAAGTCATTTTCTCTAAAACATAATAAATTAATGGACATACGTTCATCATCTAGATGTGAAAAGAATGAGATTTTATCCCATCATTCAAAGTCTTCGTACAATGGTAATCGCACAGCAAGTCCGTGCTAAATGGTGCTCTTCACGAAGAAGAATGCGATAAATTTATCTATCAGTTACTAGTGCCCCTTAAATCTTCAAAAGTAACAAATCGCCTTCAAAAGTAACAAATCGCTACTACACAAGTAGAGAAGATTTGGTGAAAGATATATGCAAGATTTTCCCATAATCGACATAATCAGTACTAGAGTTCAGTAATTAAAAGGAGGTTTTGAAGAGTATTTGAACCTTAACTTGAAATAACACATACGCAAACCATGCGCTAACGTGGCAGCGAGCAACACCATCGTCTAAATCTCTCCCTCCCTCTCTCTCAGCTCCACTTCACGGCGCAAATTTTGTGTTGTATCAACCCAGGTTTAGCGCCACCCTTAAAGACTCGTGCGATGTGGAGCAGCCGACAGCTTGCCTGCTCAACTCTCTCTCTCTCCTCACGTCGTCGGTAGCGTCTTGTTTGTCTGACATAGCCTGAGATTTTTCTCTCTCTATACCTGGAATGCCCGATTCTACAGCGTGCACTATGCCTACCACTCTCTATCTTCACCAAGCATGCAGCACCAACAGGCGCACCTATTCATTCTCTCTCTCTGACATGATTCTCTCCGCCGTTTGCTGCGTGCGCCCAAGTTCGACTCTTTTCTCTCTCTCTCTCTCTCTCTCTCTCTCTCTCTCTCTCTCTCTCTCTCTCTCTCTCTCTCTCTCTCTCTCTCTCTCTCTCTCTCTCTCTCTCTCTCTCTCTCTCTCTCT
>CM035425.1:40604295-40714295 GCA_020310875.1 Ceratopteris richardii
ACTCAAATAGTTCACCTATGCCTAAAACTGTTCTCCAATATAGTCGACTTTGACACTAGCAACTTCTAAAGCATGATTCTCCCAAAGTACAACTTGTTTAATCAAATGCTTTTATTCATAGGTAGCTTACCTTCCAAATTAAAGAATGAGTTTTTAGTTACTCAAAACTTTACATCTTGTAAGGAGAACTAACCAAAACATAAACATCGAATTTTGCGCCTGTTGCAACTTTACTTCTTCACATTTACACATGTAAATGTTCCTACTTTCAATTCTCTCAGCCTGATCCCAATTAGAATCTGAAAACATGTACAGAGGTCAATCAACTATAGACTTAGACTTGTACAAGAGCATTACACAAAAGATTAAACACAGAAGGAGTAGTCAACAAAAGATCGGGTGCAATTTCTCTTCTTCTCTGAAAAATTTTACATCTGAATGATGAGAGATAGATTCCTCACCTCTAAAATGTCTTATGACTAGTACAAGCTCATGACCATACAAAAGGTATAAATGAGCTAATTGCAAATTAATGTACATATGTATACAAGTCTTCATTTCCTCAATATGCTCTATCTTCAATCTTCATTTGTTGATCTTTTCTTCATCCTTTGACTTCAAGTCTTTATCCAAAACATATTTGGTGGTTGACTTGTACCAACAGCTCCCCCTCAATCATCAATTGAGGTTTTCTCTATCTTCTTTATACCTGCCATGTCTTTGAATCTTTGTACCTTTTGTCCATCCAAGCTTTTGGTTAGCATATCTGCAATCTGATCTTTTGTTGAAGTATGTATGACTTCAATCTCCTTATCAATCACCTTCTCTCTTAAGAAGTGATACTGAATCTCAATGTGTTTAGTCTTGACATGAAAAATAGGGTTACCAGCTAGATACAATGAGCTCATGTTATCTCCAATAATAGTGTGTGTACTCTCAATGATGTAAAAACTCTTCATGAGAGTCTTTAACCATATGAAATCCTTTGCAGCTTAAACCATACCTTTATACTCTGTGTCTATCGATGATAAAGCAACTGTGTGTTGCTTCTTAGAATACCAAGAGATTAACTTATCTTCCACATAACACAAGTATCCATAAGTTGATCTCTGATCATTAGGATTACCTGCCCAATCTATATCACTATGTAAATCTTGATGTTTCTATCTAAAGTAAAACCATAATACAAACCTTCCTTGAGTGTACCCTTAATGTATCTCAACACTCTTTGTCCTGCAACCCAATGTTCTTTTCTAGGACAATGCATGAATTGAGAAAACACTCCAACTGCATATGACAAATCAGGCCTAGTTAATGTAGCATAGATTAAACTACCAACGAGACTTTGATATAACTTCATATCCCAGAATTCTTCTCGACAATATCTGCTCAATTTGTGATTCACCTCCATTGGAGTAGGTGCTACCCTGCACTCTTCCATTTTAAACTTGATCAACAAGTTCTTCAAATACCTTTCTTGATTCACATACACTCCATGTTGAGTATATGAGATCTCTATGCCCAAGAAATATAACGTCTCCCAAGTCACTAATCTTGAACTCTTTCTCCATTTGCTTCTTAAGGCTTTGTACACCCTTCTCATCTGTACTTGTAAGAATTATATCATCAATATATATGCACATGTAAATGAACCCATCATCATTTGCTTTGACAAGCAAGCTACTATCTGCTTTAGATACTTGAAAACCAATTTCTTCAAGAACTTGACAAGTCTATAATTCCATGCCCTTGGGGCCTGCTTCAAACCATACAAAGCTCTCTTGAGCTTACATACATATTCTGAATACCTTTTATCTGTAAACCCTTGTGGTTGCTCCATGAAAACATCATCTCAAATATAACCATTTAGAAAAGCATTTTTTACATCTAATTGACATAGTTTCCAACCTTTACATGCAGCAATGGCTATGAGTGTCCTAATGGTTGTCATCTTTGCCACAGGACTATAGGTCTCATCATAATTTATACCATATGTCTGATTAAACCCTTTCACAACAAGTCTAGCTTTGTACCTAGAGATACTTCCATATGCATACCTCTTTGTCTTGTAGACCCATTTGCATCCAATGATTTTCTAACTATTTGGTTTAGGAACCAAATCCCATGTATCATTCTCCATCAATGCATCATATTCTTCCTTCATAGCTTTCTCCCAATTTTTCTTACCTTTTGCCTCTTCATATGTAGAAGGATCTTCATCTGCTTTCACTATGTAAGCATAATCTTTGGTAGTCAAAAAAGAAGTGTCATAGCCATACCTTGTTGGTTTCCATTTGTGTCTTGATGACCTTCTGAGTTCTCCACTTCTTGAAGTTTCTGGTTCATCACATTCTCGATCAAACCTTGGCACTTCTTCAACTTCAACTTGTACTTCATTGTTCTCTTCTTCATCAAATAACTGAACCTTTGATTTACCTTTCTTCTGATTCAAAACTTCTTCATCACCTGCATGATTATTGATTGTACCTGCATACCAAGTACCTGGCTCATCAAATATAACATCCTTTGATACAAGGAATTGCTTTGTAGATGGACTCCACAGCCTATATCCCATCTGCTTATCATCATATCCAATGAACACATACTTTTCAGCTTTAGGTTCCAATTTATGTCTCAACTAAGATGGCACATATGCATAAGCCAAACATCCAAACACTTTGCAATGATCTAAAGTAGGTCTCTTACCCCACCAAGCTTTATATGGTGTCATAGCTTGAAAATCTTTACATGGTAACCTATTAACCAAGTATGTGGCTGTATTTACAGCCTCAGCCCACAAATAGTTTGGACAATTTTTCTCCTTCATCATTGATCTTCCAAACTCAAGAAGAGTTCTATTTCTCCTTTCTGCTAGACCATTTCGTTGAGGAGAGTACCTACAAGTAACTTCCCTTTTTATATGTCATATGTTGATCTGCAACATTAGGCAATCCAAGCACTGAACCATTGTTAACCATATCCTTAATACCTCTTTCATTGAAATGTCCAAGTCTTTTATGCCAAAGATCTAACTCAGAGATCTTATGTCCTCCATAAGTAAACAAGGCATGACCAACATTACCTTGAATCTTCAATGTGAAGAGTCTTCCATCTTTCTTCCCTGAATCAATTTTTTTATACCCAATGCTAGGGTCTTCCACAAAAACTCCATCATTAGTGAACCTTACTTCATAACCATTTTCAACAATTTGCCCTACACTTATCAGATTCTTTGGAATTGTAGGAGCATACAAGACCGTACTCAAAAGAGTACTTCCATCCTTGGCTTTCACGTATCCAATTGACTTCACATTGTGCTTTGTATTATCACTTGTTTGAACTACATGATTAGTTACCTTATTCTCCAAATCAGTCATCAAGGCTATATTACCACTCAGGTGATTGCTACACCCTGAGTCAATGTAGAAGACTCTTTGGTCTTCACTTTGTCTTTCACAAGTTACATTCATGATTAATGTTGAATCCTCCTCCTGATCTGAAGCATAATTGTAGTAGGTATTATTGTAGGATTGACTTTGGAATCCTCTACCTGCATTTCTTCCAAGGTAACCTCTACTACCTCTATGTGTGAAATTACCTCTTTGGTTTCTACCACCTCTTCCTCTTGAATTAAAGTTCTGACTATATCCTCTATTATTTTGATTGTTATGCCAACAATCATGAGCTAAATGATTTGTCTTACCACAAATCTAGCAAGCTTTGGCTCCATCTTTATTGCTTCTGCCTCTTCCTCTACCTTTGCCACCTCCTCTTCCTCTTAGGAAGTTGGCTTGGCTAGTTGTACCTTCTTGTTCATTTACTTATTGCTTGCCTTTGCTATTCTTCTTCTTATCCTTTGAATACATTGCTTGAACTATGTTGGAACAAGTCTATGACAAGCCTAAGTATTGGCTTGAGTCTCAAAAATTCTTAGAAGAAGCTTTAAAAAGAAGACTATCTAAAGTTCACTTGTGAACTACCTCTTGTAACTTTTGAAGAGTTTACTTAATGTAAAAGTGAAATAATCTTAAGTGGTTGAGTTCACTTGATCAAGAATGGAAAGAGGAGCCACGAATTTGTGATTTGTGGTAGGTAGAGAATCAAATCAATCATTGATTTATTGGAGAGTGATTGAGGGAAGTTAGCCTCCCAAACTCAACTATAAATAGATGGCAGTTTTAGTCGTGGTTAGAGAGACCTATGTGAAGACCTCCAAGAGCTGAGCTTTATGCCATATCAAGGTGTGATTACAAGGCACACATATGTATCAGTAAGTCCATTGTATTTTACAAGCAATATACTTTCATTTTCATTATCATTTGGGTTCATATTCCCATGTTCTTGTGAAGTGTACTACTCACTGCCATATCTCTCAGTTTTCTTAGTCAGCGTGCAGAGATGTTTTCTCTGAGCTTGGTGCATCATTTTCAGTGATTTAACTTGGTAAAGTTAGCTCTATAATTCTAATATATGCTCATAAATTTTCATGTCATTTGAATGTTGCAATCTTCAGTTATGTTCATTTGAAGTCAGCAGGGTCTGCTCAACTTCACTTCTCTGTCAGGTACCCGACTTTTTCACTCATCTTGTCAGAGCCATTTCTCAGTGGTTACTTATCCAAATTCAGTGATTTAAAGCTTGTTAGATTCAGCTTACTGTCTAGTATAAGGATACAAACTTTTATAATCATTGGATTTCTACATTTTGAGTTATGGGTATTGTTCTACTCACTGGTCTCAAACTGTAGCAGCCCATGAAAATCGGGATGATGTCATCAGTTGTTAAAACTCATTCTCAGTGTGTGGTTTATTATTTTTGATAAGATTACTCTTGAAAGTTAGCTCTTTAAGTAACCTAGACTTCCCCAAGAGGAATTAAGCTAATTGCTGCTGTGCTCAGAGAATTATGTGAAACCCTACACAGGTGTATGAACCAAGAATAGCAAGTTTTCACATCTGAGCTAACTCCAACTTATCTGTTTTGATCTATCTTTTTGAGAGTGATCTTCCAAGGTACATAGGGTGTCTAATACATCCATTGGCAAGATAAAAGGGCCCACCATCTACTCGTGGAGTTCATTTGGCTGGTGTAGATCAAGGATTTTGCAACACCTGTTCATCTTCAAACACATACTTATCCATCTCTTCATAGTGGCATCAGAGCAAGGTTGGACAACATGGCAGATGGATTTCCTTCTTCAATTGACAAATTAGACAGAGGTAACTACTCTGCTTTGTCATTAAGAATGGAAGCGTATCTCCAAGGTAGAAGTTTATATGGTTATGTGGCTGGAGATGAAGTTATGCCAAGTTTCAGGAACAAAAGTCAACCAACACAAGAAGAGCAAGAGAGATTGAGCACATGGTGCTCCAAGGATGCACTTGCAAGGTCTTATCTCCTCAACTCTATCTCATATTTTTTGTTGCCTCACATTAGAAGTTGTAAGACATCTCAGGAAGTGTGGGATACACTTGAAGCTTTCTTTTCTTCAAGTACCAAAGCTAGGAAGCATCAACTATGGCTGGATTTCACAACTCTCAAGAAGGCTGCCAAACAAAATGTGACTGATTTTGTCACAAAGCTCAAGGACATAGCGGATCAGTTGGGAAGCATTGGAGAGGTAATAGATGAAGAGCAAATTGTAAGGCAGGTCATCAATGGCTTGAAGGCAGATGACAAGTGGGAAGCATTCACCACAGCTATGGATACATGGACATGCATGTACCCGATTTCAATACACTCATTGGACAACTACTTACTCAAGAGGCAAAGCTTATCAAAAATGGAGAAAGCTCTAAAGGTAATCAATCTTCAGCTTTATACACTGATAAAAGCAAGTCCAAAGATAACAAAGGAAAGGCAAAGAAAGTGGATGATGAAGTAGGTACATATCAAGCTATGCAGGTAGAGGAAGAGAAGGTAGACAAGGCAGAGGGAGATCCCAAGACTCCAACCCATGTTCTATTTGTGGATTAATTAATCATACAACTGAAAATTGCTTTAGGAATTCCAGGAATCAAAGAGGCAAAGGATACAATAGAGGAAGTTATGGCTACTCAAGAGGAAGGTTCAACAACTACCATGGCAACTACAACAACTACAGTCATTCAAACTATCAAGAAGGCTACAAAGGAAGGAGAGACTACAATAACTACACAGAAGACTCAAACAAAGAGGATTCATTATTGATCATGAACATGGCTATGCCACAAGGTAAATCTGATGAGCATGTTTTCTACATAGATTCAGGTTGTTCAAATCATGTGGCAGGAAATGTGGCACTCCTATCAGATTTAGAAGATCCAAGGAATAAGCATGAGGTACAAGCAGGAGATGACACAAGACCTCTTGTGAAGAAAATAGGCAATGTCAAAGCACCTGATGGAAACATCAACCTACTCACTAAGGTACTCTATGTCCCTACCATTACAAAGAATTTGATAAGTGTTGGGCAGATAGTAGAGAAAGGGTTGCAAGTCAGGTTCACAAAAGCAGGAGCATTTGTTGAAGATCTAAGTCAAGGATTCTGAAAAATTGCAAAAGGTGAAAAGATAGGTAGATTGTTCACATTGAATTACAGGACACTAGAAACATTGCTCTCTTTAATTATGGTAGTCAGACACTCACAGAATTGGAAGTATGGAACAAAAGGTTAGCACATATTGGTGAAAGGTCATTAAAGCAAATTTGCAGGGACCAAAGTGTACTTGGACTTCCTAATTTGTCAAAACAACATATGATTTATAAATGTAGTGCATGTCAATTTGGAAAGTCTCACAGGTTACCATTCATGAAGAAAGGTTATATGCATGGAGATCTCTTGGAGTTGGTTCATACAGATGTATGGGGACCTAGCAAGGAAGCTTCGATATCTGGATCAAGGTATTATGTTTCCTTTATTGATGATTGCAGCAGATGGACTATCCTATTCTTTATGAAACACAAAGATGAAGTTTTTTCATGTTTCAAAAGATATTTGGCTCTTGTGGAGAATCAAACAGGTAAATCACTAAAAAGGCTAAGGTCAGATGGAGGGGGAGAATACTTCTCCCATGATTTTGATTCTTTTTTTCAAGAAAGAGGAATCAAAAGAGAGGTAACTACAAGGTACACTCCTGAGCAAAATGGAGTGGCAGAAAGGAGGAATAGGACAATTGTTGAAGCTGTAAGGTCTATGTTAAATGAAAAGCATTTACCTAATTACTTATGGGCTGAGGCTGTATCTACAGCCACTTACTTGATTAACAGGTTGCCTTCAAAATCCCTTGATGGGATGACTCCATATGACGCTTGGAATGGAAGAAGACCAAGCTTAGATCATTGTAAAATTTTTGGATGTATTGCTTTTGCTCATGTTCCTTCACAGGTTAGAGGCAAGATGGATCCAAAGGCAGAAAGGTGTGTATTTATTGGATATGACAACAATCAAAAGGGCTACAGGTTATACAACCCTACCAACAAAGGATTCTTGGTAAGCAGAGATGTAGTTTTTGATGAGAACAATTCATGGTATGAAGATTCATGCAAGAAGGTCAATTTACCATATAATCTTGAAGAAGATTTTCCAAAGCTTGGTAGAGAACAACCGAAGATTGAAGAACAAGACACCTCAGAGGATGATGAAGAATCTCAGATGGAAAAGATCAAAGCATGGAAGTCTAAAGGTAAAGCAAAATTGCAGGAACTTAGACATGAGGCAGAATCATCACATCATGGCCTAAGAAGATCTATGAGGGAAAAGAAAAAACTAGAAAGGTATGGGTTTGACACCTCATTAGTAAGTAAACACTCTATCTACATAGCACAGGATATAAACCAAGAGGAGCCATCATCATTTGAAGAGGCCAAAGCAAAATCAGAATGGAAGCATGCAATGAAGGAAGAGATTGAAGCACTTGAGGAAAACAACACTTGGGATTTGGTGCCCAAGACTTCATCCATGAAGGTAATAGGCTCAAGATGGGTCTATAAACTCAAGAAGAATTTTGATGGTTCAATTAGCAGGTATAAGGCAAGGCTTGTGGCAAAAGTCTTTGCACAAACTCAGGGAATTGATTATAAAGAGACTTTCTCTCTTGTGGCAAAGATGCCTACTATTAGGGTTTTGCTTAGTATTGCCTCTTCCAAGAATTGGAAGATACTTCAACTAGATGTAAAGAATGCATTCTTGAATGGTTGGATAACAGAAGAGGTATATATGGCACAACCACCTGGTTTTGAGAATCAAGTTTATCCTGATTATGTGTGTAAACTTAACAAAGCATTGTATGGTCTCAAGCAAGCTCCAAGAGCTTGGAATTTCAGGCTTGTTTCATTCTTGCAGGACAAAGGCTTTCAACCAGGCAAGGCAGATCCTTCACTCTTTATTAAAAGGAGTAATTATGAGGTCATCTACTTATGTGTATATGTAGATGATATTATATTGACAGGAAATGATACAGATGGTATGAAGAAGATCAAAGATCAGATGAGAGAAGAGTTCAAGATAAGTGATTTGGGTTCACTTACCTACTTCCTAGGTTTGGAAGTTGTCTACAAAGATCATGGTTTGTTTCTTACTCAAAGAAAGTACATTAAGGACATGTTGGCAAAATTCAAGATGCAAGATTGTAAGATTGCAGGTACTCCAATGGAGGTCAATCACAAATTGAGCTCACATGAAGGTGAACTCATAGAGGACATCACAACATATCAAAGTCTAGTGGGTAGTCTCAACTATGCCACATTGACAAGAGTAGATATATGTTACAGTGTGAGTGTGCTAAGTCAATTTATGCACACACCAAGGAAACCACATATGGATGCTGCCAAAAGGATTCTCAAGTATCTCAAAGGAACCATAAATGAAGGACTTTATTATCCTTATGTATCTGATTTAGGTTTGAAGCTATTTTCTGATGCTGATTGGGCTGGCTCCAAGGAAGATAGAAGGAGCACTTCAGGTTATCTTACCTTTACAGGTTCAAAGCTTATTTCGTGGTCATCCAAGAAGCAACCCACAGTTGCTCTCTCTTCTACTGAAGCTGAATATAGAGGTCTTGCCATAGCTACACAAGAAGCTATGTGGATGAAGACATTATTCAAAGATCTTGGATTGGAGTTGGAACTCCAACTATTTTTGGTGACAATATGAGTTCTATTCATTTGGCTGCTAATCCTATTTTTCATGCAAGGACTAAACATATTGAAGTTCATTATCACTATGTACGAGAAAAGTTTCTAAGCAAAGAGATTCAAATATCATATGTGTCCACTCATCAACAATGTGCAGATATTCTAACCAAAGCATTGGATTGTACAAAGCTTTGCAAATTCAAGGCTATGATTGGTTTGCAGGTAATCTTGGAAGATTGAAGACCTCAAGCATACTTGGCTTGAGGGGGAGCTGTTGGAGCAAGTCTATGACAAGCCTAAGTATTGGCTTGAGTCTCACAAAGTCTTAGAAGAAGCTTTAAAAAGAAGACTATGTAAACTTCACTTGTGAACTACCTCTTGTAAATTTTGAAGAGTTTACTTAATGTAAAAGTGAAAGAATCTTAAGTGGTTGAGTTCACTTGATCAAGAATGGAAAGAGGAGCCACAAATTCATGATTTGTGGTAGGTAGAGAATCAAATCAATCATTGATTGATTGGAGAGTGATTGAGGGAAGTTAGCCTCCCAAACTCAACTATAAATAGATGGCAGTTTTAGTCGTGGTTAGAGAGACCTATGTGAAGACCTCCAAGAGCTGAGCTTTATGCCATATCAAGGTGTGGTTACAAGGCACACATATGTATCAGTAAGTCCATTGTATTTTACAAGCAATATACTTTCATTTTCATTATCATTTGGGTTCATATTTCCATGTTCTTGTGAAGTGTACTACTCACTGCCATATCTCTCAGTTTTCTCAGTCAGCTTGCAGAGATGTTTTCTCTGAGCTTGGTGCATCATTTTCAGTGATTTAACTTGGTGATGTTAACCCTATAAGTCTACTATATGCTCATAAAGTTTCATGTCATTTGAATGTTTCAATCTTCAGTTATGTTCATTTGAAGTCAACACGGTCTGCTCATCTTCACTTCTCTGTCAGGTACCCGACTTTTTCAATCATCTTGTCAGAGCCATTTCTCAGTGGTTACTTATCCAAATTCAGTGATTTAAAACTTTTTAGATTTAGCTTTCTGTTTAGTATAACCATGCAAATTTTCATAATCATTTGATTCCTAGATTTTGAGTTATGTTTATTTTTCTGCTCACTGGTCTCAAACTGTAGCAGCCCGTTAAAATCGGGATGATGTCATCAGTTGTTAAAACTCATTCTCAGTGTGTGGTTTATTATTTTTTATGAGATTAGTCTTAAAAGTTAGCTCTTTAAGTTACCTAGACTTCCCCAAGAGGAATTAAGCTAATTGCTGCTCTGCTCAGAGAATTATGTGAAACACTGGACAGGTGTATGAACCAAGAATAGCAAGTTTTCACCTCTGAGCTAACTCCAACTTATTTGTTTTGATCTATCTTTTTGAGAGTGATCTTGCAAGGTACATAGGGTGTCTAATACATCCATTGGCAAGCTAAAAGGGCCCACCATCTACTCCTGGAGTTCATTTGGCTGGTGTAGATCAAGGATTTTGCAACACCTCTTCATCTTCAAACACATACTTATCCATCTCTTCACAACCTACACTCTTATAGCCATCACCTTTGACATCTTGCTCAAAAGTTAGCATGTGTCCTAGCAACTAATTTAAATCAGGAGTGAAATGATCTAGTGACAATCAAGTAGAAAAAAAGAATGGCTTCCATTTCTCATCTCCTCTCAAACCTGTGAGGATTTGCCTTAGCAATTTTTCCTCCTCAATATCTTCATCAACTGCTCCTAATGCATCTGCAATATCTTTCATCCTTGTTAGATAATAAAAAATGGATTGAGAGGCCTTCTTCTTGAATGTGGTAAACTCTGCCCACAAAGATGCCTTCCTTGACTTTGTAATGTTTTGTAAATGCTCCTCCAAAGCATTCCATATGTCACTTGCACTTTCAAGTCCTCTAATATGAGGTAGAAAATAGTCATTGCCTCCTATGTAGATAATGCTCCTTGTTTGAGCATCTCTCTTCATCCAGGTCTTCAAATCTAAGAGTTCATCCCTAGTTAGAACACTAGGATCTCTGAATTGTAGTTTTTCTTCTCCACCTGTGATGTAACCTATTAGGCTTTGCTCATGAGATGAGTTTCCATCCTCATTGACCAAGCTGGATAGTTTTGTCTATCCAATTTCTCTACCTGAAGAGAATCTCCCATCCTTTCTTCACTTGTGTATTAAATTCTTCAAGCTTTATGAGGAATAAGTGTACCTTTACTTTGAATGAAGTTTCTTTTGATATTCTTGATAGCTTCAGGCCTCCTTCTCAAGCTTTTCCTTTAAGCTTTCACCTTTTGAATCTTCAAATGTTGATTTTTGTATGACTGCACTAGTCGGGGTCCTCGTTTCTTCTATTTTCATGATTCTTGCTCTGATACCACCGATGGAGAGTGTTAATCTCCAAACGAACAAGCTATCCTTGATGTTGGAACTCTTCTATCAAGAATAACTCAAAACCTTTTCCAATTTGGAGGATCAATACCAGATTATCAAAGTTTTGAACTAACTGTGAAGAGAATCACTACTCAGAAAGTCTGCTGCACATAACTCACTCATTGACTAATCAAAATGTGTAAAGTTTTGAATAAAACTTTGCACAAGGTGTCTGCTAATGATTGGGAACATCCTCAAGTTTAAATAATCTCAAAAGACTCAGTAGATCTTGAGAAAGGATTCAAAGAGTTCACCTATGTCTGAAACTGTTCTCCAATATAGTCGACTTTGACACATATAACTTCTAAAGCATAATTCTCCCAAAGTACATCTGTTTAATCAAATGCTTTTAGCCATAGTTATCTTACCTTCTAACTTAAAGAATGAGTTCTTATTTACTCAAAACTTTACACTCTGCAAGGAGAACTAACCAAAGCATTAGCATCAAATTTTGCACCTGCTGCAACTTCACATTTACACATGTAAATGTTCCTACTCTCAATTCTCTGAGCCTGATCACAATTAGAATTTGAAAACTTGTACAGAGGTGAATCAACTATAGACTTAGACTTGTACAAAAGCATTTCACAAAAGATTAAACACAGAAGGAGTACTCAGCAAAAGATCGGGCATAATTTTTCTTCTTCTCGAAAAAAGTTTACATCTAAATGATGAGAGAGAGATTCCTCACTTCAAAATGTCTTATGAATATTACAACTTTTAATTCTTCTCAAATCATACTCTCTCATACTTGGCCCGACTTTCTACTTGTATATATAGGCATATATGTACAAGCTCATGACCATACAAAAGGTATAAATGAGCTAACTACAAATTAATGTACATATATATACAAGTCTTCATTTTTTGAATATGCTCTATCTTCAATCTTCATTTATTGATCTTTTCGTCATCCTTTGACTTCAAGACTTTATCCAAAACATCAATTGGAGGTTGACTTGTACCAACATGTGAGGCCTTCTTCTTGAATGTGCTAAACTCTATCCATAGTGATGCTTTCCTTGACTTTGTTGTATTCTAAAAATGCTCCTCCAAAGCATTCCATATATCACTTGCACTTTCAAGGCCTCTAATGTGAGGAAGCAAGTAATCATTCACTGCCATATAGTTTATGCTCCTTGTTTGAACATCCTTCTTCATCCAAACCTTTAAATCTGCAAGCTCTTCCCTAGTAGGAACACTGCTTTAAATTCTAGCTTTTCTTCTTGTCCTGCAATATATCCTATCAGATCTTTGCTCATAAGATGAGCTTCCATCCTCATAGACCAAGCTCGATAGTTTTCTCTGTCCAACTTTTCAATTTGGAGACAGCTTTGAAATTTACTTCTTCTGATCCATTTGATTACTCTTGTGTGTCTTCCTTTAGCTTTTCCTTCACACTTTGTCCTTTTGAATCTTCAAATGTTGAATTTTGTATGTCTGCAGTAGTCAAGATCTTCCTTTCTTCAATTCTGATGATTCTTGCTCTGATACCACTGATGGAGATGATTAATCTCAAAAATACAAGCTACACTTGAGTTTAGAACACCTCTATGTCAAGTATAGCTCAAAACTTTCACCAATTTTGAAGTCTTTTAGCAAAATATGAACACTCAGCTTGTCTATAAAAACTAGCTTTACTCAGAAAAGTGTGCCTCACAAAATTCACTCAAATCTTGACCATAGATGCATTAACTATGGACTTAGAGTTCTACAAAAGGATTTCTGAAATGATCAAACACAAAAGGAGAGATGGAGAAAAGATTGTGATACAAATTTCAAAATTTTTCTTCTATTCACATGAAAAACATCTGATTGATGAATCTCATACATTCATTACACATTTTTCTCTTCTAGTCATCTATACTTGTTCTATATCTCTTCTCTCACATATGTACGGACTCTATACTAGTATATATAGGCATATATGTACAAACTCCTCACCATTACAAAAACATAAGTGAGCTAATTACATGCTTAATGTACATGTATATAAAAATCACTTTTCTCTGATTCTCCTCTTTCCTTCATGATCCATTCCTTGTTCTTTTCTCCATCTTCACTCTTCAATCTTTATTGTAATCATCAATTAATGATTGTCTTGCTCAAACATATAGAGATAGCAATAAAGGCAAGGACAATAAAGGAAAAAGTAAGAAATCTAATGATGAAGGAAGTAGCTCTCAAGTCAATTTTTCACATAGAGGTAGAGGTTCAAGAGGAAGAGGCAAAGGTGGTAGAAAAGATACAGGGAGAGCTCAAATCTCATCACATTGTGCCATATGTGTTCTATCAAATCATATAACAGAGAATTGTTTGAGGAGTCCAATGAATCAGAAAGGAAGAGGATACAAGAGAGGAGGCTATAGAAACTCAAGAGGTATATTCAACATGTCTTATGGATACAACAACTATGAAGGAGGATGCAAAGGAAGGAGAGACTACAACAACTACGCTTGATGATCAAGCTCAAGAGGATTTGTTTCTACTCATGAACATGACAATAAAGGAAGGTAAGTCTGAAATGCATATGTTCTACAGAGATTTTGGACGCTCAAATCATGTGGCACAAAATGCAGCTCTACTCTTAGACTTCGAAGATCCAAAGAACAAACATGAAGTACAAACAGAAGATGAAACATGACATCTAGTTGATAAGATAGGAAATGTGAAGAAATCTAATGGTAATATGAACCTACTAAGTAGATTTATTCATAGGAGGGCTTGGCCACATACATTCTCAATCTTGACAATGCCACTCTTGGGAGCTCAAGGAGTCGCAATTTCCAAGTAATTACATTCCAAGTTCTTGTTTGAGGTCTAGTCTTGTGCCTTGTTCTGGTCTTGTCAAGTCAATCATTCAAATGGAAAATATTCAATAAAGAATTCATTTTAATTTTCCATAGATATATATTTACAAGTGGATTTCATCCTGACATTCACCCTCCACTAAACTTGCACCTCATCTTGATATATATATATATATATATATATATATATATATATATATATATATATATATATATATATATATATATATATATATATATATATATATATATATATATATATATATATATATATATATATATGTGTGTGTGTGTGTGTGTGTGTGTGTGTGTGTAGATAGATAGATAGATAGATAGATAGATAGATAGATAGATAGATAGATTGATTGATAGATAGATAGATAGATAGATAGATAATTTCTATCATCATTCTTTTCTTGGAAAACTTACTATGAATTTTATGTGCAAATGTAGGTTCATTGTAAGAGAAGAAAACTTGAAAGTACTTAGGCTATGATCAAAACACTTTTCATTTAGCATATTAGTATGGAAAATTATTCAAAATTATAGAAGTCACTAGGACTTTCTAGAAACAATCATACCTATCAAGGCATTTCAAAAGTCAGTTATGATTTCATATGATTAATCTCATGCTTTGTTCTTTTCTACTTTTTAGGAAATATGACTAACTCCCTTTTGCATAACTTCACCTCATATATCCCACTTATACCTTCTTAGAAGTGGTTTCGAGACCACATCTAATTCATGAGTACTATTTTTATTCTTTTTTATTTTCTTTGTTTCATTTTTTTCACTTTGCAGTAGTTATTATTGTATTGGATCTTTTTTTACTCTTTACTTCTACTTCTCTGGGATGGAAGAAAGCGTAAACTTCAAATAGCTAGTAATCTAGAACCTTCCCAATTCTTTTATTCAACAAGAAAGGCCTTAACCCTAATCAAAGTTAAGCGCATAGAGATATGCACTAGCAAGAACTACGATTTCACTATCTATCAAACACAAACACAACTACATATGGCCCATTTGTCAATTTTCTTATCACATCATTGTGAGTATCAAAGGTATTAATATACAATAATACCCAATCCTTAATTTCTATCTCATATTTCCTAGGTCGATGCGTTTTGTCAAAATATAGTTTGTTTTTTTATTCATAACCCCTTCATTTTTCACATAGCTTCTTTGGAGTTTTCATTTCCTTGTTCTAAATGTTTTATTCTTAGAGTTATGAGTTCCTATCTCCTCATGTAATCATTCCATGGGAGTCTCGTCCATGTCAATATTTGAGTTTGAATGTACAAGTAAAAAAAGAGAGTTCACATTCCACGAATTTGAGGTGGTTGATCCTCACAATCAATAAATCAAACAATCATCAAAAGGTAGATCATATAAGCCTTCACTTTTCCTAGATTGTAGGAAAGTGAAGTCGTTCTCTTCAACAAACTATCGTGCCTTGATTTGAATTCAAAATTCACTTGTAGAAGTCGTGGAAAACTTCATTCGTGGAAAACTTCATGAATATATATAAAAAGAATTCAAAACCATTGTACAATACATTGAATCAATATACATACACTTTGGGTCATTGTTGTATTTCTCCTTCATTTTTGTGCAACATCTTCTTCAAAAATAGTGAAATTATAGAGGCTACTGCTCTCTCTATAGAGCCCAAAATGGAATGCATGAGCAGTCATTTGCAAGCTATTGGTCTCTAGTTTATGTGCACACAATTTCAAAGTAGTTCATTCATCATATTGTGACAAATCACAATTTTACTATCTTGAGTTCTATCTCTACATAGCCATGAGAAATAGGGGGTACCTTTGGTGAGTGTTAAGTTCATTCCAAAATCATATCTTACTTATTACCTATACTCTTGTGCATTTTAGACACTCAACCCTATGTGTATCATTCCTCCAAAAGGAAAGTTTTCAATTGTAATAATGTTGTCTGCTATGAGCATTTGAAGCTGTTCATTTCATCCAAAGATCGCAAGTTTTTTGAGCTACTCAATGCACAAATCTATTTATTTTGTATCAGCTCTTTCTCCTTGATGATCCAAAGGACATACTGGATTTTATTGCACTAATCATGAGCAAGGGCTGGTCCTATGCTGGTTAGCTAGACCAAACATGTCTAGTTCATAAGTTACTTTCTTACCATATACAAGCTTCTCCAAGTTCTCTTAATGGTATCAAAGGTAGATCAAGATGGGTGATTGATTTTCCTCAATGATTGAGAAATATTGATAGACAAAACTATGTAGCTTGGAAAATTAGAATGAAGGCCTATTTGCAAGCTCACACTTTGGTGTGCAAGGGATGCTTAAGCAATGTCATACATACTAAAATCTATCTCTGATTTTCTATTATCACATTAGAGGATGCAAGACATCTCAAGAAACTTGGGATGCCCTAGACACTTTCTTTTTTGCTAGTACCAAATAAAGAAAGAACCATCTTTGGAATGAGTGCAACTAAGTACCGACTTAGGGATGTGGAGAAAGAGACTAAACCTCAATCCCCCTCAAGTGCATATAGTGGGGACTTCATGCTTTAATTATCAATCCAAGGAGTATCAAGACCTAGCTGAGTGTATGAAGACACGCATTCAAATAATGGTCAATGCAAATGAAGTTACACAAAGTACAAATAAGTATGAATCCATCACATTCAAGTTTTCAAGGTCAGCTATGGTGTCACGACACTTGTAACAGTAGTCAACAGTAAATCTAGCTTTTCTCTCAACTCCAAACTCCGAATATAGTGAGTAGCGAATTCCTTTTGAATCTCTGAAGAAGACGCATCAATGGTGGTAATTTCACTTGATTTTGATGCTTCTACTTCAATTTATGAGCAAAATAATGAGTCATGGAATTGATCTTCCTACACTTCAGCACTTTCTACCCTTCACACACACCTTACCAACAACAAACAAGCACTTCCATGGATAGAAAATACTTCTAAGCACTCTTTCCAAGCATCACACATGCATGCAAGCTCACAAGGAAGAAGATACAGAGAGGAGAAGACACAAATTCGAAATTATGTGCTCTTGATTCTCACAATGGAAAAACGTCCCTACAAAGAGTCACAAACTGACTTATATACATGTGCCCTAAAAATGGTCCTTTCACACAAGAGACCGGAACTTTATTGACTAAAAGACTAATTTCCTGCTAATTTAAAAGGGTATTGAGAAAAATCTTTACGGGTATGCATCTAGAGGACTCCTCTAGTGCATTTACATCGGAAAATATATTACAAAGTGATTATAGTACAAAAAATAAAGTATCTAATTCGGAAAAATTTTGGGGTCCTTCTTTTTCTCTGCCTTTTTGCTCTTCTTTGCTTTGCAACACTCTCCCCCCTCTTTGCCTCTGTCGTCCCTTGACAGACTTTGCTTTGTTTGTAGTTCTATGCATGTAATTGATCTGGTTCCTTATTAACTGATAGATCTTTTATAGTTGACCACTACCAGCTCCTGTGGAAGTCGTAATGATATAGTTTTACCAGTGATCAAGGAACTAATCATAACTCGACCCGTGTTGCATTGGTCTTGGCCTCCCTTTTTTTCCTTTTCATTGTTCGCAACCTGTGGAGATGGACTACCTGAGATTTGTAGTCTAGTTCACCAATAACCTCTTTAAATCTGGGTTGTTGTATTAAGTCAGGCTCCCATGCATGCAACCAGTGGAAGCTATGAAGGTGTGGATCTTCAACCTTCGATCTGGACCTTTCGAAGATCAAGAGGTTGAAACACCTTCTTGGGGCTCTAGATCTACCTGATATCGTCTTGCACTTCTTCATGGATACTTGTTGGCCTTGATCTGCCCTTGCCTCTTACGTGCCTTCCCCTATTGTATGCCCCTATGGGGCTTTGTGCAGAGATGGGTGTTGCATGCCCCTACGGGGCTTGCTGCAGAGGTATGTCTTCAGATATGTCATCATTAGTGAAGCTTCTTTCTTTGTTTTTTTCTTCTTTTCTTTTTGCTGGACTCTCCTTCAACACTACCCCCTCTTGAAATCTGTCATTCCTGAGAGGCTTTGGAATGCGGCGGGAGTACATCCTGTAGACCTTTTGCTCTGTCTCAGTGAGCAGATTAGCTTCATGTATAATTAGTTGTTTCCATTGTTCAGCTTTCACACCGTCATGTGGTGGTTGTCTATGGTCTGCGAAGAAGCTCAATTCATATGCCACCATTCTAGCATTCAGATTCATTGACATCTTTAAGAAAATCTCGGAGTCAATTTCAAAAAATCTAGTAAAAAAGGCTTCTTCGAAGGCTTGCATGTATAGACTTGGCAAGAACATGAGTCTTGAATAATAAGCCATGATTGTAGGACGACTGGCATAACGGATAGATCAAAAATAAAAATATTTGTGCCTTGATTAATGCCAATGAAATTCAAAAATGTATATTCTGCGTGTTTGAAAACTTTCAATAGTGTAAGCATCATGCTGAGGATTTTATTAATCATCTTGATAGTTAGGTCTGGTACTGTTGCATATCGAGATAGCCAAAATTCAATGGATTTCACCATATAGTCTTCGATCGACAAATAATTGTGAGGTGGACTTGGAGGTAATGGATAATTTAACCATTGTTTATTGAGCACACCAGTCTTTTGATGTCCAAATATTCTCCCCCACCTGCAAAGTAGGGTTTTTCTCCAAAAATTTTCTTCTCCATAAAGTATGTGCAGCTTCAAATTCTCCTCAGGTGTAACTGAATGTGTTTTCTTTGAAGTGCAACTGCTCATCAAGATCCTTTTGTGTGATCCTCTTTATATACTATCATGTTTGCTCTTTCAATAGCCCATACGAAATATTAAAAGGCCGTATGATTTTATCCAAGTCTTTTCCTTTAATTTTGGCTTCCTTCATGACTTTGACTACTTCATTTTCAAAGTTTTCTGTCAATCGGGACACCAATAGTGCCCGTTCCTTCTGACCTATTTTTGCAGTACATGGCATGGGATGATCACCACACGGTTCTGCCATCTGCTCTTTTATTAGAGACTGATAGATCGGGGGAGATAGAGGACATACCTCTACCTCATCAGTAGGATTCTTTGGTTGTGGCTCTATTGGTGTCCCGATGTTGCCTTTTTGTTCTATTTGAGCTTCAAATTGTACAATATGTTCAGTCTTTTCTTTAACTTCATGGATGGTCGTTGTTAGTGCATCTTTGGTCGCAAGAAGCTCATTGCGGATTTCCGCTGTTTGATCTGCATCTTCATTATAGATTACCAAGAGTTTTTCTTCAGCAGCTTTCAATTGTTTCCTAAGCTCATTTGTGTCATGTATGCACCTTTGTTCCCATTCTTCTTTAAGGATTTTCTCTTGTTTCAGTAGATTTTCATATTTTGCAATCTGATCTTTCAATTCCTTCTGGTTGATCACTATTGTCTCTTGTTTTTCTATTGGTTGGTTGTATAACAAGGCCTTCATCAGTTCTTTATTCATGTTGCATAAATTATCATTTTCTTCCATATATACTTTGAGCTGTGTTTCTAACAGATTGCTTCTAGTCCTCATTCTTTCTTTGTCCACTTCACTTGCTTCATATTGTCTTTTTGTCTCCATCAGTTGCTCTTGGAGTTGTTGATCTTGCTCCATTATTGTAGTGCATTGTCCTTTGACTTCTATGATTTCTGTTTCCTTAACTGAAACAACTTGTTGAGCCTGGATCAGCTGTGCAGACAACTGTTCACTCATCACTTGAAATTGATTTTTTCTTGCATGGCCTTGTCATATTCTGCGTCTATTTCCATCATTTGTTGTTGTGTATCCATGGCCGTTTGTATCATTTGTTTGACTATTGGTTTCAACTTAGTAACATCTACATTTAACCATGTTGTCAGTATGCTAGGTTCTTCACATGTGGTAACATCTTTCCCGTGGGCCACATGCAATGTTGTGTCATGGGGCCACCTAATATGAAGTTGTATCTTTGGCTCAACCTGCTTAATTACTGTTTTACCTTGTGGCATATCATCAGGGATTTCAATCACGATTTGTTCCATATTTTGTTGTAAAAGCCTTTCTTTTTTTGTGTTTGTTTGTATTTCTTCCTTTATTGGTGGCACCGCATCTTTATGTGTGATTGAAGCTTCCTTTATGCTCATCCGAGATTGCTCGTTCCATTGAATAAGGTGTGTTGGTTCAGTTGATGCTTCCTAATTATGTATTTGTGATTGTTGATTATCGGGGGTGGTTTCAACTTGGTGAATCTCCATCCATTCCTCATTGTTCATTTCTATTCTTATGTCGATGTCCAAGGTGTCCTTCTCATGAGTAGACTCCTCATTAGAACTCAAATCATCCAGTCCCAACTTTGTATCTAGAAGTTAGTTCTGGGGTATGTTCCTCGTCCTTCTATTGTTGCACATCTCTTGCCTGTCTATATTGATGTCCTTGGACATTGAGGTTAACTTGACCTCGCATGTACGCATGAGTTTCTTCTAGTGTTGATTTTTTTTTGCATGGACTTGTCATAATCTGCATCTGTTTCCATCATTTGCTACTGTGTATCCATGGCCATTTGTATCATTTGTTTGACTATTGGTTTCAACTGAGTAACATGTACATTTAACCATGTTGTTAGTATGCCAGGTTCTTCACATGTGGTAACATCTTTCCCGTGGGCCACATGCAATGTTGTGTCGTGGGGCCACCTAATATGAAGTTGTATCTTTGGATCAACCTGCTTAATTACTGTTTTACCTTGTGGCGTATCATCAGGAATTTCAATCACGATTTGTTCCATATTTTGTTGTAAAAGCCTTTCTTTTTCCTTGCTTGTTTGTATTTCTTCCTTTATTGCTGGCACCGCATCTTTATGTGTGATTGAAGCTTCCTTTATGCTCATCCGAGATTGCTCGTTCCATTGAATAAGGTTTGTTTGTTCAATTGATGCTTCCTAATTTTGTATTTGTGATTGTTTATTATCGGGGGTGGTTTAAACTTGGTGAATCTCCATCCATTCCTCATTGTTCATTTCTATTCTTATGTCGGTGTCCAAGGTGTCCTTCTCATGACTAGACTCCTCATTAGAACTCGAATCATCCAGTCCCAACTCTTTGTATCTGGCAGCTAGTTCTAGGGTATGTTCCTCGTCCTTCTATTGCTGCACATGTCTTGCCTGTCTATATTGATGTCCTTGGACATTGAGGTTAACTTGACCTCGCATGTACGCATGAGTTTCTTCTAGTGTCGATGAGAGATCTCTTTTTGTGATGGGCTGTTGTGTTAGAGGAATCCTTGGTAATATATGTTCTCGCTTGGATTGTGTTGTTTCTTGCATCGCTTCGTCTCTAGCGCGCTTAGACCCCCTCATTGGTTTCTTGGAACTTGTTCCCACTTCTTCTAAGGACATGACTATTTTCTTTTTCTTCGGAACCATAGCCGACTTCACATATTTTTCCATTTCAGTGGAGTTTGGCATCAAACGTAGACATTCTTTCATCTCAAGTGCCTCATAAATTAGCAAAATCACTGCAGAGCTTCCATTCACGAGCTTCTTTTGACTCCATTTCTTCTTAGCTTCGAATAGGCGGTCTTGAATATATGGAGTAAAATTGACTTGATTCCCAATTTGCCTCATCACATGGGACAGCAATTGAACTAAAATCTTCTGAGGCGCTGTATATCTGTTCATGACGGGAAAACAAAAATGTTGATGCACTAATCGAACTGATTCTTCTATATTTGTCCTGTTGATTTCCAGAAAGGTTTTATTTCTCACATCATGACATTCATCTTTGACATTAGTGAGACCGTCCTGTCTCCATCCAAAAGCTTTGTTGATAACTTCATGTGTGAATCGAATGGTTTTCCATGCACCTGTTTTGTTCAAAACTTTAGCTTCCAGGATTGACGGCTTATCTACTGCGGACTGTAGTGTGTTCATAACTTATGTGCATCTTTGAAAATCCGGTAAATATATCGAAAGTCATAGAAATGCATCAATTCTTGCCCTTGTCCAAACATCTGTGATGCATGGTAATCCTTGTATCATGGTTTGGAAATCTTGTGGGAATGCATGGCCTTGTAATGTGGCCCTATTATGCATGCTCGAGACTCTTGGAACTCAAGATGTGTGCAAATTGAAGTATCTGGTTGATGTATGCAGATTGATCGGCATTTAGGCATCCAAATCTGTTTTATTTTTTTACGGGGGACTGTATCTCCATTGTTTTTGGTGCTTGGTAAACTTCTCAAGTTGTACTTCCGTTTCGCTAGTCCTTTGAATCCTTGAATTGTTCTTGTTGTGTATTTCCATTTTTGTAATTTCCTATAGTTGCCTATTTCTTGATTCTTCATCTTCATGTCGTACTGACCCTTGCGTATTCATTTCTTCCCTTTAATGATTTTCATTGGTGCGCATGATTTGGGGACCCATATTTGCATTCTAGCAGGTTGAGCGGAATCACTTTCTTTGGTATCCATACTTGAGCAATCCTGTGTGGACCTTGGAGTCCAGCTTGACTTGTGTCCTTGTACTATAGTTGGTTCCTGTGTAATATACAGCTCCATTGTTGATGATATGCTGTCACCTGATCTTTTCTGATCCAAGCCTGTCCGGTGTGGGGAATGTGATAGATTCTAATGTGGGAAAGTTCGTGATAATCATGCTAACTAGTCGCTCTTATGCTCAATTCCTCACGTGGGTTTTTTTTGGAAATGATGTTAGTAGTGGGGCCCACAGGACTAGGATGGTGCGTGAGATTAAGAGTTGATGTACTTCCACAGGGATACTTGGTGGTGGGGGTTCCATAGTGGAGGTGAATGTATAATCATCTTCATGCATGAGTAGTTGATCTCTTGGGCCTATACACTTAGCTTTGACGGGTCATTCTTCTAACACACTGAATACCTCACGGTGCCCTATCTTGGCTGATATGTAGCCCAAGGCTAATTGGATAGTCACTTCATATTCATATATCCAATCTCAGCCTAGCACAAGTTCTTCCAATGAATCTTCATCTTGACACACAAAAAGTTTTTGTTGCATCATGTTATTTCCTAGATGTAGCGACAATGTAACTTTGTCTATGCATTTAGTAACCCTTCACCCTATTCCAACCAGATATGCTTTGGTTGGACTTAACTTTTCTTTGAGCTTATGCATCAAAGAAGACTTGATACAGCTGACGGCTACTCCCATGTCAATTAGAGCATCCACCAAGTGGTACTCCTCTATTCTAGTGCCCAAGTTCAAATATGGTTGCTTTGTTAGATGTCCTAGGTTTTCAGAGGCTCTAAAATTAGCCATTGGGATGAGTTCATCTCCTTGTTGATATCTTTGGTCTCTCTCTCTCATCCATTCCTTCTGTTTCCTTATTCGTTTTAGAGCTTCCTGTCTGGCTTCTTCTTGTATTCTTTCGTTCGCTTCTCGCCCATTTTTTGTTGTTAGAAGTCTTGAAACCATTTCCTCTGTCAATGGTTCTAAATACTTTTTTACTCAGAAACCACTTATATAGTTAGGCAATATTTCTCCATCTAGGGTTGCTAAGTTGATGGCTCCGGTGGTAGATATACGATTGATTATCAAGGGACCATGTCCTCTTTTCTGTAGTTTTTTTGTATGTTTCTTCAAAGTATAAATCAGGACTACATCTCCTTCCTTCAAGTTTTTATCTTTAATATGAGCATCAAAATATGCCTTTTGTTGACTTTTTGCAGCATAAATACCTACCACAGCTTGTAATTTTGTTTCGTGTAGCGTTTTGATTTGGTCCAATTGAGTTGATAACTCATGTCTAGTCCATTCATACTTTGAGGCTACTCTCAGGGTAGGTACCAGGAAATCAATTGGTAAGATGGCAATCTGTCCATACACTAGGTTAAACGGAGTAGTTCCTATAGCTATCTTGTATGCTAATCGGAATGCCCATAAAGCGTGATGTAATTGCTTGTCCCAATCGGATCTGCCATTGTTAACAATCTTGGTGAGAACAATACATAAGATTTTGTTTGAACTTTCAGCCTGTCTGTTGGCTTGTGGGTGATAAGGGGTTGATTTCTTATGAATCACTAAGAATTCATTCGTTAGAGCTTCTATCACTTCATTAACAAAGTGTGTGCCTCTATCACTCACAATTTCAATAGGCAATCCAAATCTAGTGAATATGTTCTCAAAGAGAAACTTAACCGTAGTGTTTGCATCGTTCTTCTTGGTTGCTTTGGCCTCTACCCATTTGGTCAAATAATCCGTTGCTACTATTATGTACTCGGCATGGGAACCCTTAGCTGGTGGGCTAATAGGTCCTACAAAATCTATCCCCCATTTGGTAAACGCTCTGGCACTCATCATAGGGTCTAGTGGCATTTCATCTCTTCCAATTGGATACTTCGTTCGTTGACATGTATTGCATCTTTGAACGTAAGTGGCTACATCTTGATGTAGAGTTTGTTGAGATATCAAGCTCAACATGTGATGATCCAGGATGACACGTACCAGTTTTTCATTTCTCTGACATGTATAGTGGTCATGCCGGTATATGTCAGGGATACTTCATTGAGCTTTATTAGATTTATCTACCGAGAGTGATGGCACATTTTTTTCTTTCCAGTTCACTCATTCGTGAACATTAGGTTTTTCCTTATGCACTGGTCTTTATATATTGCACTTGTTGTATTCTTGTTTTTAGGTCATTCTTGTACATTCCTTTTATGTAATAGAAGAAGAAGAAGAAGAACTTCTTCCTTGCCTCAATCTGTGTGTGTGCTTCTCCTTGAGAGTGAGAGTGTGTGTGTGAGCTCTCTTCCTTATCTCCTTCCTCGTGACATGGTATCAGAGCCAGCGTTGTGGAGGTGATCGCAATCCAGGTGGATCGGGTCCGGTCGTGGCACACACAGGGTGTATGAAGCTAATGAATGTTGGAAGGTTTAAAGATGTGAAGGTGAAATTAATGTTGAGTATGGAGAAGAGAGAGATGTTGAAATAATTATGGGAATGGGAATGTAAGTGTGCAAGTTAGATTGATGACATGAATGATAAGAATGAAAGAGAACCATACACACGAATCAAATTTGGAAGGAAGAATGGTCCATTGGAGGAGCTTCTTAAACACTTCCTAATTCTAATCCATATGTATAGCCTTCTTTGGATGATATGTATGCATGATGAGAATAGATGGAATCCTTACACATAAATCAGTTTCGAAAGGAAGAATGATCCAATATTGGAGCTTCTTATACACTTTCAGAAACTAATAAATATGTATGGATTTGTATGGATTATATGCATGCAAGTGAATTATGATGATGGATTTTACTCACAAGCTCAAAGAAACATCCTCACTGGTTCAACGCAATACTGCGGAGCCTTCTCACACATAGAAGAAATAGAAGACATGTAAAAATACTTAAGAGACTGAGAGAGGTGACAAGAGACAAGTGACAAGTGACATGAATTAAAAGAATTTGAATTAAGTTACTTGTAAAAGATCGTCGTGGTACGTCATGCTAAGCAGTCTACTGATCAAAGGTGGTTCCGACCCTCAAACCATGACAGTTCAACCGAATGTCACACGTAAGAAGGTGAGTTCCACTCCAGTGACCCTATGTCTATCTAGGCTCGTAACGTCTAACTAAAGAAGTCTAAGACTCATTAAAATCAGCTCTAACTCACCCACACGCTCCACCGAGGGTGAGTCAAGATAGAGATGCTGGTTTCAAGAGCCTATCCTAAATTGGAGTTCTAACTTAAATTTGAAACTAGGTTCTATACTCATACTAGCTTACCTTGGATCCTCACTCGCTCAACCGAGGGTGATCGTCTCAAGGAAACCGTAAGCTAGCATGAGCCCTATGGATGCCTAACAATGATGCTCTAGGAGTTTGGAGGGGGGTTTATATAGTTTTTTGAATGAATTTGGGCCCTTGGATCTAGAGAAATCAACTCTCAACTCCAGGATCACTACTTTCGATTACAACCATTTGATTAATCAAATCAATGGCTTGGAATTGTTCTTTCTATCAAATCTAGTGTAAAGGAGTGAAATTTAGGCGCCCTCATTCTCCACCATTGGATCTGGGGATGATCTGGACCGTCGGATCAGTGCTGACATCAATTCGGATAAGATAAGCCACTATTTTTGGAGAAACTTTGCATTATTGATCTTTAACTGTCAAAAAAGTCTTCTTTTATGGAAAAAATTCGTGGATCCTCCTTCCTTTATGCTTTAGTGCATCTCCACCCTTGAATAGGAGCTCATC
The DNA here is from genome assembly GCA_020310875.1 of Ceratopteris richardii. Taxonomy (NCBI): domain Eukaryota; kingdom Viridiplantae; phylum Streptophyta; class Polypodiopsida; order Polypodiales; family Pteridaceae; genus Ceratopteris; species Ceratopteris richardii. The sequence continues at coordinate 40,630,890 of CM035425.1, forward strand.
TTGACCGTACACCATGGTTCAATCATATTTTGACATGTGGCAGCCCTTCAAGCCTTCAATTTTCTTATTCTAGAAAACTGCGGTGACCTTGAAAACTGGACTTTGTGCTCTTTGACCCTCCAAAAAGACTTTGATGAAGATGAAACTTTGTAGGACTATGTTTCCAAAGATCTCCTTCAGGAATATGCAGGAAAAACTCCCATCTGAATCTCCCTTGTACAAGTTTGACTACATTTGGAAGCTTGCAAGGTGGCATTAAGGTGTCTAGGAAGCTCTGATAGCCTTGAAAATTTGTACAAATATGTAGCCACATATGATCTTTATACATGCCAAACCATATGGCTAACATAATTTTCTATACAAGAATTTGTAGGGTCAAACTAGAAAAATTACATTTTTACAAAATGAACATAGCATATCAATGTGCTACAAAATCCATTTTCTGCTGAAATTTGGGCTATAGATTGCCTTTGACAATCTTTACAAGTATATGGATTTTCATCTAATTTGGTCACAATGAAATTTTTGCCCTAATTTCCCAACTTTGACCAGCTTTGACCAGCTTTGACGGCTACCATGGACTTTCTTGATTTCTTTGAAACTTTGTATGTGACCTTCCTTTGACATCCTTGATGCATCCTGGACTTCTCGGGGAATTCTGGCTACCTTCGCCAAATATGTTTTTTGTAGGCCTTCACAAGTGAGAGAGGAGAGCAAATCTCGACGACATTCGCCCCCACTAAACCTGCGATTCCTCCGGAAGCGCCACTCTAGCATCTGTGAAAAACAAAATGTTCCAGGCATCAAATTCTTTTATAGGAAACATAAGAAAGATGGAAGGAAAATTGATTATATGCATGAATAAGTAGGTAACGTGACATGAAGCAAAATTTGCATGAAAGAAATAATTGAAACAGGCAACATGAATATGCATGAACAAATAGGCAACATATATGCAAATGAACAAGCAACATTGGCAACAAGAAAGAAAAAAAAAACAAGCATCAATATGAAGTGGAAGTGGATATATTGAGTCGTTTTAAGCATCAGTTCCTCTCATCTTGAAGAAAATTTTGTACCTTTTTCATAAAGCAATCTACCTTAAATATGATTATAAACAAAGATTTAGGATTTTCAAGAGACATCTTTCATCTTTAGCTTATTTTAGATCAACTCCTTTCCTACATAAATATGAATATGCTCTTTCTCTAATAACATGCAAGGAAATCTAACTAAACTCCACTAATGCATAAATCTGCTTATATAGCCCGTGATTTATTCTACTATGCCTCTTTATCCTCCTTTGGCTTGCTCTTTTTTTTTTCGATGATGATGATGATTCGGCAACTTTATGGTTACGATCACTTTTTTGGGGTGGAAAAAAGTGTAAACTTCTTGGTAACATGTAGCTTTTTTTTTTTTTTTTTTTTTGACGAGGAAAAATTAAACCCCGATACAAGGTACAACCATTTTTGATGACGGAGAACAGTCGTTTAAACTCCGATACAAGTGCTGTGAGATGGACTAAGGATGTAGAAACATGCAATAGCAGGAGCTAGGATTTCAACAATTATGCTTTCGATACTGGATACATATGCATGTTTATATATGAAAGTCATGTCACCAAAATAAACCTCCAAATCTACATGCCCTATCTTTCCACATTCCTAGATTATAATCAATCTCTTAGTAGATAAGTTACTACTTAAGATACAATTTTACACAAGTAGAGAAATCATCATTTGCCTTTTTTGACTCAAGTGATGTGGATATGCAATGCAATGCAAAGACTGAAAAAAACATGCATGAAACAAGCATGGAAAAAAAATAGAATGAACTTGAAAAAAAAAGAAAGCAACATGAACTTGAAAATTAATGATTTTTTATTATTATTATTATTTTTTTTTATAACATGGATACTCCTATTTATGAAGCGGCCTCATTGTTGCTATCTTCTTCAATGTCCTCATCCAAAATGTACTCGTCATTATCACGCTTCTTGAATAACTTTATCCTTTTACCTGCAATCAAAGTTTTTAGTGCAACACCATTTAATTCACAAAGAGCATACGTACCATTGTTGTTGACTTTTGATACTATGTATGGCCCAAACCATCGTTGAGTGAGCTTTTTGCGTGCATCATATTGAGAGTCAAATGTACTATCATAAATGAGCACCCAATCTCCTACTTCAATTAGCTTAGGACGCAATCGATGAGTTTTATCAAAATAATGCTTGTTCTTCATTCTAGATTCTCTTAATTTTTCAACAGCATCATCAAGTCTTAATTTACCTTGTTCTAACTGTTTAATACGCAAACTCAAAAAATCATCAGTAGACATGTTTTCAGACCAAGGCAAATTTGACCATGCAAAAATATGAGACTGAATTGGAAACAATGGTTTTTGACAGTACATGAGTTCAGCAGGCATATATCCAGTAGTACGTGTGCATGTCATTCTATCTGCCCAAAGTGCAAAAGGTAAGAATTTAGGCCATTGTTTGATGTCACCATTACATGCTTTAGATATGGCTTTCACAATAGGTGGATGCCCTCTCTCTATTTTACCATTGGCCTCTGGGTTATATGCAGTAGTGAGAGACAAACGAATACCGTGACGCTCAAAGAACTCTTTAGCTTCTCTCGCATTTAACTCTCCACGATCGGCAACTACTTTCTCTATGTACCCAAAGCGACTTATGACATCTTCAAGCAAGAATTTGCAAACATTGTAAGTGGTCTTAGATCGTAGTGCACGTCCCTCTACATGATTAGTTAAGTCTTCTCTTGCAAGTACAATGTAACGCATTTTGTCGATACCTTTAGGCATAGTTACAAGATCTACTACCCACTTGTAGTGAATACAAGGTGGATAAGTAGGATGCAACGGATCTCTATGTTTGACTGATGAATGAAGTTGACAAGTAGAACATGTAGAAACATAGCTACTAATGTCAACATACATCCTAGGCCAATAATAGGTACTTCTAATTTTTTCAGATGTTCCAAAAAATCCTTTATGACCGGCCCATAATGTCTCATGCATTTCCTTCATTACTTGCAATTGAAGACCTCGTTTTCCTAGGACTCGTTGTGGATTCTTAACCTTACCCTTAGCATGTCTCCAAAGATAACCATTACATAGGAAAAAGTTATAAGCTCGTTTCTTAATGTTACGGAATCTATTCGTAGTCCAGCTAGGTAATGGTTGTAGTGTACTGAGATACTTTCCTATGTCTCTCCATTCATCTTCGTACTCAAACTCATGAAATTTCTCATACTCATATATATATGGAACATAGTCAACTAAATTCACATTCTTTATTAGATCACTTTCAAGATCATCATCAAATCTAGCTCTCGATAACATATCAGCAACTGAGTTTGACTTACCTGAAATATGAACTAACTCAGGATTTATGAACTTAATATATGAGATCCATCTAAGCATGGCTATATCAGGAGATGAACAATTGGCTATCATTCCAATGAGAGGCAAACAATCAGTCTCAACTTTGACATTTGCACCAATGAAATATTCTTTGTCTATTTTCAAAGCTGTTACCATACCCCATAGTTCTCGTTTGATCTGTGGATATTTTCGTTGTGTTTCATGTAGAATTTTGGCACCAAACCTAATTGCATATCTATTCCCTTCACTATCGTCTTGACTTATGACCCAACCTATACCAATAGGACTAGTATCAACAGTCAATATAATAGGTTTGTTAGCAGAATAGTCTACACGCTTAAGGATGGGAGCTTCAAGCAATAATTTCTTCAATTTACGCATAGCTTGAGTGTGTTTGTCAGTCCAAATAAATTTTCGTTTCTTCCTCAACAAGTCGTAAAGACAATCAGCAACATGAGCAAAGTGTGGGATCCAAATAACATAAAAGATGCAAGCACCAAGAAATCTACGTACCTCACTCACGTTGTTACATGTTTCAGAAATCTTGCTAATGGCATCAACTTTTTGTGGGTATGGCTTTCGACCATAATGGCCACATAAATGTCCAACAATAAGCACCTCGTTGACACCAAAAACAGATTTCTCTATGGAAAATGTGAGATCTACCTCTTCAAATCGTTGAAATATTCTTTCACAATCAGAGATATGGTCAAGAACAAATTTACGACATCCAGATGAATCTACAGTAATGTCCTTTACACGTTCCTCACTCCCTTTAATTGGAATATCATCAATGAATGGCATAGTTATATGAGGGATAAAGTCATGTAAGACCATATTCATAGCACTCATCATATGAGCCACAGAATTAGCCGCTCCTTGAGGTAAAGTACACATTCGCACTAAGCCTAAAGGAGTTTTCATTGTGGTTATGTCACGACTATCAATTGCTAATTGGAATTGGTCATATCCCGAATATAAATCACCTATTGAATAGATAGAATGTCCTGAAAATGATTCAGCAAACTCATCTACAATGGGTCGTGTTCCTACATTCCTTATGGTGACTTTATTGACAGGTTGGAGATCTTGAATAAAACGTAGTTTCCCATTCTTTTTAGGCACAGTGAACCATCTATTTGAGTAAGGTGCAAAAGATGGCTCTAAAATTCTCATGTTTATCTTCTCCTTAAGTAGTTTCATTAGCTCAGGTAAGTGAGCCTTTGGAACAGGTATAGGACGAAGATTCCATGGAATATGTTGAATAGTAAAGATTATCATGGGTGCAACTAGCTCAGGATCTACACAACCAATCTCATGAGGATACATAGTAAAGGCTTTTCCATGGCTACGTATGACTCCCTCAAATTTATCTCTCTCTGATGGCAAAAGAAAGTCATCATCTCTACCAATTTTCACCTGTTTGATTGTCTCATCCGTGAATGTATGTCCTATGTTTTTCTTATCCCGAAGAGTTGGATCATTTTTCACATCAATAATTTTTTCATTACTTCCTTGAGGTAATGGTTGAGCTATGGGTTTGATTTTTTTGTCTACAGTTTTGTACTTTGTTTCAACTAAGGCATCATGTGTTTGGTTAAATTTTGAGCACTTGTCAACATTGAGAGCATACTCTTGGATTAGAGCATACTCATCAAGGGAAGAAATAAGAATAATATGGGAATTAGAATTTTGTTGAAGACATAACTCTAACTCCTCAAGAGTAGAGAAACAATGAGATGTTTCAATCACATGCTCAATGTTCTCATCATGTTCCATGATTTTGTTATTTTTACAATTTTTTTGGGTTTTTTGGATAAAAGACTTGGACAATTGACTCTTATGAAGAAAATCTAATCTAGAATGTGGAAAACAAAGTGACAAACTATTGTACATGTTGGTTGGATGCGAGATGTCAAACCAATATCCACTGTTGTCCCGCTCAACAATGGATTCTATCCAAAATTTTGATCATATGTAGCTCCAAACATGAATCGAGGTGCACAGTCACTACAAGCATGCTCATGACCCTGAGTAACAATAGGTTTCTTTCTAATTGACAATCGATTCCTAGGATGATTCACTCCTACTGTCATGACTTGAAGTGATTGCATTCCATCCTTAGACTTAAATCTAGCATAGGTAGACCCATCATCCATGGCTTTAGTTTCCATACGACTCTCACAAATAAAGGGTTGACCTAAGAGAACTTCATAGGAGCAATTATCTTGAATAAAAAAGTGAAACTCTTCTGTGATTCCTCCTATGGATATGGGCACACTAGCACAAAAAGCTCCATACAGGGTACCTACACCATTATCTGCAGTTCTCATACGCCATCCACAATCTTTATCTATGGGCCATCAAAACTTATCATAGACTTCTCTTGAAATCACATTGATTTCAGAGCCGGAATCTACTAATGCATTTACAGTGATAGTGTTCTTATCATTTCCTATTTTAACATGCATCTCTGATGTACCTCTAGACCAAAATGTTCTTTTAAAGTGACTTTCAGGATTGTTTTCATGATTTTCATGGTCAGGTTGAATAGGTCCTAAGAAATTTTTATTAACATTTACTTCATCATCATCAAAGTTCTCTTCATCAGATTCATCAAAGTTTAAGGCTTCATTCATAGCTTGATCTTGATCTAGAGAATCTTGCATCTCAGTATCTAGATTAAGCGGAAACCTCTTCCTTTTAATTAGGCCGATAAAGTTATCTTTAAAAACAGGCTTTGCAATAGAGAAAACTTGTTCTAAAGACATAGTCACTTGACTCTTAAGCAAAATGTCATCTAAAATTTCCATAGGATCTATTTTTCTCTCAATTTCTGAAATCAAGATGGCTTTAGGTTTTCTCTTTGGTTTCTTTTGTTTTTGCTCAAGATCTTGTTTTTGTTCATGTTCTCGTGTTTGGTCTTCAGTTTGTTTTGATTGTTCTTGTTTATCTAAAGGCTTTGGTTCTGTTTTTCTTTGCTTTGTCTTCTTCCCTTTTTGTTTCTCCTCTTGTTTTTGTTCATTGGGTTCTGATTCTTGTTTTTTATCTTTGGATTGTGATGTTTCTCCTTGCTCTATGATTGTTTCTATTCCCTCTGAGGTTTGTTTTCGAGTCACTCTTCTTTCACTAGGCTCAGCTTCATCTCTTTTTCGTTTTTCTTCTACATTGGATATGTGAGAAATAAGAGATTGATCTTCTATCGGTGACTCCCAAGCCGTTATTCTCCTAATCTCATCCCGTGCTCTTACTAAAGCCTCTATGGAAAAATCACCTTCCTTTGTGGGTTTACTTGATTCTACTTGTTGTTCATCAAGAGCTTCTAGTTTCACTCCTCTAGTTCCTACGTCCATTACGGTTATATTTTCATAATGTTTTTTCATTCCTCCCTTACCATAATTTCCTTGCAAAGGTAGCCTAGATCGATAGTCACAGATTTTCTTGTCTATGTCTATTACTAGTCGTTGCTCCTTAGCAGCCTTCAATAATTCACAATCTCTCAAAAAGTGCTCTAACGAATCACACCAAGGACACCTACGAGGGCCACGCACAAAACCATTTTGATTTTGAGGATTTTGATTAACTTGTGGTGGGAAATTTTGAAATTGAGGATTTTGTTGATAAGGTATTGCTTGAATAGGATAATTAGGATTTTGAAAATGCAATTGATGTATTTGAGGAGCTTGGGGAGCAACATGTGGTACTTGAGGTGCAAGAGGAGCTTCCATATTATACGGTTGATGATTTTGAAAATTTTGATTTTGAGGATTTTGAAAAGCTATTTGAGAAGCTTGAGGATACAGGTTTTGATACATTTGAGGATTTTGCACATGAGGATGAGGATTTTGCATTGAAGGATTATGCATGGGAGGATTATGCATTGGAGGAACTTGATATGCTTGAGTAGGAGCTACTTGTGGATTTTGATTGGTAGCTATAACATGTTGATTAGGCTCTTGAAAAGTCATTGGGTTCATTTGATTTTGGAAAGTTTTGGTGTAATTAGATTGTAAAGCATCTATAGTCTTGGCCAAATTGGATTGTGTAGCAATAAGACTTTCCATTTGCTTAGTGAGAATATCCACTTGAGATTGTTCAACTACACTTTTATTTGGCTCTACTTTAAAACCTTGAGTAGGCTCCATCATTTGAGGAATAGGAGTAGAGTCAAAAAGCATAGCATGGGATTGTTCTCTAAATTCCTCCTTAATTTGTGGAAGGCTAGCTTGAGGAAGACTAGTTTGCTCATAAAGCATGGATTGTCTTTGATGTCTATGGGCTACAGCCTCTACTACTTTACGCACTTTTTGCCAATTGTCAGTAAGACCATAGCGCTTATCTGGTTCTTCTAATCGCCGTTCAACTTCCTTACGAGTTTCAGGATGAAGAAGCTTAAGAAAATTGATCACAAGATCAGGTTCCAAAGTTATCTTATCCTCATCAGGAAGTTGTTCATAGTGTCTAATATACTCATTTTGTAAGTGAGTAATAGAGCTACTAGGCTTTGGAGAATTGACCCATCGTAAGAATCCATCTCGATTATGTTGGCTATAATCTTCAAGATAGAATTCTTTGAGCATCTCCTTTCTAAAATCACTCCAAGGAAGACTATCATATTGAGTGACACGGTTTATGATAGAGCTATCAACAATTCGTTCAAAGAATGATATCAAAAGATCTTCAGGAAGACCAAAAATCATAGCTTGCTCTTCAAACAAATCTAAGTAGCTTGTGATGTTGATGCCATTGAATTTTCCCTTCTCTCTCAACATAGAAGAGACTATTCTTTGGCCTTGTTTCTCAACAATAAGGGATTTGAATCCTTCCTCCATCTTATGTGAATAAGCAAGTGATGCACGATGTTCTAGATCTCTCACAAATGTTTTTACTTCGCGATGAAGATGTGCACGATACTGTGAGAAATCCAGTGCAACACTCAAGAATGATGATGATGATATGATGAGGATGAAAAATATGAAACAAAGGATATGGATCACAACCTCCCAACAAGTTCAGAAGCAAATGCCACGAAGCATTTCACGTCGGGTTCAAATGTGGAGGTGATCGCAATCCGGGTGGATCGGGTCCGGTCGTGGCACACACAGGGTGTATGAAGCTAATGAATGTTGGAAGGTTTAAAGATGTGAAGGTGAAATTAATGTTTAGTATGGAGAAGAGAGAGATGTTGAAATAATTATGGGAATGGGAATGTAGGTGTGCAAGTTAGATTGATGACATGAATGATAAGAATGAAAGAGAACCATACACACGAATCAAATTTGGAAGGAAGAATGGTCCATTGGAGGAGCTTCTTAAACACTTCCTAATTCTAATCCATATGTATAGCCTTCTTTGGATGATATGTATGCATGATGAGAATAGATGGAATCCTTACACATAAATCAGTTTCGAAAGGAAGAATGATCCAATATTGGAGCTTCTTATACACTTTCAGAAACTAATAAATATGTATGGATTTGTATGGATTATATGCATGCAAGTGAATTATGATGATGGATTTTACTCACAAGCTCAAAGAAACATCCTCACTGGTTCAACGCAATACTGCGGAGCCTTCTCACACATAGAAGAAATAGAAGACATGTAAAAATACTTAAGAGACTGAGAGAGGTGACAAGAGACAAGTGACAAGTGACATGAATTAAAAGAATTTGAATTAAGTTACTTGTAAAAGATCGTCGTGGTACGTCATGCTAAGCAGTCTACTGATCAAAGGTGGTTCCGACCCTCAAACCATGACAGTTCAACCGAATGTCACACGTAAGAAGGTGAGTTCCACTCCAATGACCCTATGTCTGTCTAGGCTCGTAACGTCTAACTAAAGAAGTCTAAGACTCATTAAAATCAGCTCTAACTCACTCACACGCTCCACCGAGGGTGAGTCAAGATAGAGATGCTGGTTTCAAGAGCCTATCCTAAATTGGAGTTCTAACTTAAATTTGAAACTAGGTTCTATACTCATACTAGCTCACCTTGGATCCTCACTCGCTCAACCGAGGGTGATTGTCTCAAGGAAACCGTAAGCTAGCATGAGCCCTATGGATGCCTAACAATGATGCTCTAGGAGTTTGGAGGGGGGTTTATATAGTTTTTTGAATGAATTTGGGCCCTTGGATCTAGAGAAATCAACTCTCAACTCCAGGATCACTACTTTCGATTACAACCATTTGATTAATCAAATCAATGGCTTGGAATTGTTCTTTCTATCAAATCTAGTGTAAAGGAGTGAAATTTAGGCGCCCTCATTCTCCACCATTGGATCTGGGGATGATCTGGACCGTCGGATCAGTGCTGATATCAATTCGGATAAGATAAGCCACTATTTTTGGAGAAACTTTGCATTATTGATCTTTAACTGTCAAAAAAGTCTTCTTTTATGGAAAAAATTCGTGGATCCTCCTTCCTTTATGCTTTAGTGCATCTCCACCCTTGAATAGGAGCTCATCTTGACCGTACACCATGGTTCAATCATATTTTGACATGTGGCAGCCCTTCAAGCCTTCAATTTTCTTATTCTAGAAAACTACGGTGACCTTAAAAACTGGACTTTGTGCTCTTTGACCCTCCAAAAAGACTTTGATGAAGATGAAACTTTGTAGGACTATGTTTCCAAAGGTCTCCTTTAGGAATATGCAGGAAAAACTCCCATCTGAATCTCCCTTGTACAAGTTTGACTACATTTGGAAGCTTGCAAGGTGGCATTAAGGTGTCTAGGAAGCTCTGATAGCCTTGAAAATTTGTACAAATATGTAGCCACATATGATCTTTATACATGCCAAACCATATGGCTAACATAATTTTCTATACAAGAATTTGTAGGGTCAAACTAGAAAAATTACATTTTTACAAAATGAACATAGCATATCAATGAGCTACAAAATCCATTTTCTGCTGAAATTTGGGCTATAGACTGCCTTTGACAATCTTTACAAGTATATGGATTTTCATCTAATTTGGTGACAATGAAATTTTTGCCCTAATTTCCCAACTTTGACCAGCTTTGACCAGCTTTGACCGCTACCATGGACTTTCTTGATTTCTTTGAAACTTTGTATGTGACCTTCCTTTGACATCCTTGATGCATCGTGGACTTCTCGGGGAATTCTGGCTACCTTCGCCAAATATGTTTTTTGTAGGCCTTCAGAGGAGAGCAAATCTCGACGACAGCGTGGTTGTAGAGAGCTCGTGGAGAAGGCGACGGTGAAGACTACGCGGCAAGGCGTGGAGAAAACGTGATTTCACAAACGGCCTCCGTTTGCTACGAAAATCGCTCTGAAGGTAGAAGACCTCAAAGTATTTTCGAGAGTTATTCCTTTAGGGTCACTTGTTTTTGTCAGATCGAAGTTTCGGAGCCATCTCGACCTCCGTTTCGAGCCCACAAGGTGGGGCCCACAGAAAAACCAGGTCAGTTTCAGAAACTGTAACTTGCATTGTGTTCACACTCATATATTCTAGATCTAGAATTTCAAGCGATTCCGTGTATTGTTGATACACGAAAACTGTGTTTTTCTGAGATCGAACTGTCACGTCATAGTGCGACAGTGTTCAAGCAGAAGTGCTGCTTGCAGTGTGTTGCGGTGTTGTGAATTGTTGCAGAAATGGCAAACGTAGATGGAATGAGTCAGCTTATGAGCGATAAGCTAGACAAGAACAACTTCCATGCTTGGAGATTCAGAATGATGAATTTCCTGATGGGAAAAGGCTACTAGAAGTACATCGAAGGAGAGAATGAAAATGCTCCGCAGTTACCAGAAAGAAATCGGATTGCAGAATAGTTAAGAGCATATGAGGAATAGAATCAAGGAGCACGAAAGGTAATGTATTGGCTATCTGTTAGCATACAGGATAGCATGATTGGACACATACAAGATGCCAAGACTCCAAAAGAGGCTTGGAACAGTTTGGTCACTTTGTACGAGACCAATACAAAGGCACGAAAATTGCAACTCAAGAACAAGTTGCATACATTGGAGAAAAAGAGCATGTCGGTAAGTGAATACACTCTAGAAATCAAAAGCATATGTGAGTCACTTGCATCCATTGGTGTGAATGTAGATGATGATGATAAGGTGGAAGTGTGCCTTCGTGGTTTAGGAGCTGTATATAAGCTGTTCAGAACTTCTATACAAACCAAGGAAAATATTCGAAATTTTGCTTATTTGGTATCTATGCTGATTATTAAAGAAAAGAATCTTGGTGAGGATTCAAACTCCAAAGGAAAGCCCAGTTCTCAGCAGGTATTCTACTCTGGCAGAGGAAGAGGCAGAGGTTTTGGAAGTGGAAGAGGAAATAGTAACCAAGACCAAGATCAACAACATAATCATGCAGGAGGAAGAGGACAATTTTGAGGAAAGGGGAGCCAAAGAGGTCGCAGAAGTTTCCAAAGAAATGATTCAGGTAATGATAGTAAAGGATGCTGGAATTGTGGTAAACCTGGACACTTTGAACGTGATTGCAGGTTGAAGAATCAAAATAACTGAAGGCAGCAAAACAACTATGCATCCACAAGTGCAGATGATTCTGAGAAGTTGTTTATGGTTCAACATCACATGATGATTACGATGTCTGCTGGTGTTTCAAAAATTGAATGATAATGTCTGGTATGTTGATTCACGTGCTTCAAATCACATGTCCAGTCATGCAGAATGGTTTAGTAGTTTGCAGAAAATGCCAGTTCCTGGATGTGTTGAAACAGGTGATGATACATCACATCCTATTGAGCATACAGGAAACATAGCATTGTCTATGGAGGACGGAAAGGTAAAACATCTCGCTAATGTGCTGCATGTTCCAAATATAACAAAGAATCTAGTTTTTGTTGGACAAATGGTTGACCAGGGATTACAAGTCAGGTTCAATGCTGATGAATTATATGTAGAAGAGTACAAGCAGGATGGACGATTGGTTGCGAAAGGAAACAAAGTGGGTAGGATGTTCACCTTAAATGTGAAGATTCCTGAAATGAATGCAGCCATGTTTGCAAAAGGTGCAGGAGTTATTGCAGATATAGAGATATGGCACAAACGGATTGGACATGCAAACTTGCTGTTGTATATTATTGAACAATACATTGCTAAAGTGTTATATTATTAATGTATTAATATGTTTTTGATGTTTCTGATATAGCAGCCGAAGGTTCGTGAGGAGCGTGCAAGGCGTGAAAGGGTGGACATCAATAATCCGAATAATTATTATTTATTTTGTAAATAAACTTGTGTAGAAGGTTCTATTGTTAGAAAAGTAATGGTTAGAGTAAGGGTCATTGTAGACCACAGTTTCTATTATTGAAAGCAATGGCTTTCTGTAAAAGTTATCAACTTTTAGTTTCACGCCTGCTTTTTGAAGTCGGCCTCTTGTAACCACTCTTTTCGACGTAATCAAAAGTCCTATAAATACATGCACTCTGTGGACTGTCGGAACAGAGTGCATGGGGGGAGATTGCACCCAATATTGCGTTCTGTCTCGTCTCTTGTTGCGTCTATTCTCTGTGTGTTTTCTGTGCCCGTAATCTCTGTATGCGTGTGAGCAAGATCCTAACAATAGTGGTATCAGAGCTCTGCACATGTCAATACAGAGGGTTCTGTTCTCTGTTCGCGATTCCGATTCCATCTCCGTCTTTGATTTCGGTTTCGGTTTCAGTTTCTGCTTCGGCTTCTGTTTCTGTTTCTGTTTCTGTTTCGGTTTCGGTTTCGGTTTCGGATTCTGATTCTGTACGTACGTCTTCACCTACGTCTTTCGGCTTACTCCAAGGCGTCGACTAAGGCAAAGAACTTAGGCAATAACGTAGGCATTACATTGGCAACATTGGCACCCAAGGCTCCCTTGGCGACCGTTGGTAGCCGTTGGCTACGCGCTAGATGATTTTAATTTTTGAGTGGTAATAGAGAGGTTTAGAGTCCCTAAGGTAGGAGGATTTGAACCCACAACCTCCTACTTTTAAGGGAAGTACTTTGACCACTCCACCATCTCTTGGAGTTGTTATTCAAGTTCTCTTTCTTTGGTACTTGTGCAAGGCGCTCGCGGCGATTTCAAGGATGGACCCAACAAAGAATTAAGTGTAACTTTCAATCCGTAGGTCGGATTGAGGCGTGTAATATACCGTTGCAAAGCTCTCGGAACGACCTTTCCAATGAGCTAGCTTGCAAGTGTGAATTCCTTCAAAATCATTGGGTGGCACTTGATTGAGTGTTCAAGATACCAAGCAAGGTTGAGAGCAAGGATCTAAGAGCACCATGGAGGATTACAGTGATTCACCTCTACCTGCAGCAACACTTGAACAACAACTAGAGCTCTTGCGGCATGAGCTTCAAGGAGCTCAGAACGAGATCCGACAACGTGATGAAATCCTACAAAAGATGTAAGCTGAGGAAGAAAACCTTACGAGAGTAGTAAAAGCTATTGTGTCTGCCCAATCTGATGTTACTCATTCAAAGATTGGTAATAGAAACTACCAGTTTCTACGATTTGATGGCCGAAAGGATGGGCCTTTAGTACTTTCTTGGTTGTCGCAGTTTGATGATTTTTATACCGATGAAATGTATGCTGAAAGTGAAAAAGTTAAATTTGCCACTAACTATCTAGTAGGTAAAGCACAACTCTGGTGGAATGTCCTACGGCACAGTACGGAGCGTCCAAAAATTTGGAAGGCTTTTCAAGAAAATGTGAAGGATTCATTTCTTCCTCCTCAATACCATTTGCATGTTCGACGTACATGGAGGACCCTTACATGGAAGGAGGGTGATACGGTTACTACCTACACAGAGCGGTTCTGGAAAAATTTACTACTTGTACGAATGCTTGAAGATGTATCAGAGGATATCTTGCAGCAGAAATACGAAGATGGTTTGGAGGTCGGTATCCAAGCAAAGCTTCACACCCTCCGACCTACAACCCTCAACGAGGCTATATCTTTTGCTTATAATGCAGAAAAAGAATTTCAGTCCATAACCAAGTCACTCCATCTACAACAACCACGTCCACGACCATTTCCTGTTAAACCTTCATTTCCTATGAAGCGTAATTTTAATGCCCCATCTCACCCTAGTTTTCCTCGTCCTCCACAATCCAATTACTCAATTCCACCCGTTGCTTCATCTCTCCAACCAACCAAACCACCTACCCTTCAAACTTCAGTAGTGAATGCCCAACAGAAGCGACCACGAATCACTTGCTGGAATTGTGGTAAACTTGGACATACAAGAGAGGTGCAGATTGCAACCTCTTCATGTGAAACAGGCTACAGCTCGATTGCATAACATGGAGGTCTATAATGAAGAAATTCCTCCTGTTTGGACAGAGGAATCACTGGAGAAGGACTTAAGTACCTTGGGTAACGATATCTCTCTACACTCTCTTCTTTGCATGCAGGGTACAATAAATAACAAAATGGTTACAATTCTACATGACGATGGTAGTTCACATGACTTCATTTCACATTTATTAGTACAAGAACCTAAATTACAAACGTTTCCTTCTTTGTATAAAGTGAAAGATGCATTTCAAGGTAGTCGTTATAATGTAACACGAGAAGTGCAAGATGTTACGATTAGCATAGGCCCTTATGTTGATTCACGAACATTTTTAATTGCACCTTTGCAATCTTATGATGTTATACTAGGTATGCCTTTTAGTGACCATTATAACCCACGTATTGACTACCATACTCATACCTTTAAGTTTGTTTTCAAAGGTCAAATCATTACTTTGTCTGCACGGCATGATTTCCAACCATTTCCATTGATTAGTCACACTCAAGTAAAGCGTGCATTTAGGAAAGGATTCAACTCATGCATTGTTTTTGTCAATGTCATCAATGATTATACTCATACACTTCCAGATGCATATAAACCTTTCATGAGTACTTATAAGGATTGTTTTATGTCTGAATATCCCTCTGAACTACAACCATCTCGAGGATCCTGTGACCATAGCATAGACTTAGTACCTGGTAGTTCTCCTCCTCATAAAGCACCTTATAGACATGGCCCACTACATCAAAAGGAAATAGAAAATCAAGTAAAAGACCTACTACAAAAAGGACTTATAAGGCCTAGTTCTTCCCCATTTGGAGCACCAGTTCTCTTAGTAGAGAAGAAGAATAAAACTTATCGAATGTGCATTGATTATAGAGCTCTTAACAAGATCACGATCAAGAATAGATACCCTATTCCTCGAATAGATGATCTCTTAGATAGGTTACGAGGAGCTCGTGTGTTTAGTAAAATTGATCTTAAATCGGGTTACCATCAGATTCGTATGACACAAAGTGATATTTTTAAGACTGCATTTAGAACTCAAAATGGCCATTATGAATTTATGGTAATGCCCTTTGGACTTACTAATGCCCCTGCTACATTTGTGCGAATGATGAACAATATTTTTCTTGATTACCAAGCTTTTGTTCTTGTATTCTTTGATGATATTCTTGTTTACAGTAAGAATGATCGTGAACATGAAAAGGATCTTGAAACAGTTTTTCATTTGTTACGAGAGAACACACTTTATGCTAATCCTGAAAAGAGTTATTTCTTTCAGCGTAAGCTAGAATATTTAGGACATATTATTTCAAGTGAAGGTGTGCATGTGGATCCGAAAAAGATTAGAGTTATCATAGAATGGCCTACACCACAATCAGTCAATGATGTTCGTTCTTTTCTTGGGTTAGCTAGTTTCTATAGGAAGTTTGTTCGAAATTTTTCTTATTTAGCATTGCCTCTTACCTTGTTGTTGAAAAAGACAATAAAATTTGCATGGGGAATTACCCAACAACATTCCTTTGACAAACTTAAACATGCACTTTCACATGCACCTGTTTTACAATTACCTGATTTTTCACAACCCTTTCATGTTGTTACTGATGCTAGCGGTTCAGGAATAGGTGTTGTTTTAATGCAAAATGACCACCCCATTGCATTTGAGAGTAGAAAGCTTAAGCCCTCAGAACAGAATTATAGTACGTATGATAAAGAATTGTTAGCGGTTGTGCATGCTTTGCGAATTTGGAAACACTATCTTATGGGCTCTGAAGTATTAATCAAAACCGATCAACAGGCTATTAAGCATTTATTAAGTCAACCCTTAATCTCTGATAGGCATCTTAAATGGGCATCATTCATTCAAAATTTCCAACCCATGATACAATATCAGCCAGGTAAAGCTAATGTCGTAGCTGATGCTCTTAGCCGTTTTCCTTTGCATTCTGTTGTTTTGAATAATATTTCTGCCATCCAAATTCATTCGTTTCAAGAAATGGTTTCCACTTATGCATCTGATTTGTATTTTTCACGTGCATGGCATGACTTCAACAATGCTGCATCTTTATCTGATGAACATTATACATTTCATAATGGTTTTCTCTATTTTCAACATAGATTGTGCATAACCCAAGCTTTTAAAGATTTTGTCATTAAAGAAATGCATGAACCGTCTTACATGGGTCATAGAGGCATACAAAGCACCATTTCTGCTTGCAAAGATTTCTTCTTTTGGCCACACATGGAAAAAGACATTGCACATTATGTTTCTCAATGCATTGTATGTCAGCATGTCAAACGTCATCATGGTAAACCATTTGGATTATTAATGCCACTTCCTATTCCAAATGAACCATGGGAACAAATCTCTATGGATTTTATCACAGGTCTTCCTACCACTTCATCACATAATGATATGATTTGGACAATAGTTGATAGGTTTAGTAAATATGCATATTTCATTCCATGTAGAAAAACTTTGACTGCACCTCAAGCTGCAAAATTATTCATTAAATGCATTTTTCCACATCATGGATTTCCTAAAGTAATGTTATCTGATCGTGATGTTAGGTTTTGTAATCATTTTTGGGTTGCCTTATTTCAACATTTTGGTTCTAAAATAGATTTTAGCTTTGCATTTCATCCTGAAAGTAATGGACAGAGTGAGGCTACAAATAGTACTATTCTTGATCTATTGCGTTGTTATTCATTGGATAATCCTAATAACTGGGATGACAAGTTGCCATTGCTTCAATTTGCTTACAATAACACTTTACACACCACTACTGGTCGTGCACCTTTTGAAATAGTTTTTGGTAAAAAGCTTCCCACTCCCATGTCCCTCACCCAAACCGACATTCCAATGGCTGATTCTATTGCTCAAGCTCACGTTTCTATACTTCATGATGTTCACGAGCACATTAGAAAAAGTCAAGAGCGATATACACGTACTATCAACACTAAACAATTAGCCAAAGAATTCAAGGAAAATGATTTTGTATGGTTGCGTATCATTAAAAGACGTCTCAAAAATATTTTGCAATTCTTTTCATATTAGTTTACTTAAACCCTTTAAAGGAACTTTACCACTTGCTCCACTTCTTGATGACCCTCCTTTGATTGAAGAACAATCTGAAATCTTAGTTCCTGATAAAATCATTGATCATGATGTCACTACTACACGCACATGTACTCAATATCATCGTTATTTGGTTAAGTACAAAAATCACTCTACTGAAGAATGTCAATGGATACATAAAACATAATTAACATCTCATTATGACCATTTAATTTCTGCATATCATACACAAACACATTAATGTACCAGCTCCATGAACATTTCCATGCATGTATTTTTACATGGCACATGCCTATTTTCTTTAATCAGTGATGAAACATGTGACTGGCCATCCATGTTTATTATTTTATCACCTGAGGTCAGTTGCTTGTTCAACTGAGGGGCATGTTATACCTTATGGAATATGTTGAACAATGCATTGTTGGATTGTAACATGGAATATGTTAGCCAATGCATTGTTGGATTGAAATATGAAATAGCCAATGCATTGTTGGATTGTAACATGGAATATGTTAGCCAATGCATTGTTGGATTGTTGGATTGAAATATGGAATAGCCAATGCATTGTTGGATTGTAACATGAAATATGTTGGCCAATGCATTGTTGGATTGTAACAGTAATATGGACTATGTTGAACACGGCATTATAATTGTTAGTGTTGAATGATTTTATCAACTGAGGTCAGTTGCTTGTCAACTGGGAGGCATGTTGTATATTATTGAACAATACATTGCTAAAGTGTTATATTATTAATGTATTAATATGTTTTTGATGTTTCTGATATAGCAGCCGAAGGTTCGTGAGGAGCGTGCAAGGCATGAAAGGGTGGACATCAATAATCCGAATAATTATTATTTATTTTGTAAATAAACTTGCGTAGAAGGTTCTATTGTTAGAAAAGTAATGGTTAGAATAAGGATCGTTGTAGACCACAGTTTCTGTTATTGAAAGCAATGGCTTTCTATAAAAGTTATCAACTTTTAGTTTCACGCCTGCTTTTCGAAGCCGCCCTCTTGTAACCACTCTTTTCGACGTAATCAAAAGTCCTATAAATACATGCACTCTGTGGACTGTCGGAACAGAGTGCATGGGGGGAGATTGCACCCAATATTGCGTTCTGTCTCGTCTCTTGTTGCATCTATTCTCTGTGTGTTTTTTGTGCTCGTAATCTCTGTATGCGCGTGAGCAAGATCCTGACAACACTTGCAAAGGCTGAAACTGATGTAGTCAAAGGAGATTGTCCATGGACTACCAAATTTCAAAGTTGCAGAAATGCAAAAGGTATGTGCAGCATGTCAGTTTGGCAAACAGCCAAGAGCATCATTTCCACATGACAAGCATGTTAGTGAGAATGTACTAGAAGTAGTACATACAGATGTTTGGGGTCCAACAAAGACCACATCTATGGGTGGTTGCAGGTTTCATGTTACTTTCATTGATGACCATACACGCAAAGTATGGGTATATTTCAGGAAAGAGAAGAGCCTTAATGGCTGAGAAGAATATGCCTCATTGTTATTGGGCAGAAGTTGTGCATACTGTTGTATACATCATGAATAGAACTTCGACTGTTGTTGTACATCAAGTTACACCTGAAGAGAAGTTTACAGGTAAAAAGCCAAACTTATCACATCTGAAAGTTTTTGGCTGTATTGCATATGTACATGTCCCAGATGAATTGAGGATGAAGCTTGATCCAAAAGCAGAAAAGTGTGTCTTCATTGGATACTCCCTTGAGCAAAAGGATATAAATGTTATAACCCACTCACACGACAGGTAAAGGTGAGCAGAGATGTGGTATTTGATGAAATGTCAAGCTTCTATGCAGATGCCAAAGAAGGATTGAGTCTTGAACCAAATGATAAAGAAAATGCTAAAAAATCAAGTGCAGAATCTCAGGTTTTGAGTGGACCAGATGCATCAACAAGCAATAGTTCCAACTCAAATCCATGGAGTGGAAGATTACGTGGGAATTTCAGTCCAGCAAATTCATCAAATACATCCAAGAAAGGTAAAGAAAAGCTTTCTACTGGTCATAAAACATGTGCAGGTTTTGAAGACATTGATGGAGATTCAAGCGGTTCAAAAAAGAGTCTTGATGAGGAACTTGGATTGTCCTCTGTGAAGACTCCAGGAGTAAGAAGGGCACATGCAGATGATACAAGTAGAAGTGACCCAGGACCAAGAAGATCTGGGAGGATGCGTAATTCAGTGCAACGATTGACATATGATAGTTACATGGCTCGCCATTGTGCCTACATGACAAAGGTAATACAAGATGCTGAACCTTCTTGTTTTGAAGATGCAATTGGTAATGCAGATTGGGAAAAAGCTATGGATGAGGAGATGGCTGCACTCTATGGAAATGATACATGGAAGCTAGTTCCATTGCCGCAAGGAAAAAAACCGATAGGCTGTAAATGGGTTTACAAGGTAAAGCATAATGTTGATAGTAGCATAAGCAGGTATAAAGCACGATTGGTAGCTAAAGGATATGCACAGACATATGGCATTGATTATGAGGAAACATTCAGCCCTGTAGCTAAAATGTCTACTGTCAGGACACTTGTTGCATTAGCTACAACAAAGGGATGGACTTTGCATCAGATGGATGTGAAGAATGCTTTCCTACATGGTGAGTTAGAGGAAGAAGTATATATGGACCAGCCACAAGGATATGAAGATTCAAAGCATCCAGAATATGTTTGCAGGTTGCAAAAGGCTTTGTATGGGCTGAAGTAGGCTCTGCGTGCATGGCATGCAAGGATTGCTGATTACTTAACCAGCATTGGGTTTTCTATGTGTGATGCAGATCACTCACTATATGCAAGGAAGGCTGATGATGGAATCACTATTGTGGCTATTTATGTTGATGACCTAATTGTAGGTGGTGATAATGAAGAAAGCATCAAAGAGGTAAAGAAACTTCTTATGCAGGAATTCGACATGAAAGATCTTGGTGTGCTGCGTTATTTCTTGGGCATTGAGTTTATATATACAGAAACAGATATATGGATGTCGCAAAGGCAATATGCCTTGAATATGCCTTGAATATGTTGCAAAAGTATGGTATGGCTGATTGTAAGCCAATTTCTATGCCTTTAGATCAAAAATTGAAATTGGATACTACATTAGGTGAAGCATTGGAAAATGCTACTATGTACAGGAAAATTGTGGGAAGTCTTGTATATCTTACAATTACAAGGCCTGATTTAAGCTACACTGTTGGACTTGAAAGTCAGTTTATGCAGGTTCCCAGGAAGCCACATCTGGATGCTCTGAGGCACACTCTACGTTATGTGAGTGCTACTTTGGATTATGCATTGTTTTATGAAGCTGGTGTAGACTTGCAGGTCCATGGATACACTGATGCAGATTGGGCTGGTAGTACTTCAGATAGAAGATCTACTAGTGGCTTTCTTTTCTTACTTGGAGGTGCAGCTATTACATGGAGCAGTAAGAAGCAACCCATTGTTGCTTTGTCGAGTACAGAGGCTGAGTATAGAGGTGCTGCAATGGCAGCATATGAGGCATCATGGCTGGAAATGTTACTTGCAGATTTAGGTGTGGAAGTGCAAAAGCCTATCACTATCTATTGTGATAATCTTAGCAGCATACAGTTAGCACGGAACCCTGTTTTCTATGCTAGAACAAAGCATATCGAGGTACATTATCACTTCATCAGAGAGAAGGTATTAGCAGGTGATACTGATCTTGTTTATGTGAGAACAAATGAGCAGGTTGCTGATATTTTCACCAAAGCACTTGGAGCTGAGAAGTTGAAGAAGTTTCGGAAGATGCTTGGATTACAGGATATGGCGTTGAGCTTGAGGGGGAGTGTTGAGATATCAAGCTCAACATGTGATGATCCAGGATGACACGTACCAGTTTTTCATTTCTCTGACATGTATAGTGGTCACGCCGGTATATGTCAGGGATACTTCATTGAGCTTTATTAGATTTATCTACCGAGAGTGATGGCACATTTGTTTCTTGCCAGCTCACTCATTCGCGGACATTAGGTTTTTCCTTATGTATTGGTCTTTATATATTGCACTTGTTGTATTCTTTTTTTTAGGTCATTCTTGTACATTCCTTTTGTGTAATAGAAGAAGAAGAAGAAGAACTTCTTCCTTGCCTCAATCTGTGTGTGTGCTTCTCCTTGAGAGTGAGAGTGTGTGTGTGAGCTCTATTCCTTATCTCCTTCCTCGTGAAAGAGTTGGCCACCACATTCCCATGAAGAGAATCATTTTTGCAGTTTATCTGCAGCAAAATGTCCTACTGCGGCTCCCGTATGAGCCATCTCTGAGACCAAAATGTACATGCACCTTCATAGATGATTGTCTTTTCCTCTCTTGAAGATTTGTTTCCCTATAAGAACATAGTCCTTGCTTTGCTCTTTGAGGGCACATTTTGTTGCTAAAGTAGCTCCTTCTGGGTACTCGTGGGTTTTCAAGAATTTTAACAGAGACATACTCCACCTTGGTGCCATAGTAGAGTAACATAGAGTAGAGTTCTCTTCTGGCCTTCGTTCTTGACAAGTTGGGCAGGTAGATACATAGTTATGTGTATCCCTCTGCATGGTTGGCCAATGCCCAATCTCTTCAGTGTTTGCCATGTTCCATTAGCATTTTGATGCGTTTTCCATTGATTTACATGTGCTTTTTGAAGCCACATCTCCTATTCCTCTTCCTCCACACATCTCATAAGTAACCCACGGATCTTGGTGGTATAAGCTTCCGGCAATGATGTGGAGGTTTTTAGTCTTCCATAGTTCCTGGATTTTGTTCTCAGTGATCCTATGTTGAGGTCCATAGGTGAGGATGGGGATCAAATTTTCCACCCATTGGGGACATACTTCGAGATTGAAAAGATAAGTATTTGGTAGATCATCTAGTATTCCTATGGGGGGCTCTCCATGTGTCATTCTCGATAGGTGATCTGCTCCAATATGCGTATTCCCTTTCTTGACTACTACTTCAAAATCAAGTTCCATTAACAATAGAAACCATCGCACTAGTCGTCCCGTATTACAAGGATAATTGACTAAGTACAGTAAGGCTTGATGATCAATGAAGAATTTGAATTTGTTTGCCAATAAGTAGTGTCGAAACTTCTTTACCGCATACACCATGCCTAAACCTTCTCGCTCCATAGTGGTATAATTACGCTCTGCTTGGTTTAATTGTGTACTGGCATAGGTTATAGGGTGGTCTAACTTTCCTGTATCTGTTGGTTGTGCTAAGATGCATCCAATGGCAAACTTGGAAGCATCTACATGAATATGAAATGGTTTATTCCAATGAGGCACTCTGAGATTGGTGCTGGACTCAAGGGATTCTTTAATTCGTTGAAAGCGTTCTCACATTCCTCCGTCCAAGTGAATTGAGTCAGTAATGCATAAAGGGGTCTGGCAATTATGGCATACATGTGGATAAATCTAGTGTAGTATCCGCAATGTCCCATAAATGCTTGCACTTCTTTAGTAGTCTTTGGTCTCGACAAATGCAAAATCACTTTGATTTTGTCTTCATCCGTGGAAATTCCATTTTTAGAGACAATGCACCCTAATATCTTCCCTTGTTGAACCATGAAGACACATTTTTCCAGATTAAGGCAAACTCTATATTTTTGACATTTAGCAAAGATCTTTCTTAGTTCTGGGATATGTTCCGATCATATAGCTGAATAGCTGCATAAGTCGTCCACATATACCTCCATGCTCTTCCTTAAGAATTCCTTGAACACATGGCACATCAACCTTTGGAAAGTGGTTGGGGCATTGATTAGACCAAAAGGCATAACCCTAAATGCATACACTCCCCATTCGGTTGCAAAGGCTATCTTATGTTAGTCTTGAGGAGCAATTGCTACCTGATTATATCTTGAAAAGCCCTCCAGAAAACTGTAGACTTCCTTTCCTGCAACCCTTTCCAAAAGATGATAAGTGATAGGTAGTGGGTAGCTATCTCGTATGGTGGCGGCATTTACTTTTTCAAATTAATGCATACCCTTAACTTGCCATTCTTTTTTGGCACGACCACTAAAGGTGATAACCCATTCCGTGTGTTAGATCTCATAAATGAAGCCCGCATCCAAGAACTTATCTATCTTTTCCGCAATTTTTGCTAAGTAAACATCGTTATAACTGTATGGTCTTTGCTTGGAAGGTTTGGTTTCTGATGTCATAGGGATTCTATGGGCACAGATAGAGGGATCTACTGCTTTCAAATCCTTATATGTCCATGCAAATACAACCCTATATTCTCTTATGAGTCGTATTAACTCTTCTTCTTCCTCCACTGAGACATCCTGTCCTATGAAAGTGCAAACCTCTTCTCCTTCCTCCAAAGCTACTATTACTTTCTTGGTTTGTTCTTTATTGTCATATGCTATTCCTCATTGTGCTTCCCGTTTTGGCATTTGGATAGCAATCTTCCTCTGTTCTACCTCATATTTCTTGAAGTGAGCAGGTACTTCGAATTGTTCTTGAGGCCTGTTTTCTCCCTCTTCGTTTTCTTTATCTGGTTCAAGTTCTTCCCTTTGTGTCGTTCCTTGATTTAACTCATTAGTTATGACACTTGCTCTTTTATTTTCACTTTTTGTCTCACTTTGTTCATGTTCCATTTCGATGCTCTCATAATCTTCCTTCCATTCTTTTTCAATTACTTCTCCTTCTTCGGCTTCTTGAAGAACAACCACGTATAAACTTACATCATATCCTTCCTTATCAATGCATTCATTCATGGTTATTACTTCTTCATTTACACATACATCAAGAGTAGCTAGAATCTCCATCCAACCATGAGGTTCAAATTCTTCATCTAAGAATATTTGGGGCATGTAAGCCGGATCTTCTACAGATATAGGTACTCCCTGCCTTTGCTACCATCCTCTCTTCCTTTCTTCTTCCCTTTTAGCTGCCTGGCATATCCATAGATGAGTGTCTTCGTTCATCCATGTTTGGTCACTCAAACCTATACTATGAATCGATCGATCGTCGTCCTCCTTATGTATCAAATTCCATTGTAGGGGGGGAACATCTTGATATGTGTACATATGGATATTCATTCTGGTCGTGGTTCCCTCATGCTACAAGTATACAGCGTCCTTTCCCCAGTCTTGCACTACCTTAAGCTACCTCATGAAAGGCCTTCCGAGTATCATCTCATAATTGCTTGCCTTTTCGAATTGACAGATTGCTAAGGTGTGTTGGAATTCAACTCTGCAAATGGTAGAGGTTACTTTTTCTAATGATCCGAGGGGTCATTCTGTGTGTCCATTTGCCATTTGAATCTTCATCCTAGTTGGTCGTAAGACTGGTTTTCCCAAATCTCTTTGGTAGCAATTCCTACTCTTGCTCCCGAATTTAAGATGGCTTTAGTGGTGTAACCTCTGTAAGTGATGAGGAGGCATGTGTTTCCTTCATCTCCCTCACTGAAATCTCCAACCTTATCGACTCGGATTTTAATTGTGGCTACTTCATC
Source organism: Ceratopteris richardii (assembly GCA_020310875.1). NCBI lineage: Eukaryota > Viridiplantae > Streptophyta > Polypodiopsida > Polypodiales > Pteridaceae > Ceratopteris > Ceratopteris richardii. The sequence continues at coordinate 40,656,144 of CM035425.1, forward strand.
CGACATCTTATTTTTATCTGACTTTGTCTCTAATTGACTAGAGAGCATCTCCTTCAATTGTGTTTTTACCTTCAAGAGTTCTTCCAACGTCAGAGTATAAGGTATTTTTACTTTTTTAAGATGTTGTATGATGTTTGAGGTTTGAATCGATGAGTTCTGCTCTTTTCTCCTCACTGAGGGAAAACAATATAATTTAGATTTATGTTCGTATTCTCCCATGTAGTTCGGCAAAACCTTCACACTGTCTTCATCCTTTTTGCTCTCGTCAAGTTGCAATAATCTTTCCGAGTAACCTAGGTATTGATGCTTCAAATTCACCTTCTGCTTCTAACTCCTGAAAGGGAGGTTCAATTCCTTCCATTCTCTTCCATCTATCTTCTTGGACTCTTGCCCACAAGTCTTTAGGCCATTCCCTGTCAACTTTGGGGATAATGGATCCTTCTCTCTTTATTCTCACAGTAATTTTCACCACAAGTCTGGTCTTTCTTCGATTCCCTGAGATCATTAGATGTGACATACTCCTGAAATTCCTTTTCGGGAATTCTTGAGCTCGGTAGTGGTTGAACAGGTTTTTCTAAGGTTTGCTGAGCCACTTCAATTAATTTCTTACATATCTCCAATCTTTCGTTCTCTAACAGATATCAATGGTGGTTAAATTAGAAGGCAAACCCATAGAGAGGTTATGATTGTACATTAGTTTGATTGTTGAGGAATTAATGTGTCCGAGCCTTTAGTGCTAAAATAATGTGGTAGTGGCAGTAGAGGAAGAGGCACCAATGATGGAATGGGCTTGTTGAATGGCTCGTTGAGAAGTACGAATAAGAGGTATAGAATGCGCTTGTAGAATGGCTCGTTAATAGTGTGAAAAAGAGATATATGATATAGGTGGTCAAGTTGAGGATGTTTGATAAGGTCGTATTTTCCACTAGCGAGTTTAAAATACACCACACAATAACTATGGAAAAACTCAATACTTATGGAGGTGGCAGATGAGACCAAAATGAGGCTTTGACTTAAGCTTGAAATCTGATCAATTTCATTGATAGTAACAATTGCTTCATTTGGTAAGTCAACAGGCATGTTTCCCTAGCCCACAGCTTGGAGGTAGTGGTCGTCACCAAGATTATCTTGGACTTTCTTTGTGAGATAGTTATAGTCATCTAGCTAATGGTGAAACGGCATCATGCAATTAGTGGCTCCATTCTCAAAGAGCCATTATGCACGAGTAGGGAAAATATATTTATTGGTCGAATGTTGTGATAGACAAAGCATGAACAGCTAAAGATCATCAAAATTTGTATCGATGGGGTTTACGTCTTCCATCACAGTGGGTTGAGCTCAAGAGCTTGGATGGGAACCTTGGGATTCATGCTTCTTGGTAGGATAATCCCTTTGAATGTTGCCTATGCGACCACAATAATTACAAGTGACAAAAAAAAGGCTTGGTAGTAGAGTGATGTCGCTTTTTCTAGTCCTTGCAGGGGGTGTGGCATTGAAAGCCATGCACAACAAAAGTGTTTTTTGATGATTATCTAGTGAATGAGGTGGACGTTTGAAGAACATGCTCTTGTGATGTGCGAGAAATGAGTGTGTCTAATGTGAGACCCATGATAGAGGATTGGGTGGTGATGTAGGGGGCTCAGAGGAAGGTGAGGCAACAAAAAATAATATAACTTGCAAGCTATCATCTAGGGGATTTCTGGAGAGCAAAACAATATCCAGGAGAGAGCTTCATTCATCCATGAAAGTTGGTACATCTTGGGATCCATCTAGATTCGTTGTGAGGAGCTTTTTAAGGGTAGTTACTTGCGTGACCGGGCCCTCATGATGATATTTGGAGCGTAGAAATTGCGAAATTTCTACAATAGTCCTACAACCATGAACTAATTGCACTTGATAAATACAGAGATGCATAAGAAATTCGGCTTGAGCCTATAGGTCTCGGGAGGCCCAATGTACATATGGAGGGTTGGGTATAGTTTTTTTTTTTACAAGGAAAAGATTAAAATTAATGAAAGAAAATATACAATGGGTAGCGGGCAAGACGTACAGCCCACCTACCAAAATTAGGCAGATCCAATATTACAAAACATAAGGAAGATTTCACGAAAATATAGAGCTAACAGTAGAAATTTCAACCTAGAAAAGGGGTGGGAAACAATAATCTCATGCATGGCATTATAGTTGGTTCCCACCTCTTTAATGGCTTTGATGGAATCCAGGCAATAGTGATACAGTTCTTTATGAAGGCTAAATAGGGCACTTTTCATACTCCATGTGTGTTGATAAATGACTAAGTTCTTGCACCTCCATATATGCCATAGCATGATTCCTCTCCAAGTGTTCCAGAGCACCAGGTCCACGTCCTTGCAATAGCTAAGCAAGACCTCCTGAGCAGTGAGAGGCCCTCTGTTTCTTACCAATATGACCTTATTGGTGATATGCCAAAACTACTTGGCAATGACACACTCCATGAGGAGCTGGGGTAAATCCTCCACTGTGCCACATTGTATACAAGCCCCTTCATTAGGTTTAACTTTTGGATCCTCCTCCCAATCCACAACCCATTATGGATGATGAGCCATAACAAGGTGGAATGCTTAGTACACTTCAGAAAAGCCCGTAGACACTGAAATCTATATCTCCACTAAGAAGAGGACGAATTCACATTCCATCACTTATTGAGCTTGTCCCTTATCCCTTCCACTGAACCTTTGCTTTTCTTGAAATCTAGAATAATGCCAGTAGTAACTTTTTCTAGTTTTATCACTTTGTCTTGACAATTGTTCAACTTTTGGCACAACAACTCTTTCTTTCTCATCAAAACTTCTTTACAACTTGTAGATAGGTTATCTATCTATCTATCTATCTACCTATCTGTGTATCTATGTGTATATATATATATATATATATATATATATATATATATATATATATATATATATATATATATATGTATATATATATATATATATATATATATATATATATATATATATATATATATATATATATATATATATATATATATATATATATATATATATATATATATAATGTTGGTGCAGACCAATCACCAATTGAAGGCTTGGAAGATTAAGGGATGAAGGAAGAATCAATTCTTGAAGTTTGGAAGAAGATTGCATTCAGAGGATAAGAGAAGTGTACACATATGTACATTAGTATAGTCATAGCTGACTTAGATCTTTGGTTAGTAAGAATCTTGTACAAATTTATCTATAAATACTTTGAGAAAAGTCGGGGCAAGTATGAGAGCATATATGACCATAGTTAGAAGTCAAGAATGAGGAAGATAGATGTCATGAGATACATAAAAAGTTAGTTGAGTTTTCTCTCATCACTCAACTGTAAATTTTTCTGAGTAATCGAAAATATTGCGCCCGATGTTTCTGTGTCTTCTCCTTCTACAGTAGATCAATTGTGAAATGCTTTTGTATAAGTCTAAGTCTAGAGTTGCTTGATCTGTGTACAAAGTTTTAGCTTCCAATTGTAATCAGGCTTAGAGAATTAAGTGTAGGAACATTCATATGTGAAGTGTGTTCACAGGTTCCTAAAACAGGCGCAGATTTTGAACTTAATGTTTTGGTGATTTCTCCTAGCACAGTTTAAAGTTTTGCATGAGTGAGGACTTAATCTTTAAGTTGAAAGATAAGCTACTCATGGCTAGAAGCATTTGCTTAAACGGGTTCTATTCAAGGAGAACCAAGTCTTAAAAGTTACAGGTGTAAAATCGACTGTTCTGAATGATAGTTTCAGACATAGGTAACTTGTGAAGTTGATTTCTCAAGTTATACTAAAGCTTTTGAAGTAATTCAACTTGGAGGAGGTGCGCAATCTCTAGGAGATACTTTGTACAAAATTTCATAAAAAACTTTACATGTTTGATAGGTCAATGTGAAGAAATACTGCAGCAGACTTTTCTGTGTTTCATCTTCTTCACAGATTTTCTCAATTTTGATAATTTGGATATTGGACCTCTAGTTTAGTGAAGGTTTTGACTTACTCTTGATATAGAGGTGTTCTAAATTCAAGAGTAGGTTGTTCTTTTGGAGATTAACACTCTCCATCAGTGGTATCAGAGCAGGAGACATCAAATCAAGGAAAGGAAGGTCCCGACTGCTGCAGATTCAAGAAATTCAACACTTGAAGGACTAAGAAGTGAAAGTTTGAAGGCAAAGCTTGAGGAGGAGACCATACGACATCAAGGAAGACAAAAGGAGTCTAATCCAAAGTAAAGGTACATACATTGTTTGTAAAGCTTGAAGATTTCAATACACAGGTGGACACAAGATGGGAGATTCTCTTCAGATAGAGAAATTGGATAGGGAAAACTATCCTGCATGGTCAATGAGGATGGAAGCTCATCTTATGAGCAAAGATTTAATTGCTTATATCACAGGAGAAGAAGAGAAGCCACAGTTCATAGATCCTAGTGTTCCAACTAGGGAAGAGTTAGCAGATTTGAAAAATTGGATGAAGAAAGATGCTCAAGCTAGGAGCATTATCTATATGGGAGTCAATGATTACTTGTTACCTCATATTCGAGGTCTTGAAAGTGCAACTGACATTTGGAATGCTTTGGAGGAGCATTTCCAGAATACTACAAAGTCAAGGAAGGCATCCTTATGGGCAGAGTTTACTACCTTCAAGAAGAAGGCTTCACAATCCATCTCAGACTATGTGACAAGGATGAAAGACATTGCAGATGCATTAGGAGCTGTTGATGAGGACATTGAGGAGGATAAATTGGTAAGGAAAATCCTTACAGGTTTGAGAGGTGATGACAAATGGAAGCCATTCATTTTGTCTACAGAACTATCACTTGACCATTTCACTCCTGATTTAAATCAATTGTTAGGTCATATGCTAACATTTGAGCAGGATGTTAAAGGAGATGGTGACAAGAGTACAGGTCATGCAATGTACTCAAAGGACAAGAAGAAGAATAGCAAAGGAAAGCAACAAGTAAATGAAGATGAAGGGACAACTAGTCAAGCCAACTTCCTAAGAGGAAGAGGAGGTGGCAAAGGTAGAGGAAGAGGCAGGAACAACAAAGATGGAGGCAAAGCTTGCTGGATTTGTGGTAAGACAAATCACTTAGCTAATGATTGTTGGCATAATAATCAGAATAATGGTGGATACAATCAAAATTATAATTCAAGAGGAAGAGGTGGCAGAAATCAAAGAGGTAACTTCAGAGGTAGAGGTGGAAGGAATTACTTTGGAAGAAATGCAGGTAGAGGATTCCAAAGTCAACAATATAACAACACCTACTACAATTATGCTTCAGATCAAAAGGAGGATTCAACATTGATAATGAATGCAACTTGTGAAAGGCAGAGTGAAGATCAAAGAACTTTCTACATTGACTCAGGGTGTAGCAATCACCTGAGTGGTAACATATCTTTGATGACTGATTTGGAGAATAATGTTTTTAATCATGTTGTTCAGACAGGTGACAACACAAAGCACAATGTGAAGTCAATTGGATCAGTGAAGGCCAAGGATGGAAGCACCTTATTGAGTAAGGTCTTGTATGTTCCTACAATCCCTAAGAATTTGATAAGTGTAGGACAAATTGTTGAAAAGGGATATGAAGTAAGGTTCACTAATGATGGAGTATATGTGGAAGACCCTAGCCAAGGGTATAAACAGATTGTTTCAAGGAAAAAGGAAGGAAGATTATTTACATTAAAGATTCAAGGCAATATTGGTCATGCTATGTTCACATATGGAGGACATAAGATCTCTGAGTTAGATCTTTGGCACAAGAGGCTTGGACATTTCAATGAAAGAGGTATTAAAGATATGGTTAACAATGGTTCAGTGCTTGGATTGCCTAATGTTGCAGGTCAACATATGACATACAAATGTGAGGCATGTCAATTAGGTAAGGCTCATAAAACTTCTTACTCCAAGCATGGTTTTATGCACTCAGAGAAGCTTGAATTGGTACACACAGATGTGTGGGGACCATCAAAGGATTTCAGTATAAATGGATCAAGGTATTATGTGATTTATGTTGATGATGCTACTAGATGGATCACTATCTATGTGATCAAAGATAAGTCAGAAGTGTTTAATACATTTAAGCACTATCATGCATATGCAGAAAGAATTACAGGTCATAAATTGAAGAGATTAAGGTCAGATGGAGGGGGAGAGTATTTCTCTAATGAGTTCAGTGATTACTTATGGAATGCAGGTATAAAAAGGGAAGTTACTTGCAGGTACTCTCCTCAACAAAATGGTGTTGCAAAAAGGAGAAATAGAACTCTTGTTGAGTTTGCAAGATCCATGATGAAGGAGAAAAATTGCCCTAATTATTTGTGGGCTGAGGCTGTAAATACAGCCACTTATTTGGTAAATAGGTTACCATGTAAAGCCTTGCAGGGTATGACACCATATGAGGCTTGGTGGGGTAAGAGACCTACCTTGGATCATTGCAGAGTTTTTGGATGTGTGGCATATGCATATGTGCCATCACAATTAAGGCACAAGTTGGAGCCTAAAGCTGAAAAATATGTTTTCATTGGTTATGATGATAAGCAGATGGGCTATAGATTGTGGAGTCCATCTACAAAACAATTTATGGTTTCTAAAGATGTTACATTTGATGAACAAAGTACTTGGTATGCAGGTACAATCAATATCAATACAGGTGATGAAGAAGAAGTGAGTCAAAGAAAAGGTAAATTAAAAGTTCAGATATTTGATGAGCAAGAGAATAATGAAGTGCAGGTTGAAGTGGAAGAGACACCAAGATTTGATCCTGAATGTGAAGAGCCAGAAACCTCAAGGAGTGGAGAACTCAGAAGGTCATCAAGAAATAGGTGGCAACCTACAAGGTATAGTTATGATACTTCATTTTTGGCTACAAAAGACTATGCTTACATGGTGAAGATAGATGAAGACCCTTCTACATATGAAGAGGCAAAAGGTAAGGAAAAATGGGAAAGTGCTATGCAGGAAGAATATGATGCACTATTGGAGAATCAAACTTGGGATTTGGTTCCTAAACCAAATAGTCAGAAGATCATTGGATGCAAGTGGGTCTACAAGACAAAAAGGTTTGCAGATGGAAGTGTGTCTAGATACAAAGCTAGACTTGTTGTCAAAGGGTTTGCTCAGACATATGGTATTGATTATGATGAGACTTATAGTCCTGTGGCAAAGATGACAACCATCAGGACACTTATTGCTATTGTTGCATGTAAAGGTTGGAAGTTATGTCAACTTGATGTGAAAAATGCTTTTTTGAATGGTTATATTTCAGATGATGTGTTCATGGAGCAACCTCAAGGGTTCAGAGATAAAAGGTGTCCAGATCATGTGTGCAAGCTCAAGAGAGCTTTGTATGGCTTGAAGCAGGCCCCAAGGGCATGGAACTATAGACTTGTGAAGTTCCTAAAAGAACTTGGATTTCAGGTGTCTAAAGCAGATAGTAGCTTGCTTGTCAAAGCAAGTGATAATGGTTTCATATACATGTGCATATATGTTGATGATATAATCCTTACAGGTACAGATGAAGAAGGAATACAAAGACTCAAGAAGCAAATGGGAAAGGAGTTCAAGATAAGTGACTTGGGAGAATTATCATATTTCTTGGGCATGGAGATTACATATACTCAACATGGAGTATTTGTGACCCAAGAAAGGTATTTGAAGAACTTGTTAATCAAGTTTAAAATGGATGATTGCAGGGTAGCACCTACACCAATGGAGGTGAATCACAAATTGAGTAAGTTTGGAGGTGAAGAACTCAAGGACATGAGACAATATCAGAGTTTGGTTGGTAGCCTTATCTATGCTACTCTAACTAGACCTGATTTATCATATGCAGTAGGGGTTTTGTCTCAATTCATGCATTGCCCAAGGAAAGAACATTGGATTGCAGGACAAAGGGTGTTGAGGTACATTAAGGGTACACTCAATGAAGGTTTGTATTATGGGTTTACCTCAGATACAAATATCAAAATTTATAGTGATGCAGATTGGGCAGGTAATCCAGATGATAGAAGATCAACCTATGGATACATGTGTTATGTGGGAGATAAGTTAATCTCATGGTGTTCTAAGAAGCAACATACAGTTGCTTTGTCTTCTACAGAAGCTGAGTATAAAGGCATGGTTGAAGCTGCAAAAGAAGTGATTTGGCTCAAGACCTTGATGAAGAGTTTTGACATTGTACATGGGATACCAATTATATATGGAGATAACATGAGTTCATTGTATTTAGCTGCTAATCCTGTTTTCCATGCCAGGACCAAACACATTGAGATTCAGTATCACTTCCTAAGAGAGAAGGTGATGGATAAAGAGATTGAAGTAATCCATACTTCAACAAAAGATCAGATAGCTGATATGCTTACAAAAAGCTTGGATGGACCAAAGTTACAAAGGTTCAAAGACATGGCAGGTATAAAGAAGACAAAGAAAACCTCAATTGATGATTGAGGGGGAGCTGTTGGTGCAGACCAATCACCAATTGAAGGCTTGGAAGATTAAGGGATGAAGGAAGAATCAATTCTTGAAGTTTGGAAGAAGATTGCATTCAGAGGATAAGAGAAGTGTACACATATGTACATTAGTATAGTCATAGCTGACTTAGATCTTTGGTTAGTAAGAATCTTGTACAAATTTATCTATAAATACTTTGAGAAAAGTCGGGGCAAGTATGAGAGCATATATGACCATAGTTAGAAGTCAAGAATGAGGAAGATAGATGTCATGAGATACATAAAAAGTTAGTTGAGTTTTCTCTCATCACTCAACTGTAAATTTTTCTGAGTAATCGAAAATATTGCGCCCGATGTTTCTGTGTCTTCTCCTTCTACAGTAGATCAATTGTGAAATGCTTTTGTACAAGTCTAAGTCTAGAGTTGCTTGATCTGTGTACAAAGTTTTAGCTTCCAATTGTAATCAGGCTTAGAGAATTAAGTGTAGGAACATTCATATGTGAAGTGTGTTCACAGGTTCCTAAAACAGGCGCAGATTTCGAACTTAATGTTTTGGTCATTTCTCCTAGCACAGTTTAAAGTTTTGCATGAGTGAGGACTTAATCTTTAAGTTGAAAGATAAGCTACTCATGGCTAGAAGCATTTGCTTAAACAGGTTCTATTCAAGGAGAACCAAGTCTTAAAAGTTACAGGTGTAAAATCGACTGTTCTGAATGATAGTTTCAGACATAGGTAACTTGTGAAGTTGATTTCTCAAGTTATACTAAAGCTTTTGAAGTAATTCAACTTGGAGGAGGTGCGCAATCTCTAGGAGATACTTCGTACAAAATTTCATCAAAAACTTTACATGTTTGATAGGTCAATGTGAAGAAATTTTGCAGCAGACTTTTCTGTGTTTCATCTTCTTCACAGATTTTCTCAATTTTGATAATTTGGATATTGGACCTCTAGTTTAGTGAAGGTTTTGACTTACTCTTGATATAGAGGTGTTCTAAATTCAAGAGTAGGTTGTTCTTTTGGAGATTAACACTCTCCATCATATATACACACACACACACGCACATATATATATATATATATATATATATATATATATATATATATATATATATATATATATATATATATATATATATATATATATATATATATATACACACACACACACACGCACACACACACACATACATACATACATACATACATATATATATATATATATATATATATATATATATATATATATATATATATATATATATATATATATATATATATATATATATATATATATATATATATATATATAGCTATCTATCCCTCTATCTATAATTCTTTCTTACGACTTATCTATCTATCTATCTATCTATCTATCTACTATCTATGTATCTATCTATCTATCTATCTATCTATCTATCTATCTATGTATCTCTCTCTCTGTCTATTTGTCTATCTCTCTCTCTCTATCTATCTATCTGTCTATCTATCTATCTATCTATCTATCTATCTATCTATCTATCTGTCTGTCTGTCTGTCTATCTATCTATCTATCTATCTATTTATCTATCTATCTAATTTGTATTTGCCTGCACTCTCATTTGCTTGTGATGTTTTAGGAGCTGTTCTTAGAAACATGCTTTGTATTTTTCTATTTCAGAGCATGCTCAGCCTTGAGTTCCAAATCAACCTTCTTCATCAACCTTTATAGCTTAGTGTATCATGCAACTCAATGTGCTAGCTTACACTCCTTGTCTTCCCTCTATGCATGATGTGGAGAGGAATGGCAGGATCTTACACATGTAGAGAAGGAGAGTGCAGATGGACGAGCTGTGTACAAGTCTCAAAGCACTTAGCTGTTCTACAAACTCTCTGTGGACGTTTAGAGATAGTGATGAAAGAGTAAATCTGATTATCATCGGCTCATGATTCTACAGAGTAGAGTAGCAGATAGATTTGTGCTATGTCTTGGTTTGGAGAGCAACTCGTAAACTATGATGTGCTGATATGGAGAGAACGATGATGTGCTGATATGGAGAGAACGATGATGTGCTGAATATCTTCCTGTGCCTTAGGCGAGCAACAAAAAGGCGTGCCCTAAGGAAACGCACCTTCTGGATGAAGTTGCACCATTTTTCGCAAGTAGCTACACAAAAGGTAATCTCGGTGGTTCAACAAATTTAAAGACAGAACTCAAAGAAGACGACAAGTTCACAGTATGGATAAGGAATACATGACAGATATGACGCAAATGTGTAATAACTATACCGATAATGAATACATGACAGATGCAACGAGAAGCGTATATCTCTTATATCTGAGTTTCATTGGTTTGAGGACACTGAAAAGGGCAATTAAGTGTGTATGATGCATCATCATACACCGAAAAGAGAAATTAAGTGTGTATGATACTACAACGGCGTTAAGTGTGTATGATACATCATATTCAATTGGCAGACATAAAATATACCTACAATTGACATGATTCACATTTTCTGAATGAATCTTCTACAAGAACTATACGACAAATCAGCAGAATGTTACTATCGTTTCTCTCTTTCTCTTCACTTTATTGTTCTCTTTCTTGCGAATTGTCAATCTCACCTGGTGTATAAAGTCTGTGCTATGAGAAAATGGTGAATCTCGCAATGAAAATATCTAGAATAGAGAGATATCATGCAAAACGTTAAAGTCCTTATGAACTTTGAAATATCAAAGAAAACACTCTAGCGCTTCTCGCTTTCACGTGAGTCTTGGACTTTGATCTTCACTTAAGCAGTTGTTTCCGCAAGCAAATTAGTTGGTCTTTCTTCTTCTATATACGCAATCAAATCAAAATTAATCTTTATGGTCTTCAATGTACCTTTGAGCGTTACATTGTCTCATGGATCTTCATTTGACATGTGATTATTCCTCTCCTCCATGGATGATACTCCCATTGTTATATGTGGGAATCACCTAAACGTGTTACGTTGTCATAGCAGATGAAAAAAAAAAAACAATTTGCCTCCCCTTGCATGCAATTTTATGAACTCCATGTTGACAAGAGAAAAATCCAAAGAGGAGTGGACAAAAAAAAACCTCTATTTCTTACAAAACGCATTAGGAAATTGAGGTCCTGACTTCTTTTAGGCACACTAGAACTTCGTTCTTCTTCTTCTTCATAGGCACTAGAACATGAGGGAAGTTGTATTTGCTTTCGGTCTCATTTGCTTGTGATCTTTTAGGAACTATTGTTAGAAATGTGCTTTGTATTTTTCTCTTTCAGATCATGCTCAGCCTTGAGCTCCAAATTAATCTTCATCATCAACCTTGAGAGCATAGAATTTTGTTCATGTGAATCAGTGTGCAAACTTATGCTCCTTGTCTACCCTCTATGCATGAATAGTGGCACTCATATGTTTCTTACTTCCTCTTTTCAGTGTACTAAGAATCATATAAATACTTCTATGGTCCAACATGAATGCTCAAAAAGCACTATTCATGTCCTCAAAATATTCATCAACTACAACATATTCATTTTACAGAAGTTTGTTGAGAGTTCCATGCTCCATCCTTTTATCAAAGTTTTCATTGATTCTCATGCAAGCACATATATCCCACATGCAAAGAGATTTGCCCTCAACTCTATGAGAAGTGGAGAATGACATGCCTGGGACTCACCTCCCAACCTATTTATAGCCCTTGCCTAGTCACCATCTAGAGTTCTCTCGAAGGTCCCTCTACTCATCTGGCCATCATGAGTAGGTACCTTGTATGAACTCTCTGGCTTTTGGCCTTAGCTATCCCCCAAGCAAGGAACTTCTTGTTCCTCCAAGCATGTACATATTTAGAATATAACACTCTCTCCCCCTTCTAACGATCATTGTCCTTAATGATATAGAAGGAGCTATAAACCTGGGAATCACAATCTGTGATTCCAAATCATAAGAGTAGAGTGTACTAGATATCTAAAATACTAGATAATCAAAAAGTGGAAAACTTGTCTCTCTGCTTCCTATCTAGCATTTCCATCCATAAAGAGTAGTCCTTGCCTTGGGCATACTATAGGAATCCCTTTGAGGCCCAATGAATCCATATGTGCGCAGCATAAGCACTCGGAATATCCTCAGACTCCCTATGCCTAGATCTTTACCACTAACTTGTGACGGCTTGTCACCTATAGAGAGCTTCGCAGCTTGCTCTTGTCTCCCAGAAGTAACCACTGATAGCTTGTCACATGGTATAATCGTGCAAAATCTCTTAATCCACTAGAGTAACAGAAAATACTATGCTCAGCCAAAATAGTTTGACTATGTCCCACTCTCTATGGAACAATACTAAAAAGAAATGGAAATATTTTCCAAATAGTGTTTAATCTCTAAGCTCAAGTAAATTTTCTTGATTTACTCACTGTAATGAAATAAAACTCAAGAAAATCTCATCATGATCCAAACTGTGAATCCAAGATGATAATCTATCAATGATCCAAACTATGGACCAAGATTTCAATCTATCATATCCAAATTATGGATCAAAATCTCAGTCTATCATATATAATAATCCAAACTATGGATCAAAATATCTCCCATACAAAGTAAATTCCAATCCACTCTGTGGAACTAAGTCTATCATGCCAAGTCAAGACATGCTAAGAAAGTATAAAAACTAGTGGAACTACTACCGCCTTCTAAATAATAACATGCAAATCTTCGAAGTGGATGAAACTTGCTTTATCACTAACCACCATCTCATCATCACTATGATCAAATCATTCCCAACTCAGAATGAGGTGTCTCTAGCAAACTACTGCAATAATTTGGCACTCCCATATATAATGTGGACCATAATACAAATCCACTAAATACGCTAAAAAATGGTTTGTGTGCACACTCATAGCTCACTAGGCTAAGTATCTAGCTCACCTCATACACACTATGTATGAACCATGCCTTATTCTGAGGCATATCAAATAAAGTAGTACGTACTCTATGAATTTCTTCTTAATGCAATTGCCTATTCATAGTTCTTATATGCAAACCTTGCCTTTCCGCTTCTAGGCTACTTGCCTATGGACTTGCCTTATTTGCTATCATATATAGAGTGACTGCCTCAACTGCCCCTCTATTGTATAATAACAAGAAGATCATATGAATGAACTCGAAATCATATCAAGAATACAATCTCAGAGACTTCTCTCCCATACCATCCATCCTACACCTGGGTAGAATACAAAGTTTGATGTCCCATACCACTAAACTTTATACCCCACATAGATGTGTGTATGAGATTAAAGTCAAACACTTCTCTCAAAAAAAAATACAAGAATAGATCCGTGAGTACTCACAGCCATAAATAATAATGATGAAATCATCAAGTGTTATTGAAGTGTTTCCTTCCCTCGATGGAAAGAATAGAGTCATTGCTATGACTCTATCACTCATAACTATTTGTAACATCAACTCATCTTGAGTTGAGAACTGAGAAACTATTTAATAAATATACTCAACTAGAGTTGTGAAGGATGCGGCTTGCATCAAATATCAACTAATGCAACTTAAATCAAATAAATCATAATAAATACAACTTGTATGAGTCCAATTATATGAAATGAGAACAACTAGCAAAGTTCTCTTGTTCCATGCTCTCACGGCACTATATATATTTCTGAAAATTTCGACAAAGTCTCTAGGGCATGGCTAGCCCATGGTGATCACACCATATAAAAAAAATGTCATAGAAAACTTGTGCAAAATCCTTTCCTTTAAACAACATCTCCTACATAAACAATTTCCAATAACAACAGATTAACGCTTAATTTTAACTAACTTCTACTCTTGCAAAATCTATGAAATTTTCCAACCTGTTTTAGCTTTTCTCAAGCTCTCATTAGGCATAAAAATCACTTGATTTGGATATTTTCTCAGAGTTTTATAACGATTTTACAGGAAGGGTTGAACTCTTGATGACCAACTCTAAAAATGTATAGGATCATCTTGTTGAAGCCCTTAGACTAATCAGAAAAACTCTAAATTCTGTTTTCTTTGTGCCCAAATCTATAATAACTTATCTAGTTTGGTCTCACAGAATTTCAATTCAAAATGCAATCAAATACTCATTCAAAAGTATAATTATATCTTTGCTAGACCTGCGCTTAGGTGAGCCTAGAAACAATGCTATTGCACTTTTATAATATCTTCTAACTATGAATATAAATTCCAAAATGCGTGCATTTTGGGTATATCATAGGGTCTATATTGCAGTAGATTCCTCAATAAGTTTTTTTTGAAATTGGAGTTTCTAATATGAAATTATCATGTGCTCATCAGACACATGTACCACTCTTTGGAAAATCCTTGCGAGAAATTGGTTTGTGACAAATAGGTCATTTGACCTACCACATGATGTGTACTTTTTTCAAACTTTTAACAACACATAGCTACTAATATCTAAATTTAATAATATAAGTTTCATAGTATTTTCACATTTGAGGCTTTCACAGTTACCAAAATACTAAGCCTCTATACCTATAATATTTTAGAATTTTACAGAGGCTAACCTTTACTCTTTTATTTATATCTCCTAAATTGAGAAACATTTGATCTTGAAATTTTGGAGACATCATCTGGTAATATCTAGATAATTTAGAAAGAAAAATCATCCAATTTAAGTAATTGAGCTAAGAGAACCAATCACCTCTAGGTGACATGGTCTCTCACCATTTCATAAATTCCAGAGGCTGCACTTTCATGTGTAGAGATATTTTGACCTATCAAATGATCTTTAAAAATAATGAAACTTGGTATGTGAAAATTTAATTGATGAATATATCATTTGCAACAAAAATCACTTAATTGTGACCTACCAATGAAGAGGAATGCCTTTTGTAAGAGGCCTATGTCACTTGTTTCAGGCCTCTACCTCTATTAGCAGCACTTTTAGTCCAGACATCATTTGACCTATCTAAAAGTCTTCAAATTACTTGAAAATTGGTCAGCTTAAAGAAAATATTAGGAGCTATGTGCCCTCAAAAGATAAATAAATTTGGATATTCCCTTAAAGACAAGCATCAAATCTCTATGAGACTACTACCTCACCAACTATTACTCATTAATTATCTTCGATGGATTATGACATGGAGATTTATCCATGCATATAATGATCTTCTTGATCAATGCAAGTCAATTAACCATCACAAATTGTCTCGTTGAAAAATCAATTCTTTACAATATCTACTTTTCAATGAAAGTGAATATGCATGGATGCCATTCTATTCATTGTGCTTCTTGCACATTCATTAATCTCATCACAACCAATCACATAAAATCTTTTAATACTTGTACTGATGATCATAACCATAGCACGAACATATGCCAAGTACGGATAGAATTCCATATCAAGTACATAGATTCCCATAAAGAACAATTCATGTGCTCATGACTTACTAGAAGAAAACATGTCTTAGTTGTTCTTGATGTCTTATACCTTGTCCTTTACTCTCTAAACGCACAATTAACCTATGCATGGTACCTCTATCACATACCTCATGCTCACCCTAACTCATCGTGGTGGTACATAAAAGTGATCATCTATAGACAAAAAATGCATCATGCATTTCAACTTTCTAGCAATCATATCGTCTATGTATGTATGCATGCATCCACTCATGCATCTTCTTTACTTCAATCAATTTATATGCTTTTGGCTATGCACACATAAGACTTCCTCTCTCTCACAACACAACATCACTCTAGTTCTCACATGGCATATAACGCCATGTGGCTACAAACGTTTTGGCAACATTTCTCTAGGAAAATGAAGCCTAGAAAAAATCAATAATCATGAAATAATGATAGGCATGAGCGCCTAGCAAACCACTTTCTTTACTCCAAAAACTTGCAAATAAGAAACTTTTCCAAAATGTGTTGTTGGGCACTACACGCCCTCATAACAAAATCTTTTCTTGGTCCAATACCTGCACAAAGATCTTGAAACACACAAGAATAACCTGTGCTTGCTTTTATGAATCAACATAAGTTAGTGTAACTTCATGTGCATAGATAAATTCATGTGCATAGATAAATTCATGTAAAAACTAACTTTCATGCATGTTGCAATGTTGGTTCCATGAAATTGGAAACGAATACAATGCAAAATTAAAAACTTTGATGCAAAAAGTATTCAAATGAATATATTTGAGACCAAAAATATGATGCAAAGGTATGAAAAACACTTCATTCCTATCCAAAATGGTTCAAAGTATGATTAGAAACTCTTAATTATCATAATTGGACACTCAAATTACTCAAAAAGAGTTTCTTGTCAATCAATGACCAAATAAAAGCTTGTGAAAAGATGGATTTCAATGGTAAAAATATGTAATCTCACCAATCAAAGGAAAGTTCTTGAATTCTATAATCCATCTCAATTTGAATTTCTTGATTTGGAGCTTCCATGAGGTAGTTATGGCCAAAACAATGGAGCTAGGTGAGTGGGCAGTATACCTCTTTGAAGAGATATGTATAGAATTAAATGTTCTCTACATGTGGCTTATAAATATCCAATAATAGGTTCCAACCATTTATTTATAAAGCTCCGAAAGTACTTTTTATACCAAGTGGAATCATCCAATTTCGGTTTCATATGAGAGAGTTATGGCCATTTTAGTAAAGGTAAGTATGCTAACTTTTCTCTTTCTCTTACTTCCTATCTTTCTTTTTCTCTTTCTTTACTCTTCTCTCTCTTTCTAATCTTTCCTTCTCTCTCTAATCTTCACTTTCATCTTCTCTCTTCCTCTTTTTTTTCATCCATTTCTTGATCTTTCTCTTTCTTTCTCTGTTTCTTTAATCCTTTCTCTCTATTGCTTGCTCTTTCTCTTCTCTCTCTTTCTACTTCCTCTCTTTCTCCCTTCTTCATTCTCTTCTTCTGTCTCTTTCTCTGTTTATATTTTTCTCTTCCCTTCTCTTGCTCTCTCTCTACCTTTTTTTCTCATTTCTATCTCTATCTCTTTCTCCATTTTTTTCTTTCTCTATCACTATAAGAAATAGGGGAGCGTAGCGATGCCCCTGAATCGAGAAAAAAATGAGCACCATCGCTTATGCGACGCTAGCGTCGCATAAGCGACGGTGGTGTTTTTGAATTTTTTATTTTTAAGTGGGATACGTCGCATACGTGATGCTTCTGTCGCTTATGTGATGCTAAATGCTTGCGTCGCAAATAGCATCGCTAGATAGAGATAGTATGTGCAACATGGGCAAATTGGATAGCATCACATATGCATCGTCCTTTCCAGAGCGTCGCGTAATCGATGCTCTGGAATGTTCAAAAAAAAAATTTGATTTCTCCCAGCACATTTGTGCCGAGATCTCGACGAGAGCAAGAGAACGAGAGAGAGTGAGAGAGAGAGAGAGCGCAAGAGAGAGAGAGAGACCAGGTATGCACACACACACACTTACACACACATACATATGTAGACACACACACATATAGACACATAAACGGACACACACATACACACACAAATACACACACACATACACACATAATGTTGCATACACACACATATACATACATACACACACACATATGCATGCACACACACATATATGCATACACACACATATGCATACATAATGCACATGCAAACATACACATACATAATGCATACACATGCACACACATATACACATACACATACACACACATACACACACATACAAACACATACACACACATACACACACATACACACACATACACACACACATACACACATACACATACATATATGTATACACACACATAGAGAGACATGCACACACATACACATACATGCATACATAATGCATATGCATATGCATACATACATACATACTTACATGCATACACACACATATGCATACATAATGCACATGCATACATACACATACATAATGCATACACACACATATGCATACATAAAGCATACACGCACAGACACACACATATGCATACATACATGCATACACATACACACATAGACACATACACACACATACACACATACACACACATAAACAGATACACACTCATAGACATACACACATACACATAGACGTGCACACACATACACACACATATACACACACATATACACACACATACACACACATATAGACATAGACACATACACACATAATGATGCATTCACACACATACACATGCATACACATGCATACACACATACAAATGCATACACACATACACACATAATGATGCATTCACACACATACACATGCATTCACATAGGGATACAGGTCTTAAATATGACCTTTCCCCCTGGTGTAGAGTACACATATTTAGGCAGTGTAGTTGTGCATGACAGCGACATAATGCAGTGTCCTGTTGGCAATAAATGGTTAATAGATTGCCATATGGGAATTGTCCCAAGTCTTTGCTATAAAAAAGGGACCCAAACTGCTCTTCAGTTCCTAACATGCCTTCAAAATGTTCTGCATGAATGGCTTTTCCAAACATGTACCTAACAGATGAAATCAGAACATATAAAAAACCTCTTCAGGAAGTTCATATGGCTGTAGATGATGGTAGATTGTCTTCTCAAAGAGTTCTCACTTTGGAAAGGCAAATCCAATTAGTCCTATTAGGAAAAGAGGAACTCATTCCAAGAACTTTTATCAATCCATGTCATAGTGATATCCTTGACTATGGTTACCAAGAAAATTTTCTTAGCTTAGTTGAAGAAATCAGTGCTAGAAGATCAACAATTTGTGAATTTCAACGTGTTCTTGGGGAAATACCAACCATTGTTGAGAGGCATAGCTGTCCATCCAATTCCATGATGGTAGTGATGAGGGCTGGAAGCAAAGGAACATTGTCGAACTTGATACAACATTGTGCATGCTTAGGTTTACAATCTGCACATGATTTAACTCAAATAGGACTTTCTCCTGTGAATAATTCACATAATTCGCTACTAATGCTCCCTTGTATATGTTTTGTGTCAATGGTGCACACTGACATCTCACCCGTACGCGTGCCTACATGTAAACAAAACCTCATTACACCTCAGACAGTGACCTAATGTAATATCAGAGATTATTAAATCTAAGCAAAGAACTTGAGCTGGAAACTGTGTCTTATGCTTCCCATTAGTCGAAGCATATGAATAGATGTTCATCTCTCCATAGCTGTTTGCCTCAAAAATACCATGCAACTTTTTATCAATGTAATTAAACAAAAATAGTGGCATCTCTAGTCGGACATTCTTTACATAGTTGATATGAGAAGCTCGAAGGCTTGGACATGCACAAAAGATAATGATCAAGCTACTGTTCGAGCCTACAACCATCAACATCTTCTCCTTTGTCCCCTAACATGGACCCACGTTGTTAACCCACAACCTGTCTACTGACACTCAATGAGTTTCTCATGAAAAGAGATATAAGTTTATCTCTCTACACATGATTTAACTCAAATATGATTTTCTCCTGTGAATAATTCACATAATTTGCTGCTTATGCTCCCTTGTATATGCTTCTCCTTTGTTGATGGACCCACGTTGTAAATCCACAACCTGTCTACTCACACTCAATGAGTTTCTCATGAAAAGAGAGATAAGCTTATCTGCCTGCACATGATTTAACTCAAATAGGATTTTGTGCTGTGAATAATTCACATAATTTGCTGCTAATGCTCCCTTGTATATGCTTCTCCTTTGTTGATGGACCCACGTTGTAAACCCACAACCTATCTAGTGAGACTCAACAAATTTCTTATGAAAAGAGATATAAGCTTATCTGTCTGCACATGAATTAACTCAAATAGGATTTTCTCCTGTGAATAATTCACATAATTTGCTGCTAATGCTCCACTGTATATGGTTCTCCTTTGTTGATGGACCCACGTTGTAAACCCACAACCTCTCTACTCACACTCAACGAGTTTATCATGAAAAGAGATATAAGCTTATCTGTCTGCACATGAATTAAGTCAAATAGGATTTTCTCATGTGAATAATTCACATAATTCGCTGCTAATGCTCCCTTGTATATGCTTCTCCTTTGTTGATGGACCCACGTTGTAAACCCACAACCTGTCTACTAACACTCAATGAGTTTCTCATGAAAAGAGATATAAGCTTATTTGTCTACACATGAATTAAATCAAATAGGATTTTCTCCTATGAATAATTCACTTAATTCACTGTTAATGCTCCCTTTTATATGCTTTATGTCAATGGTGCACACTGACATCTCACTCATACACGTTCCTACATGTAAACAGAACCTCATTATGCCTCAGACACTGACCTAATGTAATATCAGAGATTATTAAATCTAAGCAAAGAACTTGAGCTGTAAACTGTGTCTTCTACTTCCCATTAGTCTAGCCATATGGATTGATGTTCATCTCTCCATAACTTTCTGCCTCAAAAATACCATGCGACTTTTTATCAATGTAATTAAACAAAAATAATAGCATCCCTAGTCGGACATTCTTTACATAGCTGATATGAGAAGCTCGAAGCCTTGGACATGCACAAAAGCTAATAATCAAGCTATTGTTCGAGCCTGCAACTGTCAACATCTTCTCCTTTGTCCCCTGACATGGACCCACGTTGTAAACCCACAACCTCTCTAGTGACATTCAACGAGTTTCTCATGAAAAGAGATATAAGCTTATCTGTCCGCACATGCTCTAACTCAAATATGATTTTCTCCTGTGAATAATTCACATAATTTGTTGCCAATGCTCCCTTGTATATGCTTTCTGTCAATGGTGCACATTGACATCTCACTCGTACGCGTGCCTACATGCAAACAAAACCTCATTGCACCTCAGACAGTGACCTAATGTAATATCAGAGATTATTAAATATAAGCAAATAACCTGAGCTGGAGACTGTGTCTTCTGCTTCCCATCAGTCTAGGCATATGAATTGATGTTCATCTCTCCATAGCTGTCTGCCTCAAACATACCATGCAACATTTTATCAATGTAATTAAACAAAAATAGTGGCATCCCTAGTCGAACATTCTTTACATAGTTGATATCAGAAGCTCGAAGGCCTGGACATGCACAAAAGCTAATGATCAAGCTACTGTTTGAGCCTTCAATGAATAGGTAATTTGACCTACCAAATGATGTCCAATTTCTTCCAAATTTTAACAGCCATAGCTAATAATATCTTATTGTAATTATATAAATTTCGTATTATTTGGACATTTGAGGCTTTCACAGTGACTAGAATACTAAGGCTCTATACCTATAATATTTTAAATATTTATAGAGGCTAACTTTTACGTGTTTCTTTATATCTCCTAAATTGAGAAACATTTCATCTTGAAATTTTGTACACATCATCAGGAGATCTCTATCTAATGTTAGAAAGAAAAATCATCCAATTTGAGTAATGGAGCTAAGAAAACCAATGACCTCTAGGTGACATCATCTTTCATCATTTCATAAATTCCAGAGGCTGCATTTTCATGTGCAAAGATCTTTTGACCTATCAAATGATCTTTAAAAATAATGAAATTTGGAATGCACAAAATGTATCTATCAATCTCTGACATTTTCAACAAAAAAAAATAATTTGGAGCTATCAATGAAGAGAAATGCCCTTTGTACCAAGCCTATGTCACTTGTTTTAGGCCTTTGCCTCTATTAGCAGCACTTTTAGTCTCAAAGGTCATTTGACCTATCTAAAAGTCTCCAAATTACTTGAAAATTGGTTAGCTTAAAGAGAATATTAGGAACTACGTGCCCTCCAAATTTCAATAAATTTGGGTCTTCCCTCAAAGACAAGCATCCAAATCTCTATGAGGCTACTACCTCACTAATGATTTCCTCAATTATTTTTTTTAACTTAAAAATGATGAGACATATTAATCGTTATGATTAAATAAACTCATTCATTATCTTGGATGGATTATGACATGGAGATATGTCCATGCATACAATGATCATCTAGATCAATGCAAATCAGTTAACCATCACAAATCGTCTCGTTGAAAAATCAATTCTTTACAATATCTACTTTTTAATGAATGTGAATATGCATGGATGGCATTCTATTCATTGTGCTTCTTGCACATTCATTAATCTCATCACAACCAATCACATAAAAGCTTTTAATACTTATATTGATGATCATAACCATAGCACGAACATATGCCGACTACAAATACAATTCCATATCAAGTACATAGATTCCCATGAAGAACAATTCATGTGCTCATGCATTACTAGAAGAAAACATGTCTTAGTTGTTCTTGATGTATATACCTTGTCCTTTACTCTCTAAAGGCACAATTAGCCTATGCATGGTACTCTATCACATACCTCATGCTCACCCTAACTCATGGTGGTGATACATAAAAGTGATCTTCTATAGATAGAAAATGCATCATGCATTTGAACTTTCTAACAATCATATCGTCTATGTATGCACGCATCCATGCATGCATCTTCTTCTCTACTTCAATCAATTTATATGATTTTGGCTATGCACACATAAGACTTCCTCTCTCTCACAACACAACATCACTCTAGTTCTCACATGGCATATAACGCCATGTGCCTATAAAATTTTTGGTAGCATTTCCCTAGGAAAATGAAGCCGAAAAAAAAAACCAATAACCATGAAATAATGATAGGCATAAGCCTAATGGTTAGCAAACCACTTTCTTTACTCCAAAAACCTGCAAATAAGAAACTTTTTCAAAATGCGTTTTTCAGTACTACACGCCCACATAACTAGATCTTTTCTTGGTCCAATACCTACACAAAGATCTTGAAACACATACGAATAACCTGTGCATGCTTTTATGAATCAACATAAGTTAGTGTAACTTCATGTGCATAGACAAATTCATTGAAAAACTAACTTTCATGCACGTTCCAATGCTAGTTTCATGAAATTGGAAACGAATACAATGCAAAATTATAAACTTTGATGCAAAAAGTATTCAAATGAATATATTTGAGAGCAAAAATATGATCCAGAGGTATCAAAAACAATTCATCCCTATCCAAAATGGTTCAAAATATGATTAGAAAGTCTTAATTATCATAATTGGACACTCAAATCACTCAAAAAGAGTTTCTCGTTAGTCAATAGCCATATAAAATCCTGTGTAGAGATGGATTTCAATGGTCAAAATATGGGATGTAACAAATCAAAAGAAAGGGCGTGAAGTTTAGAATCCATATCAATTTGAATTTCTTGATTTAGAGCTTCCATGAGGAAGTTATGGCCAAAACAATAGAGCTAGGTGAGTGAGCAGCATACCTCTTTGAAGAGATATGCAAAGAATTAAATACTCTCTATAGGTGATTTATAAATATCGAATAATAGCTTCCGCTCATTCATTTCTAAAGCTCTTAGAGTCTACTTTCTATACCAAGTGGAATCATCCAATTTTGGTTTCATATGAGAGAGTTATGACCATTTTAGTAAAGGTAAGTATGCTAACTTTTCTCTTTTTCTTACCTCCTATCTTTCTTTTTCTCTTTCTTTACTCCTCTCTCTCACTTTCTAATCTTTCCTTCTCTCTCTAATCTTCACTTTCGTCTTCTCTCTTCCTCTTTTTTTTTCATCCATTTCTTGCTCTTTCTCTTTCTTTCTCTGTTTCTTTAATCCTTTCTCTCTATCTCTTGCTCTTTCTCTTCTCTCTCTTTCTACTTCCTCTCTTTCTCCCTTCCTCATTCTCTTCCTCTCTCTCTATCTCTTTCTCTCTTTCTTTGTTTATATTTTTCTCTTCCCTTCTCTTGCTCTCTCTCTACTTTTTTTTCTCAGTTCTATATTTATCTCTTTCTCCATCTTTTTTTTCTTTCTCTATCTCTCTAGTTTTCTCTCTTTCTCTTCATTTATTTTCTTCCCTCTTTCTCTTTCATTCTCTTTGTCATTCTCTTTCTTTCTCTCTCTATTTCTTCTCTTTTTCTCTCTCTATTTCTTTCTTTCTTTCTCTCTGTCCTCTTTCTTTCTTGATTCCTTTCTCTTCTTGTTTGTTGCATGCATAACAGATACAAATATAATATTGTATTGCGATGCCTATGTCATGAAGTGATATGGGTGGGTTGATACAACACGTACCTCTCATCCATGAGATCGTGAGTTCAAATCTTTCTTGCACCCGTGAGTGGAAGGTGGAAGATTCTCGTTGTGTAACAATGTTGTCTATTCTCCACGAGCTCTACATGTTGATAAATCATTTTCGTTCTTTCTTGCTTCTTGCTCCCAGAGCTGCACATCAAGGCCTTCCTTTTCATTGATGATCCTTGAGACCTTATTTTTGAGCTCCACATGAACCCCCACAAAGATGATGAATCGCCCTCCAAAATAGAATAAAATGTTTCTCCATCTCCTTGCCCAAGGTCTCGCTCTCCCTCATGGTCTGATACCAAATGTGAGAAGTGGAGTATGACTCATCTGTCCATCACGAGTAGGTACCTCCTATGAACTCTCTGGCTTTTGGCCTTGGCTATCCCCTGAGCAAGGAACTTCTCGTTCCTCCAAGCATGTACATCTCTGGAATATAACAAACTCTATATGAGGGCCTCACTTCACTTTCCACAAGCTCATTCACTCAAGCTCTTGACAAGAGTGCTTTCACTCTCCTCATGAAGTCAACAAGCTCATAGAGCATCTTATGTAAGTCATTTCCATTTTAATTCATTGATCATATTTTGTTACTTTTTGTTCCTTCCTCCTTAGCTTGTTAGATGTGTGCATATGAGTAGAGTAGGAGTAATCCTTTTTCATTTCAACATGGTATCAGAGCATAGATTAACTATTTTTCCTTATGAGTTATGTTTTTGTTATCTTCATCATCTATATCTCTTTTTTCCCTCCCTCCCTCCTAGATCACATCTTTACATTAAAAGTGCTTTTAAGCATTGTTTGCATTTTTCATTAAGTAGGCTTATCATCGTAGATCTTCTTTCATTAGTTTGTTTAGCTTTTGTTCATAGAACATTAATAATAAAAGTGCTTGTTAGCACTTGGAACATACTCTTTCGTTATCATTAGATCTCTACAGTCATCTCTTTCCTTTGCCCTGGATGAGCAAAATGCAGAGCATATATCTACTCATGCATAATGCTTCTCTTAGCATGAGACTTGGGGCACTATTGTAAATTCTTCTTGCACATCAGAGAAGTTCTATTTATAGATCTACGGTAGAATTCCACTGAGAATGGTATGTGCTATAAGGATTGGGTATTGGACTAATCTTGAGAAACAAAAGCAAAGAGAGAAAGAAGTTGTGCGTCTAGATGCTTTTGGCCTGCCTCACGAGTGCTTCATCTCTGAGAGAAAGAGGGAGAATCTAATCATCCGTTGCCTCAACTTTCAGATGGCAAACAGAAAATGAACTTCAACATCCGAATGAGCTTGTTCACAAGAGCTTGGAGAACATAGGAAGTGCACAAAGCTGCTTCATTGGAGAGAGAAAGTGGACCGATAATTTCACTACAGATAGGAGGTGTCCAAGAAGTTTGAATCTTGCAAAGCTCCGAAGAAGGGAAGCAGAAAGAGAGATCTTGGCATAACTCTATGATGATAGCAAGTTGGAGCTATTGGCGGAGACGATCGTTTGCAATAAAATGAGAAAGGGATGGATCGTACTTTCCAATGTGAAGATATAATGTTGGTAGCAGATACATCTGTTGTTCATGTACGTGCTTCAGCGCCTCAGAATACCCTCGGGTCCATCAGAAAATTTTTGAAGGCCTGGAGTCCGTAACCCACAGAAATAGGAAGCACCCTTGATTCTGAGGGACAGAGCGACAACTTGTTAATGTCTTGGCAATGGACATAAGTCGCTACACAATCCATAGCATTGTGGAGAGGAATGGTAGGATCTTACACACATAGACAAGGAGAGTGCAGATGGACAACCTATGTACAAATCTCAAAGCACTCAGTCGTTCTACAAACTCTCTGTGTACATTCAGAGATAGTCATGAGAGAGTAACTATGATTGTCGTCTGCTCATGATTCTATAGAGTTGCAGATAAATTTGTGCTACAAAGATGTGTTGATATGGAGAGAATGATGATGTGCTGAAGATTTTCCTATGCCTCAGGAGAGCAACAAAAAGGTGTGCCCTACGGAAACAGACCTTCTGGATGAAGTTGCATGATTTCTTGGAAGTAGCAGCAGAAGCCTTGTCAGAGAGGAATTTTCGCTCGAGAGAAAGTGATAGAGGAGAAGCTAGAGGAGGCCGACACTAGCACCAAATTCCAATATCGCGAGATGGGAAGTCAAGCGCAGTTGGCTGATGTGTGTCATTGCCAAAGATGGAAAGAAAGATGGCTATTACTTCATCGTCGAATTGTTGAGCAATTGCAAGTACATCTGCCTCAAGATTCTGCACGAGCTTCCTACATTTCTGGCATGATTCAAGCTGGAGGCGAATGACAGCTGTTCTTGATCTAACACATCTGGTTATGACCTCATCACTTATGTCATGGTGCTCTTCCCCGAATCCGAACAACAGACTTCCAAAATAAGGGCATATTAAATTGCACCACATGTAGAGCCTAGGCTTTTGATAACGGACATAGTAAAAGACCTTGCTTTTAAACTCATATGAAAAAAAATCCTTAATATTATATTTTTTTCTTTAAATGGAATTTCGGCAATAGTCTACTCTCCTATCCATTAATTAATAAAGAAAACAGTTGTACAAGTGAACGGGCTTATTACCCAAGGGACCCCCCGAATCTCACAAAGCACAAGTGAACGGGCTTATTACCCAAGGGACCCCCCAAATCTCACAAAGCACAAGTGAAGGGGCTTATTACCCAAGGGACCCCCCGAATCTCACAAAGCAGGGGAAGATCAAACAAATTTTGAGAGCTCTACAAAGAAGGTAGATCACCCTCTTGTCTCCTTCATATGGGGCCCACTTGCTTTTAATCTTATTATTCTCCAGGAAAAACACTCTATGATGTCTGAAGGGCAGGGGTTTCTTATAATTGGAAATTCTTTTGCCTAACAAGAAAAGAGACTTTTCTAACAATAATTCTTTAAGAAGACTTCCAAAATTGGCAGCACACCTTTCCTTCCAGATCAAGAGGGTCCCACCTCTAATCGCATTCCACAAAGATGAGGAACACTAGATCGCTTCACCCAACAATGTTGGCTTCTAAACGATTCGTTCATGAAACTACAAGATATTCTCAGGGGTAATATTTCTATGTGTGGTCACATGGCCCTTATAACATCAGGCTAATCCTTTCAATCAAACCTTTTTGGTTACACCTATTTAATGATCGCATGATCGAGATTCTAGGCGACCAAAGATCTATCCATAGTGTTGGAGCACGTCCGTGCAGCGATTGGAGTTGGAAGACTGTAGTGGAGTGACGAAGCGGGATTGTAAAGGCTTTTCATCGTTGCAACACCTTGATAAGGTCTGTTGAAATATTTTGAGTGTGCCATGGGAATAATTTGTTGTAGAGTGATAAGGTGGTCTAGGATGTATGTTGTTTTACACATAATTTGTGGATATCTAGTCAAAAACTCTTCCTCCCTAGAAGAGAGAAAGTTGTTAGTTCGGATCCTCATTGCTTGTTGGGAAATTTCTTGATTAGGCTCCCCCTCAAATCGAGTCCTTGCAAGTAGACCTCTAAGTAGACCTTACATTCTAGTTGTGTTCTCCATCTATGCATTCACATCCTTGGTTGCAATTTCATGTCTCACATCCTCTTAGATGTTTATGGTATCACTATCATCTAGTGGTGGTGCTAAGTGGCTGCATTCAACGTATTTATAACATCAAGGTTGCAAGATTATGACCACCACGTGCTAGAGAGATGATTCTCCTCCCAACCATATGCCTCTATATATAGTTGTCACCGAGGGACTGCCTTCTTGGGTAGGTGGATAGTAACCATCCATGTGTCGGTCATGTAACTACATGCACCAAGTGTCCTAGTTAACTCGACTTAACTCAAGTGGATGCTTCTAGAAGGCTCTAGAGCTCTTTGGGAAAAATACTCTCTCCATGTATGGTCAAAGTACAAATGAGTGAATGAATAATAAAGGTGTATCTAATAATACCCCTTCCCAATTCACTTGTTTCTTGATGTGCGAGCTAGGCACAAACATGTGAAATGGGTGGATTCCAATTACTAGTCCATTTTTGGGCATGATTAGTGCACGGACATAGTAAGTAAGGCGGGACACTTATCCCTATCAAGACTTTGAGAACTCTTGATTCACTTGATTTTGATTTGGAAAATTTAAAGTTTGATATGAATCATCTATCTTGGATGTTTGCACAATTGTTTACTCCTAGCCAATAGTTACTTGATTTTTTCACCTAATTGGAAGACTACTTTGTCCCAATGGTTATGAAAATCCTATGTAAACTATATTGAAAGAGCTCGTGATTGTATTTATATGGTGTTGTGCTATTGGATATATTAATTAGATAGTTGATTGCATTTGAAGACACCATTGAAATGAAAAGGACTCTTTTCAAGAAAAAGTAAAATAAAACTCAATCAATGAAGGGAGCTACAAATCGTGCATAAATAGAGTGATCAAAATACAAAAAATTTCCACAAAATAATTGGCCTAATCAATATAGAAGATACATGGCCAAGATCTCAAGGAAAATTATAAAGAGGTACCTGAAAACAATACCATATTGAATCTCTCATTGGAGAACATAGAAGATAGAAAATATCAGCATTTATTAGGTTCAATATTTCGTAGGGCACCACAAAAATGAGTGCCATCAGGGAGAGCATCATTGATCGACTACAAACTTTATATTCCTAAGTTTATCTTTCTTTTCCTTTCTATGATTCCATATCCCATTATGAATGATAAGCCATTGTATGAAGGATAACTTATTGCGAACAAGGAAAGTCCAGATAAAAGTAAATATGTATCTCCATCGCATACAACTCCATTAAACCTTCCCCTTAGTATTGATCTTGTGCAAGAATAAGGAGAGACTTCCCCTTTTCTTCTTGAGCTTGATAAACATGTAGTCAACTACCTTTGGTAGCTTTAGCTTTTTGATGTTACACTGATCCATGTGTGTGCTAGGAAGCCTTTCTGTTGGAAAAGAATCTGCCTATTAGCAAGAGAAATATTTGTTGTTCTACAAGTATAATAATTGGAGATTAGCTCACCATTTTGGAAGAGACAACTTTATGGAAAAAATCTTTCTTTGAAAACTTCAAGCTCTCTCATGGAAAACTAACTATGATTGTCAAGAAAAAACCATTCAATGTAGATATATTCTTGAAGATAAAAATTCAATTTTCTTATGAAATAATGGTTAGGATAATAATATTTTTTTTAGTTCCATCTAGGCCTACCACAATCTACAATTAAGATTGCTACCACATGAAGAGTGTAAATAAGGAGAAGCAATCATATCCCACAACTTATGGTTCTTCCAAGTTCTATGGTGCTTAAGACACTATATATCACTTTTCTTCTTAATAAGTAAGGACAAATATTGAGTAGATGATAGAGACTTAACAATCAACTTAACAGCCATATTATTCACGAGTTTAATAGGACACAAAATTCGAAGACTACCCTCAATTTAATTAGACATTAAATCTCAAAGGAAACTTTGGGGATATTCTTTGAATGATACTCCCCTCCCACCCCCCCACCCCCCATAGAAACGTTCTAGGAAAAGGTATGAACTCCTAAAGAAGGTTCTTAGTGGGCATCCAACATTCAAGAAAATAGGTGAATAAAGGGAGCACATGATGACTCAAAACAATCACTCTATGGGCTAAGGAGCTTTATACCACTTAAATAATTTATCCATGAGTTTTATCATAACCCAATCTTATCTTTGATTTAAAGAAATATAGAACCCCATAGGTATTCGGAAAGGCCTAAGAAAATGCCTTCTTAGATCATTTCACAACCATTTTCAATAACTCAACAAAAAGTTCACCTTGTTAACATATTTGAAGTGTCTCATGATCAATCTTAGAAGCACCTCCTTAAGAAATAGTGTTCAAGCAATCCAAGAAAAAAGAACGAGGATTATTATCAACATTTATTAACATGTTGGTATCATCAATGAACATATGTAAAACAAGGGGGGAAGGGACATAAGGAATATTTATTCCCAAGGGAATGAATAACAATGCTCAAAAGGAGAGGGGCAAGAAGATAACCTTATTTTATTGACCTATGCAATCTAAATGGCTTGGTCATGTAACCACTCATGGACATTATAGACAGGGAATTTCAAAAAATAATATAAAAAAAATTGATGAACCTTCTACTTGCACCAACATCAAGAAGATACCACAAAAGCAAGTTGCATTCCATTCTATCATAAGGCTTGTGATAATCTACTTTGAAAAAGAAGAAGTTTGGTTGAGTTCTTTAGCACAATCTATCCCTTCCCAAAGAGTCATGATATCATTCAAGATATATCTCACTTCAATAAAACCTTTCTTGCTTAGGATGAATAACATGATCTAGAATAGGACTAAGTTTCCTAGACAAGGAGGAACATACGTTTTTATAAATAGATTCATGCAAGCGATAGGTTTGAAATTGTTCAATATGTCTTTAGGTCCTCTTTTATGCACTAATTTGATAACCGTAGTGTTGATATCAACAGGAAGAAAATCTTTGCCACTACCCTCTTCCCAAGTCAAGAGAATAAAAGTTGTCAAGCAGTCTTTCACATCCAAGAACAATTAATTAGGAATCCCATCAAGATGAGGATTTTTACAAGGTTTCATTATGCTAGTGGTCTCTTTCACCTCATTAGCAATGAGGGGAGGTCCAAGATAGAAACCAAGATTTGAGGAATCATTTTATTCCTTTTAAGAGGCAAGGTATTGTTGGAGTTAGACGTCTACGGAAGCACGCGAATAGCACAAGGAAGAAGAAGAAGCTTGGAGCATAACACACAGTACTGAATGTATTACTAGAGAATGAAGTAGCCCATTAGGGAAATAGGCATATATACAAGCCGGGGGAGAAAAACCTCCTAAAGAGGGAAAAAAGTGTCTGACGGTCCTAGTGTGTTCACACACATCACTACCTAAATATATCAACAAATCCCCCCTGGGAGTGATGTGGTGAACAAGGGGCTCGCACTCATGTATAAGGAAGTGCCAAGCTATGTGAAAATCACTCCACAAAAGGAAGTAAGCCCAAAGCTTTGCGTAAAGCTTCAAACTTCTCCCTAGGCAGTGCCTTCGTGAAAAGGTCTACAATGTTCTCTTGTGTGGGCACATATGCCAAGCTGATCTCCCTAGTAGAGAACCTCTCCCTGACATAGTGATAATGCACCTCAATGTGCTTAGTGCGAGCATGGAACACACAGTTCCTTGCAACTTCCAATGCGCTCTGGCTGTTAGTGAAGATGGTGGTGGCAGAAGTCTGACCAACACCCAAATCAGCCATAAGGCATCTGAGCCAGAGACACTCAATAGTCATTGTGAAAGTTGCCGTATACTCAGCCTCACAAGTGGAAAAGGCCATAGTAGGCTGCTTCTTGCTCAACCAAGATATACATGAGCTACCAAGCATGAAGCAAAAGCCACTAGTGGACACATGAGTGTCATAGCAACCAACCTAATCAGAGTCAGAAAAAGTATGCAAATCTGGCGGTAGTGATCCCCTCTTGGGATAAAACAACCCAAGTAGCTGAGTACCACTCAAATAGCGAAAGATGCGCTTAATTGCTTGCCAATGCTTGACTCCTGGGCAATGCATAAACCTGCTCATATGTGAGATAGCAAACTGAATATCTGGCTGAGTAATGCATAAGTAAATCAAGCATCCAATAGCCTTCTAATAGAGAACAACATCAAATGCATCTCCAGCATCATGAAGACTCAAACGTAAACCCGTCTCCATAGGAGTGGCAATAGGCTTACAATCTTCAAGGCCAAAACACTGCAATAATGTGTCAATATATATTTCATTTGACACAAAGCCATTCCACCATCAGCTTGCATAAATTGAATGCCCAAATAGTGATGCAAATTCCCCAAATCAGACATCTCAAATGAGACATGCAAATGAGTCTTAAAATTAGCAATATGCTTCTCAATAGGACCAGTGAGCAGCATGTCATCAACATAGACAACAATGATCAGAATCACATCATTAGCACGCTTAACATATAAGGTGCTTTTAGTTGGACAATTCTCAAAACCATGTGCAATCAGATAGGCATGTATCTTCTCATACCAACCACATGGTGCTTTCTTTATACCATATAATGCGTTCTTTAACCTGCACACCTGGTTTTCATGCCCTTTCTGCACAAAGCCACGGGATGAAAAACATACACTTCTTCATGCAAGTCACCATTCAGAAATGCAGTTTTAATGTCCAACTGATGTACATTCCAACCATGGTGGGCTGCAAGTGCACAAATGCTCCGAACAGTAGTCATACGTCATGTAGGTGCAAAGGTCTCATCAAAATCAATGCCTCTTTCCTGTGCATAACCCTTTGCAACAAGCATAGCCTTATACCTATCAACTGTACCATCAGGTTTACGCTTCAGCTTGTATACCCACTTAGTGCCAATAGCCTTCTTGCTAGGAGGCAAGTCACATAGAGACCAAGTACCATTCTTCATTATTGCATCATATTCAGATTGCATAGCAGCCATCCAATTTTCTGAATTTTGTGCTTCATCAAATGAAACAGACTCATTCTCATCACAAAGGCTAGATGTAGCCATAACATAGCAATCTGATGCAAAAGAGGCACTATGAGAGCCTGAACGAGCGATATGACAGAGGTGCATCTAATTTGTTGTCATGGAAAGTCTGCACCAACCATTTTGGCATAGTTTCTGCCTACTCAATATGAGCTCTCTGATCAACTAGTGCATCATGTAAATCTGCATCAGAAATGGAATGATCTGCATCATCACATGAAACCTGCAAAGGCTGAGAAGTTGCCTCATTGGGACCAGCACTAGAGTGTCCATGTGTAAAAAGAGGCAGCAAAGTATCATACATGTCTTTGGAGCTAACAAATGTCTCCTTAGTACATGAAAGCAATGGCTGAATAGCATCTTCCACAAAAACAACATCACGGCTAACCAGAATGTGTTTAATATGTGGATGATATAGATGATAGCATTTACTTTCAGAACTGTATCCAACAAAAATACATTTTACTGCTTTATCATCCAACTTTCTGCGATGTTGTTCAAGCACTAATGCATATGCCAAACAACCAAAAACACATAGATGAGCAACAGATCGCTTGCAATCATGCCAAGCCTCATATGGAGTTATAGATATAGTGCTTTAGTGGGACACCTGTTCAGTACATATGCTGCACACATGACAACCTCAAGACAGCAACTATGTGATAAAGCCTGACTCTTGACCATACACATCGCCATCTCCATGAGTGACTTGTTCTTTCGTTCAGAAAATCAATTCTGTTGAGGTGTATACGGCACTGTACACTGGTGTTTTATCCCACATTCAGCCAGAAATGCATTAAAATCAGAAGACATAAATTTCCCCCCCTCGATGAGAACGGAGAGTGCCCATTTTACATGCTGACAGATTTTCAGCCAAAACCAAAAACTATTTGAAGCACATTCGGACTTTTCCTTCAATGCTGCCTGGAAAAATCATTGATGAAAGTCATGAAGTAAAGATAATTCGCAAAAGAAGGTGTCTGGATAGGACCACACACATCACTATGTACAAGCTGCAATTTCTGAGTAGCCCAAACTGAACCATTTTTTGGAAAGGACGAATGCTGCACTTTGCCCAAAATACATCCTTCACAAACATGTTTTCTAGGTGCCTCAAGTTGGACAAAGAGGACACCATTTCAGATTTCTGCAGGCATAGCAAACTAGCAGAATTCAGATGACCAAAGTGTGCATGCCAAAGCTTTGCATCTGACATACGCTGAGAATCATTTACTACACATGCCAAATCATTTACACATCTTTCATAGAGTATGAGATTATACAACCCACGACATAAAATGCCAAAACCAATAATCACATCGCCATTTGACAAATCATGAACTTTACAACTGTCATCAACAAATTTCACAACCAAACCAATCTTGGTTAATGCAAAAACCGATAGCAAGTTCGT
This sequence comes from Ceratopteris richardii, assembly GCA_020310875.1. Lineage (NCBI taxonomy): Eukaryota > Viridiplantae > Streptophyta > Polypodiopsida > Polypodiales > Pteridaceae > Ceratopteris > Ceratopteris richardii. The sequence goes on from CM035425.1 coordinate 40,690,706, forward strand.
CTTGATCCCTGGCACAAATAAAGCATCTGACAAAGTGAAAGAACTACCATCAACAGTAGTCAAAATGATCTTACCAACTCCCATAACAGGATAAGAGGAGTTGTTGGCACATGTAATAGTATTCCCTGTAGGGGCAGGCTCGAGTGAAGAGAAGAAACTGCACTGCAAGGTAATATGTTTGGTCGCCCCACTGTCAAAATACCAAACATCTGAGTCTACGGTAGACATGCATTGCTCATGAGAAGATGGGTCAAAACTGCAGACAGTAGTAAACGCCCATTCTTCTTCCTGCAAAAGATTAGGAGACTCTATTTTTTGTGTAGAGGCCTCTGCAACAACCATTCTATCCTCTTTCCTCTTTCCCTCTTTAGCAACCACTTTTGGACAGTTCTTTATGATATGATCATTCCCTTTACAGTACTTACAAAACAATTTCTGCTTTGCTGATTTCTTCTCATCTTTATCTTCCTTCTTTGAATATGCAGAATTAGTAGATTTTTGCTTACTATTTGAAGAGCTCCATTTTCCTTTGCCCTTATGACTAGCCAGGAAAGCTTGATCTGCAACTTGCATAATGGACCTGTTCTGCCTAGACTGATCTTCCTGTAATAGAACAGAGACTAACTCCTCAAATGATAAGGCATTTGGATTGCCTTTCATCATCAACCGAAGAGTAGAAGCAAAACTCTGATACGAATCAAGAAGACCATTCATAACGGTCTGCACAAGTGAGGTATTTGATATAACCTCATCAGCAGAAATCAACTGTTCCTTCAAGTCTTTGATCTTCGTTAGGAAACTGTCCATAGAATCACCTTCATTCATGTGTTCACTCTCCAACTGTTTTCGGAGGTAAGCAACACGAGCCTCATTCCTAGCTTGGTAAAATGTGGTAAGTGTATCTCAAGCATCCTTAGATGTTTGCAAGAGTGAATGTGAGGAATAAAGGCACGTTTGATAGACAAAGCTATCAATGCATGTGTCTGGGCATCTCTGCCATCCCAGCAAATCTACTATGCAATAGGTGCAGCAAAAACCGCAACATGAATAGGAATATGCAGAATATCATCATCTTCCACACCTTCTACATTAGCTTTAGTACCTAGAGTTGTAATAGTTGTAGGTGTGATAGGACATTTTTCGACACTCTGTACAATGTTCCACAGTCCTTTTGCAACCAACACATGTCGCATCATATAAGCCCATAACGGGTAGTTGGTACCATCGAACTTATCCTCAATAGCCAACATACGGAATACATCACTGCTTTCAGCCATAGCCGGTGACTAAAATACCTTGATGTAGAAAATGAACTCTATCTCAAAAAGTTGAACAGAACTGTCCAGACAAATTCCGCTAGACCTGTAGCAGACTTCGAGATGCTTATACTGGTGAATAGAAACTAGTATATACCTTTGGCACAAAAAGAAGAAATAGCCTGCACAAGCACTACGATAGTGCGTTCAGAGGCCGAAACGAGCTCAGATCGCGATTTCGGCACCACATAGCGAAGCTGCTTTGATCTCGAACACACATTGAGTATGCTCACCAAAATTCACACGATTTTGAGATTGCAAATGGAGGAGTGTCGATGGCACCCTAGATGAAGCGACGATCGGCTCTGATACCAATTGTTGGAGTTAGACGTCTGCAAAAGCACGCGAACACCGCAAGGAAGAAGAAGAAGCTTGGAACACAACACAGAATACTTAATGTATTACTAGAGAATGTACAAGGACAAGTAGCCCATTAGGGCAATAGGCATATATACAAGCCGAGGGAAAAAAAAAACTCCTAAAGAGGGAAAAAAGTGCCCAGACGATCGGAGTGTGTTCACACACATCACTACCTAAATATATCAACATGTATCTCTTGCTCTTTGGATATCCTTGCCCCACTTAGGAAAGCTAGAGAAAACATGATAAAAGATACAAACAACCTCTTGCAAATTCTCCTTAATATTGGTAGCAGTCCCATTATCCCTCTTGTTCAATATGGATATGAACTCTTTGACCTTCTTTTTCTTTAGCATAATTTTGTTAGGTCTATCAATCCCTAGTTACCAAGAATATAATGAGGAAGCGCGAGCCCAACTAGATTCAAGGTATTCCTCATATCTCAATCTAATTTGAGGGTCCAAGAGTCTATGGCTAGAATGTACCCATCAATGCTCACAATCTCTTTAACAATTTTCTCTATGCTTCTAGCCCCAATTTTTTTAGAAACCTTCTTGAAGTGCTTGAAGAAATTTTGAATATCCTTAACACACCTCTCCTAGACAACAAAACGGGATATATTACTAGAAACGTGGTTCAAGTTAATGTCCTTAGTGCTATAGACAATACAAGGGAGCTTAACAATGTTGGCATCAAGATGAGGCTAGCCAGCTTTGAATTGAGGGAAATCTTTATTGAGGGTAATGTTGCAATCTCAAAATCCAATTATTTGATCCTTCTTCATTATCAACCCTTTTGTTGATCATAGTTTTGAAGCACAAACTATCGGGAAAGTCTTGGGAAGATATTCTGACAAAGGATGGACAATCTCCAACACTTTCACATACCTGCAAACTATCTTTTGAACCTCTAGACAAGTCTCTTTGTCAATTAATATGCATTTTTTCTTTCTTTTTGCATCATATTGCATATGAGATATGCAATTTTGCATAGTTATACATATAGTTAAGTCATGGAATCGAATTATATGGTGCATGTATTCTTCTTTACTGGAAAAGGTAAGTATTTTCTTGGAGGTTAGTGAGGAAAGACATATAAATTTGTTAGGGTGTGTAATACCCTTCGGTCTATTTGTAGTTAGATTTTGCCAATGGCCATTGTTATTATGGAGATTGCTTGTCAATCATTTGGTATAATTTTTCTGAGTTTCAAAATTTTGCTCTTATGTTGTCAAAATTTCTAGAAATTAGTATGCATATGCATTCAAGAATCCAAAACATACTACAAGTTTCTTGTTTAATCTTTATTCTCAATTGAGCAAAGGCTTGTGATCTGTTTCTTTTTTGCTACCACTGATTTACTTAGGTTTACATAGAGCGTACTATTCTAAAATAAAAAATATAAAAAAACAAAATATAAAAAATATTAATGGACCATCACCATCATGGATTCAGGATGATCATCCCCGTCTAGGAGAGACACTCATGGAAGAGTATCCCGCAAATCCCATGAAGACCTTGAGTAATAGCATTACCAATCTAGGGAGCACTCTTCGTGATATCTTGGCACACGTTAGTGGTTCCAAGAAAGAGGGAGATGTGCTAGAGCCCGATTTTCCAGGGATGAACATAGATGCTCAAGATGACTCTCTAGCTCCAGAAGTCCCTAGAGATAGAGTCCTAGTAAGAGAGGCTAGATGGCAGCTTAAGGATCTTAAGCCACCTACATATCATGGTTTGACTACTGCTAGGAAAATTGATGTTGTTGAGCAGTGGCTCAGCAAGTGGGAGTAGTGCTTTTGCTTGTGTCATATCATAGATGATAGATACAAGATTTAGCAAGCTCTATATAAACTTATGGACATCACCCATAGGTAGTGGTGTAAGATAGAATAGGATAAGAAAGAGCCATATAATTGGGATCAATTCAAGATCTTATTTTATAATAATTTTGTACCACCTGATGAGAGGTATAGAGCATTAGAAACATGGTTCATTGGTCAGAAGAATCAAAAAGTTCAAGAGTACTCGGATAAGTATAGAGAGATATTTCTTAAAGTGCATGATACTATCCTAGAGTTTCTCCAAGTTCACAAGTTTATCTTGGGACTTAGTAAAACTATTAGACCATTGGTGAGGGAGGAGACATGTCAATCTTTGGCACGGGCCATGGAAATGGCTTTAGTCTATGAGGATGGCCATAGGGGCAGAGGCTCCCAAGGTTGGAGGTCCTCATGTCCTAGGGTAATATAATCCTTCCACACACCTACTCCTGGTTTGATTAGTGCACAATCTTCTAGAGAGGCTAAATTGGTGCATATGATCAAAGGAGTTGCAAGAGGTAAGAGAAAAGTGTCTCATTTGGCTGAGAGGACTTACAATAAGTCTATTCTTATGCCTTTGTAGAAAGAGAAGGCAATGAAAGAAGGATTACCCTATGGGTGTCTAGGGTAGCACCTATTCAAGGATTGTCCTAAGAAAAAGAAAATAGCAGTCACCCTAGTCATAAATCCTACTTAGGCAGAGAGTGATGATCATGAATTTGGAGATTCCCCATCACCGACATTGTTTCCCATAGTAGTCATGACAATCATGACAAAGATACCGATTATGCGAGACACTCTGTTTTTGCTAGTGGCACAAAAAGGATATCAGTTTCCCAACACAAAAATCATTGTCATGAGAGGAGTCATGGTAGGATAGCTTGTCAATGTACTCTTTGACACAGGTTCAACTCATAATGTAATTAGTTCTTGCCTAGTGAAGAGATTACATCTATAGACTATACAGTCAGAGTATACCTACATAGTTGAGTTAGCCGATGGCAAGGTAACAAAGACATGGAATCAAGGAGTTGTTGATCTATCTATTCAGGTCCAATCCTATAAGGACAGATTGGATTTTGAGATAGCGAGACTAGCACGTTTCGATGTAGTGCTTAGTAAGAAATGGCATGCGAGACAGAGACCAATCATTGACTTTTCTTCGCATATTAGTTAATTTGAGCATGAGAAGAGGTGACTACTGATCCATGGAGAATAAGATCTTCAAGAGCCGTGATTGATAGATGCTATCAAGTTGCATAGGATTGATTGAACATTGAGCATATAATCAAATTGGTACTAGAAGCAAGTCCGACTGCTCAATGATCATTTCGAATGAGCTTGCAGGAGGATAATGGAGTCCCTAAGGCCTTGGATGAGTACCTATAGAAAGGGATGACTAGACGTGGTTGTTCATCCTTTACAACACCAGGTCTTCTTGTGAAGAAGAAAGATGGATCTTATAAGATGTGCATCAACTATTGAGCACTCAATAAGATTACAATCAGACATAGATATCATATGCCTAGGATTGATGATCTTTTTGATGCTCTAGGTGGAGTGGTTGTATTTAGTAAAATAGGTTTAAGAAGCGGCTACCATCAAATTAGAGGAAGAGATCATGATGTACATAAAATAGCTTTTAGGACCTGATTTGTTCATTATGAGTATTTAGTCATGCCATTTGACTAATGCACAAGATACATTTATGATGTTAATGAATGACATTTTACGACCATTCATTGGCAAATATGTTGTTGATTTTGTTGATGATTTGTTAGTGTATAGTAGGACTATGCATGAGCATGAAAATCATATGGGATTAGTATTCAATGTTTTAAAAGAAAATCAATTGTATGTTAATCCATAAAAGACTTAGTTGTTTCTTCTGATGATAGACTATCTAGGGCATGTAGTGTCAGCCGAAGGGGTTTAGATGGATCCCAAGAAGATTTCAATTATTTTATCTTGGCCTACTCTTCAGGATGAGGGGAAGTTACGGTCTAGGACTTTCCAAATTCTATTGGAAATTCATCTCTTCTTATTCGTTAATAGCAACACCTATTACGAACTTACTTACAAGGAAAAGTTCCATATTGCATGGAAGCAAGAGCAACAAGAGAGTTTTGATACTCTGAAACAAGCTATTTAAGATGATCCTATACTCAAAGTGGTAGATCTATAGAAACCATTAGGCTTAGAGACAGATGCTAGTGGCATAGCCATAGGGACAGTTTTGAGCCAAGATGACAGGCCAATAGATTTTTGAAAGTTGTTTCTTCACCTAGCAAAAAAAAACAAGTCTAGTTTGTATTCCAATTTTTGACAAGAGATTGAAATAGTCAAACAAAAAGGAAAGGTTTGCGCACCAGATTCCCAGGATTTGAGAAGAGAGTTCATGCATGATAACCATGATGTGCCTTGCATAGGACATCCTAGTATTGAAAAGACAATACAGCTTGTTAGAAGAACATTTTGGTGCCTCGATTAGCCAAAGATGTCCACACTTATGTTCAACAATGCTTTATGTGTCAAGTCAACAAAGTAGAAAGGGTAAAGATACGAGGTCTTCTGCATCCTTTACAGATTCTAGATCATAACTGGGACAGTGTATCCATGGACTTCATAGTCAGGTTACCTCAGATGCAAAGGAAGTAGGATACTATCCTAGTTGTGATAGATATATTGAGCAAGATGGCTCATTTCATACCCATGTAAGAGATGATAGAAGCTCCATAGATAGCAGAGTTGTTTATCCACCATGTCTTCAGATTACATTGGTTAATGACATCCATAGTTTTTGATAGGGATGTCAAATTCACAAGACACTTCTAGAAGTTTGTATTTGAAAAACTGAAGGTGTCATTGAAGATGAGTAGTAAGCTTTCACCAAGGTTTTGTGGACCTTGGAAGATAGTAAAGAAGCTAAATGAAGTTGCATACTGATTAGAGCTTCCCCCAGATTGCACAATTCATCCAATATTTCATGTCATTAAACTTCAAAAGTATATTTTTAGGGAGGATAATCTAATAGAGAGTATTGTTTCTTTGCAGGAAAGTGATAGCATAGATCATTCTCTAGACAGGATACTAGATTGGAGACAAAAACAATTAAGGAATCATGTCAGCCAAGAGTATCTAGTAGCCTAGACAGGAATACCACTTATTGAATCTACTTGGGAATTAGAAGCTCTGGTTTGCAAGTACTTTCCCTCATTGATCATTGAGGAAAATGATCTTTAGAAGGGGGAGAGAGTATCAGATATTGATCTACAGGGATCATGACATCAGTCCATGTGTGTGAGGGACAAGGGCCAGCTAGCAAAGGTCCCAAGATCGAGGGATAGCCTAAGGTATTTGGTAGTAATGGGGATGAGTGTTTCATGATGGCCACATGTTGGCACTAGACCATCCCAGCTCATTGCTATTTTTAGAGTACAAGAGGGTATATAGAGATGGGAGGAGAGTCACATACACATCATTCAAGCTTTTGCTCATAGTAAGGGAATCCACAATTCTAGTGTGCCAACTTATACTGATGTGGATAGCCGCACCACCAATTTCCATGGGATGTGTGGTGGAGAGCCAAATATGGGATTAGGAAATACACTTAAGTCTCTTTTATAGTTCCTCCCCATTGATTTTAATCTCTTGGAGACCGTTGAAGTCCAGGTTTATGCTTTTATTGCAAATCCTCTACTGGATCACAATCACACTTGACAGATCTAATAGTCCTCTTACATTGTGAGACACGATAATCATTATCAAAGGTCGAGATCTTTGCACAGAGGGGCCTTGTCCCTCTTTTTCTTGTTTTTCTCTTTGACTTTTTTTTTTAACGATAGAGGGATCATCACATAGGAGTTTTCCCTTGAGGGGGCTCTTGTAGGGAATCTCAACTAGTTGTTTTCCTTTGTGAGCAGTCCCCGTTGGAAACGAGTTTGTTATCCTTGTAGGGGTACTAGAGCTAATTATCGAGCTTTCACTATCCTAGTTATCATCATTGTTTATGGTGCACATAACCTCTTTGCTAGTGTGACACCTTCATGGTTATTTTCCTTGGATGAAGATTCCTTTGGGGATTCCCCATCACTACAATAGTCTTCATGATTTAATTCCCTTGGGTAATCCATGTGATTAACCTCCTTTTCTAGGTTGCAAAAGATGTTTGATTCTGGAGCTGCACAGGATGGGCTCTTCTGAATACTTCCTTTTAGGCTTCTCCTTCTTCTTTGTCTTACGTCTCTGAAGCTATCCGGCTCTGTTTCCGAGACTTGTGTTTCTTTCCCCTTTTTAAAATCCAATTGACAATCTTCTAGCTCTGGGCCCCTACGACAACTTTGTTCCCTACTACATTAGCTTTCTCTAGGTTTTGCTTTTCTTTATTAGAATTGTGTCTTAAAGGATATTCCTTTATTATGTGGCCCTGCATTTTGTAGTGAAAACAAGCATTTGGCAGGTTCTTGTATTTAATTTCCTACTCAATGATTTCCTCTTCTCTGATGTTTATGGTGATTTAAGAGGAGAGATGTTTGTTTAGATCTGCTTCAACATAATTTTTTGGTTGCCATCTAGTGTTGAAAGCGTATTTTGCCCCTTCATATATAAGGCCCCTGACATCTTCTTTTGAGGTCAAGGGCAGACCGATGGGTGAAACAATTTTTCTTATAAATCCATAAAGGAAAAAGATATGGCAAGTTTAACAGCTCGATCTAGAGTGGATAGCACAGTGGTTTAGATTGATTTGGGAGGAAATCAAGAAACCATTTAAACAGGCACATGGTAGTCCTCCATACCTACCAACTGCCTATCTGTAAGGATTGAAATACCATTTCCTTATTTTGAAATATTGAGATCACGTGGTTTGCCGGCAAGAATTGGCACTTGCTCACAATCAAGTTGTGTGGGAACCATTCCTTACAGAACCATTGGCAAAAGGACTCCCATTAGGGGACAAAATGAACTCTTGAAGTACCTTTTAGATTAAGGAGTGATTAAGGATGGACCAATGAGAAGAGGGTGGTGGACACAATCTAGTGGCTTAATCACATTGAATAGGTATAGGCTTCACATGTTTTTTTGTGGTCAAATATGCAAAAAAATGGATGAAATTCATGGTTTTCCTTTTGATAGTGGTTTTGAAAGGCTTATGAATGATTTAGAGCCCTTAGATTGCTTGAGAGATCCAAAGATTAAGGTTAAATGGCAAAACTCAAGGTGACTTTGATCTTGTACTCTTGGATCACCTTTAGAACAAATGGCTAGGATCAAAGTAATCATTATGAACTGTGCCTATCAATGTATGCCATCGGATGGGGCTTGAGATCGAATGGTATAATTTGAATTCCATGAAGGAAAGGCGCTTTCATCTACAATCTTTGGATGGAGCCAACATCAAATGGTTCATTTTGATTTGATGGAATAGATTGGCACGTCTCAATGGTGGCCTTTGGATGAGCATTGATATCTAATGATTGCAATCCATTCTCGATTTTTGATGAGTCCCATTTGCGCATCTTCGTTGGATCTCACCCAAGCTAACGGCTATAAAAGCTGTAGAGAATGTCCAAGTTAGTGGGGACACTCCCATGAAAATTAGCACCCTCTCTCTCTCTTACTTTTTAGAAGATTTAACATAGAGCATTGATCAAATAGATCCAAAGGTCAAGGATGCTCATGACATGCGAGTTTCTATACAAGTGTTTATCAAATAATATTTTATTATCCAAACCACTATTGGTTTCATGTGCCCTTTTAATCTCATGTTTTAAGCTCTTTAATCCCTAAAAATTAGGAATGCTTACAAGGCCCCTGTAAGGTCCATTTCCCCCCTAATACACCGAGGGCTTAGGACCAAATAATTGACCGATGAGGCAGATTCTTTTTAGTTCTTCCTCCTTCACCACAATATCTTCCTTTCAAAGGGTGAGGACCCGAGGGTTGATGCCAAAAAGCTCCAAAGATGCACAAAAAGACTTGTTCTCCCCTACTAGATCCAAATTACTTACCACCAATGAGAGTGTAATCCCTGCTATGAAGTAGACAAAAAAACCCAAAAATCTAACACCCCAGAATAGTGCACGTCAAACCTCAAAGAAACCCTCCCCAAATGGCTGAGCAGTCCATAAAAATATCTATGTTCTCTCTCCTTTTTTTTTTCTTTTTCTTCTCTTAAACCTATTAATCGAAGTGGCCTAACAAGTAGCCATAGCAGGATAAAAATGGCCTACTATCAAAGCGACCAACCACGTCAAGAAAGTTAGGGTTGTTGATGCCCAATAATGATCAGAACACTAAATGTTTTCCACAACGAATACTCAGCTTTAATGGCGTGGAACCTATAAGAGTTGTTTAGTCAGAGAAGTACCAATGAACGTTTGAAATTTTCCATACTTAAAACTGTTATCCAAGTAAACATCAGGAAAGAGCTGCTCTAAATTTAATGTTATCCTTTGTCTCCAATTTGAATATCACTTCCATCGAAGATCAAAGTGGACTTGGACAAAGGGGATGTATGGGAGCAAGACATCAATTACAGAAACCTTCCCAACGTGAACTTTCGTTGTGGCCAACAAGGTCACAGGATTGAAGATTGCCCATTGAGACAAAAAAGCAAGAAAAATCAAGAAGCCCCCAGAAATGCTCAAGATAACAAAGGGACATTGAATCACCCAGCATAAGAAGAGGAAGTTAAGGGCCCTCTTAATCCAGAAGCTGATGTAGACAGGTTCATAGAAGTTAGAAGAAGAAGGAAAAGAAGCCTTAGAAGGCCTATTCACGAAAAATGGGACTTATTCATGATTTTGGGACAATTCTATATTTTCCAATTCTATGTTTTTTGAATGATTCATGTTATTTAAATATCTTAAAAATAGCTCGACATTGATATTCAAGCATCTCCAGGTAGTTTCTTCTCTTGTTGATAACAAAATCTTCAAATCTTAGCTCAGGCCAAATATTGCAAATTGAAAGGGACTTGGGCTTAAGTTGCTCTTAATTTTGTAACTAGGTTTAAACTTTGAGCCTCTTCCTAAGTGGATAAAAATACTCATAGTGTCAATATACATATTACAATTTATAATTGTTTAAGGGATCAATATTAGAGTTTTAACCTCATATAGTCTCATTATTCTAGTCCTTAAAAGAAATAAAGCTTTGAGTATATGTAAGAGGCTCTTTGAACTCTCAAATTAATTATAAACCATATTAGTCACACTAAGATTAAAACTTCTATATAAGAAGCAAAATATTAATTCGAAGCCTCAAGATTGAGCATATTAATGAGATAGGTGACAAAACTCAACATTGAGCAATTTATTATCACTTTACACTAGTTCATCAATGGAAATTCCAAGAAAAAGAAGATTGATCTTAATATTACAAAAATGCAAATTGATTATCTTAGTTTTATAAACATAATGAAAATTAGATTAAAAGATAAAACAAATGAAATCTTTTAAAAGTAACAAGTACTTTTAAAATTATATTAAATATTGATATTATATATACGTATATACATACACACACACACACACACACACACACACATATATATATATATATATATATATATATATATATATATATATATATATATATATATATATATATATATATATATATATATATATATATATATATATATATATATATATATATATATATATATATGTGTGTGTGTGTGTGTGTATATATATGTGTGTGTGTGTGCGTGCACTGTGTATGTGTGTGTCCATGTGTAACCATGTGTGTGTATATATGTACATAACCATATCAATTATTTAATTAAATATTTTTAAATTATAAAGATATACCTCTTTCCAGAGAACTCAAAATATTTAATATTAAATATTGATATATTTATACATAAAGAAATTTCAACTTATATATATATATATATATATATATATATATATATATATATATATATATATATATATATATATATATATATATATATAGCTAATACCGATAGGCTACAGCTATTACCATGAAGTCAAGAAGGGGGTGTGTGAGTGTGTGTTTACATCCAATCATTTGAATCAATATCTTCAAAATATAAAAACAAAATGACTTCAAGAAAACTCAAAATCTATGAATAACATTGGTGCTAATGGAGAGCCATCTAGTCAACATTATTTCCTTCACAAAAAGTTAGCAAAGCCATCTAGTTGACATTAATTCCTGCAACATAAAAAGTTAGCAAAGCAAAAGAAACCACAAGCTTGGGATGATTTACAAAAGAAAACACATAGGCTATTATAATTGAGTTACAAATTACAATCATCTTCATTAGAGGTATTACAATTGAATTATAGATTACAATCATTGTCATTAGAGAAGTAGCTCAAATGTTCGAATACTTCATTTTCTTTCCCTTGGCTTTGTTTTACCTTCGATATCACTGTTGTTGGAATTTTGTGTATATATATATATATATATATATATATATATATATATATATATATATATATATATATATATATATATATATATATATATATATATATATATATATATATATATATATATATATATATATATATATATATATATATATATATATATATATATATATATATATATGTGTGTGTGTGTGTGTGTGTGTGTGTGTGTGTGTGTGTGTGTGTTTACATCCAATCATTTGAATCAATATCTTCAAAATATAAAAACAAAATGACTTCAAGAAAACTCAAAATCTATGAATAACATAGAATATTATTAAATGATGAGAAAATATAATTGAATCTATAACTATCCATTTAAAGCAAATTATCTCAAAAACATATGGTGTTTAGAAACACCTAATTAAATTTAATGTACGGCTAAATATCCACATAATTGAATGATCTCGACATTGTATGGTGTTTAGAAACACCGAAATAAATTAAATACATAATAATAATCCCTCTAATTGAATGTAGTCAATACTATCCCTTTGTAGTGAACAACATTGGTGCTAATGGAGAGCCATCTAGTCAACATTATTTCCTTCACAAAAAGTTAGCAAAGCCATCTAGTTGACATTAATTCCTGCAACATAAAAAGTTAGCAAAGCAAAAGAAACCACAAGCTTGGGATGATTTACAAAGCTTGGGAAGAAACCACAAACCATAAGGAATCCAAGTTGCACCATATCAAATATCCCATTAGCAACTAACAAAGACAAATATGCAAAGACATAGCGATTCTTATTTTCTGAACCACAATTATCAAGTTGCAAAAATAATGTTCTAGGTAATTCCTTGAATGGATTAATTTGATTTTCGCATGTAATATTACATTGTGTTACATTGTCATATAAAATTTGCTCCTTTAATACATCCATATGATGATAAAGTGCATCAGGCCACAACAAAGAATCAAATAGACTCTTTGTGTAATTCACACCAGAACTCTTCAATCCCAAATCTCCATACAACTGACTGTCTTTTTTTCTAAGTTTCTTAAACACATTGAAATAGATGCAATTGTGAAATTTGGATCACCGGGCCATAATCCTAAAGCAAAATGACCATAAGCACATTGTCCATGTCCATGAGTAAGCATTCCTGTTAAAGATATTGGTAATCTCTCAATGCCATTAAGAGATTTTGGAACTGGTCTAATCTGTGGTATAGCTGTTTTACTTTGATCCATTTTATCATGAATAATGCATAAATATTTATCTGGAAATAGTTCTGAGGAAACTCTCCAAGCATAATATAGATTTCTACAACTCATTTGACGTAGCATATGAGATCTTCTTTGTGCTAAATATCTTGCACGTTCTTCATGGTTTTTAGTAGATTGTAACTTTGCTTTTATTCCTGTACAAAAGTCACATTTGGAGAACGTACTTGACGTTGATAAAGAAACTGTTCTAAATTCTGTATTCCACATTCTTGAAAATGTTGGTTGAGATAATTTATTATATCCCAAACTCTCTAATGTCATATTCACCTCTCGAAGAATATCCACTTGTTTATAATGTGATGGAAGCACTCTTTGTGTTTCACGAGAACCATCAGTACATGTTCTCAACTTGTGTGGCATGTGATCTGCATTATTATCAATGAAATCATGTATCAAAGCTTTTGCTATTTCTACATGTTTGATACTTTTTCTAAGTATTCCATTATTCCCATGAATGGATACCTTTTGACCAAGTAGAAACTTTTCTCGTAGCCTATAAAATGAGCTCTTTCCAATACCATGAATTAAATACCATGCCTTGATACATACTTCTTTTGCATCAAACATGAAATTAAAACTCAAGCGCTGACTTGAGTTCACAAAGTTACCTTTGTATACCATACTCATGCAATCCAATACATATTTGCATCTATCTGAATAGCATTGTCCCCAAAAGTTTAATCTTGCATCCAGTATTTTAGCCCTACTAGCTGCTTGACAACATCTCTATTCACAACAATCATGCATTGAAACCATCTGAATTCTCTCAAATGAGCATCTCTTATTAGGAGCCAATGTAGTACTCTTTCTAACCTTGTAGATGTAACTTCTTTTTTTTTGGTTCACTTCAAAATATCCACAGTTACTATTTTCCATATGAAAATCCTCTTGTTGATCTGATTCCATTCGAAGAGGAGAAACAACTTGTATATCATTAAAACAATGTTGAATATCAATTACATGAGAATAATTCTTATCAACATCTATCCTCAATACCATTGCAATTATCATCATCGATGTTGTATGATGACGTAAAGCAAAAATTTGGATTCTCTCCAGCTTCAAGATCCACATCCTCAATACCATATCTTCAATGTCATACAGTGAGTTAAAGCCTAATTTTTGTATCATAGGCTCACCATCTTCTATAATGATTTGGAGTATAGGCCAACTGAACAATTTCAAAGTTGAATCCAAAGTTGATGCATCCACAGTTTCATCCATAATAACACCTAGGCAACTTTCTCCCAACTCTTTGCAATTTATAGCATCCCATGGATTTACCAATAAAACAATAGCAGTTGCAAATCTTTCATGCTTTTCATGATCCAACAAGATGACTCTCTTTCCTTTCCACTTTTCTCTTTCTTCAAGTTGACTAGATATAGTTTGCTTTGTTGCCATCTTGATTTTGCTTGTAAAGAATAAATGAGAAATTAACAATGCTATTCAATTGATCATTCTTTCAATAATTATTGTAAAAATAATCAATTGAATTAAAACTAGATACAAACATCATTTCCACAAAAAATAATCCATATTTGCATATACAGACATTCACTAATTGGACTTAACTTTGAGTCTAGTCAAAAATCAAGGAAACTACAAGAATAAAAATCTCTAACTTCATTTTGATGCTAGCATGTTAAGAGGCAATCAAACCATCCCTGAAATGATATTATGTATGTCTTTGTATGTGTGTATTTTAGTTGTACAATACTATCATGTTTGGCTCACTTAATTTTGCGCTTCTTCTATTCTAAATTGAATAGAGGCTCAAACTTAAGTTCGAGCCTTTCAAACTGCACATTGAATGGAGCTTCAAACTTGAGTTTGAGCCAATCAAGAAAACTACAAGAATAAAAAACTCTAACTTCATTTTGATGCTAGCATGTTAAGAGGCACTCAAACCATCCCTGAAATGATATTATGTATGTCTTTGTATGTGTGTATTTTAGGTGTACAATACTATCATGTTTGGCTCACTTAATTTTGAGCTTCTTCTATTCTAAATTGAATAGAGGCTCAAACTTAAGTTCGAGCCTTACAAACTGCACATTGAATGGAGCTTCAAACTTGAGTTTGAGCCAATCAAGAAAACTACAAGAATAAAAAACTCTAACTTCATTTTGATGCTAGCATGTTAGGAGGCACTCAAACCAGCCCTGAAATGATATTATGTATGTCTTTGTATGTGTGTATTTTAGTTATACAATACTATCATGTTTGGCTCACTTAATTTTGAGCTTCTTCTATTCTAAACTGAATAGAGGCTCAAACAAACCATCCCTGAAATGATATTATGTATGTCTTTGTATGTGTGTATTTTAGTTGTATAATACTATCATGTTTGGCTCACTTAATTTTGAGCTTCTTCTATTCTAAATTGAATAGAGGCTCAAACTTAAGTTTGAGCCTTTCAAACTGCACATTGAATGGAGCTTCAAACTTGAGTTTGAGCCAATCAAGAAAACTACAAGAATAAAAAACTCTAACTTCATGTTGATGCTAGCATGTTAAGAGGCACTCAAACCATCCCTGAAATGATATTATGTATGTCTTTGTATGTGTGTATTTTAGTTGTACAATACTATCATGTTTGGCTCACTTAATTTTGAGCCTCATTTGTAACTAAACAAATTGAGACTTGACATGATTCAAAGCAGTCCGAGCCTCATATTATGTGACACAACATAAAATTCATGGGCCGACTCTACGTTCAACAGACATTCAATTTTAAACTCCAACTTGAATCGACATCCAAACCTAAGCTTCACCTTCAGTTAGTTCTTTTGGATGTAAGAGAGTATTCAACGTAATAGTAGGCTCAAACTTAAGTTCGAGCGTCTTTTATTAAAATTTCAAAATAGATTCAAGTTAAAAATATTATCATGTTTGCTGAAAAAGCTTAGAGGCTCGAACTTAAGTTCGAGCCTCATTTGTAACTAAACAAATTGAGACTTGACATGATTCAAAGCAGTCCGAGTCTCATTTTAAATTATGTGACACAACATAAAATTCATGGGCTTGAACTTAAGTTCGAGTCTCATATCACGTGAAGACTCAAACTTGATATGATTCTAAAGGTGCGAATTTAAGTTCGAGCCTCTTAGCTCTTTTGGATTCATGAGTTAAGAGGCTCGAACTTAACTTCTAACAACTTTTGGAAAAGCTGAAAAAGTATGAGCTTCATAACTCAGCTCATATGATTCAGAGGCTTAGCTTTTGTAGATGCAAGAAGATATTGAGTTAAAAACATTAGTGTTTTTACCAGAAAACTTGAGAGGCTCGAACTTAAGTTGAAGCCTGTTTTTGCCGGAAAACTTGAGAGGCTCGAACTTAAGTTGGAGCCTCATATCATATGAGCCAACAATCCTAAACTTGATATGACTCATGGGCTCGAACTTGAGTTCGAATCTATAAGTCCTTTTGGATCCAAGAGAGTGTTGAACTTAACATGCTCGAACTTAAGTTTTAGCCTTTCTCAATCTTAGTTGAATAAAGACTGGAACTTAAGTTCAGCCTCTTCGATTCCAAGGTCAATAGAATCTTAAACTCCAACTTGAATCAATATCCAAACTTAAGTTCACCTTCACTGACTTGAAGTTGAATAGAGGTTTCCATCTCACTCTTAGTTGAATAAAGACTGGAACTTAAGTTTAGCCTCTTTGATTCCAAGGTCAATAGAATCTTAAACTTCAACTTGAATCAATATCCAAACTTAAGTTCACCTTCACTGACTTGAAGTTGAATAGAGGTTTCCACTATAAATTTGAACTTATCGTGACAAAGTTAAATAGAGGCTCAAACTTAAGTGCGACTCCAAATTGTATATGAGAGGCTCGAACTTAAGTTTGAGCGTCATATCATGTGACCAAACAATCTCGAACTTGATATGATTCAGAGGCTCCAAATTGAATACAGGCTCAAATCTCTCTATCCAAGTTGAAATGAAATTCAAACTGAAGTTCATAGTTTGAATTTCAACCCAAATAAGATCTCTATCCAAGTTGAAATGAAATTCAAAGTGAAGTTCATAGTTTGAATTTCAATCCTATCTTATTTACAAACTTAAGTTTGGGTTTCTCAAGTTTTCTGAAGTTCATATCATGTGATCCAACAATCCTGAACTTGATATGGTTGGAAAAAGCTGAGAGGCTCAAACTCCTCTTTGTTCTTTTGCACATAACACACAACAATCCCAAACTTGATATGACTGAAAAAGCTCAGAGGCTCGAACTTAAGTTCGAGCCTCTTTGTTCTTTTCCTCATATCATGTGACCAAACAATACTAAACTTGATATGGTTGGAAAAGCTCAAAGGCTCGAACTTAATCTTTTGCACATAAGACACAACAATCCTAAACTTGATATGGCATGGAAAAGCTCAGAGACATGAACTTAAGTTCGAGCCTCTTTATTCTTTTGCACATAAGACACAAGAAACTTAAACTTGATATGGCTGGAAAAGCTCAGAGGCTCGAACTTAAGTTCGAGCCTCTTTGTTCTTCTGTTCATATCATGTGATCCAACAATCCTGAACTTGATATGGTTGGAAAAGCTGAGAGGCTCGAACTTAAGTTCGAGCCTCTTTGTTCTTCTGCTCATATCACGTGACCCAACAATTCTAAACTTGATATGGTTGGAAAAGCTCAGAGGCTCAAACTCAGAACCTCTTTGTTCTTTTGCTCATATCATATAACCAAACAATCCTAAACTTGATATGGTTAGAAAAGCACAGAGAATCGAACTTAAGTTGGAAAAGCTCAAAGCTCGAACTTAATTCTTTTGCACATAAGACACAAAAATCCTAAACTTGATATGGCTGGAAAAGCTCAGGCTCATATCATGTGATCCAACAAATCCTGAACTTGATATGGTTGGAAAAGCTGAGAGGCTCGAACTTAAGTTCAAGTCTCTTTGTTCTTTTGCACATAAGACACAACAATCCTAAATTTGATATGGTTGGAAAAGCTGAGAGGCTCGAACTTAAGTTTGAGCCTCTTTGTTCTTTTGCTCATATCATGTGATCCAACAATTCTATACTTGATATGGTTGGAAAAGCTCAGAGGCTCTAACTCCTCTTTGTTCTTTTGCTCATATCATGTGACCAAACAATCCTACACTTGATATGGTTGGAAAAGCTCTTTGTTCTTTTGCTCATATCATGTGATCCAACAATCCTAAACTTGATATGGTTGGAAAAGCTCAGAGGCTCGAACTTAAGTTCAATCCTCTTTGTTCTTTTGCACATAAGACACAACAATCCTAAACTTGATGTGGCTGGAAAAGCTAAGGCTCATATCATGTGATCCAAGAAATCCTGAACTTGATATGGTTGGAGAAGCTCAGAGGCTCGAACTTAAGTTCGAGTCTCTTTGTTCTTTTGCACATAAGACACAACAATCCTAAACTTGATATGGTTGGAAAAGCTGAGAGGCTCGAACTTAAGTTTGAGCCTCTTTGTTCTTTTGCTCATATCATGTGATCCAACAATTCTAAACTTGATATGGTTGGAAAAGCTGAGGCTCATCACATAAGACACAACAATCCTAAACTTGATATGGTTGGAAAAGCTCAGAGGCTCGAACTTAAGTTTGAGCCTCTTTGTTCTTTTGCACATAAGACACAACAATCCTAAACTTGATATGGCTCGAAAAGCTGAAGCTCATATCATGTGATCCAACAAATCCTGAACTTGATATGGTTGGAAAAGTTCAAAGGCTCGAACTTAAGTTCGAGCCTCTTTGTTCTTTTGCACATAAGACACAACAATCATAAACTTGATATGGTTGGAAAAGCTGAGAGGCTCGAACTTAAGTTCGAGCCTCTTTGTTCTTTTGCTCGTATCATGTGATCCAACAATCTTGAACTTGATATGGTTGGAAAAAGCTGAGAGGCTCGAACTCCTCTTTGTTCTTTTGCTCATAACAACTTTTGGAAAAGCTGAAAAAGTCTGAGCTTCATAACTCAGCTCATATGATTCAGAAGGCTCTTTGTTCTTTTGCTCATATCATGTGATCCAACAATTCTAAACTTGATATGGTTGGAAAAGCTCAGAGGCTCGAACTTAAGTTCAAGTCTCTTTGTTCTTTTGCACATAAGACACAACAATCCTAAATTTGATATGGTTGGAAAAGCTGAGAGGCTCGAACTTAAGTTTGAGCCTCTTTGTTCTTTTGCTCATATCATGTGATCCAACAATTCTATACTTGATATGGTTGGAAAAGCTCAGAGGCTCTAACTCCTCTTTGTTCTTTTGCTCATATCATGTGACCAAACAATCCTACACTTGATATGGTTGGAAAATCTCTTTGTTCTTTTGCTCATATCATGTGATCCAACAATCCTAAACTTGATATGGTTGGAAAAGCTCAGAGGCTCGAACTTAAGTTCAATCCTCTTTGTTCTTTTGCACATAAGACACAACAATCCTAAACTTGATGTGGCTGGAAAAGCTGAGGCTCATATCATGTGATCCAAGAAATCCTGAACTTGATATGGTTGGAGAAGCTCAGAGGCTCGAACTTAAGTTCGAGTCTCTTTGTTATTTTGCACATAAGACACAACAATCCTAAACTTGATATGGTTGGAAAAGCTGAGAGGCTCGAACTTAAGTTTGAGCCTCTTTGTTCTTTTGCTCATATCATGTGATCCAACAATTCTAAACTTGATATGGTTGGAAAAGCTGAGGCTCATCACATAAGACACAACAATCCTAAACTTGATATGGTTGGAAAAGCTCAGAGGCTCGAACTTAAGTTTGAGCCTCTTTGTTCTTTTGCACATAAGACACAACAATCCTAAACTTGATATGGCTCGAAAAGCTGAAGCTCATATCATGTGATCCAACAAATCCTGAACTTGATATGGTTGGAAAAGTTCAAAGGCTCGAACTTAAGTTCGAGCCTCTTTGTTCTTTTGCACATAAGACACAACAATCATAAACTTGATATGGTTGGAAAAGCTGAGAGGCTCGAACTTAAGTTCGAGCATCTTTGTTCTTTTGCTCGTATCATGTGATCCAACAATCTTGAACTTGATATGGTTGGAAAAAGCTGAGAGGCTCGAACTCCTCTTTGTTCTTTTGCTCATAACAACTTTTGGAAAAGCTGAAAAAGTCTGAGCTTCATAACTCAGCTCATATGATTCAGAAGGCTCTTTGTTCTTTTGCTCATATCATGTGATCCAACAATTCTAAACTTGATATGGTTGGAAAAGCTCAGAGGCTCGAACTTAAGTTCAAGTCTCTTTGTTCTTTTGCACATAAGACACAACAATCCTAAATTTGATATGGTTGGAAAAGCTGAGAGGCTCGAACTTAAGTTTGAGCCTCTTTGTTCTTTTGCTCATATCATGTGATCCAACAATTCTATACTTGATATGGTTGGAAAAGCTCAGAGGCTCTAACTCCTCTTTGTTCTTTTGCTCATATCATGTGACCAAATAATCCTACACTTGATATGGTTGGAAAAGCTCTTTGTTCTTTTGCTCATATCATGTGATCCAACAATCCTAAACTTGATATGGTTGGAAAAGCTCAGAGGCTCGAACTTAAGTTCAATCCTCTTTGTTCTTTTGCACATAAGACACAACAATCCTAAACTTGATGTGGCTGGAAAAGCTGAGGCTCATATCATGTTATCCAAGAAATCCTGAACTTGATATGGTTGGAGAAGCTGAGAGGCTCGAACTTAAGTTCGAGTCTCTTTGTTCTTTTGCACATAAGACACAACAATCCTAAACTTGATATGGTTGGAAAAGCTGAGAGGCTCGAACTTAAGTTTGAGCCTCTTTGTTCTTTTGCTCATATCATGTGATCCAACAATTCTAAACTTGATATGGTTGGAAAAGCTGAGGCTCATCACATAAGACACAACAATCCTAAACTTGATATGGTTGGAAAAGCTCAGAGGCTCGAACTTAAGTTTGAGCCTCTTTGTTCTTTTGCACATAAGACACAACAATCCTAAACTTGATATGGCTGGAAAAGCTGAAGCTCATATCATGTGATCCAACAAATCCTGAACTTGATATGGTTGGAAAAGTTCAAAGGCTCGAACTTAAGTTCGAGCCTCTTTGTTCTTTTGCACATAAGACACAACAATCCTAAACTTGATATGGTTGGAAAAGCTGCGAGGCTCGAACTTAAGTTCGAGCCTCTTTGTTCTTTTGCTCGTATCATGTGATCCAACAATCTTGAACTTGATATGGTTGGAAAAAGCTGAGAGGCTCGAACTCCTCTTTGTTCTTTTGCTCATAACAACTTTTGGAAAAGCTGAAAAAGTCTGAGCTTCATAACTCAGCTCATATGATTCAGAAGGCTCTTTGTTCTTTTGCTCATATCATGTGATCCAACAATTCTAAACTTGATATGGTTGGAAAAGCTCAGAGGCTCTAACTCCTATTTGTTCTTTTGCTCATATCATGTGACCAAACAATCCTAAACTTGATATGGTTGGAAAAGCTTTTTGTTCTTTTGCTCATATCATGTGATCCAACAATCCTAAACTTGATATGGTTGGAAAAGCTCAGAGGGCGATCCACTTTGTTCTTTTGCACATCAGACACAACAATCCTAAACTTGATATGGCTGGAAAAGCTGAGGCTTATATCATGTGATCCAACAAATCCTGAACTTGATATGGTTGGAAAATCTCAGAGGCTCGAACTTAAGTTCGAGTCGCTTTGTTCTTTTGCACATAAGACACAACAATCCTAAACTTGATATGGTTGGTAAAGCTGAGAGGCTCCAACTTAAGTTTGAGCCTCTTTGTTCTTTTGCTCATATCATGTGATCCAACAATTCTAAACTTGATATGGTTGGAAAAGCTCAGATGCTCTAACTCCTCTTTGTTCTTTTGCTCATATCATGTGACCAAACAATCCTAAACTTGATATGGTTGGAAAAGCTCCTTGTTCTTTTGCTCATATCATGTGATCCAACAATCCTAAACTTGATATGGTTGGAAAAGCTCAGAGGCTCGAACTTAAGTTCGATCCTCTTTGTTCTTTTGCACATAAGACACAACAATCCTAAACTTGATATGGCTGGAAAAGCTGAGGCTCATATCATGTGATCCAACAATCCTAAACTTGATATGGTTGGAAAAGCTTAGAGGCTCGAACTTAAGTTCGAGCCTCTTTGTTCTTTTGCACATAAGACACAACAATCTTAAACTTGATATGGCTGGAAAAGCTGAAGCTCATATCATGTGATCCAACAAATCCTGAACTTGATATGGTTGGAAAAGTTCAAAGGCTCGAACTTAAGTTCGAGCCTCTTTGTTATTTTGCACATAAGACACAACAATCCTAAACTTGATATGGTTGGAAAAGCTGAAGCTCATATCATGTGATCCAACAATCCCAAACTTGATATGGTTGGAAAAGCTCAGAGGCTTGAACTTAAGTTCGATCCTCTTTGTTCTTTTGCACATAAGACACAACAATCCTAAACTTGATATGGCTGGAAAAGCTGAGGCTCATATCATGTGATCCAACAATCCTAAACTTGATATGGTTGGAAAAGCTCAGAGGCTCGAACTTAAGTTCGAGCCTCTTTGTTCTTTTGCACATAAGACACAACAATCCTAAACTTGATATGGCTGGAAAAGCTGAAGCTCATATCATGTGATCCAACAAATCCTGAA
Source organism: Ceratopteris richardii (assembly GCA_020310875.1). Taxonomy (NCBI): domain Eukaryota; kingdom Viridiplantae; phylum Streptophyta; class Polypodiopsida; order Polypodiales; family Pteridaceae; genus Ceratopteris; species Ceratopteris richardii. Next base: position 40,713,531 of record CM035425.1, read on the forward strand.
CTTGATATGGTTGGAAAAGTTCAAAGGCTCGAACTTAAGTTCGAGCCTCTTTGTTATTTTGCACATAAGACACAACAATCCTAAACTTGATATGGTTGAAAAAGCTGAGAGGCTCGAACTTAAGTTCGAGCCTCTTTGTTCTTTTGCTCATATCATGTGATCCAATAATCCTGAACTTGATATGGTTGGAAAAAGCTGAGAGGCTCGAACTCCTCTTTGTTCTTTTGCTCATAACAACTTTTGGAAAAGCTGAAAAAGTATGAGCTTCATAACTCAGCTCATATGATTCAGAGGCTTAGCTTTTGTAGATGCAAGAAGATTTGAGTTGAAAATATTAGTGTTTTTACCAGAAAACTTGAGAGGCTCGAACTTAAGTTGAAGCGTGTTTTTGCCGAAAAACTTGAGAGGCTCGAACTTAATTTGGAGCCTCATATCATATGAGCCAACAATCCTAAACTTGATATACTCACGGGCTCGAACTTGAGTTCGAATCTATAAGTCCTTTTGGATCCAAGAGAGTGTTGAACTTAACATGCTCGAACTTAAGTTTTAGCCTTTCTCACTCTTAGTTGAATAAAGACTGGAACTTAAGTTAAGCCTCTTCGATTCCAAGGTCAATAGAATCTTAAACTCCAACTTGAATCAAGATCCAAACTTAAGTTCACCTTCACTGACTTGAAGTTGAATAGAGATTTCCACTATAAATTTGAACTTATCGTGACAAAGTTAAATAGAGGCTCAAACTTAAGTGCGACTCCAAATTGT
>CM035425.1:40719295-40731795 GCA_020310875.1 Ceratopteris richardii
TCAGCTATCTGTAAGGCTTCAGCAGCACCCGAATCATTCCACTCCATAACTCGATCATAAAGAGCTTATCAGGCTGAGAAAAGCGGGGACAGAGTAGCAAGCATTTCCGCTGTCCTTCGTATGAGCGGCTCTCACCGCCGAGGAATCAGGATCCACCTTACACACCTGAGACCTTTGCGCAAGAGGTTCCTTTTCTTTAAACGTCTGCTACGACCCATCTGCTGGAATAAACGGCAGAGCCCCAAAGAGACCAGATTCAAAACATATGTACAGAACGCAGAAATCCCATGGGAAGCCGCGTCGGAAGGCCGAAGAGAAGACAAACCGACAACAACCGCGAGGAGATTTAAGCATGTTCAAACAAGATAATTGAAAAGCTCTCGCGCTCTCTTCTCTGTCCTATTCTTCCAGGTGCTGCCCCTTTCTTACTACCGTGTTCGGAAGCTCTTTGTAAAGACTGACGTTTCTGGTGTCAACTCAAAAACTTCAGAAAAATTATAATTTGTGCTTAAGATCCTTCTCGAGTAAAGTAATCCTCCTTGAAGAACCACAATGATCTGCTTATGTGAAGTTACAACGCTATGAAATTTGTCAGCTCTTGAATGCTTGTATACACGGTTTTGCTCAAATCTTCCTGACGATATGATAGCGGTGGATGCCTCTCCAAAACATCTTATGCCGAAAGCAATGGCTTCAAATCGTGACCACAATCGTGATCACTTTTTGGAAAACAAATAGAATAGATACTTAGTTGCATGATGGTCAAGATCCTTGCAACTAGGTAATTTTCTTTTTTCTTTTCACCTAGCTAAGTCAGTTAGAAAAAGAAAGAAACGAAAGTATACGTGTTCAGCTACTTACCAAAAGATCATGCGTATGCTCATGCATCTACTTGCATGCAAATGCATGTTCATGTATGCAAATGCCCATTCTTGGGTGCAAATGCATGTGAGTTCATGCAAGTGAAATGAACTTAAGCAAATCTTGAGCTTATTAGGTATGCAAACCAGCATCCATGCAAAAAACAACCTGCTTGCTATTCTGGCCAAAGGTATTTATTCAAGTGCGTGAACTGGAGAATTAACTACCTTTCCCAAGCAGTGTGAACTTGATGTGCATAAAACATTCTTTTATGCACAAATAATCTTTTCATTTTCTGTGCATGAATGGAAATAGAAATTTCAATTGCATGCCTAAAACGGAAAAGTATTTTACATACTTTTGTGTCATTTCAATACTGTTTAGTTCTCTAATTAGCTTTCATGTTCCGATAATCATAATTGGACTATGTTTTTAGTCCTAATTAATGCATCCTAAATGAAAGCATTCGAGAAAACAAATATCAAAATGAAAACATAATTTGTAAAATACTTAGCTCCACATAGAGCTACGTCCTTCCCTTGATCTTTAGAAGAGTGATTCGTCCTCTTGATCCTCATAGCTACATAGTCTTCGTATGACAAATCCACTTCCTTCTAACTTTTCCCAAAACTTTGGCAGTCTTCGGATTCGCTCACCAAAGATATGCAATCGGATTCGGTTGGGGTAATCAGAAGCTCAAGAAGAAGCCATAATCCAAGTAATCTTGGCTCGGGATTAACAGCTCAATTCCGCTCTTTTGCTATCTTGTTAGAAGTTGTGGATTTCTACGTCGGAGTGGTTGTCGGGCATAACTAGAAATCATGTGGGCTCTGCAACGCCATAATCAATATGAGAATTTGTTCCTCTGCCGAACAATAGTCATGATGACGGCTTGGTTCCTTGGCTAAGGGAAAGTCTCAGGATCTGAGAGGTCGCGGGATCAAATCCCATCCCTGGGCACACCAACAATGACTCCACCTTTTGCAACCTCCTCCTTGCCCACCGAAATAATTTCGGATGGTGCTTCAGCACGCTCATAAGCTTTTAGATCCAAAGCTCGATTTCCCCAGGTTCTGTCCTCCTTGCTAGAGAGATGACTCTCCTCCCAACCAAATGCCTCTATATATAGCTCTCTCCAGGGGACTGCCTTCTTGGGCAGGTGGATACTAACCAGCCATGTGTCGGCCATGTAACTACATGTGCGCCAAGTGTCCCAGTTAACTCGAGTTAACTCAAGTAGATGCTTCTAGAAGGCTCTAGAGCTCTTTGGGCAAAATACTCTCCCCATGTACCCCATGGGGATTGAACCCAAGACCTCCTCCTTCACATCCTTGAGACTTAACCACTAAGCTAAGTGGATCACTTGTTCACAAGAGCACAAGACCTCCTAGTAAGTCTAAACTCGAGATCTTTGGTCATACACACGGATGACCAAACGGTGTCCGATTTCAGATCTGTCTGAACCGGCCAGACCCTTGGATCATAGACTTACTTTATTACACTATGTCATTTGAACATTAATCCTTTTCGGACTTGTTCTTGTGTTAGCTATAGTTTTCACATTTTGTTTGCAACTTAAACATGGATTTATGTGAATATTTTGGACAAGAGTGGAGAGGTGAAATAGCTTGATGGTATTATCTTCGTAAGAGGCTTAATGGTATTGAAGATGACAGATCAACATGTAAGGATGCGCACATGAAGAGGAGTGGAACTCCTTCAACGGAAGAAAAGAACGCAGAAGAAATGAAGTGGTGGAAGACATGCATAAGAGAGAGTTTTGCATGACAAAAGAGAGGCAGATCAGAGAGCGGCAGCGGTTGGAAAAAAAAGACATAAAGGAGGCGACGCTACAGGAAAGAGGAGGCCAATTGATCGTCCATATCTGGCGGAAAAGGAAGGGATACACAGAGGGGGCTGTCATATCATGGGTGTTACATGGGAACACCTCTAAGATGACGTGGCTTGTTTTGCCACATGGCATCAAATAGATGCATTGTATATTACTAGGGAGAGAGTATTAATTAATATGACTCTGGATGAGAAGAAAAAGGCTGGCTCGGTGGCTGGGAGGAAATGAACGCGATGTCTCTGTGTGTGTGTGCTCACGGATGCAGATCGAAGAAAAAGTACTTTGTAATACTGGTATCAGAGCAGCAGGGGACGGCGACCAACGGCGATCACGCAGGTGCGCTCAGAGGGAATCGAACTCGCGCCATGGCGTCCATAAGTGACTGCGCTATCCAGCCCACCATTTCTCATATGTTACACACAAACGGGAGGAGCGACCTTAGAAGTCATCGTACACGCTGTTCCAATTGTGACCTTCAAACGGTGTTCCCTTCGTCATGTCACTGTTGCGAACAATCTGTAGCTTGACACAAAGATCTTTGCGAGGGAAGTACAACGTATATTCGAACATCGAATTCAATGGCAGAAGAGTTATGTCCTCCTCTGGTTATGTCCTCCTCTGGTTCCTGAGATTGTTCAATGACACAAAGATCTTTGCGAGGGAAGTACAACGTATATTCGAACATCGAATTCAATGGCAGAAGAGTTATGTTCCCTCTTCGGCGGCTGGGAGGAAATGAACGCGATGTCTCTGTGTGTGTGTGCTCGCGGATGCAGATCGAAGAAAAAGTACTTTGTAATAGGGGCGCATGTTCTGAGAGAAGGTGGACAATTCATGCGGGCAGCACATCAGTTCTGTTCTGAAAAGATTTGTGGCACTTCACGCTCTGATCCGGGAAAGAAGGGGAAAGCATGAGAAAGTTTTTGAGCGATGAAATACAAGAAGCTTGGAGGATGTGACTGAAGAGGTGGAAACCAAAACAGTAAACAGTTATACTTGTGCTACTTTGTCCATGTTCTGCGAGGTCGCTCAAGGAAGAAAGGCGCCATCCATGAAGGAAATTGACAATGAATTGAAGGGCATAATCTGAGCTATGCGCCAGAAACAAAACAATCACGGGAGGATTTCACCACTACAATTTGGAAGACATTAGCAGAAGATGACATTGTGAAGCGATGTGACATAATGGCTATGATACGTAACGATTGGACCGACTAGAAGGTATGCTTTTGTAAATCAGTCAACAGCAAATTGTCCAATGACCAGTTTTGATGCCATAGTCAGTTATATTTATGCAATCTAAAAGCTGAAGAGTTAAGCCGATATTTGTGTGAAATTTATTTTTTTTTCATTAATAGCTGAAAGCATTACGCAGACTTTTTGCACTCTTCAAGTAAACCATCATTTGTGACTTTGCTCTGATGAAAAATAGCTCAGAATTTGACTATGTGTTCAAATATATTTGTGCAATCAGGCAGAGTTTTTGGTCCTTCCTAATCTTTATTATAAAATAAAACTTTATTTATAGTTGACGAACGTGACGCTGATGACTACTTTTGCCTGACGACATTCATCTATTTTCCATTATGAGATTCACTATGCGCAACTGTGATAGCGGCTCTTATGTTTAGTTGTTGAAGGTTATTTTTAATTGTTTAAAGGAAGGCGCAACTATTCGATATATTAAGAAAAAGGAAAGTTTTATGGTTGTCATCTATTTAGCATTTGAATTTTTTACATGACACTGTCATCTATTTAGCATTTGAATTTTTTACATGACTCAAAACACTTGATGTGTAAAGTGATGAAGAAAACTGGACGATGCGCGAAATGCTATGCAGCTAAACTCGTAGCCTTAGAGCTAATGCTGATGATCATAAAGATTTGACCTGCGGAGAAAACTAAATGATAGGTCTGACTTTTTTTTGAACAGCACGATATTCACAGAGATTGGTTTGAGTTGTATACACAGATAATGTTTGCACTTTGATCAAATTTTGTCATTTTAAAAGGAATTGCGTAACAGCAAAAACTCTTCAAACTGAATAATTCACTTAGATGTGCATGATGTTTATAAATTGATGCACACATTTTACTATCTTTTTGTATTTTTTATCACTTATCTTGATCATTACCACTTAACTTTTTCAGTTTCTAATACCTAGATTTATTTCAATTCGAATTGGTTTTCTTTTATGATAAACTCTGTGATAAATAACTTGAAGTTAATACTACTACTACGATTGCAATGGATCATGCCCGAAAAACGATGCTAGAATTGGTTATCTCATTCTATACTTTCACATAACTTATGAATTACTTAGAAGAGAAAGTTATGCATGCATGCGAATCCTAGCTCATTCAAAGACCTAAAACTTTCGATTATGCCTTGCCTCAAAAATTGTTATTCTCTTAGCATCTAGTTAGCTTCGGCAAGAGTAAATCTATTGTTTATTGTTATGACTGGTGAGAAAGATGCATAAATCTCTTGAGTTTGATCTAATAGTTATCAAGAGAATTGTGCTTCGAATATGGTAGATCACGATATCAGCACAAGAACTTGCTATATGATTTTGTACCTTCAAGACACCTTCCAAAGGAATTAACCCACTCGGTCTAGAGGGAGTTGTTCTCTTCCATAGTTTGTCTATGAAGAGGGTTTAGACTTTGCCTTAGTTAATCTTCTTTGAACATGTGATGAAATCAAAACAGAGTTTTGTGCCATATGTGATTTTTTCCATCACATTTGACATATTGCCTTTGACTATTCAAATTATCTAATCATAATCGTGCCTTGTTTCAAAAGCAGAACATGTTCTTTGATAGAAGATATTTATTTGCCAATGACGTAGCTAAGCGCTAAGCGATTCCTTTCTCTCAAACTTATTCAAATAATATTGTCATATTATCAATATCGTGTACCTAAATGTTTGAGAATTTCTAGCAAAGACGTGGAGTTTTCTTTTGAACTATATTATGTTTTCCCAGAGAATGAAATACAATCATTTTTTATTGAAGTATACAATGTTCTCATTTCTATGAACACTACGAGATAATTCTCTAAAATACATTTGAAGTTATAAAAAAGAATGCCTTGCTTTCGGTAAATTGTAGTTTTAATTATTATAAAGATATGTTTCCTTTGAGTATTTGGACAAAGAATTGCTTTTTATTCAACCGATCAACTCGAATCTTCCTAAAAACCTTTACACTTCTCCTGAGATTGCTACAAGCACCCAGCGTGCGCCGTATTTCCGGCGGTTGGCATGATCCACCGACCGTCGCTTTCACGCCTACAGCGCTGCAATCTATCACTCCATATGAGGCTTGGCATGACCGCAAGCCATATGTTGCTCATTTGCATGTTTTTGGTTGTTTGGCATATGCATTAGTGCCTGAACAACATCGCAGAAAATTGGATGATAAGGCAGTAAAATGTATTTTTGTTGGGTACAGTTCTGAAAGTAAAGGCTATCGTCTGTATCATCCACAGACTAAACGCATTCTAGTTAGCCGTGATGTATCAACTACAATGTAAGGATTTAAATTTTTTTCCTTTAATAAATTAAAAAAAAACTGCATTTTTCTCTTAAGAGTTAAAGAAAAGTAAAAAAAATTGTTTCATGATTGTCACTCTTCAAATGGCAATAATAACTTTATAGTTCCACCATACTCGTGTGAGCACATTATTGATGGGACTATCACATCTAGTACAACTATACTTTATGTTTGTTTCGCAGTGGTAGTATCTGAACTCAGCCTGAATCGTAAACTCTTAGTAAGCCATTACCTCCACCCACGTTAGACATCATGCTTCTACTTATACATATACATATACACATATAGGAACATATACACATATAGGCAACTAAAAGGTATGGAGCATTTCTCCGACATGTTTCAGTCTCATGGGTTGGAACTTGGGAGAGGCAAATGAAGGCTTCCGATGTTTATAATGATTTTGCAGTCAAATATTAGCTTCAACATCTTCAGTCGTATCGCACTGCTGTCAAGCAGCAATGGCGATACGATTGACGGTTTCTAAATGCCCTGCCGATCCCAAGGTACAGGAAGGAAGCGGAATACCATGGGGTGCAGCGGTAACTCCATTTGCAGCGCACGATGAGAAGGGCATTGCACCCGTGATCCTACCCCTCGAGAAATCGCATGCATTGCCACGCTGTGATACTTGTTGGGCTTATTTTAGTTCCCTCTACGAAACAGAACAGTACTCTTGGAGATGTGCTCTCTGTGATTCTGTCAATTCTTTTTCCGAAGCTGATATAGTGCGTTATTCATCCCCTCAGAATTGCCCCGAACTCTCATCTTCTTTTATCGATTTGGAAATAAAAGGTGCTATCTATATCACCGAGAATCCCCTATCAAAGGATAGGAGAACTTACGCTTCCTTTGGCCTGGTGGCACTGTCTCTCCATCAAAGCCAATGCTGCTTACCCTCGTGTGATGCGATCTCGAGCTTCCTGAAATATGGAGAAAGCCACGGAGGCGGCTGTGAATGTCACGCCCAGGTATACATATGAGCTGAGTACCTTGATGGATCCGCCTGTTGCTGTGAAAGAATTTTGTCTCCTCACCTGCACTGATGTATGAAAGATAAGAACCTTGCTTTTACCAAGGTTCACTGATAGCCATCTATGTGTGCAAAAATCGTCTAGGCCATGTAAGTGGTATTGCAGACCCTTCGCAGACTCTGAAACCAAGACAATATCATCAGCATATAAAAGAATATGGATCGTGGTCCCTCTTACCTCAATGCCATCAGCATATAAAAGAATGTGGATCGTGGTCCCTCGTACCTCAATGCCATCTCCTCCCTATTGTTGTATGAAGTCCACTATCTCATCAATGTATAACCCAAAAAGTGTAGGTAAGAGAGGGCACCCTTGCTTCATCCCAATGGTGCTAGCAAGTGAATTGGATAGGAATCACAATTCTCCTGAATGTCAAGGTGCACATCCATGTGTTATCTGTTCAAGATTGTTGAAACATCGATCACCCTGGAGTGCTCAGAGGATGTTGCTGAATAACAGAGATCTGCCAGTCCTTGGTATTCTTGCTTGTGGACATGTTTTCCATGCAGATTGCTTGGAGAGAGGTGTCCCAGCATCCCTGAAGCATGACCCGCCTTGCCCTGAGTGCAATCATCACAAAGTGGCCTTTGACAAGGGAACTAATGATGGATTAATTAACATGAATTCTGGACATTCTTCTCTGAAAGACAAGTTTTCAAGAATTGGCCCGCATCTGTGGAGATCATTATCAAACTCAAAGTTTTCTTTCTCTAGGCACACTCAGTTGGAGAAAGCAAGAAGAAATGCTGGGGAAAAGGGATTTTTTTCAACGATCCTTTTCACGGAAGCAGTTGTCCTTTTTAGTAAGGCCAGTCAAGGATTCTGGGAACTCTAGAAGGGTGAGTTCTCCTGCTCAGGTATCTCCTCAGAATCAAACTTAAGATCGCTCTCCAGTGCAATGACAGTCTTTGCCGTCTTGCTCGTGTACGTGCACATCTAGGTGGTTTATTGCTCTCTTAAAGTGAACATATGCACAACTTCCTTGATGCAGCAGCTATATCAGTGTTCTGCCACCACTATATAACATGCATATTCTGTTGTTGTGATGTAAAGCATTAGCAGTGAACCTGTGTAATCTTCAATGTTTCAAGTGCAACTGATGCATCTATCAAGATAGCTGTTGCCTGAATTTGGCATTAGGCTGTTTACAGTTGTTTCAACAGCGTGTAAATATGTTTTTTTTGTTTTTGTGTTTTCTGAATACATTATAAAATTGTTTCTGCATGGAGTCTTACCTGGTGTAAAAGACTGAATTTGTGCAAAAATTGCGTGTTTGGATGAACTGTTTGATAAGTTTCTTTTTAATTTCAAAGAGAAATGAGAAACCGTAAAGCTGAGGAAGTTCGTAAGTTTTTTTTGTGTCATTTATTAATCAGAAAAGCCTTTGCATCTTGGCACAATTGTGGCCTATTCGCATGAAATATATACATGTTAAACACTTTGAATATTTACTCAGTTTGTTAGCATTTAAAATCATATGCATGCAACAGTTGTTCAAATTTAAATACAGCACTGTTATGAAACAAGATCAATCTTTTCTTTGCAATTTGGTAAAGAGAAAAGTAATGAAAACGTTGTCACTACTTTTCACGCATAAGGATGTCAAAGAATTTTGAACCTTAGCTTTATTAAATAAAACCTAAAACCCTGAGGCTTTGCTATGGTAAACTTGAAAGGTAGAACAAACCTCTCTCCCTCCTTTCCACGATATCCGCGACAGCGCGTGCCCGCGCGCACACACACACACACAGAGACGCACATCTATTCATATGTATCTATATATAGAAGCCCGTCAATAGTTTAACTATGAACTCAGTTAGGAATAAGAAGCAAAAATAAAATGTAGTAGCTGATTCACTTAGCATGCAACTTGTGCTCCATTGATTTGACTCTCTCTCTCTCTCTCTCTCTCTCTCTCTCTCTCTTTCTCAAACCCCCCCAACCCCCCAAAGACACACACACACACGTGCTTGCATGCTCACTGTTGTTTGTACACCATGTTCGCGTTTTGTTTTTTCCTGCTTTTATTCTTTTATGTTTTATCAGCCATAAATTTTGGATGTTGGCGTGTTGCAGCCTCTGAAGAGTTTTTGGAGCTTATCAAAAGTGCTCTTCTAGCAGCATTAGAAGGTAAGTCTCTTCAGCATCTTTCTTTCTTTATGGTCTTTATCAACAGTGCACAAGTAGTATAGAAATTGCAAACTGCCACAGAGTCTGCAAATTTATTTGAGTTTTCTTCAGTTATGCACACAAAACTCATTTGAGGAAAGGAAGAAAAGGGTTTACTTGTATGTTCAAGTCAAAAGGATCTAGATGCACATGCTAATGCGGAAAACTAAAAACTGGGAAGTTTTTGGATGATTTTTGGAAGATAGCAGTCCTAGTGAAGCTATCTATTTGAACAAGTATATTTATACATACCAACATGTTTGTGCAATATGATTACCACGTTGCAGCACTGGAACCTGGAGTTCTATTTGGGTTGGCAACATTCAGCCACAAAATTGGGCTATACGATGTGCAGGGGCCTGTTCCTGTTGTCAAAAGCGTTTTTATACCACCTGAGCTAGATGGCCATGTTCCTATAGAGCTGGAGGATGCAATGCCTCTCCGGTTCTTTCTTGCACCCGTATGTTTGTATTGATCAATTGCTTTCTCACTAGAAGTGTTGGAAACTGGTTATTTGATTTCCTAGGAAATTAATTTAATTTGAATATTATATATCTACCTTTATGAGTTCAGATTTATCCGAATGTGTAAATTAAATTGAGCTTACAAACTAGAAATGAACATTGTAGATTGAAAAGAATAAGGAAAACATTGCAGCTGCTTTGGACACTCTGAAGCCTACCAGTTCTTGGGAGCGCACTACTGCTGCAGGTCAGCGGATTGAAGGGGTAACCATGGGAGGGCGAGGGTTTGGTGTTGCAATGGATGCAATTTTGAATTACCTTGGAGCTGAGCAAGGTGTCACCTTCGCACTTGGTATGCAGATGATAAGCTTCACACTTTTGAGAAAAGATATCCTCTTAAATCATATGAAACTATTATTGATTTACATGTACTATTAGAAAGTAACATTATCACCTGTACCCTTATCACCAATGGCCATGGTCATACTCTATGTTTGCCTAAGGGTTTCCTAATGTGCTGAATGCACATGTTCACCTGCACTCGCTATACTCATCATGAGATAGTAAGGATTTTGGATTAGTTTGTATTTTCACATGATTTTGGTAAATGCCTTCATATAGAAGTAACATACAACTTATATTTTCAAGATTATTTTGTTTCTAAGAAGTTTTAAGTTACTTGAAACCCAGGAGCTGAAATGGGAAATGAAGGGGATGAACTCATGTATTTTGCAGTTGTTCTCTCTGCCTTTTTGCACAACTGGTAATGGATTTTCTTTCAGTTGTACTCCCTACTCAATTGAGTAGTCAGATATCATAGACATGAAAGAAATCCCTAATAATTGGTTGCTACTTAGATATATCCAAGCTCTATAGTTAGGGTATTGCATTGTCATTGTAGTGTGGGGGCTATCAACATTTTTCCAGCTGTCACCATGGTAGTTTAGATTGGTGTAGGAATAAGTCGTCAAACTGGTAGTATGTATGTATGTATGTGTGTGTGTATGTATGTATGTATGTATGTGTGTGTGTATGTACACGTACATATATATATACACACACACACACACACACACACACACACACATATATATATATATATATATATATATATATATATATATATATATATATATATATATATATATATATATATATATATATATATATATATATATGTATACATATGTATATAGACACACACACACACAATATATATATATATATATATATATATATATATATATATATATATATATATATATATATATATATATATATATATATATATATATATATATATATATACACACACACACACACACACACACACACATATATATATAAATAAATATATATATATATATATATATATATATATATATATATACACACACACACACACACACACACACATGCACGCGCACAATCTCACACACACATAGATACATACATACACACACATACATACATACATACATACATACATACATGTATCTAATCTGTCTAACTGAAGCATTATTTTGTAGAAAATGATGGTGGAATGCTACACACTTTTGGTGTATGAAGAATCGTATGCAATTAAATAATATTTTAATCTTTGATCAAAGCAGAGTTTTTTGTAGAATGGAATGTTGTGAATGTTCTATTAACACTCGTAGACTGCATGCAATTAACTCTTAGGGGTTAAGAAGTAGTTTGTTCTTTGGAAGTTGTTGGGAATTGCTTGATGTTAAGACTTGTGCATTTTTTAATCATTGATACTGATTCTTCCATTGCGTGCTGGTCCCTGGAGGGGGGTTGTGTGGGTCTGCATGCAGCATCTCCCTACTACATGTAGTATTTGGTCAATACGAAACCTGATGAAGCTGACTGTCATGCTATTTTATGAGTCACTACGAGTTTGTAACTGCATGTTTATTTCATAACTGAATTTGGACTTTCTCAAGAGTAATAAATGTATATACTCTTCAGCAGAAAGGTCACAATCTCTGTATACATTTGGCATCTCAGTAGAATGTTACATGGCAGCTGCTGAGAGCTGTGTTCTGGAAATGGGTTAATTGAAGAATGTTTGCTTTTTCATATGAAGAATTAAACAGTATATGTGCCAATGTGATGCTGAAGACTAGAGGTTTGTAGCAACATTATAACGATACATGCTTGTTGAATACTGAATCCATTGATGGTAGTGACTGGTCATTGGACACAAGTTTCAACATTCTTCAATTGCTTCCCATATTTGGATAAAACAGGGAGCGACTTTTCAATAAATATATGGTAAAGCAATGTATTCTTGATTGCTTGGTAAATGTTTAATCTTTCGAGTGAGTGATTGGAATCCATGATAAATTCTAATAGAGCAGGACAAAATCGGTCATTCTGTGTACATTTTGGCCAGTAAGAAAGCATGAAAGTTCTAGACAAAGGTTCTAACTTTGCTCACATCTTTTCTTGAGTTTATTCATATACTTGCAGCTATCTTTCTGAATGTCGCTAATAATGTTGTATCTATCTAGTGACATATTCATGAATCATGTGTTCTCCATCTGCATCTGCAGC